>CM053506.1:48764583-48966816 GCA_028627145.1 Eidolon dupreanum | reverse complement strand
TTCCACATGAAATAACTGAACACCAGATATACTCAATGCCTCAAGTTTCCATAGAAGGAATGGAGAAGCCTTAGATGTGACCCAGGGCCATTTGACTCCAACCCTGAACCCTTTACACTCTACAATAGCTACGGGAAGGCCTAGAAAGGAGATATATCTTACAAGCAGATGCTGTCAATCCATCAGCTAAACAGTCCTGTTTTCAAAACATCAAAACTCCAAACCCTCAATAATTGGTATTACTTTCACTCTACCACACTGGTCTAAAGACCATTATTTATTTATTGGATCATTGCACTTGCCTCTAACCTTGTTACTTTGATTCTGCCCTTGCCAGCTCCCACCCCAACACACAGAGTATATCATCAACACATTAGACTACATGATATTTAATCTTAAATGAGGTCATGTTACTTCTCTACACAAAATATTTCATTGGCATTGCACATGCCTCATTTGCCACAACGTTTTGTGAAAAAGTTAAATGGATATAAGTGGGTACATGGTTAAGTAGATATAAGTATTCTAAAATGATGTTTAGCGTTTTATATACAAAAAATGTAATATATGTATATTTTTATTCCTTTTAAAAATTTGTTATAATTTCGGCAGTTTTCTTCTTAGCCATGTGTGATGGTCTAATGTTTGTATCTTCCCAAAATTTATATGTTGAAATGCTAACCCTTAAAGGTGATGGTTTGGTAGGTGGGCCTTTGGGAAAGGCATAAGCCATGAGGGTAGAGCCCTCATGAATGTGATTAGTGCCTTATAAGAGGTACCAGAGAGATCCCTAACCCTTTCAGCATGCGAGGGTACAGCAAGAAGGAGGCAGCTATAAATCAGGAAGAAGACCCTCACTCAATAATGCTTGCCTAGGATCTCAAACTTCCAGGCTTCAGAACCATAGGAAATAAATGGGTGTTGTTTATAAGTTATCCAGTCTGTAGTGTTTAGGTATAGCAGCCTGGATGGATTGAGGTACCATGACCATGGCATCTGTCTCCTCTTTCTGCTCCTCTGACAAAAATGAGAGCTGCTGTGATTTGTGCATGTCTCTCTTACAAGGATTTTATCCTCATAAGTTACTCTGTTTCTTCAGTTCTCTGATGAGTTCAAAATAACTGTATCTTTATAGAATATCCAGTTGCTTTTGTAATTAGGCTAGGAATGACATTTTCATTCCATTTGCCAAATCCTAAGTGGAAGCAGAAATCTTTCTAATTCTTTGAGATGGAACTTCAAGTTATTATTTTTCAGTCTGCCATCTTGTATATAAATTTATGTATCAGAAGGTACTCTTTCACATGGGTTCCTTCTCAAGGATGTGGTTCTCTATATTTTATTAGGGCACGTCTAATCTAATCCTAAAAGTTTTAGAAACCTTCTCTGTATAAGTGGCAGAAACATAAACTGACTCTGATTACCAGGCAGGTATCACAACAATTTATACCAGTTCAGATGACTCATTAAAAGATGAAACTCTTATTTTTGATCCTCTATTTGAAAACCCTCCAAGACACCTTTTATCTTTACCATATGTTTTTCATTTTTTCTTAATATTTATTTCACTCTGAATTTTCATTGCGTCTCTCTTCCTGCCTAGGCTAATTTTGTTTGTCATGTTTTGGGAGACTGCACCAGATATTCAAATTCTTTCACATCCAACACTTTTTGTGGCCCAAGTTAGCTAAATCTGACAGCTTTCAAATAACATTCAAATTATTTTTACTTAAGTACTAATGGAACAAAAAGATTTTAAATACATAAGTTAAATTAGCTTTTGAATGTTTTTTGAGTATCTCTTATGTATCGATTTATTCGGATGCTTTATACACAGTGGTAAACATCATTTTTTTCACCATCATAAAATTTGTGGACTAAGAATTGGAACTATATATAACTTAGAAGTCATGCAAATATTTTTGTTTTCTATCATATGCATGTATAGGCACATATAGATATATATATTCAGTATACATATTCTAAAGAAAAAAGTATCAGAAAAATGTTCTAACTTGGTAATAATAAAGATATCACTAGTGTGTAAAAAATGAAGGTGAAACCAAACAAATGGGAAGATATTGAACTTTCCCAACCATCAAGAAGTACAAGTTAAAATATTAAGATTAGATGTTACTCTATTATTAAACAAAACAAAACGAAACAAAACTCAATTGAAAAATAGAGAATATTAAGGAACTTGATTTAATTTTATTTATTTTTTGTATCTAAACTAGAATAAGCAACTTGGAAAACAATTTAGTAAAACATTTTAATAATCATAAAATATTTATAGTTTTACTTAATAATACTATTCCTTTAAATATATAACAGAATAATTTGATATAAAATAATAATGTTAGTGAATAAAAATGTTTGTTGCATATTTTTCTCTAATTGAACATAGTATAATTGTTATTGGTTATTTTTCAATATAGCAAAATACTAAAATTATTTTTATAATTCCTCTCCTACATTGTGTTGCTAATCCCTTTTGCAAAGATCAAAACCTTAGCATACTTTGTCCATCTGTATTCATACACACTCACATTAAATGCCTATTCATAACTTCTCCCCTCAGTTGTAAGTGCCAACATTTCTCCTTTCCCTTTAGAGACTCACCTCAGTTTCCTCCTACAAAATGAGGCAATGAAAATATCTTCTAAAAAATTATAATAAGTGGAGGTTTTTGTTGAATACAATATCTAAAAGAATTAACAGGGAAGGTCTTAACTGGCTGCACTCTGCAAAGCCCCAGCTGTATGAGCTTTGAACCAAAGGATTTTTTTAATTTTAATTATTATGTTTAATTATTTTGATGTCTAATGTGCACAAAATAAAAGGAAATGATGAAATTCAACCTCAGTCATACACTCAGAAACAAAATTCATTCCAACTCAGGACATTAGTTCTATCTGAGACTGGATAGTGTGTAATAGGATGAGAAATCTTTTTCTTCTTTTGTATTTTATGCCTTGTGCTTTTTTCCTCTAAAGATTACAAATAAAGCTGATTCTACTGTCTGCTAATAAGCTGCTTCAACAAAAATTCTACATCAAATGCAATTTAAAGTCTCTATAGCATTTGTAGTAATTTAGCAAGACTGAAATAATCATGTTTTTAATGGGATTTTAAAATAGTAGTTCTAGTGCTTATAGCAATGTTTAATGATACTCAGCTCATGTAGACCAAGTGATTTTGATATTTGAGGTAGAAAATATGAGATAAATTTACTTGTGTAAAATCTTTACATTACTTAAGTGTATCAAGTTTCTTGTGATTTAAAAAGAATAAATGATTCACATTTGTGCACAAAAATGTAGCTCTGCTTTAGTGGTTTTAATATAACTTATTAGAAAACTACAATGATTGTTAAATAAACAAACTGGAAAATTGATGTATATGCAATAGTGTTTGATTTTTGTTGTTTTATTTAGTTGTAGGTGTATGTTTGTAGAAATTTTCTGTTACCTGTAGGTAACACACTTCATTCTTTACATAATTCACCAATGTATAAAGCAATGCCTATTGTTTAACAAATCCAAATCTACTGCTCTCCCATTTAAATTTCTCTTTGTAATAGTGTCTTTTCTGTAGAGAATTATCTTCTACTTTGAAACGCTCTTATATAGGCACTTAAAATTATTTTAACAGAATTAAAATTTGCTGATATGCATCAAATATATATAGATTATTATCAATATTTGGAACTTATTTCTGATGCTTCACAAATTTAAAAAGCTATTAATATACATATCATTAAAGGATATAATGATACATGCATTAGGATATTATGTTAAATAAATAAAATATTGGATTAAAATAACCCAACACTGTATTCAAAGCACAAAAAGCACTCAACAAGTGTTATTTTCTTTATTTTTTTCCTGGGCATTTCACAGTACAACCACTTAAAGGAAAAGGAAACAAAACATGAAATAAAGATACAATAGAAATTATAACCTTAGATTTTATACCATCTATTTTTATAGCATTTCACAGTAGGAATGTATTTTAATTGTTATGTTAATATATAAAATTTCTAAAATATGAGTGAATATCTTTTACTGTGTTTGTTTTGTTAGTTAAGGATTACTTCATCTTCCTATTATTTTTTTCTGAGATAAACTGTGTAAAGCAGAGGATTGTTTTGTTTTCTTAAATATTTGGTAGGAATTGCTAACTGAACCGCCAAGGCCCTATATTTGTGTTTTGAAGGGTGTGTTTGTGTGTGGGCTTTGTGTTTGAAATACTGTTTAAAACTTTTTAAAAAATTTATTTATTTTATTAGTTTCAAGTATACAGTACATTGGTTAGACATCTATGTAGTTCATAAAGCGATTCCCCCAGTTGCTCCCTCTCTCTCCTGACCCTCCACATAGCCAATGTACTGATTCTAATTGCTTTCCCTATGCTATGCTTTCCATCCTCAAAGCCATCCAATAGCTACTAATTTGTACTTCTTTAACCCTTCACCGCATTCTCCCAGCCCCTAAACTCCCCTCCCCTCTGTCTGTCACAAATTGTCCACTATATTTGTGAGTCTGTTTTTGATTAATTTGTTCTTTTAATTCCTTAGATTCTGCATATAAGTGAAATCATTTAGTGTTTATCTTTCTCTGTCTGACTTAAATACCTTCTAGGTCAATCAAAGCAATATCTTTTTCAATCTCCTTCCTTTTAGTCTGTGTGTGTCTTTTAATCTGAAGCGAGTCTCTTGCAGGCAATATATGGAGGGGTCTTGTTTTCTTATCCTTTCAGTCACTGGTTGGAGCACTTAATTCTTTTCCATTCAAGGTACTTATTGATAGGAATGTAGTTGTTACCATTCTTTATTCTTGTATGTGATACATGCTTTTTCTTCTTGAAGAAGTCCCTCCAACATGCACAATGAGCTATTCCTGTTTATTATGCCTTCTTGATTCAGCTTAAGTAAGCTATATGGTTTTATATATTTCTTCAGTTCAGTTCATGTAAATTTCAGACTGGAGTTGCCATTCTTCCAGCTGTGAGTTAGAAAATATCTACATCATAGATGATTTTAAGGTTAATTATTAGCTTAGTTCATATAAAGAACCTGAATATAGTAAAGATTTAGAAAATACTTGCTTCTAATCTTATCAATAAGATAATGAAGATAATAATCTTTTAAACACTCTTATTAAACAAAAATACATGGGAGCTCCTTTATCACTGAACATAGGGCAAATATTACATTGAAGACACAGGAAAACAATAACAAAAAATATTCATTGACCACATATTTAACGTCGATCATTTTTACACACTATCTCATTTGATTCCTTCAGGATTCTCCAAAATTAACTGTTTTACAGAAGTGAAGATCCTCCTTCAAAGTCCCATTACCAGTAAATATTCAGCCCCTATAGGAACCCATATAGGTTGGTTTATGAGTCCACTATTCTTTCTACTCCCCATACATAATTTCCAAATATTGTACTTGTTCTAAAAGACTAGGTAATTGGTGGTATGTGATCAGAATGTATATTTGTAAGAAAATATATAATACAAAAATAGAGGGCTTCATTTTTCCCACTAAGAGCCAGAAAAATAAATGTCAGACTGAGTCCAGAAGAGTTCTGAGACCAGGGATATACTTGAATGAACATGAATCAGTAGATTGTTTTGTCTGAATGGTATGCATTACATTATCTATTACTCCACAGGTAATGGTTACTAGACATAGAGCAGAGTTTTTTATTCCATTTTTTGTTGTTTGTTTTTATACAGGAGGCACAGTTCACAGTAAAAAGAGCAATGGCTTGAGTATTAGAAGGCCTAAGTTCTGATCTTTATCTCCCACATTGGTTGGAGTTATCTGGATAACTCATTTCTGCTCTTTGAGTCACTAGACCTTTAATTTTTAATTTAGGGAGTTGACCGAGATGACTTTAAAGCTCTTTTAAGTTCACCATTTTATTTGGACTGATCATATCATCAAGCCTTCCTATATTTCTATTTCCTGTCATTGAATCCCAATATGCCGACTAACAAATTGTTTGGATGACCAAAGGAGAAAAAGCACATAAAGAAGATAAGAAACAAATATATCTTTATAAACATAATGGAATGTAAGCTTCCTCCCTGAAATGTGAAAGGCAGAGACTATATTCTCCAAAATAACAGTGGCAGAGAAGCACAGAAAACAAGCTTTTATGGTCTCCCTGTTGTCAGAGGGTTTCAGCAAATTTTAAATCTTTCAAGCCAGTCTGAATATTTAGTAGTCATTGTTTGAAACATAATTACATCTATATAAAATAAAAATGTAATTTTAAGTGTTCAAAGTGTTTTAATGTGTAAAAATATATGAGAAACTAAAGAGCTGTCCAGTGATGGGATTTTAAGAAGGTAGTTAAGCCACTTCATGATAGGAATGTTTTTTTAAAAACAATCTGTGCTAAAGTCTCTTCATTGACTTTATCGTTGGAATGGAATGTTATCATAAATGGAATGTTAAGAATAAATATTAACCGATAGAAATTCCTGTTACATTTTTTTGTTTCTGAAAATGAAAGGAATTAGTTTAATTAAGCTGATTAGAAAAGATAAAAATCCATGAATCCCCTTCAAGTTCATTAAAATTAAAAAACTCATAATTTTTAATATTTCAGGAATATATCTTTTTTTGTATATTTTTAAGTCATTTATTTGGGGATTTGGAATAGGAAGAAAATTAGGTATCAATTGGCCATTGATTAATTTGTCTTCCACCTTCTGTATTTTGACATAATTTCTATTTAAATGATGAAATTTTATCAGAAAAATTTCTCAATTCTATTACATTTTTATACCAATCAATTTCATCTAGATTCTTATGATAGTTTATTTATTGATATGATTTTTATTTCTCTGTGTTTCTGTTTTCCATTTTTTACTAATAAATATTTTAATTTAAAGAAGAGAAATGTTACTTAGCTACTGTTAATTGATATTTAATCATAATATTTCTATTTGAGTGGATTTAATTTTCAAAATTATCAATTATATTTAAATAAACAAACATTAAATAAAGCAACCCATAGAATTATTTTAATGATAAAATAAAAATAATATTAATTTTTAACAAAAAAAAGTTCTGTTATTACTCTTCTAGAAGGTCTAACCTAGTGGCTTTGCTAATAGTGCTTCAAAAACTTGCATCTTGGGTACAGTATTGGATAGAACCAATGGAGCATAAACTCTGGGATTATGATCTATATATCTCCATTTTTTAAAGATCAAGGGAAATTTTAAAACACTGACAGATTTTAGAACTCTTATTCTATAACATGAAAAAAATTTGTAATTATAATTTTCAACAAGGTAACTCAATAATCATTATAAATAGAAGATATAATATTATATATAAGAGATTGTTTTCCTGGAACATCCAATAAAATAAATTGAGATTCTTTTAAAAATTGTTAAGCAATTTTAAATGTTTGGTGTTAAAATGTGTATATTTTAGAAATAGTTTTTATATAATCTAGTAAAAATTATAAAATTATTCTGGAAGATGATTTTATTAAAGATTATTTTATCAAAATAAGGGTATAAAGTAAGTAGAAATATAATAGAAAACTATAAAAGTATAAAAATAAAATTATTTAAAAAGACATTTTTAACATCCTGCTTGCAAAATAATGGAATAGCATATACGTAAATCATCACATCACAGCAAGCATCTCTAAGCATTAGAGAAAAACAGATAATATTAAGACAATATTGATAAATCTCACTATTCTATTTTTTAAATCTGTAATTCAAATATTACTATAGATAAATTTAAAAATAAAAAAATAACATGTAAATAAATGAATCATACCTGACAGATGATAGAAATTTTAAAAAGCACTCTTAAAATTAGTAATCAGAAGGTAAAAACACAACTGGAATTATTAACAAAGCCTCTAATAAGCCATTTACTAAAATAAATACAAATGGCAAATGGACATAGGCATAAATATTCAAACTTACTAGCAATCAAAAAATGCAATTTATAAAGAATGCAAACCAATTTTTTGTACCCACTGATTTTGAAAAGAATTTTAAAACTAATTCAGTAGGTGGAAGGTGAAGAGAAATGAACACTTTCAATCATTGCTGACAGGCATGTTAATTGCTAGAAACTTACTTTACTTCAATTTAGAAATATTTATCAGAAGTTCTGAAAATGTTCAAGTAATTTTTACTTTCTGACTAATTACAAATACATACAACAATTTGGTATAACGACAAATGATATATAAGATTTTTAAAAATTAGAATGAATATCCTAAATATCTACCAGGAAGAGAAAGATTAAATAATTTATGAGCACAGATACAGAACTCCAAACAAAATATAATTTTTAAAAACATACATACATACAAGCAAACAAGATGAGATAATGCATTGGTCAATAGTAAAGAAAAGACTTGAGGATTCTGAATAATTCAATTACCTAATTTTGTGTGTCACGATTAAAACATTCATGTTTCCCAGTTTGTATTATCAAGAAAGTCAAGAAAGTAAATGATTTGCATGTTTTTAAGATGTACTAAAAGTGAGTTCCTATTAGAGTATAGTAACATATTTCAAAATAATAAGTAACACTATGTTCACATATTTAACATGAACTAATTTACTCCCCCTGACAGGCCTCTAAGATCATATCAATTATTATATATATTGATAAACGAGAAACCCACTCATTAATTATTGATGGAAGTGGAGTCCAAAACTTGATAGATTGTCTCCTGAATATAACTGTATCTCTGAGATAAGCCATATCTACTATACTATCAACTATAATTTATCTAAACAAAGAAATAAAATTTATCTAAACAGAGAAATAAAATACCAAGTTGTTTTTTTTTTTTTTTGAAAATATTAGTAAAAGACTCTAGCAGAAGATAGTAAGAAAAATAAGGAAAGGAAGAAAGTAAAAGAGATTATACTATTATAAAGCACACTAGTGATAAAGGAATATTGTGATGACTAGAATACATAATACAAATTTAAAAATGAAAGAAATTAATACATTTCCAGAAAAATAGAAATTTCTTAAAATTTTCTAAATTTAAATTGAAAATATATTGGCTTTAAGGTTTTAAAAAATATTTTAGTGGTAAAAATATTGCTCTAAAGTTTCAGATCATGATGATTCCCTAACTGAGGCATTTCTAACTTGTTCTAAAAAGAAATACACTATAAACATACCATAAAATAGCCCTATTGATTTAATAAGATTAATGTAAACTTAATTCCAAAATTAGGTAAAAATATAAAAGATAATGAACTTTTCATTGGTTGCTGGTAGAACTAAAAAATGCTAGAGCCACTCTGAAAGACAGTTTGGTAATTTCTTACAAAACAAAACATACTCTTACCATTCGATAAGAGTCATACTCCTTGCTGTATACCCAAATGAGTTGAAAACTTACATCTATCTGCACATAGGTATTTATAGTAGCTTTATTTTTAATTGCCAAAACTTGGAAACAACCAAGACGTCTCCCTTTAGGTAAGTGAGTAAATAAGTTGTGGTACATCTGGACAACGAAATATTATTCAGAGTTAAGAAGAAATGATCTATCAAACCATGAAAAGACATAGAGAAACCTTAAAATGTGTATTCCTAAGTGGAAGGGGCCAGTCTAAAAATGTTACACACTCTGATTTCAATTACATGACATTCTGGATAAAGCAAATCTATGGAGACATTAAAAAAAATCAGTGGTTGCCAGAGGTTAAGAAAGGAGGAAGGAATGAATACGCAGAGCACAGAGGATTTTTAGGGCAGTGAAACTACTCTGTATGATACTATAATGGTGGATCCATGTTATTATACATTTGTTCTAACCGGTAGAATGTATAACACCAAGAGTGAACCATTTCGTAAACTATGGACTTTGAGTAATAATAATGTAATAATTTACTACTAAAATGTAAAGGTCTTAATTGAAAGCAGAGTATAAAATTATCAAATTCTTGACATCATGAAACTTAAAATCTAGTGAGAGGAAACAGATTATGAACCATCATAAAGTATGCATCTACTGGAGTTAACATTTGATAGAGACAAATGTATCGGAGTAAACATACCAGGGAAAGAGTAGGTTTTTCTGTTATATTATGAGCTGATTAGATGACGAAGTTGATGCTATTAGTACCACACACTAATCTCCATTCTAGTGACTAGGTAGGGGAGAAAGTAAATGATGAATGTCAGTCATGGCCTTTAGGATCAACTCTTGCAGTAAGAGTTGTAATTTATCCCACTAACCCTGGTCTTATGTGTTTTTCCAGAAGATGTGACCAACCAGATAAGTTCATTCTCTCCATCCCTCCGGGCGCAGTTTAATGAGAATAGGAATTGCATTTGAGCAAGGGGTGAATTTTAGTAGATATTGTAAGTGATTTCATAATATTCCTTTTATTAACTGGTACCAATTTGACTGGCAGAACCATAAAAATCAGATGCTATGGTACCTCGTGCTAGGCAAAACTACACAGTTTAATGTGCAAGATACTTTAAAAAACATCATGGCAAGAACATAATAAGTCTTCACATTTAACAAAGGTAGCTGAAATTTCAAGAACGTATGTTAAACACATAGCAACCCCTTATGTTTAGGAGTGGGTGGCAAATCATATGGAGATGGAAATAAAAGAGAGATTATAAATGAATTGAGAACAGCTATTGGTGGACAAATGGTAGTCACATGAACTTAGAAGTGTGATTAACACCTGGATCCTATGGTAAAAAATGTTGAGAGGGGGGCAAACATTTCTATCTCCATTGTCTTGAAGCTAAAGGGTTAATAAAATTAAAAATGTGACTATGTGTGGAAGAAAATCATTAATTTATTCATTTAACAAATATCGAGCACCTATTATATGTTAGACATCCTGCCACTTGAGGATAAAATAGACAGCTCAATTTCAGCCCTTTAACACCCTGGATACTTTGGGTAAACAGACATGTTTATCAGCCTTTATAACATAATGAGACATTCCAAGAAGCCTATGCAAGTAGCCATACAAATGTGAGGGGACTGATAGGTTCTCTCTCCAGACTACACATTATTTCATCACATATATTCTATGCTTCCATAGTAATAATACTAATTGCACTTTTTTCAAATTGCTCATTTTTTTTTTTTTTTGGTTGCTTGAAGACAGGCACCTGGTCTGTCTTGCTTGTTGCAGTATCATGAGCACCTTACAGAAAGTGTAGGATGTAGTTGTTGCTCCATAAATACTCATAAAATTAGCCATTTTCTGGTTAAAATTTTAGAAGTATGATTCTACTTCTTTAGAGTTAATTCATGAATTTCAATGGAAGAGCCATGGTTGATGATACAGAAAAATGCTGACTTGCCCAATTTTCAGTAAACTAATAATGACTATGAAATTACAAATAATTATTTTTTTTTGTTTTTCCTGATATCTCAGTGTGTAACAATTCTAAATTTAATCACTGCAATTTAATGTTGACATTCATTAATATAAAATTACTAGAGCAGGGTATGATATTATGCTGTAATTTATTTTATTTTATTTCAAATGTTTTGGCATCAAGCATGGCATTAGTTACTGAGGATCAAAAAAATAAGTTAAATATACACTCTGTTCTTCAGGAGCTTACAGACCATCTACTATGACATGTATGTGAATTTATTCAATGTATTCAGTTACATGGAAAGGGGTCCAGGAACACAGAGAAGGAAAGGAAACTGACTGTGAAGTCGAAGAAGCCAAGGGCAACCCACAGGAAAGATGATATTTGAGCTAGATAATAAAACAGGAGTCTGCCATCTGGATTATTAGGATAAGACATCTAGAAAATATACAAACAACATATTTAGGGAACAAAATTAAGGAAAAAATATATCTCAGAAGCTGGGAGGAATCAGGTTTAGCTAAAACATGGGTTATTTTTGTGGGACAGGCTCAGGATGATGAGCCTGTAAAGACAATATGGGTCCCATTTCTGGAGAGTGGAATTTCAAGTTTATTCAGGAGGCAATGGGAAGTGATCAGCAACCTTGAAGTCCTTTCATTTTTTTTTTTTTTTGTAGAGTTGTAGTTTTCTAACTCACTAAGTTGCTGGTATCATTTAAAATTGAAGGTAAAAGGGGCTGAGAGTTTATACCTTAACTATTATTTTCTTGACCATGTACTAACACTTGGATCTGGCTTATAGATTTAAGTAATTCTGGTACACTATTTTGAAGTTCATATTTTTGTCTGGGGTTAAACATCTCAGCGGTGGTTTGCTAAATCAGGAATATAACTAAAATATCAATATCTCAACTTGACAAAAATCCTTATTTATCCACATGTATTCTGCTGCAGACATTAAAGTTCTCCATGAAGAATGGAAATTTGTTGCATGTATAAAAGGTAGAGTAAATTAAATAAAAAAGAGTAATGTGATGTTGCAGACAAGATAAATGGTGTGTAAATCAAGATAGTAAATGTCTCACTGGGCAATAATGAAGTGTTATACATTTGCTCTCTCCTGATGTATAAGAAATTGATTAGCTAAATTTCAAATTCACAAAGTAACTGACTGACACTCATTTTACATAATTCCTGAAAAGGTGCTTAAGATACAAGACAAAAGTCATCTACGATCTTAACTCAAAAAATAATTTCTTGCCTGTATATTTTACATGTGAGCTTTGAGGATGCAAGAATTATAGGAAAGGAGAAAGAACATTTCAAATGTGACAACTGTCCTAACAATGAATTGCTTAATTGCCTTGCTTATTCTGTTAACATACATATTACAGACAATATGGATATAGAATGCCAGCATTTTTTGGTATTTTGGTATACTTCAAGAAATATATGATAATCATTGTATGTGTAATATCTCTCCCTGTAAATTTCTTAAGATATTTTCATGAATAAGATGATAACTCTGAAGTCAGTGCTATAGTTTGAGTAATTTGGAAACATTGATGAAGTGGATACATAGGAAACTGAGAGTCTCCTTGCTCTATTAGCAACCAGTGACACAAAATTTGGGTGTGAATAAGACATTTGTTTACTTTCAGTAAGGCAATCTGAGCTCATTTATTAACTCTTTTTTCTCAACATTTTTGATATGAATAAAAACTATGAAATAAATATGAGGACATATGTACTGTTAATGAAGCATATCAGATATCAAAAATAGATTCCAAATTCAGGAACCAAATGTAAATGGTAACCCATTACGTTTTGTAACACAGAATAAGACTACATGGAAGGAAATTAATGGAGTTCCTGATGGATCTATATTTATAGAAACAAACACAAAGAAACAAATTGTAAGCAGCAGGGACTGAGAATCATGAGAAACTTTGAGGTGGTGAACTGAGGGTAACTTGAATAACTTGAACAGTTCTTGACTATACTATATCAACAACAAACCAATTTACCCTGGCACACATAATAATTATTCTTTTAGCACAAATAAATAGCTAAATAAACCTTGAAAATTACTACAACCAACTCCTAAAGGCTTAAAGAAAGAGGAGCAGTTCCTCTGCTAACTCAGGCATGATTAGCAAAGCAGAGTACTCCCCAGTTGGTATACCCCACTCTGTGTTCTTCACAGCCATCTAGAATAACTACAAACTAGCTGATTAAAACTACAGTAAATAGCAGATTTTCCATTTTCCATTTACAATTAGGCATACTAAGTAAAAACACCAACATATGATTCAGTTAAGGAGTAAAAGGAGAAACCTTATAAAGAGTCAGAAGAAATATTTCAGTATGGAATTATTTTGGTCTAAGAAACAATAAAACAAAAAAATGTATTTTTTTAAGATTGAAGAAGATTAAGGTAAAAATGATAAAATCAGCAAGAAAAGTTATGGATGAAAAATGTGATTAAAATTTTTAAACTTTAAGAACTATAAATAGGGAGAAAATAAAAGTATACTTAGGGAAGTCCCATGGCTCAGCTTCTCCTGTCCTCACTTCCTTCAGGTGTCAGCTTCAAGATCACCTCACCTATGTGGTCTTCCTGAAATTTCTTTTGTAAATCTAGAGCCCATTCTTGTACCATTTCATGTTTTGTTATTATCACTTTCTAATGTGAAATATATTTACTTGTTTACTAACTTATCGCTGGATGACAGGGCCTTTTTTGGTTTGTTTTCTGTTCTTTCACTCCATTATCAGAACCATCCATCACACTTTGCAGCTGCTCAAAAAATTATCTTTAAGATAAAGAAATGAGAGCTAGTGAGAGATCACCTCTGACCACAGAGGCTTTCCTACCTAAAACCCTCACATTAGCAAAAGGGTTAATCTGTCTTTCCAAAAATCAAATAACTTTGTTTTAAGAAGTTATTTGAAGGAAGACAACACTAAACAATGCCCATCTCTCTTGTGCTAGTTCTTTAGGAATTATCTTTCACGTTAAATTATTGAGTCCCTATGTGAAACCACATAAGTTTCACTGAGATTTTAATGCATACGTCCTGAACTTCATGTTCCTCCAATGCTTTTAGACTTGTTTTTATAATCTTTACCAAGTAATTTTTGCCATAGATGCACATCAGAATCATCTATGAGCATCTGCCAAAATTATAAAGGACGAGTTCCTTCCTACACCAGCCACACAAAATTTCTGGGTAGGACTTAGGTAATTACAATTTTTAAAAACTCTCTTGGAGATCCTGATAGAGTTAATGTTGAAATCCACTGCTTTATCATTTTCTCTCTTTCCCCAGAATAGCTAATAGTTATCTGTACTATCTACCAAAGATGACTGATCTGCATTCTTTGCATAAACTTTCAATTATCAGTTTTTTAACATGAATACTAAAAGACAATCGAGATATGGTTGGGAACACTATAGGTTATGTTTATGACACATCTAGCTTATACAGAGATTCACTTTAAACAACTCTGATCTTTCTACCTATCTCAGAGTAATTTCATATGCTCTGGTCTATCTCCAAAGTAGTGACAATTAAGGTCTTCTTTTATACCGGGAAAAGCACTCAGTTGTTTTCAAAAGCTTACAAACTGGCTTACAGCTTTAGCTGAGTTTACATCTCAGGTTATGATGAAATAAGTAGCAGATGAGGACAGAGAAGATCACACTCCCATGGGTAGTGAAAGATACATGGGCACTTTACCAAAGCACAGGAAATACAGTGGCCCTACTCTCCTAGAGGCCAGGTAAAGCACGCAGTGTCTCAGTGAGGATTCATTCTGAGTGAGATGGTAAGCTCTGCTCCTGCATAGACCTCTCTTATAGCTCAATGCATCATGCTCCACTGAAACCTGATGAGGTTGTCATAGATAATCACAAATTAAAAACTTTTAAAACTATTCCCTATTTTCTCTTTAGAACCTTAGCATAATCCCTTGAAAATAGCAAAAATAAAATAACTCTTTCCGTCCTTGTGTTTACCAGAACATGACTGTGAGAATGCCTCAGACTCAAGACACACAAAGACCCTTTGTTCATTTATCCCCTGGAAGAAGGCTGAGGGTAGGAAGCAAATTTTGGTAGCTCATTTTACTTGTCATGTCATAAGCCTTTTCATTGATCTCATTAAATTTTCAGAGTCATTCCACCACTTAAGCTTTGGGAAGTATATTCTGCTACATGTCTAATAATACATTTTGCAATTCAATATTATGCTGGCTTACACATTTTGTTTCCCAAGGAAAGATGTCCCAATAGGGAAATACAATAATGCTCCCTGGGTGCTTACTAAAAAATGAAGATTCTCAGGCATCAAGTTTAGAGGTATTAGAATATTTAGGGAAAGCATCCAAGAATCTTCACCTCTGTGGATTTTAATGCACATAAATCTGAGCTACAGAAACTAAGGAAACAAATAAGACATCAGAGTATAAGTACACAAATAGTTAAATGCACTTGGAAACAACGTGCATTTCCATAACTATTAGCAGGACTAGCCAATGCAAAACGAAAATGTTGGACCACTTGTTCAAAAATTATAGAGAATTTCAAGACAACAATAGCAGAGTATTAAATCAAATGTAGGACCCTTTTAAGTGTGGGGCCCAGTCCTATTGCTCAGGTTGCACACCCTTAAAGCTGGCTCCAATTGTTGTATGCAATGTTCTATGCTTGCTATTTAGGTTAATTTTGTTGACTGTCTCGTTCAAATCCATGACTTCCTTGCTATATATTTTTTCTGCTTATTTTATAAGATATATGTATGCGTATGTGTATGTGTGTGTGTGTAAATATGTTTTCCATGATGATTACTGATTTATCTATTTCACCATTTAATAAACTATCTAATTCATTATTTATACTTTTAGAAATTATTTTTTCAGGTTCAAAAAACTCAAAATTTTATAACTTTCTTGTGTTTTACCTTTTGTTGCTATGAAATAACTCTTTTTACCTCCTTCTTTATCTCTGTTAATTCTTTTTCTTATTATATATTGAGCACTATTTTCATTTAAAATGTTTTCCATTTCATTTAAAATATTTTACTTTTAATCATTCTATATCCTTATATTTAAAGTATGTCTCTTTTAAACTCTATAAGTTAAGTATTTGTGTATTATAATGTATAATACATATTATATAATATGTAATAAAAATATTTAGCCTGACAATTTTTGTCATATATTAATACATTTGTCACATAATAATACAATCTATTATATATAATTATATATAATATATATTATAATATATTCAGTCTGACAAGTATTGTTCTTAGAATATTGATCTATACTGAGTGTAATTATTAACATGTGTTTTAAAATCGCATATCATTTGCTCTATATCTTACGTGCTCTATGTTTCTTTCCCTCTTTTCTTGCCTTTTATTTAATCAAATAAGCATAATTATTCCCATTTCTCACCCCTCCATTGACTTGCTGATTTACCAATTATTTATAGCTTAGTGCTTTCTCCCCCATTTATTAAGAGTTACATAAATTTTACCTCATCTCTTTTCCCCCCTCTAACTATAATATGTAAAATATCAAAGAGACTCAAAGAGGACTTCCTTTTCCCTGTCATGATTCCGATGCAGAAGACTTTTTCTTAAGCACACCCATGACCTTTTCATCAACCTTATACTTATTCTTCCCTGGGAAATTGTAACAAAGACCATATTTTCTGTTTCAGTCTTTATTTTTTTCATTTTACATTTCAAATTATTTGCAATCCAGATAGAGAAGATTAGTGATAACAATTCTGAGAGACAGACACCTCAATAAAGACTGTACCTATTGTGTTATGTGAACCATTTGGTTCAGATCTCAAAAGAATAACAAAGAACATAGAAGGAAATACACACAGCTTCAAGATTCTGAAGTTTGATAACAACGTCTTTTTAACACATCCTCAAGGAGAGGCGCTCCCTGTGTTCTTGAATTTCATTGAGGGTGGTGTCAATTGTACATGTTGTTATGCATCTTGTTAGATTCAGGCATCACTGATGTGGAAAGGTGTTCATCCTGTCAAATGAGGGTGATTAATATAGTAAAAATCTCTTGAGTTATTTTCCCAGTCTACTTGTTACTCCTATATAGATGGCTCAGTTCAGTCATGTTAGTCCTGTGTAATTCTCCAAAGACACTGTAGCCTTTATCTCCCCACATAACTCTGAACATTGGAAAGACTGAGAAACTGTTAGTTTTCGAGAGCTGAGTTAAATTAGTAAAAACTCTAAAGAGAAAATCTACAAATTCCAAAAGTTAGAGATCCTTATTCTAATACTCCTCTAAGCATTTTATTTCTTTTCTTACATTATAATACTCTTTCTAATGCATTTCTCCCCCTTTTTTTCTCAAGGTTAACTCAAGTTGACAACCAATAACACAAAAATAGTAGAAAGATCTACTATATCCTATGTCATTTTCCAGTAACTATAGAAAGTATGCTATACCAACTACAGTGTAAAATATATAATACTGACACAAAAGAAATATTGTCTAGATATCTTTAAAAACATCTGAGTTGACATTGTCCGTGTATTCAAAATTCAAACAGAGAATTGTGTTCTCTCCCTGTATGTGTGTGTGTATGTATGTATGTATGTATGTATGTATGTATCATCTATCATCTATCTATCTACCTATCTATCATCTATCATTTATCTATCTATAAATTAGAAAAAAAGGCATATATTCAAGAATCTTTGGCTGTTTGTCTTTGAATATAATAAATATTTAATGAGTTAAATTATAACAATTTCTAATTGATAGTTACTCAAATATGTACTTGTTTTTTTACTTTATAAATGTGTATGAATATGTATATTTTGGTAAGTGTGCTTGTGTGTGTGTGTGTGTGTTGTGCTTATACTGTGTATATGAAATAACAATGAATGTGGGAAATGAGGGAATGAAGAACATATTTTGTACATTAGTTATGTGCATGTGTGTGTGCAAGAAGTGGCCACTTACATGCATGTGTAATACAGACACTGTCATTAGATACTGGAATTAATTATTTAAATAATGTGACTTACTTTTCTAGATCCTGAATATATATTTACAGATACTGAAAATAGATGAAGACAAAGTAATTAACAACACTCTAACAGCTTTAATGATAGAAACAGATGTTCCCATTTAAGGCATCGAATTTGTGTGGTTATCATTGAACTGCTACTGCCTGTAAGCAATGGTATTTAGGTCCTCTTTTTCATAGGAGATAATATTGTAATGCAGATTATTGTAATTGTCTCAAAATATCTCCATGGCTGACAATACTTTTTTTTTTCTTTTTCTACTCACTTCTTCTTTGATAGATAAATGGAGACTGCATTTACAAGCACAATTATGTTCTTTCTTGTCTATTATGCTGCATTTAAGCATAATTGCTTAAAGAAAGCTTATTGAGGCCTCTTCAAGCTCAAGTTCCTCATTTCCACCAAACCCAAGAAAAGATAATCTACATATTATGTTTTCTTTAACATTTCATAAATTAAAAAATTATATTAGTGATAAATTGATTAAACAAGATTTGAATTAAAGTTGAAAAAAGCAGAATCTAAGAACTTAAACTGAAAATTCTGACTCAGGAGAAGTTTGACCTTTTTTTCATAGAAAAATCAAAGATTCTCAATAACGGCTTCCTTTTTACAAATAATAATTTTGCTAAACCCAATCTTGTACAGTTCAATTTTCAGTGGGTCAGAGTAGCCATCGTTTAATTAATGAAAACATTTCTTTCCATTCCTGAATTTATATTTCCCATCAGTAATCAATTGAGATTTTTAAAGATTCAAGAAGTCTATTGTGGAACAGTTTCATTTAGTTATTTGGTTAGTTCTGACATTTTCATAATCAAAATTTCTTTCATTTTTTTTCTACATACAATGTAACAACATCAAGAAGATGTTTTTAATTGGACTATAGCTATTTAGAAAACATTTAAAAATCTTTTCATATAGGAAAATTATTTCTCTTGCACCAGTCCAAGAAATTCCCTAGGGTACTCTAAGTACTTTGTTAAAGTATTCAGATGAAGAAAGTATGTTCAGAAGGCAAGCTCATTAGTAAGCAAATTGTAAAAGAAGCGACACCACAGATTTTTTGTTTGTTTGTTTCTCATGACAATGAAATTGTGCCTGAAAAATAGAGCCAAGTAACTAATTATGGTTGAAATTGGGCAATTACTCCTCAAATTAGCCAAATGCAGGTGTAATTATTATTTTAATAAGACTAATTGCTCATGGTAATTTGCAAAGGGGAGCCTACATTTGGTGGAGATGTAAGAACTCCAGATACTTAACACATGGCAAATATAATGTGATATTAAAAATAAGAAGTGAAAATAATTTATATATATTTATAAGTAGGGAGTAAAGGGAAGATCAAGAGCTAACATAAAATTATCAATTTTCTATGAAATTGTCCATGAAAATTGTCAAATAGGGGAAAACGTTCTAACATCTGAAGTTAAGACAAGTATTCTGCATATATAAGAATCTAGGCCATTTCTGAAACCAATTACACTTATACAAATTATTTTTAAAAGTCACATCAAAAAAATTATCACTTTACTTTCTCATAACTTCTTAACACTTCTAAGTCATCATTATCTCTCACCTGGAATACTAAAACAACTTCCTAATTAGTCTCCCTCGTCACATTTTTCCCCCAAAGTAGCCAACATGATCTTTTAAAACTATAGATCAGAACACATCACTCCCATGCTCAATCTTTTCCAAGAGTATTTTACTATGCTTAGAAAAAATATTCAAGGACCTTTTCATGTCTTAACCCTCATAACCGAATCCATCTCCCACTATATCATAGTACTCAAACTCTCTCCTATGCTCCTTGTCTCATTCCTTCTAGCCAGACCAGTCTTGCTCTTTCTCAATCATGTTAAGAAATTGTTCTGTGGCCATGCCACCCTGCATGTGTCTGATCCCGTCTGATCTCGGAAGCTAAGTGGAGTCGGACCTGGTTAGTACTTGGATGGGAGACCACCTAGGAAGATCAGGTGCTGTAGGTGAAAAAAAAAAATTATCTGCCTCAGAGTCTAGGTAATCACTGTTTTATAGATAATCTGATGACTCTCTTCCTTTTATTCAAATCACACCTCCCTAGATGATACAATTTGATTAAATAAATTGTTACTTATGTTTTTCTCTGTAAAACCTAACAGAATCTGTAAAGTTCTTATTCATTTAAAAATCTGTTTAGATTTCTCACCTTAGTAGATAATAACTGAAGGATGAGAGATGTTTCACTGATTTTTTTCATTGCTGTATCTTTAGTTCCTACAGCATGACTGTAACACGGAAATTTTGCCACAAAGAGTTATTGAAGAATGAATAAATTAATTAATTAAATGTGATCCAGGTTGGACTCTTTCAAAGGCCTGAAGTTGGAGAAGGGAATGATAGATTTTTGTGTTGAGTAGAACTGCAAAGCTTAAGTAAGTTGTGTGAAGTCAAGTTAAAGAACACTTTTCAAAGTAGCAGAGTTTATTAAAGAAAAACAGTGTTAGCTAAGTTGATGGAGACTCAGTCATGGCACCTGCCTGCGCCTGAAGGCTGGGTGCAGGGAGGACTCAACAGAGGAACAATGGCTTCTGCTAGCACTTCTGACTGGGAGAAAGCTGCCACTCCAGCCCTCACCTTGAAGCCAGACAATTGAGTTCCTCCCCATATGTCTCTGGTAAATTTCAAGCTGCTGCCCCAGTGTTGGAGTTCAGAGTTAGTGAGTTATGGGGACTTCTTTTTCTGACACTGGACTCCTGGGCTTGGGAGACTGGTATGGCACCCCTTGCTCCACAGGAAGGACCTCTGCAGTTGAGATATTCCTACTGATTTTTAGCCACCACACATGTGTGTGGGACCAGCTCATTCCGAGTTTCTGCCCCTTCTACCAGTTTTCAGGTGGCTTCTACTGTATATCCGTAGTTATAGAACTTCTGTTTAGATAGACTTCATTGATGGTTGTTTTGTAGTTTAGTTGTAATTTTGATGTCTCTTCATCTTTTTAAAGGGGACTTTCTTAGAGAGGTTTTTTTTTAATTTTGATGAGTTATAATTCATCAATTTTTTTACTTATGAATTTTTTTTTTTGGTGTCAAGCCTAAGAATTATTTGCCAAGTTCCATGTCCCAAAGATTTTCTACTCAGTTTCCTTCCTAGAAGTTTAATAGTTTTATATTTTATATTTAAACTATGATCCATTTTGATTTGATTTTTGTATAAGGTATGAGTTTTATATTTTGATTAAGAAAAGTACAATTGCTCCAGCACCATTTATTAAAATTAAAATTGTTTACACAATGTTTGGACTTTTGCCTTTCTATATACATTTTAGAATAAGCTTATATATATATCTATATTAAAAATGTTGAGATTTTGTAAGAAATTGATAAACTCCTAGGTTAATTTAGAGATAATTGATACATCTTTACTCTGTTGAGGCTTACAACCCATGAATATAAAATTCTTCTCCAAATATTTAGGTCTTTGATTTGTTTCATCAGCATTTTATAATTTTCATTATACAGGACTTGTATATGTTTTGTTAGACTTATTTCTAGTATATCATTTCATCTGGACAAAATATAAATGGTACCATGATTTTGATTTATTTCCACTTGCTTGCTGTTGACATCTAAAAGTATAATTGATTTCTGTGTGTTGATCTTGTGTCCTGTGACATTAATGAACTCACTTCTTAGGTGTGGATGGTTTAATTTATTTTAAAATTTTGGTTTTTTTTTTTTTTTATAAACAGAGGCAATCATATTGTCTGCAAAGAGAGACTATTCTATTTTTTCCTTTCAAAACTGAATTTATTTTATTTTATTTTTTATCTTATTATAGTTTCTAGACCTGCAAGGACTATGTTAAATAAGAGTGGTGAGAGAGTTCCCTTGTTCCTGATCTTAAAGGAATGTAGCACTTAGTCTTTTACCATTAACTACAATGTCAGCTGTAGGTTTTCTTGAGATTATCTTTGTAAAGTCATGTAAGTGTCTCTCTAGCCTAAGGTAAATTTTTCATTATAAATGGGTAATAAACAATATGAAATATCTTTACTGCTTCAATTGATATGATCATATGATTTTTCTACTTTGAGTGTCTGTAATAGTGGGTTGTGAAAAAAAAATTAATTTTAGACTCTAATAGAGAATAAAAAAGCATTATTTTGAGCTTAAGGAGCTGCAGCCCAGGACACAGATTCAGTCAGCAACCTAAATTGTGCTCCACCAAGACAAAAGGAACACAATCTTTCATAAAGAGATTTTCCACCCAAGTTCCCAATTTTGTGCACATGAGGTTCACGAATTGCAAAGTTCTGATTGATTCAAGCTATGTAATTCTGATTGGTTAGTATTGACACAAATGAGGGTACACTTTGTGTAGTTCTGATTGGATGGGGCAGATCTCATTCTACTGGTCAAAAGATGAAACCAGAGCTTCCCGCCTACTCAGATGATATAACAATTAGAGAATAGTATGGGAAGCCAGAAATTCAGTCTGAGGTTTATCCTGGCTTACAAATAAATGCTAGACTTATTATTCATAAAATTTGGGCTCTCAGTTGATCATAGGGGTTTAATTTCAGCAGATAAATTTCTTCTCAGGGTTCATATTTAGTGAATCTTCCTTCTTGGGGTCCACAATTACATAATTGATTTTTGAATATAAAACTATAGTTACATACCATCTAAAATGGTTATGGTATATTTATTGTTTTTATACACTGTTGAATTCAATTCGATAAAATTTTGTTGATTTTTTTGAGTTTAAATTTATGAAAAATATTGTTTTTTATGTAGACATGGTCTGGTTTTGTATAGGGTAATAAAATAATTGAGAAGTGTTCCCTCTTGTATGTTCTAGAAAAGATTGTGTAAAATTGGTGTTAATTTCTTCTTTATTTGGTAAAATTATTTATTAAGCCGACCTGGGCCTAGAGATTTACTTTTCTGAATCTTTTAAATTACAATTTATTTAATAGTTATAAGACTAACATATCTCCATGGCTGATGTTTAAATTTTACTTTTTTAAAGGAATTTAATTCTTCTATGTTGTCAAATTGAAAATGTCATTGGTATGTAGTATTTTTTTTATCATCCTTTTAATCATTGTAGAATCTTTGTTTTGATATTCTCTAATATTCTTCATACTTAATTAACTGTGTCTTCTTCTTTTTACCTTTGTTAATCTTTCTAGATTTTATGAAGAGCTCTATCTGATCCAGGCAGGAAATTAAAGTGTGGGCAGTTCACCTAAAGTAAGTCTTCGATTAAGCTGGGTTTTAGTCTTCTATGAGATTATCCTAGGTACTCTTTTAATACACTTTCTGGAATATAGATAGATGATAGGTAAACAGATAGATAGATAGATAGATAGATAGATAGATAGATAGAGAATCTGGTATAGATATCTACTATTCTGATATATTTTAATAAGGTTATTATTTTTCTTTAAAGTTTTCTATTGTGTTTGAATGTTTATAATAAACCCGTGTTAATTTTATGACAGTAATGAGTTAACATTTCTTAAAAACAATAGGAATTTCTATTACCTTGAAGTAATAGGTAGGTAGAACTTTTAAATTAAATGTTCTAAAATGCAGTGTAAAAACGTTGACATCATTTTATTTTTTAAGCTGGCATAGACTTTTCAATTTCAAAAAAATTTTGACTAACATTTGAGACTGATTAGCAATCAGGCAGTATGTAATTTAGAAGTGAAATCCTGCTGTATTAAATTCTGATCCTTTTTAATAAGATGCTTCTAGATGAGCTCAATTGTACACTGTCAAAAAGGTCAGTATTTATTATGTAAAAGAAATATGTAATGTGGTGTGGGAAAGCCAAAAGGCCAATTTGACTATGATTCTATTTCCTAATCAACACTTTAAATCCCCAACATTAGAGGCTCTCTGAAGACTTAAGTATTTTTTCCCCCGATGAGATGGCTTTAGGTAAAGTATAAATTAATGATGTGGATTGAATTATAAATATGTAGATACCACTCATCAACATTATCTAGCAAAAATTTAAGAACGTGTTCATTACTTCAGAGGGCACCATGGCGCTCACAATTGCCCTATCTTTTGACCTTAAAAAGGTATTTGACAAAGATCTCTGTTCTAAAAGACCCTTTTTAAAAGATTCTGAAAATGTATATGCTTTCAGCCCATCAAGACTTCCAAAGGGCTCTCTGTATTGGACTGTCTCAAATAATGTCACAGGATGTTGTGACTCATATATTCCAATTATGCAGTGGCTCTTAGGTAGCAGATATGACCTATTTTTTGTCAAGAATTCTAGTCACCCCAGATAGACTTCATACCATACCAGTCTTAGTAATAGATGATAATTTTTAAAATTTGATTATTTTTTTTAAGATAACATCCACTAACCTTAACATTTTATCACTCTTTTGATCTCTCTCTCTCTCTCTCTCTCTCTCTCTCTCTCTTTGTATAAGAGGAATTACAATTCTATGAGGCTTAGGACATTTATACGTTTGTGTAACTATCACTACGATTATGATAGAACTTTTCTATCACCCAAAATAAACTCTCTTTGAAAATCTTTTGAAGTAACAACTTTCCTAAACTCTAGCCTGTAGCAATCACCGATTTGTCTTCCATCACTACATTTTGTCTCTTTGAAACTGTCATAAAAAATGAAATCATACATTATGTAACCTTTTGAGATTGGCTTCTTTTACTCAACGAAACGTGTCTGAGATCTATCTAAGTTGTTGAGCATATCAATATTTCATTTCTTTTTATTGCTTAATGGTATTCCTCTCTGTGGATGTATCAAGTATGTTTATCCATTAACCTATTGAAAGACATTTGAGTGGCTTACAGTTTTGACAATTATGAACATATGTCATAGATATTAAGCAAATTTAAGGATTATTACTTGGAGAAAAATAGTGGGTGTGATTAATGATACATGGAACTGATGGAAAGTAAATAGGTAAGAAGCCTACTGAGTTTTTTTGAGAGAATTTCAATGTTAAAGAAACCAAGAACCTAGGTAACAAGCCCTGACTGTTTAACAAGTAGCAGGAATTAAAAAAAAAAAAAAAAAAAAGCAATCAGAGAAAAAGCCAAACAAGGGAGACTGGGCAGTATTAAAGGAAGGCATACTTAGAAGTGGCACCTTAGTTGTAGCTGAAGAAAATGATAGACAAGAAAGAGTTTCTTAGAAGGTGGATACTAGAATCTTAAGGAATAATGTACAAGAGATGGAATCAAGTTCTAATCAGGGAATTTACCACTTTTCATTCTTGTTCTATAGAACGATTACTGATGCTGACCTATTTCCCATTCTTCCTCCCTCTGAATAGAAGATTTGTGATGGTTAAGCTGTCTCTGTTCCACTAGGTGTTAGATTGGGAGGGTGAGTAGAGCAAGCAGTACTTTTTGAATTCAAAATTCATTGTGCCATGAAGACATTTCCATAGCTAATGCAGAATAAGTGTCTTACCTGGAAAACCAGGATCCAGGCTGGATGCAGTTAGTAATAACTTTTGATTACTTTCTTTGTAAAGAGAGTATGTTCAACATGCAGAGAGAAAACCTGGTATTTGGTGAACAGAAGATGATATCATAGGAAAAAAAAAAGCCATCTCTTTGTCAAACCCTGTTTCACTTTCCTTTTTAGCATATAGGAAAACTACAATTTTAATATTTCTTGGAAAATAAATGGGACTATTTGACTAAATTCCAGCTAGTGGAATGAAGGTACTATTGATGCATATTAATTCTGAACTTGGAACTTAACATTTCCCATATGATCCTTCATAATTTCTTTCTCCTGTGATCTACCAGCTAGACAAAGAAATCCAGTGGAGGTACTTGAGACTATGAGAAACAGTACAGCCACTATATCAGTGATACCTAATGAAGTAATTTTACGCCCTCTCCTCCCAATCCAGGAAACATTTGGCAATGTCTGCAGAAATTTTTCTTGTCAAAACTGTGATGGTACACTGGACTCTAGTGGGTAGAAGTGAGAAATATTCACAAACATCTTACAGTGCACAGAAAAGCTCCCTGCAATAAAGAATTATTCAACCCAAAATGTCAATAGTGCCGACGTTGACAAACCCTGCTCTAAATGGAGGGCCTCTTGGTACTTACATGAATGTATGGGACAGAGCTCTTCTAGTCACTTTCATCAGATGATAAATGAGAGACACAAACCCTTACTTTATTAATGCACTAAAATTTGGGGATTGCTTTTTGCAAATTTTCTAATATAGAGAGAAAGTTAAATGTTCTAAATGTTTATTAATAGTTACCTCATGGGGTTTATGAGAAGATTAAATTATTTGTGAAACACCTAGAACAATAACTAGCACAATGTAAGCTCTCAAAATTTACTATTTAAATGAGGGATTGTTTGTTGTTCTCCTATGACTTTGTCCATCATATGATGTAAGTATTATCATTTTACAATTCTCTTTTGCAGATGAGGAAATGAAAACACAGAGATTAAGCAGCTTGACCACAATTTCAGAGGTAGTAAGCAATAAAACTGGGACTTGAACCCAGATAATCTGGCTTCCAAGTCCATGTCTTTAATACTATACTAAGAACACTTCTCATTTGGAAAAAAACAAATGAGGCCTCACAGATGTGGAATGTTTCACTTGAACTGAAAATATTTTTATCTGTGAATCAACTGATTATCAAATAGCTGCACTTGGAAGCTCAACATTAATTCAAGGTATATTATACAGAAATTCAGGTGGTTGTAGAAAGTATCTGTACTATATCCAGCCAGGTTTCACATGGATTGGTGGCGAGTAACCAAAGTAAACAGAAATTAAATGCTAAAATATTGTGTTTCATGTAGAGATTTCCTTAAGTAAAATAACTAACTATGATGAGATATAGTTCACCTGCTGAGACTGCTCAGATACCAGGCTGCTGGATCACTGAATGAATGATTGAAATTTATAACGAACTCTCCTTTAACTTAAAATCTGAGAAAAATATTCTGAACAATTTTATGTTAAGAGTGAGAAAATAAAAAGAGTATATATTCATTGAGTTTGGGGCAAAATATCCTTAATATAAATCTCTACTCAATAAACATATGAGAAGAAATAAGAATCACAGAAGAAATGTGACATAAAGATAGCAGAATATTTATGTGTGACTGTCAAGGTAGGAGATGGCAATATACCTATAGTGTAAAGTTCTTCACTCACTCACTCAATGTCGTATATGTGCTCAAACCATTTTGATTATAAGATGGAAACTGATGCAGGATGTGTCAATCATAGCTCAAAATAATGAATTCAAGAATTGGACACTTGATACAAAAATGGCCAATTGGAGCCTTGAGATATTAGGAAACAAATATTACTATTGCATAAGGGTTATCACTTTAAAATTTTTTGACTTCAGATGTAAAGGCAACCATTTTACTAGTTTTATGGAGAAAGCGTGCATTTATTTATTTATTTATTTATTACCTTTTTTGAGTGTTGATTATGTGTCAGGTACTCTTCTAGTTTCAGGAGATACCACAATAGAAAATACAATAGATGAAGTTTATGCTCCTGAGAAGCTGTTTTTAATAAGGGAGATAAAAAATAAATAAGTATATAATGTGAGGTCCGTTAGAGATAAATGTTGTTTCCTAAACTGAAGATGAAAAATGGACTATAAATTGGAAGAAGGAGGCTTGAATCAGGAAAGACCTTCTTAGGGAGGGGGCATCTAAGCAAATATATTAACAAAATAAAGGAATAAGCAAGAAAAATATCTGAAGAAAGGTAGAATATATAGTGATAATAAATACTTAAGATTAAGGCATTTGTATTTTGTAATGTTTGATAAAAAAGAGGGAAGGCAGTGTGATTAATGCCTGAATGAATACAAATATTTGTAGAGATAGCCAAGGGCAAGAGTATGTATTGCTTTGCTAAATCAGTACTTCTAATTTGCTTGCAATGGAAGGTCATGTGATGATTTGGATGAGTGAGTAATGTGATAAGATTTATTGCTGTGCATGGGGCAAAAGTATAATATGCAATAAAGGAATCAGAGATACAAATGAGTAGGCTAATAAATATTGGAAATGAAAGGTGCACTTGTTTTATCTTGGGTAGTGACAGTGACAGTGGTAACACAAGTTAATATAATGGATGTATTTTGAAGGTAAAGAGGATAGAATTTGCAAGGAAATAAAGAAAAAAGGAGCAAAAAAAAATCAAAAAAATGGAAAACAAATGGCAATGTAGTGAATTTAAACCTAACTAGATCAATAACACATTAAATGCTAATACTTTAAACATCTCATTTAAAAGGCAGACATTGTCAGATTGTACAAAAAAGTAACACACTATTGTTTGTTATGTAAAATATAAAAACACATACAGTTTTAAGGTAAATGGATGCAAAAAATATACTAACACGAATTAAAGTAAAGGTAAAGTGTCTATATTAATAACAAACAAACTAAGTAACAGAACAAAAATACAATCAGGAAAAAAAGAATCCCTTTTATAAATAATAAAAAAGTGAATTCAATAGTGGACATAATGATCCTAAATCTTTATAAACGAAGCTAACATGAAACAGTGATAAAGTGGAAAGGAGAGATAAAAAAAATCACTATTGTAATTAGTGAGGTAAACACCCCTTACTATTGCAATACTTCATAGACAGTTGACAGAATAGAGAAAACTTTAATAACATCATTAACTGATTTGACAAACTGATATTTATAAAACATTCCATGTAACAATAGCAAAAAAAACATAATCTTTTCAAGTATACATTATACATTTCTTAACATGCATGATGAGAGTACATAAAACACATCTCAATAAATGAAAATGCAGTCAAATAATACAGAATATATTATCCGACCACAATAAAATTAAATCAGAAGGAAATCAATCAATCATCATCATAGTCTTTAATATTTGGGAAATTCAAAGAAAAATGGTAAACTTTAAAACCTAATAAAATATATAAGATATATAGTAATCATAAATTCAGTATCTTAATAAAGTAATGCTAGAGTCATTTCCATTATCATTAGGAAAAATACAAGGATACCTATTTTTGTTGTTCCTCAATATTTAACTAGTGATATTAGCCAATGTAATTACACAAAATAAATTAGAGGCATAAGAATGATTTTAAAAAAAGGAATAAAGCAAATTTTTATTCAATAATATAATAGTTTACTTAAGAAACTCCACAGAAACAATGGTAAAATAAACTCAAACGGTACTACATACATACATACATACATATATATATATATATATATATATATATATGCAGGATATAAAATATATATATAATATAATATATATAATATATAATTATAATTATAATTATATAATTATAAAATATAATATATATATATATGCAGGATATAAAATACTATTAAAACTAAGTGGTCAGAGATCAGCTTCCTGCATGACAGTGTGAATAGTTCTACTGACCCACTTACCAGTGAAACTGTTAAAAGTTATTTAAATTAAAAAAAAAGAAAAACAAAAAACACGGAAGCCCTCTGGAAACAACCCTAAGGGAAAGTAGCAAATGAAAAAAATACCTATTCAAAAAAATCTATGGAATTTAATAAGAATTATGAGAGTTTGTGGTTATTTGAACCAAGAACACTCCTTCCATTTTCTCTCCCCACTACCACATACTTTCTCAGTGAGTGCTGTAGACAATTACACAAGGGTCCCTCTACCCCCAGCTCTCAGCCAGATGGCTTTCTTTCTGGGAAGAGCAGGACTTTAGCATTTCTCATCCTGTCCCTAGCTTCTTGTTTCTAAGGTTAAATCCTGGGTGAGTGTGATCAAATGGTGGATACTCATGGAACAGAGTCTCTACCTTGGGCTTGGCACACTGAGAATACTGAGACCACATTGACCTACCCATGACTCATGAGGCAGTGATTCCATGCCGAGAGAAGAAAGCCAAGAGAACCCAAGACTGCTCTCCTACCTCTAAATGCACAGCTCCTAGAAGAGTACCACTCAGAATGCTTGTCGTTGTTCCCATTCCCACTCCCCAATCCAGAGTTCAAAGATTTTGCCTAAAATGGGTGGAGATGCAAGCTGTAAAACAGATAACTTGTAATCTTTTTAATTTTTTTTCTGAACAACAAACTCCATTTGTCACAGAGTGTGGAAAAGTTTAAATCTAGGTAACCTCTCAAAAACTGTAGATGCTGTGGTGAAAGAAAGAGGAAAGAGATTCATGGGTCTAATGGAGATACAGCCTAGACTATATAGGCCACCTCGTTTTCATAAGAGAGCCACAAAATAATACAGCTGGGAAGAGTTCTTCAGAGGTCAAAATAAATATAAAACACTGAATTCAGAAACTATTCCTTGGAAAAAAAGCTATTAGAATAGATTAGTTTACAGAGGAATTTATGCTCCAGGGCAATATTTTAAACAATAGAGCAATTAATCCTTAGTTAGTGGAACTTAATAGACAGATATGGTCGGGGAAGAATGAAAGAGATCTCTACCAGTATCATAGTCATTTGCAGGAGTAACTGTGGGCATATGCAAAGCTGCACATTCTTTGGGAGTAATATCAGAATTTAAACACTGTGGGGGGAATATTTTCACTAAAATAATCCAAGCAGTCACAAAAAAATTGAAAAGCAAATAACAAGTCCTGGAAGAGGTACTAGTCCCCGTAGTTGCTGCAATATATTATTTGAAATGTCCAACTGCCAACAAAAAATTATGGGATAATCAAAGGAATCGGAAAGTATGATCCATACACTGGGAGGAAAACGAGCACACAACAGAAATTGCTTGTTAGAGCAACCAGATGTTTGATTTAACAGAAGATGTCAATGCAACCAGTTTATATATACAGAACTAAGAAAAAAACACTTAATTAAAGAAATAAAGGAGCTATGATGACAATGTCACATCAAATAGAGATTATCAATAAAAAAAGTAGAAATTTATTGTATAAATGGGAATTTTAAGTCAAAAAGTACAATAACTGATATTAAAAAAATTTACTTGAGTGGCTCAATAATAAATTTAACTAGAAAAAGAATTAGCAAACTTGAAGATAGAGATTATTGATAGAGATTATAAGCTGTAGAATACAGGGGAAAAATAATGAAGAGAATGAACTGAGCCTCAGAGAAATGTGAAAAATATGGTCACCAATAAACATACCAATATACACATATGGAAGTACCAGAGGAGTGGAGAGAGAGAGAAAGAAGAAAAAATATTCAAAAAAACAATGATTGAAAATTCCCAAAATGTATTGAAAAGCAATAATCTTCAAGTCCAGGTAGATCAACAAACTCCAAGTGAGATAAACCAAAGACACATTAGAGTAAAATTGCTGAAAGTCAAAGTTAATAAGAAAAATCTTGAAAATAGCAAATGAAAAAATAACACCTCATTTTCAAGGGAGCCTCAATTACATTGACTGCTCATTTCTCAACAAAAACAATGGCTGCCAGAAGGGAAGAGAGTAACGTATTCAAAGTACTCAAAGAAAACAAATATCATTAAAGAATCCTATTTCCAGAAAAGCTATTGTTCAAAAATAAAGGTGAAATAAAAATGTGTCCAGATAAATAAAACTGGGATAATTTGTTGACCAGCAGACAACCAGCTTTACAAGAAATAGAAAAAGAAGGTCTTCAGCTTGAAAGCAAGTGACTATGAATAGTCAAATGAGTCTACATGAAAAAAACAAAAAGCACTGATAAATGTAATTATATAGCTATAGTAAATACTATTAATGCATCTTTTCTCCTTTCCCCTGTTAACGTGTACAAAAATCAATTTAATAAAATGACATATATATAATGTATTTTGGAGCCTATAATACATAGAAATGTAATATATGTGTAATATATTTGCTAATAATAGCACAAAGAAAGGGGATGGGAGGAAAGCAATAATGGACTAAGGAAATAAAGACAGATAGTAAAGTAATAATTATAAAGATGTATTGTTTGGTTTGTAATATTTATAGGTGTACTATATATGAGAATCGTACCATGGAAAAAGGGGAAAAGTAATGAAACTACAAAGAAATAATGTTCTTATGTATTACTGGAATTAAGATAGCATAAATGCGAACCTGATTTTGATAAGTTAATATGCATAGAGTGAACTCCGGAGCAACCACCCAAAAAATAACTAAAAATTACAGTGAAGAATCATTAATAAAATTAAATCGCTATATTGGAAAATATTCGCTCAATTCAAAAGAAAGCAGTAAAAGAAGAATAGAGGAACAAAACAAACATAAACATATGGAAAATAAAATATAAAATGGAAGATGTATATCCAACTATATCATAACAATAATGAATATGAATAGATTAAACAAATCAATAAAAAAGCTGAGATTATTAGAATGAGAAGAAAACACCAAAATTTAGCTATATTTTATCTGCAGGAAATAAATTTAGATTCAAAGATAAATAGATCAAAAGTAAAAAGATGGGAAAAAATATACACAGGCAAACAGCAATTGCAGGAAATCTGGAACAATAATACTAACATCAGACAAAATAAACTCTAATGAAAAAAGTTATTAAAGATAAAAAGAGCCATTTTATAATGATAAAAAGTCAATCCATTAGGAAGATATAAAAATTATAAACTTTTATGCACTCAATAACAGAGCATCAAAATACATGAACCAAAGAATGACAGAAATAAAGGGAGAAATAGACAATTCAATAATAATAGTTTGATACTTCAATATCCCACTTTCAATAACTGATGGAACAACTGGAAGAAAAGTAGAGTGACAATAACACATGAGATTTAAACATTATAAAACAATGAGACCTAACAAAACATAAAAGAAACATTACATCCTAGATAAACAACAGAATATATATTCTTCTCAGGCAGACACAGGATAGACTATGTGCTTGGAAATTAAACAAATCTAGTAAATTTCAAAAGAGTGAAATAATGCAGTGTATGTTCTGCAACTGAAATGGCATGAAATTATAAATCAATAGCAAGAAAAATTGGGGAAATTCACAAATACATGAAAATTGAACAAACTTCTGGTAATTAATGAGTCAAAGAATAAAGCAAAAAGGAGATTTGAAAATACTTTATAAGGTCAGAGACAAGACAAAGATATTTCTATATACTTACAATTATCAATTCACAACAAAAGTAAGAAATTATTTTGTTAAAGACATCATCAAAAAGAAAACTACAAAATATTGTTCAAAAATTATGGAAGATCTAAATAACTTGGAAAATATTTCATATATGTGGATTGGAAATTTTAACATTATTAATATGTCAATACTTCCCCCATATATCTATAGATTCATTGAAATTCCTATGTGAATCTTAGCTAGTGTTTTTGTAGAAGGTTGATTCTAAAATTCATATAAAATTACAATATACTCAGAAAAGAAAAAAAGTCTCGAAAAAGAAGAAAGTAGGTTGACTCACACTTCTGATTACAAAATTATAATGATGAACACAGCATGTTAACGGTACAAGGACAGACATATATATTAATGGAATAGAGTAGAGAGTCAAGAAATAAGCTTTTACATTTAAGGTCAACTGATTTTTGACAACAATGCCAAGACTATTCATTGGGGAAAGGATCATCATTTCAGTTGTATTGGGATAACTGTATGCCCACCCACAAAAGAATGAAGTTGGAACCTCACCTCATATAGTGTATAAAAATAAACTCAAAATTGATTAAATGCCCAAATGTGGGCACTAAAACTATTAAATTCATAGAAAAGCATAGGAGTAATATTTCATGACCTTGAATTTATCTAAGATTTTTTATATATGACATACAATGCCTATAAACAAAAGAAAAAATAGGTAAATTGAACTTTTTAGAATTTTTAAAAATTTGTACTTTAAAGGACATCGTCAAGAAAGTAAAAAAAAACACACAAAAAAACAGGAAAAGATGGTTGCAAATTATATGTTGGATGAAAGACGTTTCTAGAATATATGAACAACTTATAACTCAGTAATAAAAAGAGAAATAATTCAATTGAAAAATTAGCGAAAATCTCATCAAAATTTTTGTAAAGATATGCAAATGGCCTACAGGCATAGGAAAAAAATGCTTGGCCTCATTAACAATTGAAGAAAATGCAAATGAAAATTACAATGATATATCACTTCATATCCACTAGGATGACTGGAATTAAAATCAAGTAGCAATAAGTGTTGATGAGAATGTCGAGAAATTGGAAACTTTATACATACTGGTGGAAATGTAAAATGGTCCATTAACTTTGTAAAACAGTCTGTCAGTTTTTCTAATGATTAAATATAGAGTTACCATATAACAGTAATTTCACTTCTACATATATATTTAAGAGAACTGAAAATATATGTTCACAAGAAAATAGCAGCATAATTTACAATAGTCAAAAGGTGAAAACAATCTTAATGTCTATCGCTGGACAAATGGAATATTATTTGGTTATAAAAAAAAAAGAATAAAATACTGATACATCTTACAGCAAGAATGAATCTTAAAAACATTATCCTAAATAAAAAATACAGTGACAAAAGACCAAATATTATAAGATTCCATTCATTTGACAGTCCAGAATAAAGAAATCTGTAGAAATAGAAAGTAGGTTAATAATTGCTTAGGACTGGATGAGGGTATTTGGAGGTTAGGATGTGATCATTAAAATATATGGGGTTTCTTCTTGAGATGATACAAATATTTTTAAATTGACTGGATTTGTTTTATGCACATATCTATGAATATACTAAACATTATTGAATCATGCAGTTTAAATGGGTGAATTGTACATTATGTAAATTACATCTTCAGTGTATCTGTTAAAAAAAATCAAGGACCTACACATACATACAAAATAACCAGTTGGCAAAGAGGATCATTTAAAATAACAACAAAGAACATTAAATATTTATCAATAAACTTAAAGATTATAAAATCTATAAGATAAATATTTTCAAAAAGCCCTAAAGGTTATAAATTTGACTTAAACAAATGGAAAAGCACCTCTTGTTCTTGGGTAGCATAATTGAATAGTGCAAAAATGTAACTTCTCCTCTCTAAGTTAATTTATGAGTTTAAAACAATTTTATTTAAAATACAAAAAAATATATTATTGCAGAATAAGACAAGTTGATGTTATAGTTCATGTGGCCGAATAAAAGTATAAGTAAATCCAGGAAAACTCAGAAAAATGAGTAAAGACTAATTCTACAAGATATTAAAATATACTCTAGTGTTTCTAAAATTTAAAAAGTGTGATATTGGTTCATGAATGGAAAATATAACATTGGAATAAATAGAAAAGTTAGAAATAAAGCCATGTACATTTTAAATTTAGTTCATGAATAAAGTGATATTTTAAATCACTGGATTAAAGATGGACTAAAATTTTAAACAAAAATGTATTGAATTAAATATATATCAGTTTGGGAGAAAAAAGATAATATTAGTTTTATATCTCATGCCATTGACAAAAATAAACTCCAAATGAATCAAGGATCTAAATGTAAAAGACCTAATTATTCAAGTATTATAAGTAAACATGGGTTTACTACTCTTTAAACTTGGTACAGGAAAAAGCTTTCTATGTATGACTCAAAATTCAGTGTTAATTTTTAAAAAGATAATTTTAAAAGATATACAATTTTTTAAAATATGTGACAAAAACTGCCATGAAAAAAATAAAGACAATTGACAAAATGAGAAAAAATATTTCAAAGGCAAAAACTACTATCCTTATATATTAAAAATAGAGGTTCAAACACCCAACAGAAAAAAGAAGAAAAAAAACATGATCAGAAAAGTTTTCATGAAAGTGTGAAACAAACATCTTAAATGTGTAAAAATTTTATTTCTCATGGTTAAAGAGGTGCAGATTAAACTCTAATACCATATCTCATGTATCAGATTGACAAAAAAATTTTTTTAAATATCTTTCATCATATTCTGCTGCCAAACTTGTGAGGAAGAAAACACATTAAGTCTTAGTGGAACTGTGAACTTCTATAATCCTTCCAGAAGGGAATTTAGAAATACTTAAAAAAGGTATCTATGTACTTTTCTTTTGACCTTTGAAAACCACTTCTAAGAATTTTCTCCAGAGTTACATATCCAATAATAAGAAATATATTTGCACATTTATTGCAATGCTATCTGTAATTACAAAACAATGGAAGTAACCTAAGTATCCATACATAGGATAACGGGCTAATAAAATATGGCTAGTCTATACATTGGAGTAGTACGCAGCTTTGAAAAATGAGAGAGATCTCTTTGTACTCATAGGCAGTTGTTTTTAGGACCTAAGGATGACTCTTAACCAACAGAAAAAAAGCCGAAGGCTTAAGTAAATTAATTCTTCCAACAACTGGGATAAATTTGGAAGCGGAATCTTCTGCAGTCAAGCCTGAAGATGAGAATGTAGTCTGGACCACCCCTTAATTGCAGCCTTGTGAAAGCCTGAGTAGAGGATCTAGCTAAGTGATGACAATTCTGATATCCTGAAAGTGTGAGATAATAATGTGATTTATTTAAACCAATAAATTTGATGTAATTTGTTTTACAGCAATAGAAAACCAATTTAGTGACATAAAATGGTAAATTAAGTAAGTAAATAAATGGATGGACAGATGAATGAATGAATGAATGAATGAATGAATAGGGGACAAGAGACAGCTCTTTCTTGTGGTGGAATTCTAGAAAACAGATATAGAAGAAACGATAAAAATAGAAAATAACAATTAGGCAAATTCTGCAATAATAATTATTTCAGACAAAATTCGTAAATAGATGCTAAAATTAGTGGCCAAAAATATGATGTGGAACAGGATATTTAGATAGTTCCAAAAAATCTCTCCACAAGATATTTATTAAATATAAAGAAAAAATTTGTAACTTTTCAGAAGTCTCCACCTTAATCAAGTGATCAAAGTATATACCAACAGTACACACTGGTATGTTGCACTGAGAAGAAAAAATCATCTCTTTTGTTATGATATTGACAAAAATAAATAAATTTAATGTAATTAGAAGAATACACAAATTGAAAATTGTAAAATAACTTCAAAATTTTAAGATGCTGAAAGATAAAGAAAGATTAAGGCACTGCCACAGGTTGAAGGGGATTGAAGATATCTGACAACAAATGCAATGTTGTCAGACTGTATTCTGAAAAAAAAGGGGGTATAAGTAGGAGAATAAGTAAAATTTGAATATGATCTGCGACTAATTAATAACATTGTATCAGTATTGAAATAATTTTTTAGTGTTGATAATGGTACTATAGATATGTCAGATATTAACATTAGTAAATGAAAGGTAATGAAAATTATTTGGAACATTTTTGCATCTTCTGTAAATGTAAATTTGTTTGAAAATAAAAATTAAAAAGAAAAGACAGAACATGTCATAATCTTAATAACACTACAGAGCTAGAATTAGTAGAACCACAAAGAGGGATTTAAAACAAGGATGACTCATATACCCAGGGAAAAAATAAAGGAAATCATAATCAGAAAAGAAGAACATGTTGATATAAGAAAACAGTGTGCATTGCCTTATAAATTAAAATATGATTGTACATATTTTAAAGCTATTTGATAAACTTTATAATAGACTCAGTTGAAGAGAAAGATATAGAGCTGAAAGTGTGTTTTGTATTGAGGAATCCCACTGATTCCTGACCAGATGAATGAAAATTATTTAATACTAGAAAAAATTGGTAATATTTTAGAAGTCCGATGGTAAAGAGAAAATTTAAAAATCTCTACTATACAAAAAATTACAATTTATAGAGAAATGAAATCACATTAGCATTAGACCTTTTAGCAGTGATATTTAAAAAATTAGAAGAGATTCTGGAAGATACTGGAAGAAACAAGTTATTAAAGTAAAAATCTTTAGTAAATTCTAAAGAAAAATCATTTTGAACCTAACATTTTATATAACTAAGCTAGCTTTCAAATTAGAAATCAAAGTAAAGATTTTTTGGATATTTAAATACTATTTTTGTGTATAGAAAACCTCTTTACTGTGGTCAGTCAAAAAAAAAAAAACCCTTGCAAAATGTTAAAAATTATTCAGAAATAAAAGTATTTGAGACACAAAATCAATAGTGAGAAAAAAACAACAGCATTGATTTTAGTTGGCTACATAATTTTTGACAAAGTGTCTAGGAAGAGAAAGTAATTATTCCATCATGAAAAAGTGAGACCAACAGAAAGCAAAATTACAATGTTAGAAATAAGTTAAAATATATCATTAATCATAATAACATCTAAAGAAACAGATTTAATAGAACACACAGAAAATTTATAAAAGCAATGATTAATATTCTCTCGAGCATAAGAAAAGATAATAATTTTCTGATGAGTAATGTGAAGAGAGAAATTAAAATATGGCAGTTTTTTGTTTATTTTCTGTTTGGGTAAATGACTTTGGTCCTGACTGCCTCCATATTTTGAAAAAAGTATAAACACAAATTTGTATGTTTTAAAATTAAAGTATATGTTACCAGAATGCTAAAAATGGTTATGCTATGCTGATATAGTATTGCAAACATTTATTTTGCATTTACATGTACAAATACACATAAATATTTGTACATGTAAATATATATGTACAAATATATATATAAAACATTTACATGTACAAATATATATATATATATATATATTCATACATGTATGTGTGTGCAAGAATAATCTAGAGGAAAATTTTACAATGAAAATTCGATTTTCCCCGCAAAGGCAAGATAATATTATAATGTCTAATATTCATTCAATGCAGTAAGCTTTCATGATTGTTGCCAGTAATTCAAACTAGCCCACGAAACCACACAGCTATAAGAATTTTCAGTTTTTCCAGACTTGGAACTTTCTTCTAAGCATCAGCGTTTCAGGCAGAGTAGGTAAGCCATGGTGGGTGCATAAACTTTTGACTTATTTACATTTGTATTGACTAATCATGTTATAAAAGATTGAACGATCGTACAATCTAAGAGTTTTTTGAATGTGCATTCTTTTTTATTTATAAACTCAAGACCACAATTATGTGATCTTACTTGTGGTTTTGGTTAGTCTGTATATTTTGTACTTTACTTCAGAACTTTTTTGAAATAATCAAGAACTTACATAAAAGTTTGAATTCCAATACAAAGAACTTTTTTTTCTGAACTATTTGAATATGTTTTAATGACCTGACATCCTATCATCTGCACATACTTCAGATATTTTTCACAAACAAGAACATCCCCCATATAACCAAAATCAGCCATTAATATTGAGAAATAAACATTATTACATACGTACCATCTAATCATACCCCACTCAAGATTTCCTAATTGTCTAATTCACTTATAGCAACAATTCTTTTATAATTCAGAAAAATTCATTTTATTTAGCTTATATTTCTCTTTAGTTTCTTTAGTCTGAAACAATTCCTCTGTCTAGCTTTAACTTTCCAGACCTTAGCACTTTTTGAGATTACAGGTCAGTTGTTTTTCAGAATATTCCCCAATTTTAGTTTCTAATTATGTGTTGTCTTATAATGAGACTCAGTTTATACGTCATTGTCAGAATTTCCACATGTGTGCTGTGATGTTCTCATTATATTTGATCAGGAAACAGAGATTTTAATTTGTCATATTATTGCTGGTTTCCATTTGGGTCAACTGGGGTGTCTAATAGAATTCTTCCACTGTAAAAATTATGTTTTTCTACTTTGTAATTACTAATGATGTTATGGGGAGCTACTTTATGTTAATATTCTGTTCTTCATCAAACTTCTAATGTATTTATTTATCTACTTATATATGTATGAACTCATGGATTCCTGTTTTAACAAGTTATAATCCATTACTATTATGCTCTTGGTATACATACTGCTCATAATTTGTCCAGCAGCATGTTATTTAAGCTGGCTTCTATGTTCTTTTGAAATTATTCATTGAGTACATTCTTACTTTCTGACATGAGAATTATTCCAAGCATATCCATAGTTTTTCTTTCTCTGCCTTGAAATCAGATATTTCTCTAGGAATCTGGTTCCTTTTATCAATGACTGGCATTTAGAAGCCAAGATATGGGTTTATATTGCTCACTACTATTGTCGTGTCACTGATTTCAGGCCCTCATAGAGACATTTCATCTATATTTATTTCTCTATACACACATTGAAAACCATGCGTTTCCACTGATAACGTCAATTCCAATCCAATGCCCTAAAATATAATTTAAGTTTCTTAAAATTTCTAAATTTCTTTTTTTGTATTTTGCTTTTCTGACAGTTGAAATGTCCCTTCTTATCCTCATAACTTATTTGTTAAATTCTTCAATATGTAACCATTATCTTATATTCCATTGTGGTCTCTGATTTTCCATAATAGGCCATTCCCCAATATGGACAATCTCCTTACCGTTTATGCTCTGACACACCACACCAGGACAGTCCTTCGATATACTCCTTACTCCCTTGGACTTTGACACATCACTCTAGCTGCTACCATGTATAGAAGTACTCCTCATCCTGATCGCTCTGATATCTCATTCCAGGCTGGCTGCCATGGGCATACTTTTTACTCTGATTAAGCTCTTAGATCAGTTCTGGGCTATTGTACGTTCCCAGTCTCAACTATGGACACCTATCTTGATTTCTTCCACCTAATGGATTTAGGATTGAATTATTCAGGAAATAAAGATGAAAGAATTCTCATTTGATATTTTATTGAGAAAATTGTAAATCAGATATGAGAACAACTACACAGAAATCCTAGTGTACCTTTCACCAATTATTCCAATTATAACATTTTGCAAAAGTGCAGCACAGGATACTAATGTTGATATAATTAATCAATTTTACTCTGTTTTCTAGTATTATTTATTGTGTGTGTATGTCTGTTTGAGTATTTAGCTCTACACAATTTTATTACCTGTATAGTTTCGTTTATTCACTATCATAGTCAAGGTACCATACAATTCTATCATCATAAGGACCCCTGGTGTTACCCTTTTATAAATCCACCTAACTCCTGGACCTCCCTACTTCATTCCTAACCCAGGGCAACCACTATTTTTTTCTTTATTTCTAAAATGTTATCACTTCAAATATGATTTATTTTGATAACAGAGAGAGAAATGAGTTACTGGTATATAATGCGGATGGGGAACTATATACCTAGAATAGAGGGAGTTCTCTTAGCATTTCCATGTTCAACAGAAATTTTTTAATAGAAATATTTAATTAAAAACTATAGCAATAGTCAAAATCAGAATTGTTGAGGATTCAGAATCTTTAGGGAGGAAAAAAACCAAATTTCTCAACATAGAAAGAAACTCTTGAAGGCAAAGGAAATGTCCAGTTGTGTTAGAAATGAAAGATGTAAATATCAACTACGGCCTCAGTTGAGTATAGTTTCCAGTTTTTTTTTGTTGTTGTTCTTGTTGTTTTTTTTTATAATTTCAGAACCAGCTTCACTCTAAACCATTTGAAATACCAACACAAGTACCAGTGCCCCCCTCCTCAGAGGTCCTCTACTCAATGACTGCCCTTCTCCACAGTCTAAGGCCCAGACAGACAGTGTACCCTCTTTAGAGATCCATGTTTTAGTCCTGTAGGAACTCTCCCATGACCTCTGAGCTACCACAACCTCATCTGAGCCTCATTCTCTTCAGACACAAAGGTTCCTCCAAATGTCTAGGTTTTAATAACCTTAACCTCCTCTGTAGCCTAAGCATGTTAGCAATTTTCTCAGTTCCACCTCTCTGTTACTTCAGAAACTTTGTATATTTGGTTTTCTTTCCTTTTAAATCCTTCATACAAGTTTAAACAATATCTTATATTAAATGCTAAGTTAATATAAATGGTTGACTTCTATTTTTTCTAACTAAACATACACAAATATTCTATAACTGCTTCTTCTTTAGTTTGCTGACCATAGACATTTTGGCGACAAATTTCAAATACTTCAAATATGAATGCCTATAACATTAAACACTCTCCCTGTTCATATGGCTTTTTACAAAATGCAATTTGGACTTACATGGACCTATGGTCACCTCATAACAGATTACAACTATATTTTTGATACCAATACATAAAATTTTCTTGTTCCTTTTATTAAATACCATTAAACTCATTTAAACTTCAAATATTCTCTGTAGCTGTTTCAAATTAAATACTGACTTTATTGAAGCATTTAATCTATTTAAATATTGAAGTAATTTTAAATAGCTGTATCTTTGTGATTAGAAAGGACATCTATGTTATACATCATAAAATATAAAACTTTTATATATAATGCCATTCAAAATTGGTTTGTGGAAGATACCACGTTGGTGACCATTTCTTCTCCATCTTATTTAACATACTACATTTTTATACTAAAAACTTGCTATCATTACAATTTGGTCTTGTTAATGGGAATTCTACTTATGTATTTACAGTATAGACAATTTACTTATTTATATATTTTTTTAAATCCCCTGTTTCAATAGTAACTGTATAATGTATCAAAAGAGTTTGAGGAATCTTATAGTAATACAATGATTCAAGTTCAGAAACCGTTAGGAGCTAGGGCCTTGAAGATCACATTAGGCTCTCAGAAAACATCAAAACCAGAATCAAAAGCAAACACAAAAATGAAGTCTAGACAATCTTTCCTGAAACCTAACCTTGTAGCAGCTTAGTCTCTGACTAGATTAAAATGATTAACTTCTACTCTATCTGCCTATTGAAGAAGAGGTAAACTCTCTGAGGTCTATGAAAAATACAATATAAACCTTATTTATCATTGATGGACAGTTTCTCAACTCAAATTAACAAAGGAGACAGAACCATGAAAACCAGGAAAATCCACCTGAATTCTCCAAAACTTACAAGAATTCAGTTTTAAAAAGGAGAGCAACATGAGTGGGGGCAGTGTATATAGTGGAGGATGGTAGGAAGGCGTGAGATAGCACTTTAAATAAGCCATCATTTGGAATAGCACAAATTCACTTGAGATGGTATCAAATCTCTGCTACTAGCTGACCTTGTCAGTGCATCTACACCTTACCTCTCATCTTTAATGTTTCTACCCATCTCATTTGTCTAAAAGACTGTTATGATAAATATGATTATGCCTGTAAATTTTTCTTTACAATTGCAAATTTATCTAATTAGATTATCCATATTATCTGAACAACAAAATCTCTTAGAAAATTCTTTAAGGAACACAGCTTGAAGGCAAAACTTGTTAGTTTGTTCAGTAGCAAGCACAGAATATTAGGATCTGGACTTGGTTATTGAGTCAGTATGATTTTAATCAGATTACTAATGATACATGCAAGTTTTGATGAGTGACTTACCTCCACATAGTAATATAATTATATTGGAGAATGGGGCAGGGTAGTGTGTATGTGTTTGTATGTTTTTTTTGTCTGTATTATAGAAATGGTCAAATAAAACTTTGCCCTCATCTTCCATAACAGAAATCAATAAATATTATCCAAAATTGCAATCAGTAAATAGAAAAGGTATGTTTTTTAGAAATATGGTTATAAGCACAGAATTAATAGTTAAAAGAGCTTCATTTTACCTCTGGAACTCAGGTGCAATAGGATATAAAGTAGTGGACTAATTTGAGGGGTTGTAAATATGAAGTAATATTTGCCTATTGCATTATACATAAAATTATTTGCTTAAAATAAATAGTAAATATAACGTAAAAGTTGAATAAATTTTTTAAAAGCCATATACCATGCAAACACTATTTCCTACTTATATACTTACTAACACACCACTAGCCACTTAAACCTTCATGCTTTATATCAAGGAGCACTTCTTGTGCTGAGCTCCCTTGATCTCCCCACTTGATGATGATCTGTCCTGTCTTGCGCTGGCATGTCACACTATTTCCCTCTCTATTACTTCAATTACATTATTCTACCTTAAAAAAAAAAAAACTTTCTCATATATCTGTCTCAATAATTTAATCATCAATTTTTTGTTGGCATATACCAGTTAAGGAATGCTCTCTTTTGTGAGAGAATTTCAAAGATTTTTTTTTTCTAAACATTTCATTTAAATTATTTACTAAATTATGTACTTGGTATTAATATCATTAACCTAAAATTATTGTACTTTTATGGGGTCAAAATGAAATTCAAACTGGATATTTAGATCAGGGCTATATGTATAGTTTTAAATTTTAGATAGTTTTAATTTTTAGAGAGAGATAAACTGCCTGCCTATGATAGTATGGCCATTCAAACTCATCTCTGCATCTGGTTACATCCACATTATACAAGGACTTATGTAAATGTGATTACAATACAAAGGATCAGGGACATTTCCATGACACAGGGATATAAATACACTCATTTGATTATTTCCACATCGTTCTTAAGATTTTAATATTTTCAGATTATATAAAAAGCAGCAAGTGAAATTGTAAAAGGAGGGAACTCAGCAGTGAATCATTTCATAGAAGACTAGATATGCATATTAGACTATACACTTACGAATTTAATTTAAAAACCTCTTTTATAGCATAATCGATGAGAAGAGTGAGGAAGAGGATATTAGCTTTACGTCTTTTTCCTATTAGTTCTGTGATCATAGACAACTCATTTAACCTGACTATGCCTGAATTTCCTTACCTATCATGAGGGTATGATGCCAGTTGATTTCTATTTTATTATCTATTACTAATGTGAATAGCTACTAATGGCTCTAATATGTATTCCAAATAATATTTGTGATAAAATGTTATTAGCTATGCAAATAAAATATTAAAATCTGTTTAAAGAATATATTTTGAAAATGATCACACAAGTTTTTATTTCTTTGACAAACATTCTCATTGTCTTAAAGTTAATTCATTAATTAAGTCTATACAGCTAATGAGACACATCAGTTTAGCAGAAACTAATGAGAAATTTATAATGAGCTAGTTAAGTATTAATAATCCATTCACATATTGGGCATACAATGATTTTATTGGCTTCCAGTTTTATTATGAGACTGCAGGTTGGTTTTTCACTCTTTTTTTTTTTTTATGCTGGGTTCATCATAAAACACAATAGAAGATTTTGGAGTGAAAAGATTTATGAGTATGTAAGATACCCAGGTTGTTTTATGGAGGGCAATTACATTGTATATAGTCACATTTGATCAGAGGTAATGTATATTAAGTTTTTTACATAAGTATGTTACTGATAAATTAGATATTATTACACTAGTCTCCTAGGTTGCAATAATTTTTAAAAGCCACATATATTTAAAAGAGGAATCTAAGTAGGTTATTGATTGAGAACCTACTATGTGCAAGGCACTGTGCATCTAGAACTTATAAGAAGTAATGTCATTCTTCAAATTCTCCCAGGTCATGGTAGGGTTTGACGTCAAAAAGAGGATACTTTTATTTAGGAGTAAAAATATCAATTTTGATCACAGTGAAATTTTTTTAGAAGTTATCAAGAGAATGTGACTGTTGGTTGACCCTCAAACTGGACCTGTCCAATCAGAGGCTCCTCATCCCATCCTCTGTCCTTGGGATATATGTTCTGCCACAGTTCCCACAGTGGGAGCTGTTTTCAAGGATGTAGCCTGAACAGAGTAATGTGACTGAATCCCGTTAAGACCTCTATATAAACTTTAAAGATCTGGCTGCAAATATGGAGATCTACTCATCTTGTGATCACCCAAGACAATCCTCATAAGTTAAGTTCCCTTGCTCAGTAAACCTGTCATCTGCCAAGTTGCAGTGGCCTGCTTCTACAGATATCATCCAGAGGCCAGTGTCAGATTTCTCTCACGGAAGCTGGTAAGTTTACAAATCAACGAACATGTCTTACGTACTGGGTTTTCTCTTACTTGTTTGCCTGCTGTAAGGTTCTCTCTCTCTCTCTCTCTCTCTCTCTCTCTCTCTAGATAGATAGATAGATAGATAGATAGATAGATAGATAGATATAGCTGTAGCTGTAGCTATAGCTATAGCTATAGCTATAGATGATATAGATATAGATATAGATATAGATATAGATATAGATATAGATATAGACATAGACATAGATAGATATAGATATAGATAGATATGTATAGATATGTATAGACATATCTATATATACATATATATACGTGTCCGTATATATACACACACATGAACACATACATACACACATATACATATGTATAAGTGTGTATACTTATACTATACACACAGATATATAATATATATGTATAATGTATATAATACATGATATATAATATACATTTCAGTGGCCACAATGTTTTAAAAAAAACACCATGCCCAAATAATTCTTTTTATTCTTCGTAATAGCAAAGTGAAGTGGAAAGACTAGATTTCAGATGTCATTTTGTTATAATATCTGATTATTGTGAAAATGAATTTTAGAACATTATTAGATAAATAGTAAGTATCATGTTTACTGGCTTCACTTACTTTATTCAGGTACACTTGATTTTAGTCAATGTGGGAGAATTTTTTCTCTACCTTCACTTTTGTCCCTATCCTTGCCTTAATAGAATGATTGATTTTCTTCCTTTCCAAATTTTATTTTTCTCTTAGTTTACAAAGATGCTGCAAATGGTTATTAACTGTGTTTACCCATCAACTTGTTCATGTTTTCATGTGTTAATATTCATGTGTTATTCATCAGTGGCATCAGTTAGTGATGACAAGAATTACTTAATACCAGTTAGAAATTAAGACCAAAGCAAGTATAGATTTAACTGTCATGTGAAAGAAATTAAGTTAAGTTGATTTAAGCTAAGTTGTATTTCAGTACTCTTAAGCAGCCTCTTACTGTTGCTGCTGACTTACTCTAATTTGCTATTGGTCTTGCTGTATGTGAGTGTTTATGTTCTTTTCTATAGCTAAATGCCTGTAATTCAGAGGTGCTACTTGTATTATAATGCAAAGATGATGAATAATGCATTGTCAAGTAGATCAAAGTTTTTAATTGTAAACCAACATCAGTATTTTGCCCCTGTTGTCAGGGGAGAAAAACAGGTAGTCTCCATTTCTCTGCCAGAACATTGCTATAAAAATAATTATGGTTCTGAAGATAATACCTGTAAGTCATTTCAAGATAATTTCAGTGTTTATACATGTCTTTTCTGGAGAAGCCCTGAAACAGTTTACATTTGCCAGCTGATGTTTAACCCTTTCTCATACCAATTTAACTGGATCATTTAAAATACTGCAAGAATACATTTAGCCAAAACAGTACTGATAATTGAACTGAATGGGAGTCAAAAGACCTAGATTCTGTCTGTCTGTCTATCTATCTATCTATCTATCTATCTATCTATCTATCTATCTATCTATTCAGTGAATATCTTGAATATTTACAAATGATACTATCACTAGATTATTTTGTGATTTTAAAATATATTTTATTTTCTCTTTTTTTTTCACTCTTTATTTGTTTTCCTTTCCCTCCAGATAAGAAGTTAGATTTTCTTCTCCCAAAGGAATATGATCGAGCAAAAATAAGTCTTCATTTTGGTAGAATTAAAAGGGGAATCTGCAAGAGTCCCTCATGCTCCTAGCTAGTCTATTACCCTCTCCCAACAGACCCTTTCTTATCACTTGCAACTGCCTAAGAGTCCCGGACTAAGAAGGAGCTACAACAAAACTGAGCATCCATTTCCCACTAGGAAGCTCTCAGGACAAATCCCATTGTGTCTCACATTCTCTGGAGCCCTCAGACTCTATGAGGAGGCCACGCCTCCCAGGTCAACCTTCATCACTGGAGATCTTGGATTTGTGTGGTTCTAACATGACTCAGCTCTGCCCACTCTCAAGTGCCTGCTAGAAATGGGTCTGTTTTTTAGCAAACTTTCTCTGTGTCCTCAAACTCTTCTCTGAGCATGCCTTTACTTTCTTGTTCTCTCAGAAACCTGCACGCTCCCTGAAGATATTGTGTCACTTGCAGTTCTCTTCCTATGTGGCTGTTTTCTTCCCACATCCTATTTCATACCTGGTTACTTACTCACCAGTTGCAGCTACCTGTTGTCATCTTTTTGGTTATTTTAATATCACACATGTAATTCAGCCATTCCCTGACCTCTCTTTCTTAGAGCTTTATACTTGTAATGCACTAATACTATACTCCAATTTCAGCCATGGTGTCGAACCCTAGAACTTGTTGTTAATCAATTATCTCTTCACCCTAATCTGATCCTCTCAAAATGGCAATTTATCCATCCAGTTGCTCAGAACATAAAGCTAGGCATCTGTCTTACTCATTCCCCGAGGTACATCATAACCAAACCAAAAAAAAAAAATCATACTTGTTCTAACTTCAAGGTATGTATAAAATATAAAAGATAAACCTAAACACTTTTACCACCTCAATGGCCTCCACATGAACTATCACTGTTACATGTTTAGATCACTGTAATAGTGTCCGAGCAGGTCTCATTGCTCTATCATTATTTAGCTAGAGTCTGTCCTCCACCAGGAAGTTGGAGTGATCTTTTAAATACATAAGTCAGTTCATGTCACTCTCTTGCTCAAAATCCTCCAGTATTTTCTCATTGCATTTTAATAAAATTTAGCTCTTACCATAACCTAAAAGAATTTGTCATTTCTCAAGTATACCAAGGTCTTTCCCACTTCAGGACCTTTGCTCTTGCTAGAGTACACTCTTTCATACAGTCTCATGTTTCAGTCACTCATAATTTTCAAGCCACTATTCAATTGCAGCCGCTTTAGAGGTCTTTCCTGCTCAAAGTAGCTAAAATAGCAGGCTTCAACACTCCCTGTCTTATCCTATGCTATTTCTTTAGGGCACTTATCACTACTTGATATTACATCACATATCTTGTTTATATGTTTAGTGCCCATCTTCTCTATGACAGTATAAAGTATTTTAGGTCAGTGGTGTTATCTTGTCCAAGCTAATATCCCCAGCTCTGGAAATGTACCTGGTACATTGTAGAAATTCAATAACTATTTATTTAATGAATGAATACTGAATGTCCAAAGTGCCAAGGACTGTTACAAGTGGTGGACCAAAAACACTGAACAAGATAAAAGAGGTCTCCTCTCTCATGGCTCTTATATTTTAGTGGTCTGTCATTCTCAATAGCATGTACCATGTTTATAAATTTACTTTTTATGTGAGCCTATCTCTTTGGCTTGGAAATGATGCCCTTAAGATCATCTTGCTATCTTGAGCCTGAACTAGCACCTGGAATATAAAATCTTATTAAGATGTTTGAGTTATTCTATATATTTCAGTTTGCTTACTTGTATTTATAATAGAATATTTAGCTTATTACAAAGTTTACAGTCGTATTTTAAAATTCTCAGTAAGCAGCTATTATTCCATAAGTCAGACTTAGGAATTAAGTGGCAAATGGTTATTATCCTCATTTACAACTACAAAACCACAAAAGAGTGTTGAAGTAACTTTTCCAGGGTTATCCAATGAATCAGAGCTGGAATTAAATCTCAAAACTCATTCTTGTTTAGGAAAAACTTTTATTCCTGATTTTAAGATACGTTGGGAGAAGACTATGTATCTACCACCATCATTTTTCACTGGATAGTTTAGAATAGACAAGGCATAAGTCAACTTACAATAGAAGTCTTTATTACATTTTGGGGTTTCAGTGAAATATGATTAAGGATCATTAAATGTTACCAATTGTTTTAAGTTGAAATTGGCTTATGATCATTAATCAACTACTGAGTTCTTAAATAATTCTGTATATTAGAAAAAATGATGCTAGTGGTCAAAGTTCATTGCATCATTAAGATGTCTTTATCCATTGTGAAAATATTTAAAAATTCAACATCTGTACATTGGTATTACTTTGAATTGACCATTGCATTACTTGTACACAGATCAATAATAATAATTCATTTACATGAAGTCAGAACACACCTCTCAACAATCTGTTATTAGGTTGTACTCCTAAAGTTGAAGGAGGTATTGATAGAAAGCAATAAATATAATTAATATTGTAATGATAATTACTGTAAATATCACCTAAATTGGATTTTGGCTTACTGAAATCAGTTAATATTACTTTACTATGAAAAACTTTTTATTTTTAAACATTTTACATTTTTCTTTTTTTTTTACTGTATTGTGATAATTATATCTTATAAATTATAAAATCAAACTTTTTACCTAGCTGTATGATTCTTCTTTTATCCTCCAACAGCAGTCAGAATGAATTTTTAACAACTTAAATCTTATTATATAATTCTTTTGTTTAAAACAAAAATCTACAGATTTCCATTATATTTCTAATGAAATCTAAATGTTTTTCATGACCTGTAATGCTCTATGTGATTGGGTGCTTGTAATTTACCCAAACTCTACCTCTCACCTATGTGTTTTATTCATTATGGTCTAGACTTGCTAGACACCTTTATGAGCATTAAAACCGCAAGCCTTAAGGCAATTGCATTAGTTAGTTATTCCCTTCTTGTGGTTCAGGTATTGTCAAAAACGACTTATCAATAGTATTCTGTCCAGAATATCTTATCTTATTGTCCAATTTAAGTTATAGACAGGCCTTGCAAAATTCTCACTTTTTTAAAATTTTCATACCTATCTGTCCTCAACACTGCCCCAGAATTAATTAAAACATAAATTCTATGAGGATAGTGTCTTGAAGTTTTTTCTAACTATTTTGTTTCCAGAGCTCAGAAAAATGGTAGACTATAATAGATGTTCATTACATATTTCATTGGGATGAGTGAAAACTTTCTCTCCCAGCATTGCTAGGCTTAACTGATTGAAGTAAGAAACTGGACTTCAAGTTGATTTTCTCTCATTATTATATGAATGCAAATGCAGGCCTTGATATCAAACTAATTATTTTACCTTAATTTTTTAAAGACTTGTTTACATAAACTACCCTACCTGGAGACTTTTATAATTTTATAATTCAATATGCACAGTGAGCCACTATGCAACCAATGACAGAATTTAATATCAGTATCTGAATCCTCTTCTAGTTTGGTTTAAATTACAGAAAACTAGCATACTTTGAAGTATATTAATGCAAGCTTTTTCTAGTATTAGCATAGGTGTTTGTTATCTTTTATTTTTATGGTATCGAGAGTTAGGGTTGAGAGAAAATTAGAATATTCACTATTGCCATCTCTTTAGAAAGTTTAAATATCCTTCAGAAAACATTGTTTCAGAATTCAATGTAATGTACAAGGCAGGAGGTCCTGTGATGTTTCAGGCTTATGTAGAGCAGATTGCTTTCTCTGATATACAAGATCTTCTCTAATTCCTTTCTAATTCTGCTTCTTTTATTATGAACAATCTTTTTCATAATAAAGGGTGACAACCATGATTATAAGAGGCAGAAAGATATATTTGCATTTAAGTGTAAGAGGTTTTTTTGCAAAAAAAAATTGTAAAACATTTCTAAATTCATCCAATAAGATAAGTTAAATCTTTCTCTAAAAACCTAAGATTTATTTATTTAAAAAATGCTTAAGATTTAAAAAATCTGACACAGTATTTAAGGGAATTAATGTCGATAAATTATTTTACCTGAATCATAGAATAGACTAAACAAATTATATTTTCCAAGTTCAAAATAAGCATTTCCTGAGGCCCTCAGAAAATTTAAAAAATTATTGAGAAAAGATTTTTCATTATATATAAGATTTTTTATTAATGCAGCATCAAATGCACTACCTTAAATTGGTATTCTAGAAGAAAACGATCTAGCCCACTTCCAGAGCAATCGTTTACATTTTGTCCATTCTTATGTCTTGCTCATGATTCAGCAATGTTACTCAAAGTGGTCCCTGAACCAGCCGTAACAGCATCTCAGGCCTCACTCCAGATGTACTATGTTACATTCTAGGGGGCAGGACACAGCAATTCAAATATTAACAAGTCTTTTAACGAGTGATCCTGAGACACACCGCAGTTTGAGAGCCACAGTCACACGTAAACCAACCGAGGACAATCTGTCAAATTGTTTTCTGTAACTATCAAACACTGACCTATTTTAATTTGGGAAATTTGTGATAATTTCTCATACTAGATTTTACTCATAGAAAACTTTTATATCTTCCTTATAATTTGTATTTGCTGAAACATTTTTTAACTGACTTTTAATTTACTTTCTACCTCCCTGTGCTATACACTTTTCTCCTACACATCCTAATTATCTTATGTTTGTAACCACACAGAATCAAAATACATTTAGTGGTTAAGTATTATGAAGCCTAGAAGAATTAACAAAAATGTTTATTTTTTTCCTAAACTCCATAGCTCTAAAATTAAAAATGTTGAATGCCAGTTAAAATTATACTAGTTTAAATTTACACATATAAATGCCACCACCACAACTCAAGGTAATATATAATAAAGCACCAGATTCCACATACCAAAACTCACTTGCTATCTTGTTTTCTGACTTTAAGAACTAAATGTGAGTCCTTATTCATATTACTTCAAAAGTGGATTAAAAGACAAACACTACATCTCAAGCATAACTGCGTAGGTTCTGATGTAAATGAGCTCTATAATAGTTTTTTCCAATTTGTGCACTTAACGCCTATTTATTTCAATGTGGAAGGCTTCAGAAACGTCAAGGCAGGCACACATACACATGTGCGCGCGCACACAAGCACACACACACACACACACACACACATTCAAAGACTCAGAGTTTTGTATTTGCAAAATAATAGAAAGGGCGAAAATGGGGAACTAATTAGTTTATTTGTAAGTTAAATTCAATAAAAATGCTTTTATGAATAGATTTTATTAAAATATTATTTATTTTCACTATACAAAAATATTATATAGAATATGAGAAGGATGAACCTACGTTTTAAAGGAAGACATAAAATTGTTCACAGATGATATCAGAAAATGAAGAGATTTCAAAAATGTCCATTGACTTTGTTAATGACAATGAGTGAAACTCCAAATGTGTCATAGAATGACTAGGATGAATCATATCTGTTTAGGTAGAAAAAGCCTGGGGAACGATCCCAAGAAAACTAAATTAGCTCTCATAACATATTCTATTCTACTAAGGATGAGTAAGTAAAAACTTTTTTTTTAGTCTTCCACCTTAAACAAACCCAATGCCTAGTTGTTCATTTTCTTCCTACTTTCTACTTCAAATTCTTTTGCTTTCTTATATTTTCAAATGACCATATGACAACTATAACTATATCTTTATACAAAGTATTGAAACAAACCCTTGCCATCCTACTCTTTAGTTTAAGCTTAGCTCAGTTAGTAGTACCTCTTACCACATAATCAGGCAATATGGCATCATAAACAAACATTAATTACTCATGCTCACATTTCACATTTAAGTTAGCAAGTCTCATTAACCATTTATTCAAAAATAATCATCAAATGTGTTGCCTACTCTCTACTTCCATTAACACTTTTTCTTAGTTCAAACCTCACAATAGTGAATGCCTGTACCATGTGGTGAACTTCTGGCTCCTGGAGAAAAGAATAGAGAAAAGAATCTTTAGGAGTAGAGCACTATTTTCCTTCTTTATCTTCTACTTGCTGGTTTAAATATGACATAATAGTAATAGCTACAGTTGACCTCATGTGTTACCTTGGTAATGGCAGTCACGTGTGGTGAAACAACAAAAGGGACAAAGCTTGTGGCTCTGATAATATGAAAAGCTATTTTGAAGTTTTGTTGACAATCATGAGACTTGCCAAACATGAAAGAGAAGTATTTGTCTATCTTGATTAATATGATTATTTTGTACATTTTTGTTATTGAAGCCACACTAAATTCTAAAAAATATAACTTCAACTTTTGCTTGGAAAACTTCATAATATTTTCTTACCTGATTTGATAGTATACTCTAATATCTGCCAACTGAAACTTTTAAAACAAATATTAATCATGATTACTTATCTGGTTATCTCTGCTTATTGTTTGCTCATAAAATGGAATTAAAAATATGTAGCCTGGAAAAAGGGGGATTTGTGATCAGGCCTATACCTTCTTTTATAGATTTGATTCTTGCCACTCTGACATCCTCTCTGTATTTTCCAGAAGTCATTACATAAATTTTTATTGAGCACCTACTAAGGGTCTGCCATATCATGCACCTCATATCCATTCTCAGCTTCACGGACCATAACTTGCTGCTTCCTCTGCTTGAAAAGCACTCCTTCCTTTTCTGTTCCATAGGGGCTTACATTTTGCCTTTTATGTAAAGCCATTCCTAGCTCTTCTCTTAATCCATCATCTTTTCTTTCTATTTTACACTGTGCATATTTTAATTAGTGATTTTCATGCCATATCACTTTCTTTTACATGTTGGCTTTATCATTAGACTATAATTCTCTTTGTAGCAGAAATATTAAAACCACCTTCAAATTCCTAGTATCTGGTCAGTGCCAGGAGCTTAGTAATAGTCAAAAATATTTGTGAAAAAATATTAATAAAGTAATTTCAGACCTAAAATGGATATCTTGTATCATCCAGCCCACCCTTCTCTTACTAGATGAAAAAAAAGATTCAGAAAAGTTTTAAAAAGTTAAAATTATTCAACTCTTTACTAACACCATCAAGATTAAGTCTGGTCTACAGTCATGCCACCCTTAACATGCCCTATTTTGTCTGATCTTGGAAGCTGAGTAGGGTCGGGCCTGGTTAGTACTTGAATGGGAGACAACCTAGGAAGACCAGATGCTGTAGGCTTAAAAAAAAAAAAATTAAGTCTGATGTTTTTTGACTAACAAATTAATGACAACTCCACTTTATATTAGTTTTATTTTTATACTGGAATTATTTTAATTATTAATCTTATATTTCTTTTCATTTTCATCATCATATCTGTTCATCTAATGCTGAAATAATTTTTTCCCAATGATTTGACTGGCCTTCTAGAAATTAGAACACCATTAGAAGACAAAGGCTGAGTGAAATTAGTGGGTAAAATTAGCTACGCACAATCCTCATAAATCTCGTACCAGAAAAGAAAAAAAATGCAACAACCTGAATTTTTCTCATGTATAAAGTCCACAATGTCTCATTATATTTCTTTTCATAATAATTGAAACCCATAATAATTGAGGTTTTAACTGCTAGAGACATTAGAAAGTGATGTCTATTATAGTTCAGTGATATTGAAAATATTCATAAAGGGAAAAGAAGTTTTTTTCAATATTATCCATGTAAAAATATTCAGACATTAGCTGCCAGAAGATATAGAAGCACAAAGTTGCCATTTTTATTGTAAAAGAACAATAGATATCAATCAATCCTTTAGATCACATGTTTGGAAAGCAGGCAGAAAAAGTTAATGATTCTTTACCATATACAAAGAATTATGAGAAAGATGTCAGTCACTGTAACTACAATTTCTCCTAAACTAATTATGTTGCTCTCCTCCAAGCACTTTCTTTAGATTTTGGCTGAGTTGAACATATTCTAGGAATAAGGAAAAAGGAAGAAAGAAATTTAGCAATAGTGTTTAGGCAGTTTTACATTGGAGAAACCATTTTTTTTTGAGGCCATCATGAAAGATAGATGGGTAATACATTTATTTAATTATTATATTACAGAACCTTGAACTGTTCATCAAACTTCTATGATTCAAACCTTACCAATACCTTCTTTGCTATCCACATTGTACAAATGAGAAAACTGTAGTCTAAAGAGTCTGTATATCAACAACAACAACAATAGTAAACAGTTCTTGGACATTTATTGCACCAAGCAATCAACTAAGCTATTTACAAGTATGATCTCATTTTCTCTTCACAGAAGCCATACAAAATAGATTTTGCTATTACTGTTAACAGACAATATAGAGGTTAAACAATCTGCAAACTTTCACATGAATATTAAATGAAGGGACCAAAATGAACTCTCAGGCTTCCTTTTAACTCCAAAATTATAGCACAACTCTTTTTAGAAAGAGAATAATAATAATACCTCTTTATAGATTGTAGAGCCTTGTCAGTCACAGACCTGCAGGGGTAGCCCTGCCTATGTTGTGATGGTAAAACACCTGAGCATGCCTCCCAGCTTGAAAAGTTGGCAGAAAATACAAACATTTACAATTCACTGGACAGTGGTTTTCAAAGTCTGGGTCCCTAACCAGAGAAATTTGTTACAAATTTAAATTTCAGGTCTTACCCCAGATGTACTCAGTCAGAAACACTGAGTATCTCTCAATAGTCTGTGTTCTCATAAGTATATGAAGTCGATGTTGACTAAAGCATTGAAAGCGCATTGCCCATTGAACCTTGTAAGAGCCCACTCGAAGCCACTCATCTCAGGCCTTAAAGCTCAGTTATACACTTCCCTGATTTCCTCATTTGGCACTGTATGACTCTATGAGGTGGCATTTTCCCTTCCTGCAGTAACTAATAATCTTAGCTTTGCCTGCAAAGGTAGTCTCAGGGGAATCAAAAGATGAAGCCAATCTGTGGCAACCTCACAGGGATGGGGTCAGGGATTAAATAACTCAATCTTTTTCTTCACCAGCCCTTTAATATTCTGTTAGTGCCTCCCACTGGCCAACACAGTCAGAAGATAAAGGACAAGGGAAATGTAGTTTTCCAAAAAAGTCAGTTTCCCAGCCCCCACAATGAGATAGATAATGATAGAAAGTAAAAAAAAAAAAAAAAAAACCCTAGAGAAATCTAGCAATATGCCTTACTTTCCCCCCTCACTATTTACTAACCTCTTTTGTCCAGGATAAAAACTTGTGTTATCTAAATAGGGAATACATAAGGACCAATTGATTGCTACATTATAAATGGTGCAATTCTAGTTTGCAACACTGCTGCTTGGAACCTAAAATATTATAGTCACTTCTAGAATTCTTCATATAAAATACTTGGAATAAAATGAGAAAAATAGAAATGCCAAGGTATAGTTTCTATTGTTTTCACCTCTGTAGCTACTCACAAAACCTAGTCTGATAAGTATAGCTTCCTCTTTCAAGGGGATCCCACAATCCTCTTACTTTTTCAACATTCTGGCTGAATGGTATTTTTCACCAAAACTTTGTATCTTCAGGATCTGAGTTTAATATTGATCAAGATTATTGGGCAAAAGAATATTAACTCAGATTGGTGAGCATTATAAATTTATAATACAAATTATTTGAAATATTTTTGGAAAAGAAGGTGCTTGGTAATTCTGTCCAATATTTAAAGGCAAATACATTTGATCGTGTGACTTTGTTTAACAGAAGCTTTTTCTAGATATCTATTGGACATAGTATAAACATTATATAAAGATATTTATGGAAGTATTGCTTATAATAGAAAAGGCCTTACCACTGCCTAAATATTTATAAAAACAGTTTAGATGAAATTTAGCATGTCAACTTAATAGAATTGTATGAATCCTCAAAAATAATAAACTCAAATATTTCATATATATGATAGCATATATGCATTAACCTTCTCTCTAACCTGAAATAGTAAAAACTCAACAGAAATAAAAAGAATGGGAAAAAAGACAAACAGCAACTTTTCTTTCAGGAGAAACAGAGGATCGAATGTTTAATTTCTTTTCTACATGGATACAGTTTACCCATAAATAATTTACTGAATGTTCCAAGCATGTTGACTGACTCATAAATCCAAATTATTATTTACTATTTTTCAGTTAGGTGTAAGTCCATTTTTAAGCACAATAATTCAGTCCATGGTGTTTTCTTTTCTGCTTGCTTGTTTGTTTTGTCCATGAAAACATGTATTGAAAATATTTTCTCCCCATCTACATTTTGCCTGTTCATTTTCTTAAAAGTGTATTTTATGAGCAGGATTTCTTAATTTGAATGAAGTCCAATTTATGTTTTTAGTTTTATTTTATGTTTTATTTTATGCTTAGTGATTTTTGTGTTTTATCTAAGAAGCCTTTGATGATCACAGGTCTTGAAGAAATTTTCCTATTTTGTCTTTCAGAAAATTTATACTTTAGGTTTTATATTTAATTCTATGACCCATCACTAAATTTTTGTGTCTGTGGTATAAGGAAAGGATTAAAATTTATTTATTCCATATGTAAGTGCCATTTGTGAGAAATATTTTCTTTTTTGAATTACCTCAATGACTTCATGGAATAAAAACTACATTTTTCAGCATCCCTTACCATTAGTTATGGCTGATGGGATAGAAAAAACTAAGAAAAACCCTTTATTCTTTTCTCCTCCTTGCTACTGGAATGTGACCAAGAGGATGCCATCTTGGGACATGAAATAGAAGTCACATGTTATTATTATTACATTTCCAAGGGAGTTATCCTCCTGATGAACATGGATCCCATGCACAATCAACTCTGGCTCTTACAGTATTTTGTTATATTGGAGACAAGTACATTTATTTTTGTCAAGAAAATCCATAAGAGGAGATAAAATAAAAAACAAAAAAAAATATTTTATTTCCTCCTATTTTCTGATTGTTTTCAATTGAATGAATGTTCTTGGCATCCCTATATAACCTGACTGGAGGCTGAAATCCAATATTGATTTTAAATTTTCAATGATTTGTTTTCATTTCTAAAATTATTTTTCTTAACTTAACTTGGTTATTTTTGATAGTCTATAGGTTTTAATCTATTTTGTGATTCCATTTTTTATATATCATACATTTCGTATATAATTTTGTTATTTCTATTTGATAAACATAGCATCTTATTTTCTTCAAGAGGTCTGAAACTTCTTTTTCCAACTAGCTGTCAGTAATGGTGAATTCTTTGTTTGTGTGTTTTGTCATCTATCATTGTGAACTTATCTTTGATGAATCTTAATATGTAGGAGTAATTCAGACCTTAACTGAGGAATTATCATTTTAAGAAGATTTTAATTTGCTTATACCTGGAACCAGGAAGTATTAACATGCCAACATTCATATCAGTTTCTTAAAATATCCAAAAGTAACTCTGAGTCTCACAGTCACTGGACTTCCCCTTAATTTCTCTTGTAATTATCCAGCTCTGTTATCAGATCAATGGTTTTGACCTCTGAAAATCCTCTCCTTTCTTGTCTAGTAAACAATTTTATATTTAAAAAAAATTTTAATTATTTTTTGATCTAAAAGTTTTAAAAAGTCTCTACTTAATCAAACAGACAAAAATTATATTTGAGAAAATAATTTTCGAAATAAAATATTCAATATCTAGCCAACCTATGATGTGGTCTTTAGGCAGAATAAAAACATTTTCAACATGTAAAGCATAAGATTGTTTATCTAAAATTGTTTAATATATATAACAGTAAGACAAAGAATTTAACAAAAAATGAAAATATTAAATCCAGGAAAGAGTGTATTTATCCTTGTAATTAAGGAATAGTGTATAACCAGAAATAGTTATTGTTAGAGAACAGGCTTAGAGGGCATGCTGTTCAGATTGGTCTGGGTGGACAGAATGGAAAGGAGTACATTTTTCATAAGTAAAGAGAATTACTGGAACATATGGAATAAACCTTGAGAGAAATTTGAGGTATGAAATGTATATATATTGAGGTAGTTGGTGGGCGGTAAATGAGGAGTATAAGTTCATATTTTAATTTAAAAATATTCTCTCTTTAGTATACAGTAATCATGGCATAGATCCTCAAAGAAAGAATTATACTATTAGTACACATCTTGGCTCTACAGTAAATATATTTTACATGGGAATAGACAATATTATTTAATGGTCTTCAAATTTTGGACTACACACACACACTCACACAGAAGAAGAAAATTATGCCAAAAAGTAGAAGGTAAATTTTATTTTATTTTTTAAAATTTATTTATTTTTTATGGTGACATTGCTTAATGAAATCCAATAAGTTTCAGCTGTACATTTTAACAGTAAGGTACCTATATATTTACATTGTTATTATCTTAATATAAAAGAGGAAAGAAATCAGGAAGGAATTAAATCTGAAAAAAAATAAACTAATAACTGTTTAAATAACATTCTCCTTATGATTAATATTATAAAAAAATAGGTGTCTATACATACTGTTAACACTTGAAGAGTTGCCCAACAGGCATAAATAGAATAATATTTAACTAAATTGGGAGGATGAAATGAAAGACTATACTTTGAAAGTAGTCTAAGGATATTAAATCTTATCATCATAAAAATAGAATGTTAACCAAAAATATCTGAAATAAATGAGTAAATACTTATAAAAATACATAATTAAAAATAGAAATGTCATATTCGTTTCTTATATCTGTGTAACAATTTACCACAAACTTAGTGGCCTAAACAACACTTACTTATTCTCATATTATTTTGTGTGTCAGAAGACTGACTGGCTCATGTGGGTTCTGTGCTCAGGATTTCACGACAGTGAAGGTTGGTGGAAGAATCCAATCCCAAGCTCATTCAGATTGTTGGCAGAATTCAGTTCCATGTCATTGTATAACTAAAGCCTGACTTCCATGCTGGCTGTTAGCCAGTGGATGCTTTCTGCTCCCAGAAGCTTCTTGTATTCCTTCTCATCTGGTCATTCCCATCTTCAAACCACCATGGCACTTCAAGTCCATTTCTCTGTAAGACTCTTCAACTTCCTCTTCTGTCTTCCCTTACTGCTTTCTTCACCATGCTCTTCTGCCATTAATCAGAGAGTTCTCTGATGTTAAAGAGTTTGTATAATTAAGTTAAGATCAATTTTTAAAGCTCTACTGTACACTATCACATAAGATAATCATAGGGAGTGATGTCACATGAAATTCTTAAGTTCGAGGGATGAGGGGATATAGAATCTTGGGGTTATTCCTAGAAATTTTGCTTACTATAGAATTCACTTCTAGAAACCCCAGAGAAATGACTGAAGATATTTCTTCCTGTGGAAAAATTTATTAGAGCTCAAATGTTCCAAAATATGCTCAGACTTTAATTTTCTATTTTAAAAATGTCTAAAAATTAATTTTGTGGTAACATAATAAATTATTCAGTCATTTTTGGATCAATTATGTACATTTGGCAAAATTACATTTAGCTCTATTTATGTCATTAAAAACATAAAAATAAAATAAGTTAGATGAAGATAAAGCAATTACTTTTAATATGTAAATTGTCTTAGGACGTATTTCTTTCTTTATAAAATCTTAACTTTTTAAACAACTACCATAAAGTTAAACAATCCATAGCTAACCAGGATAAAGGTCGCAACTTAGAAAAATAATTAATATATAATATATCTTATCAAAACAGAAATGAAAAATGAAATATATTAAAAATTTATATAGCTTATTAGAATAATGGGCCAAACATATTAACAGAAAATTTATAGTAGGAAATGGAAGAAATTTTATAAATTTATGAAAGTATGTTAACCTCATTGTTAACTAAAAAAATGAGAATCAAAAATAAAATGAAATATTGTTTTGCTCACCTGAGTAGCAGTTTAAAAATATACACAATATACTATTTCTGGGAAGCCTTAACTATTCTCCCTGAGTCTATTTCTTCTAATTTGTTCCTTAATGGAATTTTGAATGTTCACATTGCACTATTATTGCAGTAGCAACTTGATAAGAAATACCATAATTAAAATGTCTCCCCACTAGTTAAGTCACAGGGCTTAGCATGATGTCTGAACAATGATAAATATTCACTAAATATATATTGGAATAGATATATATATATACAAATATATATTTGGATAGAGAAAAGAACTCTTTATGAGAGTATACGATAATGCATAATTCTTGCTGGGAGTAAAAACTATTATATTCTTCTTTCGAAATAATTTGGAAATATTAATTCAAATTATAATGGACAAATATTTAACCAATTTATTTCATTTCTTTAATATGTATGCTTCTCAAATGCTATTATATAGACACTATGATGTACAATTTTAAATGTAAATTATAATTTTTTGTAATATTTAAAAAACACAAGAGATATCTGTCCATTAATACAACATTGATTAAATAAATGATTGTATTTTCACAAAATGATTACTTTTTAGCAATTATAAATAATGTAGTAAATGTTAATATATTGACATGGAAACCTCTTCAAGACTCACTGTTAACTGTTAAACATGTAAACAAAAACAGAGCAGAAGAAAATAAATAATATAGTCACATTTATATAAAATCAACACAAAACAAAAAGTAATCATTTCTCTATTCATATCTCAATGAATGTTCCAAAAAGGAAAAGTAATATGCAAGTGAATTCATCCAAAATGGTAGAATGATCATGTGCCGTAGCCTCCTTCTTCATGCTCAACTCTCCAAAAAACAGAAGGAAAAATATTTAATGAGTTCCAAATTATACTGAAATATAAAATAAGCATTTTCATTCAATGAAAAATTATTAGTAGTTTCCAAAAGACAAGGAGCATATACCAAAATACTGTAGAAAGACTTCACAGAAAAGACTGCTTGAAAATTTAAAACAGAAACATGGAGGCAGAATAGTGACAACGGACAGATGGTACGGTAAAGTTAAACTGGGCATATCAAACCCTTTCTGATGACTCACATATTATGCAAATGAAATGCCAGACCCAACCCATCCAGAAGACATGTAAGTAGTAGATTTCAGGACGTGCTCTAGAGCAGGAGAAGCAGAACAGATAGTATAGGTTCCAAATTCCCATGCCCTACATACTAGTGTTGATCATGCAGAATCTTGCATCTCCCCCACAGTCACTGGAGATGGGTTAGCACTCATAGAGTTAATCATAAATTCAAAGATGAGTACCTAACTCAGAGGGTTAGTTGGAGCAATTGATAAGAGATCCTAAAATTTGTATGAAAATGCAAAGAACCTAGAATAGCAAAAAATTTTTGCGAAACAATAAGTTGGAGTGTTGTGACCTGTATGGCTAGAGTGTTGCTATATCGGAGGATGAAGAAAAACACAGAGATATAATATACAAAAGCTGGGGCCAGGTGAGACACTGCACTATGATGGAGATACAATGACCCTGAGGCAAGCTCAGTGTGTTTATTATATCCTTTTGAAGGTCGAGGAGGGAGTGGGAGTCTTCTTCTCGGGACTTGAAACTTGCTGGCAACAATAATCTCCCAAAGGCCTGTCTGTACTCGGTTATCTGTGTTAAACCACAAACAGCCGTCTGTTTGCTTCTCTGCCCTTGGCAGATTGCAACACAGTCTAGCATGGCTTTGCCAATGCTTCGGCCACAGGTCCGGCTCGGATCTGGCTCTCTACATTGGAGAACTTAGTTCCTGATTTCAAAGTTAATTCTAAAGATACTGATGTAAGTATAGATATATAGATCAATGAAACAGAATAGACTTACACAAGTTTTGTGAACTGATTTCTGACAAATGTGCTAAAGCAAGTTGGTGGGGAATAGTCTTTTCTAAAATAGCACTGTAACAATTGGATACCCATATACAAAAATCAGCTCAAAATGTAGGATAAATATAAATAAAAAGTCCAAAATTATAATCCTCATAGAATACTTATAAGAAAAATCTTTGTGATCTTTGGTTAGGCAATGAGAATTCATACAAGGAAAAAATATAAATTTGACTTCATCAATGTTAAAAATGTATATTAGAAAGCTAAAGGAAAGATAATTGGGATAGAATATTTATAAATAACATATCCGAAAAAAAAGACTTGTTTCCAGAATATGTTAAAAGGAATACTCTCAAAATTTAATAAGAAAACAAGCAAGCCGCTTTTAAAAATGGTTCCTGAAACCATTGATAGTACTGAACCCTATATATATTGTTTTTTTTCTATACGTACGAAACTATGATAAAGTTTAAATTTATAAATTAAGCACAGTAAAAGATTAACAATAATAATAAAATAAAACAATTACAATGATATGCTGTAATAAAAATTATATGAATGTGGTCTCTGTTTCTCTTTCACATAAAATATTTGATAACTGATCTAACAAGCAAGACAACTACTAAGTGACTGAGTGATGTGTACTGTATACTGCATGGGTATGCTGAACAAAGGGATGGTTCACGTTTCAGGAGGGATGAAGCAGGACAATGTGGGATTTCATCATGCTACTTGGAATGACACACAAAGTTAAGACTTATAAATTGTTTATTTCTGGAATTTTCTATTTAATATTTTTGAACCATGGTTGACCACAGGTAACTGAGACCAAAAAAAGTAAAACCACAGATAGAGTGGGTGGGGACTACTGTAGTTAATATAAAGGTAAAAACAATAATTTACTTATCAAAAGGAAAGGCCAAAGAATAACTTTCTCAATTATTTAAAACATTTAATGTTTTCATTTTTTTTCAAACATTCAGCATTTTATGCAATGGCTGGTCATTCAGTTGCCTTACTTTACGATTTTCTTAACTTTATGAACTTTTAAACTGAACACAGAAATATTTCCTACCTTGAAAGAGGTTAGTCATCTCTCTTACAGAGTTTTCAGAAGTTATTTCATGAGTAATTCATCAAAATTCAATTTTGTTCAATATCCTTCTATATTAATTCAATCTAGAAATACTGTCACTGCAGTAAAGGATGACATTCAATAGCTATTTGCAATCGTCTTTACAGTAAGCCTGAAGAGCATCTTAAAATGTATTGCATATCACTAGTGCCAAATAAACAACACAAGTTGATGATAAGTATCAGGGCACTTAGTACTGGGAGTCATATAACTAGATGTTATTTTACTTTAGCATTTTTTGCACATTTTGCAACTGAATTTTGCACCACTGCCCAGTGCTCATTCTTCTACCACATTACTTTAAAAACATCATATCTATGTTTATATATATATATATGTATATATATATACACACATATATATATATATACTCTCTAACAGAGAGTACATTTAAAGATATTATATATTATATAGTCATCAATAAGAGAGATTTCTTTGAAAGGTAAATGAAAATAGCTGTTGATAATTAACCTTAGAATCTATACATACTGATTCAGACTGGTTGTAATTACTGAAGATGGCAGCATTAAATACACTGTAGTCTTTGTAAACTATTATATCTAACTTTTGAATAATACTATTTTAACTAAAAACAATCATAATATAGTAGGCAAAGTGAAAGAATATACCAAGATGGACATGTTGCAAATCTTTGTTTAAAAAATCAGTATTTAACCATGAAAACTCTCCTCCTTACCAACCAATATGATCTGAAGTAACCAATAGTTATAAAAAGTAAAACCTGTATTAATATTAGAAATTTAAAAAGACTAATTTCAACCTGCCAGAAAATAATATTTTCTTCCACATGCAGGAAAGTTGGGAATAGAGAGAAGAAAAACTATCAAACATATAATTAGGTACTATAGGTAATGTATAACTGACCTAGCCAAAATTTTTTTTGCTTTGAAAGTTTTTAAGTACAATGTATAACTTTATTTGTAGCATTTGGGGATTACAGAGATGGGTATTACTCTATCCAGTTTTACTGAATCAGCCACTCTGGCTATAGAACCCAACGATCTGGTTTATCAAACTTTCCTGTGGATTTGGGTACATGTTCAAGTTTGAGAAACACTGCATTAAAAAAATGTTTTCACTAATATTGTAATGAATAAAAAAAGTCATCATCTTAACTAAGGAATTGTGCTCTTCATTTAATAGAATCAAATAGAGCTTAGTAAACTATATATAGAGAGAATCTAGGATGGTTCCATGTTATCTTTCAATTTGAAGGTAAACAAAAATACATAGATCTGGTGGCAAGGTGACTTTGTCCTGAATTCAAAAAGACTGGAAGCAGCAGGACCAGTTGCTATTAGTCCACACTGGACTAGAGATAAGGAAGATCTAAATTGGAGCAGTGGCAATGATAAAAGTGTTAAAGACAAAATGCTCTTGAAGTATGTTTGGCACATATCTGGTAAGAATTTATAATCGATTGAGTCCAAGAAGTGAACATATAAAATGACTAAAGAATGATTCTTTATTCTTTTTGGATCATTGGGTATAGGGACAAAGAGCTGAGAACAGAGTGGGTACTTAATAAATGTTTGAAGTTGAAGCCAATTTGTTGAAATAAAAAAACGGAAAGCTGTTGTGTATGTATCTCTTCTATGAAGGCACATTTGGCCAATGATAATTGGACTCATGGCATGGCTGGTTCCAGCTTCTTTCTGTGTTATTGAAAAATTGCATTATTTTTTATTATTTATACATTTTCATCATTTTTTTTAATCAAAGAAGCTAAATGCCTTTCGAACAGTACCTATTACAATCTCAAAGCCATATGATATACTCTAAATCACATTTTTCAAAAATATTCTTTTAACAGAATCTTGAAAAGTCACAGAGAATTGTCACCATATTATAAGATACCGAAATCTGGTTGCAAAACATTTTGTTGTTTTCTTGTAAACCTCATTTGTTTTCATGATATACTATACTTATTTCTATGATATGTCATGAATACTAAAATAATGGGAAACAGTGATAGAACATATGTAATAAAGTGATTATTTATTGCATAATCTTTATATAATTGCTTTATATAATAATTTTCTAATTTATAAGAGATATATATTTGGTTATTTACATGAATAAAATTTGCTTATCATATATATTCAGTCTTCATCCATTAATTCTGCCTCGCAGTTCCCTGAACTCTTAGAATTTCAAAAAACCTGAGAATAATAAAAGTGTCTTTTGTCATGCTAATGAAGTGACTATAGGAAAGCCTATAGTCACTAAGGATAGGGACTGGCTGCCAGGACACCAAATCAGGTGATTAGAAAATTGGAACTTTCCTGGGAGGTAAAAGTGGCCAATGATTTAATCAATCATGACTATATAATGAAACCTCCACAAAAATCCCAAAAGGATGGGGCTCAGAGAGCTTCCAGATTAGTGCATAGATGGAGATGTGGGGTACATGGTGGGCCTGAGGTCATGGAAGTTCCATTTCCCTTCCCATACATCTTGCTCTATGCATCTACTCTATCTGGCTGTCCCTGAGCTATATTCTTTTACAATAATCCAGTGATCTAGTAAGTAACATGTTCCTCTGATTTCTGTGACCTAGTCTAGCAAATTAATCAAACCCAAGAAAGGGTTTGTGGGAACCTCTGATTTATAGCCACTAGGTCAGAAGTATAGGTAACAATCTGGACTTGTGATTGGCATTCTGAGGGTTCCAATGGCCCCTACAATCTGCAACCAATCAATGAGAAACACACATAGTCTAGGCTTCTGGTTGGCATCTTATGCATGTGTAGGGGGTAAGGAGCCAGTCTTGTAGAACTGAACACTTAACCTGTAGAATCTAAGTTGAATTTTCAAACACTCGGCTGGGACCTCTTACACCTCAAAGTAAAATTAAATCCAGGAACTCAATTTAATTGCAGAACCCAATTTAAGTGTAAGAGCAGTAGCACTAATATTAATAATAATAGCAGGATTACAAATGGCACTAGGAGTGATAATAATGATAATAACAGCATAAATTGTAGAGATATTCCCCAGAACTCAGTAAGTGTTACAAACTAGAAGTCTGAAACTCAAATCTACATCAAATGTACCTAAGCCAGCAGGAAGTTTAATTTTAATTTAATGAATAATTTTAATGTTTCTAAACAACAGATAAAATCTCAGTTTTCCTAGGCTATGTATTTAAGATAACTATTGGACCTCTAAAGCCATTTTATATTAATTTATACTTTTACCTCCTGTGCTCACCAATTTCAAAATGGATCATATGAATCTTTGTGTTATTTCATTAACTTTTACAACTCAAGATTTTTAACATTTTGTTGTAAAATGTATTCTAGGCATAACATAAGCCTCCCTTCCCTTTATTTATTGAGCAAAATTAGTTAATGTCTGCTATAGAATACATGACATATACCATCTCATTGCATTTCCTTAAACCATCCTATTGTTTCACCATAACTTTCCCAAATACAGGTAGTCTGCTTTGAGCTCTGTGATAGTTTTATAATGTAGTTTTAAGTTAATGTATATGAACACAGTGAAGCAAATAGAAAAAGTAACACCAGTGAACAAACAGAACAACTCTCTGCCTTCATCCATACCTTTTAATAATAGAAAATAAGCAAATGAATAAGTTTATATTTCATAATGTCAGCTGATGATAAGCTCAATAAAGAAAGATAAAATAGTAGAAAAATAGAGAGTAATAAAGGGTGATATTTTAGATAACTATCTGGGGGTATTTCTCTCTGTGAAGGTGAACTTCAAACCAAGACAAAAAAATTAGTAATGAACATTCTAAGAGAGGCATTCATAAATGCAAATGCTTTGGAATGGACCATATTTAGCATATTAAGAAATAGGAAGGTAGCGTATCTGTGGCTGAATGAATAATGGGAAGAAAGATTTCGAGATGAAGATGAAATCTAGACAGAATCAGATTACATAGGGCCCTGAGGGCCACTCTAAGGAGTCTGTTTTATGTTAAAAGTGATGAGAATCCACTCAAAAGTAACTCTCACAGATGATGGAAAACATGTTCTTTAATGAATGAAATGGTAAAACTGTTTGAAAACAAAAGTGTTAAAACATGAAGTACCAGAAATTGTGACAGTATCCTGAAAAGCACGGTGGTAGATATATCAAATTGTTGGTAGGAATTATACCAAAATTCATGTGTGGTGAAATATTGCAAAGTATAGGAACAAAACAAAGTTCCTTCATACCAGGAAACTGTAAATAGGAAGAAGAAGGAGCTCAGAAACAACAGCCATTAATTGGGGTACTGCAGACCAAGGAGTTAAGCAAGGATGTCACTGCAAATGTCTCCTTTTCTTCTCTCCGGCCATGGGATATAATTCAACTTATTTTTGAGAGTTCGAATAACCTTGATACTCAAATTATGCAAGGACGAATGGAAATAAGAAATTATAAACCAATCTCTCCTGTGAGCAAAGATTCAAAAACAGAAAATAAAATAAATTAAAACAGACTAAGTGCAGGGAGATACTAAAAGAATATAAATTTATAATCAATTAAGATTTATTTAAGAGAATAAGAATTATTCAACAACAAAATATCAATTAATATGTTTTAATAAGTGTGAAAATTAAATGTAAAAATGCATATAATCATTTAATTATGTACTGGAAACCATTTTTAAAATTCAATACAAATTCATGTTTAAGATAATTTAAAACACAAAAGAGAGTAAAAAGAAAATTCTTTATCTTCATTGAAAAGGTTTATATGAGAAATATATACATATATATGAAAGCTTCAGCAAACATATTATATTTTGAAATTTAAATGCGTTTTCTATAAAATCATAAATGAAACCAGAATGCCCAGCATAGTGTCACTATTTCATTCAATTATATCTTGAATGTTGAATATGAATAACACAATCAAGTGGCGATTATAGACATGAAAAAGACAGAAGCAAAACTATAATTTATAGGTGATATTATCATCTTCCTAGAAAATGTAGATAAATAACTTAAAATTATTAGAACTAACATGAAAGAACTAACAAGCTGTCAGATACAATTAAACCTAAAACAAGCATTGCTGTCTATATATTTAGAAAATGGAAGAAAAAAATAGATCTTATTAGAGAGAGAGATAGAGTGAAGGAAGGAAAGAAGGAAGAAAGGAAGGAAGGAAGAAGGAAGGAAGGAAGGAAGGAAGGAAGGAAGGAAGGAAGGAAGGAAGGAAGGAAGGAAGGAAGGAAGGAGCGAGAAAAAGAAAAGGAAAAGGAAAGAAAGACAAGAATAGAAGAAAAAACACAAAGTATCAAGCAAATATGTATAAGAAAGTGGTGGAGAATTTTATGAAACTCTACTAAAATATATAAAAGAAGATGGAAAAAATGAAAAGATAAACTGGATGTGTGAATAGGATCACTTAATATTGTAAAGACATCATTTATTTCCCAAAAGAAGTCAATAAATCCAACAACAGTCAAGTCCCCAAAAGGAACTTTGTTAGAAATTTACTATGTGATTCTGAAAGTTACCTGAAATAGAAATTGTAGAAACCTGGAGATAATTTTTCAATAGATTAAAGATAAGTCACTTGCAAGGGAGCTTGGGAAATATCATTCCCAGTGAGAGTGCTGAGATATATGTAAGAGTAGACAGGTAAAAGTCCAGCATAGTCTTTTATTATCTTACTAAAATGTCCCTTTGAGTTTGCTCTGAAATTGCCTCATTCACAAGAATAAAATACATGAAGCAGGGAGAATAAAATTTGATTTCCAGCCAGACTTCCTCATACAGTGATTCAGTATCTTGAATGTTTTATTCTGACTTGTGTTTAAAATAACCTTTCTTTTAGAGATGCTTTCCTAAGCCTAACCTACCTTCCCAAGGAGTGGAAGAGCTAGATATAGGAATTAAATGTTTTATTTTTTTTCTGCAAGCTGCTATTCTCCTAACACTCTCTTTTAAAAGACAATCTTGAATTCATAATTTTTAAATGGATAGGTTACATTTCTGAATCAATTTACTATTAAGCCAAAGAGTAAATTAGCTAATATATTTTTTTAAAATCATGATACCCAATGTAAAGCTCCTATGGACTGTTCTGCAGTCCCCTTTACTGATATCCATGTTGGGAAAGACATACATCTTTGAAGAAAATCTGATACGACACATTATCCATCACCACTGCTACAACATCTGAAATACATTTTAAATATACTTTATTTTTTATTTAAAAATTTTTTATTATTATTTTTTTATTATTTATTATGGTGACCTTGGTTAACGAAATCCAGTAAGCTTCAGGTATACAACACAGCATTAAAGCACACATATATGTTGCATTGTGTTTTCACCACCCACAGTCAGATCTCTTTCTGTCAACACATATTTACTCCTTTTTACCCCATCTACCTCTCCCAACCTCCCTCCCCTCCACCCTCTAGTAACCACTAGTCTATTGTTTGTATCCATGAGTCTTTGTTTGTTTGTCCTGTTTGTTACTTTTAGGTTTATATCCCACATATAAGTGATAGCATGTGATTTTCAATTTTTTCTGTCTGGCTTATTTCACTTAGCATGATTATCTCAAGGTCCATCCATATTGTTGAAAATGGCAGTATTTCATCTCTTCTTATGGCTGAGTAACATTCCATTGTATATATATTGGCTTCTTTAGCCAATCATCTATTGTAGGACACTTCAGTTGTTTCCATGTCCTGGCAACGGTGAATAATGCTGCTATGAACATTGGTGTGCAAATACCTTTTCGGATATGGGTTTTCAAGTCTTTGGAGTAAATACCCAGTAGAGGGATTGCTGGATCATACAGTAGATCAATTCTCAGTTTTTTTGAGGAACTTCCATACTGTTTTCCATAGCGACTATATCAATTTGCAGTCCCACCAGCAATGTATGAGGATTCCTTTTTCTCTGCATCCTCTCCAACACTTGTTATTACTTGTCCTGTTGATAACAGCTATTCTAACAGGTGTGAGATGGTATCTCACTGTGGTTTTGATTTGCATTTCCCTAATAGCTAACGATGTTGAGCATCTTTTCATATGTTTGCTGGCCATTTGTATGTCTTCTTGGGAGAAATGTCTCTTCAGGTCCTCTGCCGATTTTGTAATTGGATTGTTTGTTTTTCAATTGTTATTGAGTTGTATGAGTTCTTTGTACATTTTGGATATTAGGCCCTTATCAGCGGCATTGCATGCAAATATCTTCTCCCATTTGGATGGTTTTCTCTTTACCTTGTTGATGGTTTCTTTTGTTGAACAGAAGCTTTTTAGTTCGATGTAGTTCCATTCATTTATTTTTGCTTTTACTTCCCTTGCCTTTGAGGTCAATTAAAATCCTCTTTAAGTCCAAGGTCCATGAGTATAGTTTCTTGTTTTCTTCTATGCAATTTATTGTTTCAGGTCCTTTATTCAGGTCCTTAATCCATTTTGAGTTAAATATACTTTAAAAGCATTTTTTCTATGTACATTTACAGTTTACTGTCTAATTTCAAAAATCTATAATGTTTAAAAATGTGAACAAGTTATAATTTTTTCAGAAAATAATCCAATGTGCATTTCTTATGGTCATTGTGTATCATGTAGGGTCTCTAATAAATAAGCTCATAAAATATAATCAGAATAACATCAGTGAAAATGATGGCATAAGAAACTCCAAAGTCTGCCCATTTTATGAAAGCAATGAAAAAAAAAACAGAAAAATTGTTAGAATCAACTTTATAAAACTCAAAACTATCAAAAATTTTGTAACAATTGGGAGAGTGCTTATTCTACAAAAATAGCTGAATCTCAGTAAGAGCAGCAAGTTTTCTGGTATTATAACTTACTTTCCTCGCATCCCCTGCTTTCCAGCTCAGCCTAGTTCAACTGTAGCCTTAAAAATAATAGCCCACATTCTTAGTATCCATACTATAGGAAATAGAATGGACCTAACTTGCAAACAATTATAATTACTTTAGTCGACCTGCCCGGTGGCTCCTTGGGAGATTGGCTCAAAAAGCTTGTATTTATTTCTACTAATTTAGAACTCGCTCAGCGCTAAAGATGCTACATGAGAAGCATTTGTCAAATATAGTTACAATGCAGTGGTCTTCAAAATGTTTAGGTAGTTCCCTTCCTCCAATATACGGTTGCCCAAATAAATGACTACAGATCCTGATTATCTATTGTCCACTGTCAATCTTTTTTTTTAATTGTATAGATTAAATAATACCCTTGTTGGCTGCCTAGGAGTATATTTTACTCCTAGGAATTGGCTGCATAGCTTGAGAGTCAAATTTCTCTGGCTCTTTGCTACTCATTTTCAATAATTATGGTTATTTTGCTTCTAGTGATTAAGCATAGTAACTATTATTTTGGGATCTTAGAATCCCCATTGCTATGAAGGAGCTCTGTTCTTTCACAGCTTTACTTACCTTCAATTTAATATATTCAGGACAGCTATCAGTGAGCTTCTCAGTAATGATACTGCCACCTCATCTGTATACTTCTTATTACTTGATAAATGGGGTACTGTTGAGGCTTCCTATGGAACATAGGTTGTTTGTTTTCAGACCTTATGTAGTATATCCAGTATATGCCACTTTAATGAGCTTTCTTATTCCATCTTTCATGTATATTCTAACTTTTTCACATCATTTAGTGAGAGTTTTCAAATTTATAAATTATCAAGTCGTTCTAGTAGTATATTAAAATAGTACTCCTGGATCCTTGGCAAGTCAATTATTCCTGAATCCTGGTATAGGATTTTTGTACCAATAAACTCATCTTCATCCAACTTTATGCCCCTTTCCCTTGATTTAGAACCCTAAGTGTCATTCATGTTCATATATGTTGGCGTGGCTCTGCAGTTCCCTTGATTTGTAGGTGCTTTCTGCATTTAGCTAAACCATAACTTCCCATCCATGATTTTTGCTGAGATTTAATTCTATGTGTCTGGTAACCAAGAGGTGACTTATCAGTAGATATTGAGAACAACATTTGTTTTCTTCTAAGGCATTAACCTTTGTAGAGAGTTCAAGTTCCCTTAGGAAGATCGTCAGTTCAAATACCACAGATTCCAATCTCCGAAGAGGGCTGAAGGACTGGAGGAAAACTTGGAAAAGAAGGTTGACCACATTATTCCATATAAAATTGTTTGATTAATTTCTACAACTGCGGAGTCATGTCACTCTCAGTTGTAGCCCTCTGGACACAGACCTTGGAACCTCTCTTCCTGCTCAGAACTGCCCCACATCACCTGCAAACTTCTTCCGTGAGTATGTTCTGAGGTCTAGTTTACTCTAACCTGGTTTATTTTTCAGTATTATCCTCTCTTTCTCTTTTTTTAGGCAACTGTAAATTGCTTCTGTCATGATAAAAAAAAACATTTTCACCATTTCTTAAGAGGTATGTATATATACATATGTGTATATTTACTATCTCATTTAATTGAATTTGAGGAGATAGCATAGCTAAACATATTCACTCTCTATTTCTTGAAATAGAAATTTATGAAATTGTGTTTATTTTCTGATATAATTATTTTTGTGTTTAATATTATATCATATTTTGTATTTCATACTTAATATTTTAATAATTAATTTTGTTATTTCTACAGTGTAGCAGAGAGAAGCATATATTTTTACATAGCAGTGAGTTATAGCATTTTTTATTTATATAACATGAATTATAGAATTTTTTACTTCACTTTTTCATGGAATTGCTATCTTTGGTGTGTTGAATGTTTAATGCTTGAATGCCTCCTGTGTTTGCTATATATTTAGTCATTTATGGACAAATTCTTATGTGGAGCAATGACCATTAAATTCATAATTCTATTGAGTTACTTGTCTTATTTAATAATTGACAATAATTACAGAAATTTGCAAAATGATTTACTAGCCGGCATTGTTTTTAAAAAATTAATACATACTCATACAATAAAATTATATGCAAGATCTGAAACATGTTTCAAAGTATAAAGCAGAAAGATATCTGTTAGGATGTAGAGTTTAAAAATGGAAATAAGTATAATTAAATATTTCTAAATCAAAGGGTTGCTTTATATTTATTAGTCAGACCTCGAATATCTGCCATGAAAATTTTCTTCTTTCAGATATACTTTGAGGATCTATGGCATGTTTTCTGATTAACCACAGATATCTATAAACTTCTTTGTCTTATTTAAAAACTCTTAATCTCCACTTTTACATAAAATAACTATTTTCCTCTTGACCACTCTTTGAAATAGAGTAACAGCTACCTTTCTTGAATAAATGCTGCTGTTCTCAACACATTTAGCCAGCATCAGGGGTTCTTGGCTTATAATTCCATTTTTTAATTTTCTATAGTGTTTGAAAGACAAATGCATAAAAATAATTATAAATATCTGTTAATAGGTACACAAAATATAAATATTTAATCTATGACATCAATAAACTAAAATGAGTGGGGGAGACTATAAAGGAGTAGAAATTTTGCAAGAAATTGAGCCAAGTTGGTATCAATTTAAAATAGGATGTTATGATTTTAGGATATTTTATGTAATTTCCATGATAATCACAAAGAAAATATCTATAGAATTATAAAAAAATATGACAAGGCAATCAAAAAGTGTCACTACAAAAATATCAACTCAAAACAAAGGAAAGATGTAACAGAGGAAATGTGTTAGGGAGTTAGCTGTAAAGCATACAGAAAATAAATAATAAAATGGCAATAGTAAGTTCTACTCTATCAGTAATTATTTTAAATGTAAATGAATTAAACTTCCCAATCAAAAGATATAGATTTGTGGTATGGATTAAAAACAGGTTAGAATGATATACTGTTTTCAATGGACTTGCTTTAGATCTAGGGGCATATATAGGCTAAAAGTTAAAGGATGGAAAAAGATATTTCATGTTAATAGCTGCCAAAAGAGATCTGGGTAGCTATAACAATATGAGACAAAGTAGATTTGTATTCAAAAGCTGTTACAAGAGACAAAAAAAGAATATTATCTTGATAAAGGGTCAATTCACCAAGAAAGTTAACAATTATAAACATATAGGCACTAAGCATTAGAATTGCAAAATCTATGAAGCAAACTGACAAAACTGAAGGAAGAAATAGACATTCTGAAAGCAATAGTAGGAAACTTACATTTATCACTTTTAATAATGGATAGACCAACCAGAGAGAAGATAATAATGTAATAGAGGACTTAGACAATATTACAGACCAGTTAGACTTAACAGACATACACAGAAATTCTATTCAACAACATCAGAATACATATTTTTCTCAAGTACATATGGAACATAGCATAATTAAACGTTAGGCCTCAAAAAAGTCTTAATAAATTGAAAAAGATTTAAATCATATGAATATCTTTTCTGTTCAAAATGAAATGAAGTTAGAAATCAATAGCACAAAGAAAACTAAAAAATTCACAAATACGTGAAAATTGAACAACACACTCTTAACCAATGGTTCATAGAAAAAACAACAAGGAAGATTATAAAATAGATCATAAAAATTGACAATGAAAACACAATATGCTAAAAATTATGAAATCAGCAAAAGCAGTTCTAAGAGGGAAATTGATAGCTGTCAAAAATAACATATATATCCCTGGATATATCATATTCAAACTGAAGAAAACCAAAGATATAGAGAAAATGCTTTTTATTATTTATTTTTAAATTTGTTTATTTCATTTTATTATTTATTTTATTTTATTTTAGAGGGTGAGTAGGTGCCAAAGTTTCCCAGGGTCAGGTTCTCAGTCCTGATTCATACTCTTGGCTAACTTTGAGATTTTATTTTTCATTTGCAGTTGACATCCAATATTATTTTATATTAGTTTCTGGTATACAATGTAGTGGTTAGACATTTATATAATTTACAAAGCAATCCCCTCCAATAAGCCTAGTAGTTTGCTAATACCCTACATAGTTATTATAATATTATTGACTATATTCTCTATGGTGTACTATATATCTCCAGGACTATTCTGTAACTACCAATTTGTACCTCTTAATCCTTTCATTTTTTCAAACCTCCCTCCCATCTGACAATCATCAGTTCATTCTCTGTATCTATGAGTTGGTTTCTGCTTTGTTTGTTTGTTTATTTTGTTCTTTAGATTCCACATGTAAATTAAATCATATAGTATTTGTCTTTCAAAGTCTGACTATTCACACAGCATAATACCCTCTAGGTCCATCCATGTTGCAAATGGTAAGATTTAATTCATTTTATGGCAGAATAATGTTCCTTTGTGAATATGTACCACTTCTTTATTCAATTGTCTAATGGTAGGCACTTAGATTGCTTCTATATCATGGCTATTATAAATAATGCTGCAATAAACATAAGGATAAATATATCTTTTTGAATTAGTGTTTTGGTTTTCTTAAGATAAATAACCAGAAGTGGAATTGTTAGTGTTATAGTGCGAGTTTCCCAGAGAGCACTGACACAGAAGCCAAATAGCCAAATCAAAAAAAAACTTTATTACAGATTCGAATCTGGTCTCAAGCCTCCACTGTCGCAGCAGTGATTAAGGCAAGAGCCTCGAACCTCTTGTGAGTTTCCCTTATATACCCCTTATCCTCCCTGATTCCCCCTTCCCCGATTCCCCCTTTTCCCGATCACTCCCTTTTCCCGATCACTCCCCAATCCCCCCTCCCTGATTACTCATCAATCCCCCTCCCCGATCACTTACTAATCCCCCCTCCCTGATTCTCACAGGTTCAAAGGCAGTTCAATTTGTCTAAGCGGAAGTTTCTCATGGCCTGGCTGCCTTTGCAATCTATCTACTTGACAGTGTTAATCAGAATGTGGTTAGCCTGTTCTGGGAACTGACCTGTGCAGCTGAGTCTCAGGTCTATATGTTTTATAAATGTTTCTACTGTATTGTTTGTACTGAAAATTAATTATTACAGTTAGGTCATAAATTAGTTCTATTTTTAATTTTTGAGAAAACTTCACTCTGTTTTCCATAGTGGCTACACCAATTTGGAATCCCATCAACAATGCATGAGGGTTCCCTTTTCTCCACATCCTCATCAACACTTGTTGTCTGTTGATTTATTAATGATAGCAATTCTGACACGTGTGAGATGATATCTCATTGTGGTTTTATTTTGCATTTCTCCGATGACTAGTGATGTTTAGCATTTTTTATATGTCTATTGGCCATCTATCTTTCTCTTTGGAGAAATGTCTGCTCAGGTCCGACCCATGTTTTAATCAGATTGCTTGCTTTTTTGTTGTTGAGTTGTATGAGTTCTTTATATTTTTGGATATTAACCTCTTATTGGATGTATCATTGGCAAATATCTTCTCCCATTCAGCAGGTTGTCTTTTCATTTTGTTGATGATTTCCCTTGCTCTGCAAAATCTTTATAGTTTGATGTAGTCTCATTTTTTTTTTTCTTTTGTCTGCCTTGCCCGAGGAGATATACCAGAAAAAAATGTTACTAAGAGCAATGTCAGAGAATTTACTGCTTATATTTTCTTCTATGCTTTAATTCATTTTGAGTTTATTCTTGTATAAGGTATAAGAAGATGGTCCAGTTTCATTTTTTTGTATATTTCTGTCCAATTTTCCCAACACCATTTATTGAATTAACTGTCTTTACTTCATTGTGTATTCTTGTCTTTTTTTTTAATTTTATTTTTTATTTTTTGCTATAGATTAATTGACCATGTATGCCTGGGTTTATTTCTAGGATCTCTATTTTGTTTTATTGATCTATGTGTTTTTATGTCAGTACCATGACATTTTGAATACTATTGCCTTATAGTTTGATATTAGGTATTGTGATACCTCTAACTTTGTTCTTTCTCAAGATTGCTGAGTCTATTTGGGGTCTTTTGTGGTTCCACATAAATTTTAGGATTTTTGTTCTAGTTCTGTGAAAATACCATTGGTATTTCAATAGAAATTTTATTGAATCTATAGATTGCTTTGGGTAGTATAAACGTTTTAACGATGATATTAATTCTTCCTACCCATGAGCATGGTATATGCTTTCATTTATTTGTATCTTCTTCAATTTCTTTCTTCAATGTTGCACAATTTTCCAAGTACAGATCTTTTATCTCATGGTTAAATTTATTCTTAAGTATTTATTTTTGATGCAATTTTAAAAGAGATTGTTTTATTAATTTCTCTTTCAAATAGGTCATTATTGGTGCATAAAAATGTAGCCTATTTCTGAATAGTAAATTTTCATCCTGCTACCTTTCTGAATTCATTTATCAGTTCTAATGTTTTTTTGGTGGAATCTTTAGGGTTTTCTGCATATAGTATCATGTCATGTGCAAATAGGGCAGTTTTACTTTTTCTTTAAAATTTGGATGATTTTTATTTCTTTTTCTTGTGTAAGTGCTGTGGCTAGGATTTCCAATATTATGTTTAATAAAAGTGGTGGAAATAGACATCCTTGTTTTTTTCCTGATCTTAAGTAAAAAATTTAGCTTTTCCTTGTTGAATATGATATTAGCTGTGGGTTTGTCACATATGGCCTTTATTATGTTGAGGTATGTTCCCTCTGCTCTCACTTTGCTGAGAGTTTTTACTATACATGGCTGTTGGATTTTGATCAACACTTTTTCTGAATTTATTGATATGATCATATAATTTTTATTTTTATTTTGTTTGTGTGGTATATAATATTAATTGATTCATAGATATTAAACCAACTTTGCATCCCAGAAATAAATCACACTTGATTATGGTGTATGATCTTTATCACGTATGGCTGAATCTGTTTGTTAATATTTTTTTCAGGATTTTGTGCATCTATTTTCATCAAGAATATTGGCCTATAATTTTTTTTTGTAATATTCTTGTCCAGTTTTGGAATCAGAGTAACAGCGGCCTCGTAAAATAATTTTGGGAAACTTCTCTCTTTTTGAGATTTCTGGAATAATTTGAGAGGGTAGGTTTTAATTCTTATTTGAATGTTTGGTAAAATTCACCTATAAAGCCATCTGGCACAGAGCTTTTCTTTTTAATTAAATTTATTGGGGTGACATTGGTTATAAAATCACATAGGTTTGAATATGTGTATTGCATTTTGTGTTTGCCACCTAACATTAAATTTCCTTTCGTCACCATATATTTGATCCCTTCTACCTCTATCTACCTCCTTTCTCCCTCACTTCCCTCTGGTAACCACTAAACTATTATTCGTGTCCATGAGTCTCTGCTTGTTTGTCATGTTCATTTGGTGCTTTCAGTTTTATATCCCACATTAGAGTGAAATAGTATTCTCTTATAATCCTTTGTATTTCTATTGTGTCAGTTGTCACTTATTCTCTTTCATTTCTAATTTTATTTATTTGGGTCCACTCTCTATTTTTCTTGATGAGTTTTGGTTAAAAATTTATCAACTTTGTTTATCTTTACAAAGAAGAAGCTCTTGGTTTTATTGATCTTTTATATTGTTGTTTTTTTTTTTTATACTCTATTTTATTTCCACTCTCATCTTTATTATATTTGTCCTTCTACTCCCTTTGGGCTTTGTTTATTGTCCTTTTTTCAGTTCTTTTATGTATAAAGTTAGATTGTTTATTTAAGATTTTTTTTTTTGTTTATTTCTTGAGGTAGGCCTGTATTGCTATAAATTTCCCTCTTAAGACTGCTTTCACTGTGTCCCATAAATTTTAGATCCTTGTGTTTTCATTTTCATTTGTCTCAAGGTATCTTTTATTTCTTCTTTGATCTTATTGTTAACTCATTTATTGTTTAGCAGCATGTTATTTAGCCTCCACGTGTTTGTGTGTTTTTCAGGTTTTCTTTGTAATTGATTTTAATTTCATACTATTGTGGTCAGAAAAGACGCTTGATATGATTTCAATTTTCTTAAATTTATTGAAACTTGTTTTATGGCCTAACACAAGGTTTAGCTTTAAAAGTGTTCCATGTGCACTTGAAAAGAATGCATAGTCTACTGCTTTAAGGTGAAATGATCTAAAAACATCCATTAAATCCATTTGATCTAATATGTGATTTAAAGCTGCTGTTTCTTTGTTGATTTTCTGTTTGGAAGATCTATGAGTTGATGTCAGGAAAATATTAAAATCCCCTACTATAATTGTATTACTGTCAATCTCTTCCTTTAATATTTTTAAAAGTACATTTAGGTACTCCTATGTTGGGTGCATAAATGTTTACAAGGCTTATATCCTCTTGTTGTATTGATCCCTTTGTCATTACATAATGTCCTTCTTTGTCTCTTATTATAGCCTTTGTTTGAAAGTTAATTTTATTTAAGTATTGATACTCCAGCTTTTTAAAATTTCCATTGCGTGAAATATCTTTTTCTATCTCTTTACTTTTAGTCTGTGTGTGTCTTTCGATATTAAGTGGGTCTCCTATAGATAGCATATATATGGGTCTTGTTTTCCTATCCATTCGGCTACCCTATGTTTCTTTGATTCAAGTATTTAATCTATTTACATTTAAAGTGATGATTGATAGGTATGTAGTTATTGTCATTTTATTATTCATGTTTATGTTCTCCAACCCCCACCCTCCCATCTCCCCCCACTTCTTAAAGAAGTCCCTTTAACATTTCATGTAATACTGGTTTGGTAATGATGAAAGCCTTTAGCTTTTTCTTGTCTTGGAAGCTCTTTAACTCTCTTTCAGTTTTAAATGATAGCCTTTCTGGGTAGAATAGTCTTGGTTGTAGGTCCTTGATTTTCATCACTTTGAATAATTCATGTCAATCTGTTCTAGCCTGCTAAATTTCTGTTTAGGATTCAGCTGACAGTCTTATGGGAGCGCCCTTTTAAGTAACTGATTGCCTTTCTCTTATTGCTTTTAGGATTCTTTCTTTGTTTTTAAAATTGCCATTTCAACTATGATATGTCCTGGAATGGGCCTCTTTGGGTTCATCTTGTCTGGGACTCTCTGTGCTTCCTGGACTTGTATGTCTATTTCCTTTGCCAGGTTATAGAAGTTTTTAGTCATTATTTCTTTACATAGCTTCTCAATCCCTTGCTCTTTCTCTTCTCTTTCTGGTACTCCTATGGTATGAATATTGTTATACTTGGTGTTGTTTCAGAAGTCCCTTACACGACCCTCATTTTTTTCATCTAATCTACCATTGATTCTTTCTAGTATATTGTTCATTTCACTTATTATATCCGGCATTTTTGATTGTTTATTTTCTTTTGATTTCTATGTCCTTTTCTTATGCTTACTATACCTTTATTGAAGTTCTCACTAAGTTCTTGAGCATACTTATAACCAGTGTTTTGAACTGTGTATCTGGTAGATTGCTCGCTTCCATTTCATTTAGGTCTTTTTCTGGTATTTTCTCCTGTTTTTTATTTTTTTTTCATCTGGAACATGTTTCTTTGTTTCTTCATTTTGGCTGCTTCTCTGTTTTTGTTTCCATGTTTAGGTAGCTCTGCAACATCTCCTAGTCTTGGCAGGGTGGCCTTAAGTAGTTGGTGTCCTGTGAGACCCCAAGGTGCAATCTTATTAATCACCTGAGTTGGGTGCTTCAGGGTATCTCTTGTGTACGTTGTGTATGCCCTTCTGTTGTAGTTGTCTTGATTGCTGTTGGCTTATCAATGATAGGATTGACTCCCAGGCTGACTGGCTTTAAGGATTGGCCACATTCAGAGCGTATGTGCTACTGTACAGGGACTGACCCTACAAAGTAAGATTCACCCCAGCAGGCTCTGGTTCCTGCCAAGGTCATTCTTTGTGTTTACCACTTGTGGTGCTTATCGTGTAGTGCTCTGTTGTAGTGTGAAGCAGGCCATCAGGTATGTTGGTTATGGGACCTCTTGGTAGGGACGCTGGTACAGACCAAGATTAGCCACTGCCTTTGCCTGGCCTGGGTCTACGCGGTAGGAGCTACAAAGGAATCCACAGTTGGTAGCTTCCTGTGCTGGACCTAGAGACACATGGGAGAGGCCACTTGTGAACTGAGGCTGATTTCTACCAGTAATGGGTTTGGGACAGCTCAGCAAAAGGCACAGGGCACCTCGAGGCCTGTCACCACCTACCAGCTGCCCATAAGTCTCAGCCACTGAAAGAGACTTGGGCAATATGTAAGTTGGGTGAGGTGGGGTATCAGGTTATCACCACAGTGGAGATTTAGATTTGGTGACAGTGCTGAGCCTGGGGCCACTCAGCAAAGGTGCAGGGTACACTGAAGCAGAATACCACTTGCCTGGGTCTTGTTAACCTTTGAGAGTTTTTAAGAAAGACCATAGGCTAAGATTGGTTGCCTGCTCCTGAAAGAGCCTCTGGCAGTGTGTGAGTTGAGTGCGGTGGGGTGTCAGGGAGTCACCAGGGTGTAGTTTCAGATTTGGCCATGTGGGGGCAGGGCTCAGTATAGGAAAGATGGCATCTGCCTGTAGACTATGCAGGAGGAAGACTCAACAAAGGGCCAATGGCAGCTATCGCTCTAGCCCTCACCCTAAAATCACACAACTCAGTTTCTCCTGGTATGTCTCTGGTGCCTCCTGAGCCATTATTATCCCTCCACCAGAGCCCAGGGGGTGTGCTTGCAAATGAGAAGTCTGTGTGTGGGCCTTTTAAGAAGACACCTGGGTTCCCAGCAGCCCTCTGTCTCACCCAGACAGATGGAATCTCAACTGATTTTCACAGTCAGATGTTGCAGGGGCTTCTCTTCCTGGCACTGGTGCTCCAGGATGGGGACCCTGGGGTGAGACTGGGAACTCTCATTTTTCAGGGGAAATCTCTGTAGCTGATATATCCCTCCCAATTCTCAACCACTACATATTTGTGTGGGGCCAGCCTGTTTAGTGTCCCTACCACTCTTACTAATCTCATTGATGAGGCTTCTTCTTTATTACCTTAATTATAAGACTTCTATTCAGCTAGTCTTCAGTTGGTTCACCAGGTTTATTGTTTTATAATTTGTTTGTAATTTGCATATGGTGATAGGAGGAGGTGAGCATAGCATTCATTTACTCTTCCATCTTGATTGGAAATCATTATTTATTTTTCTAATTGAGGTATAATTGACATACAATGATATATTAGTTTCACGTGTATGACATAATAACTTGATATGTCAATACATTACAAAATGTTACCACAGTCAGTCTAGTTAATCACCTTCATAGTTACAGCATTTTCTTATGATGAGAACATTTAAGATTTACTCTCTTCGCAACTTTTTATATACAATACAGTATTATTAATTATAGTTGCCATATTGCACATTATATCCCCATGACTTAATTTATTTTATTTTTATTTTTCCCCCTCTTTAATTACCTCCCTGTGCCACTTCCACCTCTGACCTACGGATATTGTCATCTCCCCTTAAGAACTGGATCTCTGAAAGTGGAGTGTCTCCTCACATGTGCTCACGTCTCACCCCTGGGGCCTGACACCCCTGGCATACTTGGGGTGCCTGGTGCACCAGGGCCTGGTGCACCCAGGTCATGGTCCATGGTTCCACCAGGGGCGCAAACCTAGGACCTTCATGCATGTAAAGCAGACGTCCTAACCACTACACTATGGAGCCACCCCCGCCATGACATATTTTATAACTGCAAGTTTATATCTTTTGACATCCTTCACTCATTTCATCCACTACTTCAAACCACTACTAATCTCTTCTCTGTATCTATGAGCTTGTTTTTATTTCAGGTTCCACATGTAAGTGAGATTATAGGGTATTTGTCCCTCTCTGACTCATTTCACTTAATAATGCCCTCGTTTCATCCATTTTGTCACATATGGCAGAATCTCCTTTTATGGCTGAAAATATTACTATTTATATATACTACATTTTCTTTATCTATTTATCCACTGATGGACACTTAGATTGTTTCCATGTCTTGGCTATTGTGAATAATACTACAATGAACAAGGGGTCAGATATTTCTTTGAGACAGTGTTTTCATTTCCTTCAAGTGTATTTCCAGAATTAGGATTGCTGGATCATATGGTATTTTTTTTAGCTTTCTGAGGAAATTTTATACAGTTTTCCAAAATGGCTATACCAATTTATATTCCTAGCAACATTGCACAAGTTTCCCCTTTTTTCCACCTCCTCAGTAACATTTATCTCTTGTCTTTGATAAATATCACTCTAACAGGTCTAAGCTAATATCTCAGTGAGGTTTTGATTTGCATTTCCCTAATAATTAATGATAATCAGCACCTTTTTATGCACCTATTGTCTATCTGTATTTCTTTATTAGAAAAATGTCTATTCATATCATCTTCCCATTTTTTAAAATGGATTTTTTTGTGGTTATTGGGTTGTATGAGTTCTTTATATGTCTTAGATATTAATCATTTCTATAGGATTTGAAAATGTTTTCTCCTTTATTAAGTTTCTTTTTTATTCATCAATAGTTTCCTTTGCTATGCTAAAACTTTTAATTTTGATGTAGTCCCACTTATTGATTTTTGCTTTTGTTGCCTTTGGTTTTATGTCAAATTAAAAAAATCACTGCCTAACCTTTTCATCAAACTGAAGAAAATTAAAGAGAAAGAGAAATCTCGAATGAAACCAGAGAAATAAACTACCTTACCAAAAGAGGAACAAAGATAAGAATTGTAGTGAAATTTTTATAAGACATCATCCAAGCAAGAAGAGAATGGAGAATATTTAAATTGTTGAAAGAATATAAAAAAAGCACTAACTTCAAACTCTGTATTCACTAAAATTATTCTTCAAAAGTTAGGAGGAAATAAAGTTTTTTTTCAGACAAAAACAGTATTAGTTACCAGCAGACCTGCCTTGTAAGAATTAAAAAAAAAATCTTCATAAAGAAGGAAAATGATGTAAGTCAGGAACTCAAATCTATATAAAGAAAGAGTGTAAGAGAAGGAATAAATGAAGAGAAAGTAAAATCTTTTATCTTTAATTCTCAATTGTTATAAGAATTAACTGTTTTTAAAAAATAATAATCGAGTATAATATATGAATAATTAAAGTAAATGATAGCTATATAATAGGGACTGGAGAATGGAAATGATAATAATATTCTTTTATAATGTTAATGCACTACATGTGAAGTGATGTAGTGTTATTTCAAGGTGTATTACTATTACTTTAAAAATGTATATTGCAAACTTTAAGAAAACCACTACAAAAAATTTAAAAATAAGTATCATTAATAAGCTAATAAGGAGATACTGGAATCATATAAAATGCTCAATTAAGATCTAAGAAATCAGGGAAAAAAGTGATATAAAAATAAATAACAAATTGATAAATATTTTAAAAAACTAGTGATACACATTGTAGATATTTATCTGATTATATCAATAATTATTTAAAATGTGAATGATGTGAATAGACCACTTATAATTTAGATTTTTTTAGAGTAGATAAAAAAATATATTCACTAGAGATGTTCAGGGGTGGTTTGAGTTGAAAGAAGAAATAAACAAAAAACTTGAAAATAGATCAATATAGAAGATGCAATCTGAATAGGAGAAATAAGGAAAAAAATAAATAGAGACTCAGAAAAATATGCAATATCAATAGGCACACAATATATTAATAATGAGACTACTAGTAGAAAAAAAGTTGAAGAAACAACTATTTGAAGAAAAATGTTTGAAAACATTACACATGTGATGAAAACATTAATCTAGCCAAAAATCCCAACAAACTCCAAGTAGGATAAATACAAAGAGATTCATTCTTAGACAAATTCTAATAAAATTTCTGAAAGAAAATCTTGAAAGCAACCAGAGAAAAATGACTCATAATATAATAGGGATCTGTGATGAGATTAACAGCTGACTTATCAGAGACACTGAATGCCAAAAGGGAGAAAGATAACATATTCAGAGTTGAAAGAAGAGGACTGCCAACAAAGAATTCTCTATTCAGCAAAAATGCAGGTGAAATACTGATGTTCTGACAAAATCTTAGAATTTTTTGCTAGCAGACCTTCTATACTAGATACTACTAAAGAATGTTTCTCAGAGTAACTTAAATCAATACAATGAAACAGAGATTACCAGTAACAGTAATTCTGTAGGTAATTACAAAAGACAGCACAATAGCATATTTGTATTCCTTTCTTCCCTTACTTAAAAAAAGCAAAAGTATGAAATAAATGTATATAATTGTATTGTTGGCATTTTTATATATAAAAATGTAGCATGTGTGACAATAATTGTAACAAAAAGACAGGGGGGAGCAAAATTTTTATTGAGGTAAAGAAATGATGCCAGACAGTAAATTGAGACCACAGGAATACATGAAAAAAAAAAAGTAAATAAGATGGCTAATATAACTCGATAAATATATACTACAAATATATATATTTGCTCTTTGTTCTCCTTCAGTTTCTTTAAAATTTATAAATTTAAAAAATAATAATATTGACAAATTTGGGGGTTTATATTATATATAGATGTCAAATATATATGATAATGGAAAAAAGGAGGTCATATATATAGGAATAGTTTTTATATCATTAGAATTTAGTATAATTCTGAAGCAGGTTCTGATAAAGTAAGATGTATATGGTAAGCTCTAGAATAACCACTAAGAAAATTAAAAGTATAATGAAAAAGTTTAAGAGTATTAAATTGTTATATCAGGAAATATTTAATTAGTAAAAAATAGAAATAAAAAAGGAACAGAGGAACACAGAAGACACAAACTATATCAAAAAATAAAATAACATGTAAATTTTTATTATTAATAACATTAAGTGAGAATTGATTACTTAGTTAAAATGCAAAGATTTTCAGACTGAATTAAAAAAATTAACATCAACTATTTGGTGTCTCTAGAAACGAACTTAAGATTCAAAGAAATACATAGGTTGGAAATAAAAGGTTAGAAAATATATATCATGTAAATTGCAACCATAAGAGAGATATTGTAAATATTTGTCTAATATTAGACAAATGGACTTTTAAACAACAATAAATACTACATATAAAGATGCACATTCTATATTGATAAATAGTCAATCCATTAAGAATATGGAACAATTATAAAAATGTGCAAATGACAACACAACTAAAGTGAGAAACACAAAATTCAATAAAAATAGTTAGAGACTTTATACCCTACATTTAATAGTGAAATTTAAAAAATCTAAGCAAAAGATGAACAAATAAATAAAAAGCCTGAACAACACTATATGCTAACTAGACCAAACAGGCATGAATTGAGCACTCTACCTAAGAAAAGCAAAAAAATAATGTATATTTTTCTCAAGTGCACACAAAACGTTCTTCAGGACAGACCATATGATAGGCCATAAAACTAGCTTCAGTAAATTTAAAGAGATTGAATTAATATGAAGCATATTCTCCAACCAAAAGGGATGCATTTAGAACTCAATAACAGGAAAAAATTTGAGAAATATAAAAATACATGAAATGAAATAATACACTTATGAATAACCATTGGGTACAAGAAAAAAAAATCACAAGGTTAATCAAATTAAATTACTTTAAGTTGAATAAAAATAAAACACAACAAACAAAAATTTATGGAATGAAGTAAAAGCAATCATTGGAAGGAAATTTAGAGTTATAAATCTATATTTAAAAAAGATCTCAAATCAAGAATGTAAGCTTCTGTTTTAACCCACTAGAAGAATAATAAACTGAACATAAAACAAAAAGAAGGAAGAAAATAGTAAAGATCAGAATGAAAGTTAATAGAGAACAAAAAAAACAATAGTGAAAATTAACAAAACCAAAATTGTTTCTATGAAAAGATCAAAAATAATTGACAAAACTTCATCTAGACATATTTAGAAAAAAGAAAAGTTAAGATGGTAAAATTAAGAAGGAAGACTGCAGAAACATGGTGGAATGAGAGACATCCACAGACCTCTCCCCTTGAAACAACAATAAGCTGAACATCTAAAACTCAACAAAAAACATCCAAACTTCAAACAAGCATGTCTGAGCATGCGATCCGTGCATAAGAGCTACCACAGGTCAGAACCCCAGGTGTTAGGTGGTGGACTGGGAGAAATAAAGAAGCTGCTTCTTATAGCTACTGATGCTACCCATAGAAAGAGGGGGAGGGAGAAGGAGCGGTGAGTTCCCTGGGAAAGCTGTGAGTTTCCCCTGGCTGATGGCAGTGCCCAGTAATCAGGGCAGAAGGCAGAGAAGCTGATGGGATGACAGAAAAACAACAATTGATTTTTACGTGCTGTGGTTGCAAAACTGAGGCTGAGCCGCAGCCCCCAACTCCCAACCCAGAGGAACCTTCTCCCCATACCCTCTAAGATCGATCACTGTGGATCCTCAGGGAATTCTGAGCAAACACTGCAGAGACTATCACTGACACTGACAAGGACTGAAACAGGGTAGTGAGCGTGATTAAATATCTACAAGAAAATTTTAAACAGCCATTTTTAGAGCGTTATATAAAGCAGAGATTCAAGATGCTTAGATACCACCTACTGGAAATCAAAAGAAAAGTGCCTTCTTTGCAAAAGAGACCTTTATGTTATAAACCTTCTTTCTAGAAAAACGGCAGAATACACTTCCATTAATGCCCAGGCAGAGATATAGTCCATTAGATACAATGAACAACCAAGGTGGCAAGGCATCTCAGAAAGAAAGAGAAAAATCTCCAGAAAATAAGCTTACAGACATAGAAATATGCGACTTAAATGACAGAAAATTCAGGAAGGTACTTCTGAAAAATTCAATAAGATCAAAACGAGTCATATCAAAAATTTCAGGAATTGAAAAAACAACTAGATCAGCAGAATAGGTTCTCTAGCAAGGAGATTGAAACCCTCAAAAAGAACTGAATGGAACTTCTAGAGATAAAAAACAGACTGCAAGAGTTGAAAAATGAAATAACAAGCTTGGGAAATAGAGTTAACCAAATGGAGGAAAGGATCAACAACATACGCAAATTGATTAATGTGATACACCACATAAACAAAGTAAAAAATAAGATCAGATGACCATATAAACAGATGCAGAAAAAGCCTTTGACAAGATACAGCATCCATTTATGATCCAAACACTTAACAAAATCAGTACAGAAGGAAAGAAACTTAACCTAATAAAGGCCACATATGTCAAACCCTCAGCCAACATTAGACTTAATGGTAAAAAACTAAAAACCTTCCCTCTAAGATCAGGAACAAGGCAAGGCTGTCCACTACTGTTATTCAATATAACATTGGAGGTCCTAGTGAGTGCAATCAGACAAGAAAAAAATACAGAAGTCATCCAAATAGGAAACGAAGAAGTCGCACTGTCACTATTTGTGGATGACACGATTATCTATATAGAAAACCCTAAGGACTCCACAACAACACTACTAGAAACAATAAGCAAATATAGTAGTTTCTGGATACAAAATCAATGTTCAAAAATCCATAGCGTTTCTATACTCTAATAACTAAGTGTCAGAAAAATAAGTGGAAAAAATAATTCCTTCAGCAATTGCAAAAAAAGGAAAAAAAATACCTAGAAATAAATCTAACAAAACATGTGAAGGATCTATATAATGAAAACTATAAGACCCTATTAAAAGTAATCGAAGAGATACAAAGAAATAGAAAGATATTCTGTGTTTTTGGATTGGAAGAATCAACATAGCTAAAATGACTTTATTACCTAAAGCATTATACAGATTTAATGCAATCCTCATCAAAATCCTATCAGCATTTTTTAAAGAAATAGAACAAAAACATCAAATTTGTATGGAAGTATAAAAGACCCTGAGATGCCAAGGCCATCCTGAGAAAAAAGAATGAGGCTGAAGGCATCACTCTGCCCAACTTCAAATTATACTACAAAGCAACAGTAATCAAAACGGCATGGTATTGGCAGAAAAACAGACACACAGACGTGGAACAGAATCGAGAGTCCAGAAATAAACCCATATTTACATGGGCAAATAATTTTCGACAAAAAAGCCAAAAACATACAGTGGAGAAAGGAAAGCCTCTTCAGTAAATGGTGCTAGAAAAACTGGAAAGCTGATGTTCACAGCAGCATTATTCACAGTGGCCAGGACATGGAAACAACTGAAGTGTCCTATGATAGATGATTGGCTAAAGAAGCTGTGGTACATACAAACAATGGAATATTACTCAGCCATAAGAAGAGATGAAATACTGCCTTTTGTAACAACATGGATGGACCTCGAGATAATCATGCTAAGTGAAATAAGCCAGACAGAAAAGGTTGAAAATCATATGATATCACTTATATGTGGGATATAAACCTAAAAGCAACAAAGGAAAAGACAAACAGCGACTCATGGACATGGACTATTGACTAGTGGTTACCAGAGTGTAGAGCGTAAAGGGAGTCAAAAAATAGCGGGGTAGAGGGAGGATGAAGTAGGTAACGGGGATCAAATATTTGGTAGCTGAAGGAAACTGGACTTTGGGTGGTAAACACACAACAGAATATACAGATGTCAAATGATAATGTACACCTGAAAATTATATAATTGTATTACCCAATGTTACCCAATATACTTAATTAAAAAAAATTGAGAGCAAAAAAATTAAGAAGGAAAAAAGGTGTTGTCACCACTGACATTACAAATATATAAAGGATGATAAGAGAATATTATGAACATCATAATAATACATCATAATGATACATTATAATGACATATCATTATAATATGTCAACAAATTAGATAATTTAAAATGGATAAATTCCTAAACAGATACAAATTAGTTAATCATACTTAAAAAGTATAATATTTGAATAGATATACAAGTAATAAATTTTTACATTAGTAATTTTTAAAATTCCATGTAGAAAAGTCAAAGTCCAGATGGCTTCACTGGTGAAGTCTTACAATCATTTACAGAAAAATCAATATAAATATAAATTGTTCACAGAGTCTTCCAAAATTTTAGAAGAAAAAGGTAAAATCTCAACTCATTCTATGAGGCCACTCTTATCCTGATATCAAAAGCAGAAAAAGGACAACATAAAAAGGAAACTGCAGACTGAAATGTCTTATAAATACTGATGCAAAAAAAATCTAAACAAAATATTAGCATACCAATATCAACTATATATAAAAAGAATTATGCACTATGAAAAAGTGTAATTTATTCCAGGATGATTTAACTCAATAATAGTGATCAGAACATTTAATTTCTGGTACAAGAGCCTTCTCTTGTGTTCTCTTCTTCCTGATGGAGTGATCCTAGAAGAAATGTGTGAAGATGGAGCTTCCATCAAATTTCCAGAGCTTCCTGACCAACCCACTTGAACAAGTAGTGAAGAATAAATGTATTTGATATGACTGGGAGATATTTGTTACTGTAGTATAAACCAACTTGTCAAGATTGGTACAGAACTCAAGGACTTTTCTTCTTTTACTTTGTCAAAGTTTTATCTTGAGATTTCTTTGAATACCCCCTAAGATATTTTAATAAGAATTCATGTATCTGTCTTCCATTACACAACATATTTTTTAGGAATACATTTATTGGGGAAAGTAAGTTATATCTTTTCTATTATCCGTCTTCACCTATATAAATGTTAACAAATTTAAATAAATATTTAGCAGTAAAAAAAAAAAAGGTTGGTTTAGCTTTAAAAATAAAACAATACAAAAGTTGGTTTAGCATTTAAAATCAATTCTAATTACTAGAATAAAGGATATAAGCATCTTGATAGATACAGAAAAAGCATTTGACAAAATGATAAAAAACACTAAACATTTTAAGAATAGAAAGTAATTTCCTCAACAGAAAAAGTACAACAATAAAAAACCCACAACTAACATCATTCTTAATGGTCAAAGATTGAATGTTCTCTTGATACAGTCAGTAAAAATACAAGGATTTCCATTCTTGCAACTTCTGTTCAACACTGCATTGGAAACACTAGCCATGACAAATAGGCAAGAAGTGAAATAAAAGGTATCCCAATTGGAAAGGAAGAAGAAAGACTATGTCTATATTCTGAAGATATAGATTTGTATACAGAAAATTCTAAGGTATCAACTAAACTAAAATTACCACTAATAAATGAGTTCAACAAGGTTGCAGGATACAAGATCAATATTAAAAAATAAACAGCATTTCTATATACTAATAATAAACAATTTGAAATGAACTTAAAACAATTTTATTTAAAACAACATCAAAAAATAAAATACGTAGGAGGGATAAATCTAACAAAAGAAGTGCAAAACTAGTACTCTGAAAACTATGGAACATTGCTGAAAGAAATTAAAAAGATCTAAATCAGTGGTAAGACATCTGATGTTCACAGATCAAAAAACAATATTTTAAAGATAGCCATGCTCCCCCATATTGCTCTACAATATAACACAATCCTTGTCAAAACCCAAACTGTATTTTTTCTTTTTTGCAAAAATTGACAAACTGAACATAAAATTCAAATAGAAATTCAAGGGACATGGATTTTCGAAAACAATTTTGAAAAACAGTAAAATTACAAGACTCATATTTTGTGATTTCAAAACTTACTACATGGCTACTGTAGTCTAGAGAGTATGGTACAGGCATAAGGATAAGCATATAAATCAATGGAATAAAATAGAGAATCCAGAAATAAACCCAAAAATCTAAAGTCATATAATTTTCTATAAGTGTGCCAAAAACATTCAGTGGGAAAAGAATAGTTATTTCAACAAACAGTGCTGGGACACTGGAAATTCACACTCAAAAGAATGAAATTGGACCCCACCCTTATACTGACCACAAAAATTATCACCAAATTGATCATAGGCTTAAGTGTAACAGCTAAAATTATTAAACTCTTAAAATAACACTAGAGTAAAACTTTACAGTCTTAAGTTAGGCAAATTCTTAAATGGGACTCAAAGTACATATAGCAAAAGAAAAATATATATAGATTTGGCTTCATCAAAATTAAAATATTTGTCCTTGAAAGGACACCTTCAAGAAAGTGAAAAGATCACATACCTAATGGAAGAAAATATTTGCAAATAAAATATTTGATAAGAAACTTTTTTCCAGCATATGTAAAGAGCTATTATACCTGAATAACAAAAAGACAAATAACCCAATTTAAAAATGGGGAAAACATCTAAATAAACTTTCCTCTAAAAAACTATACAAATGGCCAAAGCACATAAAAAGATTCTCTACACCATTAGTTATTAGAGAAATCAAAACAATAAGATAATATTTCACATCTACTAAGATGACTAGAATAGAAAGGATAGATAATAAATTTTGGTGAGAATATTGAGAAATTGAAACTCTCATACATTGATGGTAAGAATGTAAAATGGTGCAGCTATTTTCTAAAACACTGTTGCAGTTCCTCAATATGTCAAACACAAAGTTACCCATTATTTCCACTCATAAATTTATAGTCAAGAAAAATGAAAACCTATGTCCACATGTTGGGAGCCAGAGATGTTGGGAGCCCTTTGTAAGGAAATATCAGTTCCTGAAACCCTGAAGGGAGGATAAGCATCAGTTCCTGAATTTCCAAGGGAGGAGTTTTTCTCTTGGCCTTATGTTAATTCATGTTAATCACAGCTATTGTTTCTGGATACTTGTGGTTTTGTTTTGAGTAGTTTGTTACGAGCAGTTTGTCACGTACTCAAGCTGTATAAGTATACGGTGCTAAATAAACTCGAGGCTGCAGCTTTGACTGTATGCCCTCCCGAGATCTTTCTCTCTTCTCTGTCTTTTTTCCTAACCCTCGCTCCCCCACTCAGGACTGTTCGACTCTGCCCGGCTGGCTCCGGCATCCACACAAAAAAACATGTAAACATTTCTTGCAGTATTAGTCACACCCCAAACTAGAAATGACCCAAAAGTCCATCAACTTTTAAATGAATAAATAAGATATGGCATATCCATACAATGGAATACAATTAGGTAACAAAAGGATAAAGTACTGAGATATGTTATAATAATGGATGACCCTTGAAAATTTTATGCTAAGTAAAAGAATCCAGTCACATGAGATAACATATTGTATGATTCCATGTAGATAAAATGTTCAGAATAGGTAAATATTAGAGACGGAAAGATTAATGGTTGAAGATTGATTTAGAAGATTGAGAGGAAGTAGGGAGTAACTGTTACTGGACAAAAAAAAATTTGGTATCAAAATGTTTTAAAATTGATTTGTAGTGATAGTTGCAGAACTCTGTGAACATACTAGAAACATGGGACTGGATGTTTTAATGAAGGAATTATAAAGCTATCATAAAAATGTCCAACTTCTTTGTTGTCTTTGTTTATTTTAAATACAAAATAAAACATTTGTACAGTTCATCTGACCATATGCTTATTGGTTTTTTTTTCTTCTAAGTTTTAAGAAAGCTTTTCTGAAAATAGATCACTAATTGAGATTTTGTATTTCACAACCAAAGTAGGATATTTATATACTCCTAATTACATGTAAATCCATTCTCTATATAAAATAAGTATACAATTCATATATGTACCAAGATCAGCAAAAAAGAATGACTCCTCCCATCTTGTAGCTTTACTCAGCTGAAGTCATATTATTGAAATAAATGGGTGGGAATTGCTCACACAATTTGAGGAGAGCACTAGATTTCTAAAGGAGTTAATAAAATAAAAAAATGTTCTAAAACTTTCATCCCTTTATTCATCTCTTTCTTACGTAAAAGAAGGTTAGAGGTTCAGGGGATGTTTTGAGGAGAATTCAGAGGATGAGAGAACATCATCATCCAGCTCAACAGAAATCTGGTCTTTCTTTTCTTCAATTAAATACATATATGTTTATAATTTCTTACAAATTTTAACACAGTCATTTAAAGAGTATTTTAATTTTATTTTGTTTTGTATTGTTGATCACTTAAGATTTACCTGATATGAAGAATGATAAGATTTTTCTTGGATTGTTAACATGAAAAGTGCAATTTCAATTGATCAATGGCAATTAGACAATCCTTCCTAATTCGGTTTGTTACTGTTGAAAATAAATTTTAAGTAGAGACATGTATGTTTCACTCAGGATTATAGAAGGAGTAGTGTTGGGAGAGTTGGTAAACCTTAAAACCTTTTCTATATCTATTACTCTATTATATATTTATTATCAAAGCAATTTTTTAGGTACATTTTATTTTTGTTGTTTTATTTTATCATGTTCCATAAATTAATATTGAAAAATTATTAAATTCATACATATTTTCAATTTCATATGTATAAATCAAAATCCCAAGTAGGAAACATACGGCACAATCAATTAGGATTTGAGAATAGTATATTTACCAAGAGATTAATTATAAAAGTATGGGTGAATATGAGAACATAAAGGGTTAATTTGGAAACTTGGGGCTAGTCTCAGCAGAGGTGTCACCACTCCACCACTAGCAAACCTGAAGGGACAGTAAAAAGTGAGGTTATTGGAATTATATCATTATACAAAATATTTTTATCTTGAAAAGTTTTTATTGACCCTCCTATCATAACTCTTTCTAGCATATTTTTAAGTGGAATTTTAAAAATAATTTTCTGTGATTACTGAAAATGTTTTCTGTATTAATATATGATGAAACATAGCATATTTTTAAGTGGAATTTTAAAAATAATTTTCTGTGATTACTGAAAATGTTTTCTGTATTAATATATGATGAAACAATCAAAAGTACTTCTAGAATGGTACAGAGTTCAGTAACAATTCTATTTGTTTTTTCTTTTTTAGAGATTTTAAAAGTGAGAATATTTGTACACTTGATTAGATTTAGATGACATTTGACAAAGCAGTGTCACTCAGTTCTTTAAAGTCCTTCTGAGTTATATATAATGTTATGAAAAAGTTTTAACAACCAGCAGGTATTCTCATGACTCCTCAACTTGTTGAAAGTAATGTATTACATATTATAACTCTTGCAGAAATGTTTGTGACAATCATTTTTTTCTTAGTTTCTAGAAATTAATACCCTATGGCTTAAGCTAAAGTTTCCAAACAAATATATATATTTTCACTTAGAGAAAACTTGAAGTTGAAATTAGGTAAAGCTGGGGTCAAAATAAACACATTAAATTGGAAATACCATAGTTTGCAATTTTAAAGAGATGTAACAAGAAATGACTTTAATTTCTGATAATAACTGCATATAAGTAATTTTAATTAGTGGTTGAAAATCATTAATAGCATATATTTGACAAAATTAGAGAGCAGATCTAAAAATCAAGAGAAGTCTTAATCTTAAATAAATGAAGCTGTTTTCTAAAGTTCTAAACAATACATTTTAGATGGAATGTTGGAAACATTCTGACATCATATATGTGAATATGTTCTGCTTCTGGTGGAAACTTTTTTTTTTGGTGAATTAACAGCAAAAAGCAGATAAGTCAGGCCACTAGTAAGTGTGGAGCTTACTAAAGGTACACTAATGATTGTTCAATGTATTATTTATAGTAATATTATCAAAATACTCCCATTAATCTAGAAAGTGGATTGGAAGAATAAGTAAACAGAAATGTCGTCAGGGGCTTAAAGGGGATATTCTCCTTTAACACCCTTTTCTTTTTTTTTCCTCACATCTTTTAATATCTGAGTAACTGATTACCTTTACTTAATTACAGGGAATTAAAAATTTTTTTAATTAAATTAAAAAAACTGGGAGTTTTATTTGTTCTCTAATTGGATCCTATCTGATAAAGTAATTAAAATAAAACTCAATAGCAAACACAAATCTAGCTAAGTAAAGAGGTAAGTTGCATAGTCTCCGGGTCATAGTTATTTTCAGCTTCACTGAAAATGTAAAACTTCCCATTTTAGTCAGGATGATGTACAAATTCTTGATTGAGCACTGCAAAACATAGGCCCCACCACATACTGGACATCTGATAATCGATGCACTACTTCCGTATAAGGTACTTATGTATGATTAAGTGGTACTCTCTTTAAAACTTCTTGTTAAAAATAAACTTTCTATTTTTAGATTATACTACATTCCCATACAGTTGTAAGACATGATACAGAGATCTTATGTACATTCTATCGACTTTCTTCTAATGGTATCTTGCAAAACGATAGTACTATAACACAACCAGTATGCTGACATCAATACAATCCACTGATATTATTCAGATTTTTCAAGTTTACTCATTTGTGGTTGTTTAGTTCTACAAATTTATCACATGTGTAGATTTATGTATCTAAAAACACAGTTGCAACATAGAATATTTACATCCCATGAGGACTCTTTGTCTTGTCCTTTTGTAACCACAATCACTTCCCTTCTCTGCCCATTCCTTCCTTAGACACTGGTGACCACTAGTATAGTTTCCATTTTTATAATTTTATCTTTTCAAGAATGTTATGTAAATGGAATAATAATATAGTATGTAAACGCTTGGAAATTTTTTTTCACTCAGGCTAGTTCTCTTGAGATTCATCTAAAGTGGCTATATGTATTGAGTTCAATTTTTTTTTTTTGCTGAGTAGTATTCCATGGATTGGATATACCAGTTTCTTTAATCATGTACCTGCTGAGGGACATCTGGACTGTTTCTGGTTTTTGGATCTTACCAATAAAGCTGCTATGCACATTTGTGTATAGGATTTTACGTGAACGTTATCTCCATTTCTATGAGATAAATGCCTGCGAGTGCTATTGCTGTGTATAGGGTGATCACATGTTTCATTTTATAAGAAACTGCCAAACTGCAGGCTATCTGAATGGGTAAAATTAAAAATATTAAAAATACCAAAATGTTGGAAAGGAAGGAAAGACACTGATCACTTACACATAGCTAGCAGGAATGTAAAATGATACAGCTACTCTGGAAAACAGTTTGGCAGGTTTTTCTCAACTTTTAAAAAACTACTTGAAGCTAACTTTATTTTGAGGCCTACTGAAGTCCCTCTTATATCATGGACCTCACAGTCCTGCCACTCTTTCTTTTCTCCACAGTCCAACTAAATGAGTGATGACCTGCTAGCCAACCTCTAACACGTTTCCAACAATGTTGACATGACAGAGAGGAAATTGCTTGCAATGTGGATATATACTAACAAAGCAGTTTTTCACAGATGTCTTTGAGGAATCTTTATAAATTACAGTGGCCATTGTAAATACACAACAGAAGAAAATGCTAAACCTTGTAAAACATGAGCTATTCATTATAAAATGCTTTTGTGGCATAATGTTAGCATGTATTCGAAAACGTTTTTAAGCTACAAAAGGAAAACGCTTTGCATCTGATGAAACAGAGAGGGTTATTAATGGGGACTGAAGAATACAGAAAACAGCTGTTAAGGAAGAACGCTGCAAAATGCTTTAATGTTATCTGCATCTTTCAAATTGAATCCTATAGTAAAATTGCATTTTGCTTAATGCAACCTTTCAATAAATATTTTGAAAAATACAACCTATAAAAAGAAAAATGATCAAAATCTTATCATATGATAGAAATATACTTATACATGCATGTAAGGAGTTTCAGTGCCATAACTATTGTTATTACTTTTTGCAATTTACATTTAAACAAATGATAACAAGACATGTAAACTAAGTCATTTATCCTAATAACAGATCTGGAGATTTATGTCTTAAAAAGGCAAAAATAAACACATATGTAAAACCGTGTCATAAGAGGTAAAGATTAACCTAATCCAAGATAAAACATGAGAGTCATTTGAAAGCTTGAGATTTAAGCTGGGGGAAAAAATTAAAATATGTACACATTTTTTCCTTTATTATTGCAAAGCAAATATTCCTTATAGACAAATTTAATATCAGATAAAAGAAAAAGTCTAATAACCATTGAAACAGAAATATTAAGAATTTCGGAGTTTTGTCACATGCTTTTAACATCATACCACAGAGACCTTAACATTTCCTTAAATCAATACATGAAACAATATTTTGAATAGATACACAGTATTACATTAATGAAATATAGACTAAACTAAGTCCCCAGGGTTTATACTTCAGTTTATTTTAGTAGCCATATCTCTCTCTCCCTGCCCGCCCCCCACCCCCCACATACAATCCAGTTTTTGGGTACTTTTCTAATTATTGGTTGTAATAAATTTCTAGCATAAGTCAAAAGGCAATATCACTTTTTCATAATTAAATTTTAGGACATATTGCTTAAATCTCATAAATAAAAATGTTGCAATTTGCATTCTAATTGGCAGCATATATTTCTGTTGGCTGATTCACATATAAGTTATCATTGGATATTTGTTTATTAATCTGGTAGGAAAAACTGTTATTTTAATTCTCATTTCTTCAATCAGTATTGAAATTTTTAAAATATTTCTGTTAATTGACTATTTTTTCTTTTTTATAAAATTTGTCTAAATATCATTTCTTCAAAACATGTTTATTGAAGTGTTCACATTTTCTAATTAATTTGTAAGGGTTTTCCTATATACTAGTTCACATATTTTGTAAACATTTCTCTACTTTCATATTGTACTTATGCTTATTTCAGGCATAAACATTCTTTAATCTTCTTGTAGCAAAAATAAATCTTTTACATTTTATGTTTTTCTCTAGAAGTTATACTTAGAAGACTATATCAAAAGAAATTGTAAAAAAAATCTAGTTATTTCTCTTCTAACTTTTTTAGTGTCATATTTTATATTCAAAATGTATTTTATTTTCAATTATTATTGGGACTGTTATAAAGATTTTTTCAGGTTTTGTTAATTTAAACAAAATTTATAATTAATAATGTCTTATTTCAAGTCATTTGATATTTGGATTGAGAATATATTAAAATTATAAAATTTGGTGGAGATATATTTCCATAATGTTGATTATTTACACTCAGGAACATGTTCTTTCTCTTTAGGTTTCCAGTCTTAAAATATATTTTGGCTGATTGGATTAAACATGGCAACATGAAGGACGTCCCCAGATCTCTCCCCTTGAAACAATAAGCTGAACACCTAAAACTCAACAAAAACACCCAAACTGCACATCAGCATGTCTGAGTATGGGATCTGAGCATAAGAGCTACCACAGGTCAGAACCCCAGGTGTCAGGTGGTGGATTAGGAGAAATAAAGAAGCTGTCTCTCCTAGCCAGAGCTCTCTGTAGGGGGAGGGGAAGTGGAGAAGGAGTGGTGAGTTCCCTGAATAGCTCTGCCTGAGAGTGCTGTGAGCTCCATGTGGCTGGCAGCAGTGTCCAATCATCAGGACAGAAGGCAGAGAAACAGGGATGGCATAAAAGAGGGGACAACAGAGAAACAACAGTTAATTTTTACCAGCTGTACCTGCAAAACTGAGGCTGAGCCACAGCCTCCAACCACCAACCCAGAGAGCCCCTACCTCCAAACCCTCCGAGACAGAATGCCACGGAGCCCCAGGGGATTCTGAGCAAACACAACCAAAACTGTCACTAATATTGACAGAAAATGAGACTGGGGATAGCAAGCATGATTAAGCATCTATAAGGAAAAAAAGACAATATTAACACTTTATATAAAGCAGAGATCCAAGAGGCTTAAATGCTACCTACTGGAAACCAAAATAAAAACACCTTATTTGCAACAGACTAGGGACCATGATATAATAAATCTTCTTTCTGGAAAAATAAAGCAGAACACACTTCCATTAATGCCCAGGTGGAGATATAGTCCATTAAACACCATGAACAACCAAAGTAACAAGGCAGCTCAGAAAGAGGAAAATCTCCAGAAAATAAGCTTACAGACATAGAAATATGTGACTTAAATGACAGAGAATTTAGGATGGTGCTTCTGAAAAACTCAATAATATAGAAATGAGTCATATCAAAAATTTCAGGAATTGAAAAAACAACTAGATCAGCAAAATGAGATCTTTAGCAAGGAGACTGAAACCCTCAAGAAGAACCAAATAGACTTTCTGGAGATAAAGAACAGATGGCAAGAGTTGAAAAATGAAATAATGAGCTTGAGAAATAGAGTTGACCAAATGGAGGAAAGGATCAGTGATATCGAAGACAGAAATCTAGAAATAAATCAGAAGGAAAAACAGAGAAGCTAAAGAATGAAACTAATGAAAGAGAAATACAAGTACTAGCTGATATCATCAGGAGAGGAAACATAAAAATAATGGGAATTCTCGAAGAAGAGGAAAAGGAGCAGGGATTAGAAAGTATTTTCAGACAAATAGTTGACAAGAATTTCCCAAATATAAGGAATTCAAGAAGTCGATAGAACAACCAATTAGCTAAACCCAAAAAGGCCTTCACCAAAACATATTATATTAAAATTATTAAAAATCAATGACAAAGACAGAATTCTCAGGGCATCCAGGGAAAAGAAGATAGCAACCTATAAAGGAAAACCCATTAGATTATCGTCGGACTTCTCAGCACAAACCTTACAAGCAAGAAAGAAATGGAATCAAATATTCAAACTATTAAATGAAATGAACTACCAGCCAAGAATAATGTATCCAGCTAAGCTTTCCTTTAGATATGAAGGAAAAATAAAGACCTATCGAGACATACAAAAAAATGAGGAAATTCTCCACTATGAAGCCTGCACTACAGGAAATACTGAAAGAGGTCAGCTCATCTAAAACAAAATGACAAAAGAGAAAAACATAATTAGGAGTAAGGTGACTGACTAGCAGGCTGAAAAAGCAGAGGAGTGCAACCCTTACTACGAACAGGGTATCATAAGCTTAAATAATAAGAAAATTGATATAGCAAGATAGTAATAAACATTCAGCATACATAGGGACAAAATGAGACAACAATGACTGAAAAAGGGAGGATTCAAAGATCTAAATTCACAAAGAGGAATGGAGATAAGGCATGCTCAGAAGAAAAAGGACAACTGTATATATACAACTATCCTTTTCATATTCGAAATGGTAACGACAGGCCAAAGATTGAGAACCAAAGTATATAACATAAAACAAGAAGAACCAGAGGGAAAATGCACAAAAGTCAACCAAAATAAAGACAACAGAAATACAAGGACAAGGAAGAAATGGAAACACCAAGTTACCAGAAAGCAAAAGATAAAATGGATATAAGACCTCATATTTCAATAATCATCCTAAATGTAAATGGACTGAACTCACCAAAGAAAAGGCACAGAGTTGCAGAATGGATCTAAAAACAAAACCCAACTATATGCTGCCTCCAGGAGACACATCTCAGCTCCAACGACAAATATAGACTCAAAATGAAAGGGTAGAAAATGATATTTCAAGCAAATGGCATTCTGAGAAAAGCAGGAGTAGCGGTACTAATATTGGACAAAATAGACTTCAAAATAAAAAAGGTAAAGAAAGACACTTCATTATGAAAAAGGAAATCATGCACCAAGAAGACATAACACTTATTAATATCTATGCTCCCAATCAGGGAGCCCCAAAATATGTAAAACAATTACTAACAGAACTAAAGGGAGAAACAGACCAAAACACTATCAGAATATGGGACCTAAATATTCCATTGTCAGATATGGACAGATCATCCAAACAGAAAATCAATAAGGAAATAATATCCTTAAATGACATATTATACCAACTACACATAATCGACATTTATAGAGCCTTCCATCCCAAAACAGCTGTTTATACATTCTTCTTTAGTGAACATGGAACATTTTCAAGGATTGACCACATACTGAGACACAGAGATAGCCTCAACACATATAAGAGGGTTAAAATCATACCAACCATATTCTCTGATCATATTGCTCTAAAACTATAAAAAGAAAGCAAAAAGAACCACAAATACATGGAGATTAAACAACATGCTACTGAAGAATAACCGAGTCAGAGAAGACATAAAAAGAGAGATCAAGAGACATATAGAAATGAATGATAATGATAGTACAACATATCAAAACTTTTGGGACATGGCGAAAGCAGTCATAAGAGGAAAGTTCATATCATTATAGACTTACCTCCAAAAACAAGAATGAGCCCAAATAAACAACCTAACTCTTCATCTTAAAAAGCTAGAAAAGGAAGAACAAATGAAGCCTAAAGTCAGCAGAAGGAAAGAAATAATCAAAATTAGAACAGAAATAAATGAAATTTAAAACAATTAAAAAAAATAAATGCAACATAGAGCTAGTTCTTTGAGAAGGTTAATAAAATTGACAAACTTCTAGCTAGATTCATTAAAGAAAAAAGAGAAAGGACACAAATAAACAAAATCAGGGATGAAAGAGAGGAAATTACAACAGACACTGCCGAAATACAAAGGATCATACAAGAATACTATGAAAAAGTATAGAACACAAAATTTAATAACCTAGAAGAAATGGACCAGTACTTAGAAAAATACAATCTTCCTAGACTGAATCAAGAAGAACTGGGAAATCTAAGTAGACCAATCAGCAGTATGGAAATTGAAACAATCATCAAAAACCTACCAAAAGGTGAAAGACCAGGACCAGATGGCTTCATGAGTGAATTCTCCCAAACATTCAAAGAAGATTTAATACCTATTCTCCTCAAATTCTTCCAAAAAATCAAAGAGGAGGCAATACTTCCCAACATATTTTATGAGGCCAATAGTACTCTGATACCAAAACCTGGTAAGGAAAACACAAGAAACGAAAACTGCATCCCAATATCTCTCATGAACACAGAGGCAAAAATCCTAAATAAGATACTAGCAAATAGAATATGGCAACATATTAAAAAAGTTATACACCACGATCAAGTGAGCTTCATCCCAGGTGCACAGGGATGGTTCGACATACGCAAATTGATTAATGTGATGCACCACATAAACAAAGTAAAAAATAAAAATCAGATGATCATATAAATAGATGCAGAAAAAGCCTTTGACAAGTTACAGCATCCATTTACAATCCAAACACTTAACAAAATCAGTATAGAAGGAAAGAAACTTAACCTAATAAAGGCCACATATGTCAAACCCTCAGCCAACATTAGACTTAATGGTAAAAAACTAAAAACCTTCCCTCTAAGATCAGGAACAAGGCAAGGCTGTCCACTACTGTTATTCAATATAACATTAGAGGTCCTAGTGAGTGCAATCAGACAAGAAAAAAATACAGAAGTCATCCAAATAGGAAACGAAGAAGTCGCACTGTCACTATTTGTGGATGACACGATTATCTATATAGAAAACCCTAAGGACTCCACAACGACACTACTAGAAACAATAAGCAAATATAGTAGTTTCTGGATACAAAATCAATGTTCAAAAATCCATAGCGTTCCTATACTCTAATAACTAAGTGTCAGAAAAATAAGTGGAAAAAATAATTCCTTCAGCAATTGCAAAAAAAGGAAAAAGAAATACCTAGGAATAAATCTAACAAAACATGTGAAGGATCTATATAACGAAAACTACAAGACCCTATTAAAAGAAATCGAAGAAGATACATAGAAATGGAAAGATATTCTGTGTTCTTGGACTGGAAGAATCACATAGTTAAAATGACCTTATTACCTAAGTATTATACAGATTTAATGCAATCCTCATCAAAATCCTATCGGCATTTTATAAAGGAATAGAACAAAAACATCAAATTTGTATGGAAGTACAAAAGACCCTGAGATGCCAAAGCCATCCTGAGAAAAAAGAACAAGGCTGGAGGCATCACTCTGCCCAACTTCAAATTATACTACAAAGTAACAGTAATCAAAACGGCATGGTATTGGCAGAAAAACAGACACACAGACCAGTGGAACAGAATCGAGAGTCCAGAAATAAACCCATATTTACATGGGCAAATAATTTTCGACAAAAAAGCCAAAAACATACAGTGGAGAAAGGAAAGCCTCTTCAGTAAATGGTGCTAGAAAAACTGGAAAGCCACCTGCAAAAGAATGAAACTAGACTGTCTATCACCACACATTAAAATTAACTCAAAATGGATAAAGAACCTAACTATAAGATCTGAAACAATAAAATGCATAGAAGAAAACATAGGAAACTAAAGGACTTTGGGCTTAAAGAGGATTTTATAAATTTGACCTCCAAGCAAGGGAAGTAAGAGCCAAAATAAATGAATGGGGACTACATCAAACTAAAAAGCTTCTATTCAGCAAAAGAAACCATCAACAAGGTCAAGAGACAACTGTCCAAATGGGAAAATATATTTGCAAGCAACATCTCTGATAAGAGCTTAGTATCCAAAATACACAAAGAAATCATACGACTCAATAACAACAAAAAAACAATCCGATCAAAAAATAGACAGAGGACCTCAAAAGACACTTCTCCTTAGAGGACATACAAATGGCCAACAAATATTTGAAAACATGCTCAATATCACTAGCTATTAGAAAAATACAATTCAAAACCACAATGGGATACCATCTCACACCTGTTAGAATGGTTATAATCAACAGGACAAGTAATAAATGTTGGAGAGGATTTGAAGAAATAGGAACCCTCATACACTGCTGGTGGGACTGCAAATTGGTATGGCTGCTATGGAAAGTGGTATGGAGGTTCCTCAAAAAACTAAGAAATGACCTACCATATGATCCAGCAATCCCTCTACTGGGTATTTACCCCAAAGACTTGAAAACTCATATCTGAAAAAATATTTGCATGCCGATGTTCATAGCAGCATCATTCACAATGGCCAAAATAAATGTAAGAATTAGGTAAAATATTAGCTTTGAATATAATATTTGATGCCTAGAAGACACTCACCAAATTTAACATTGCCTTTTACTTGCGAAGGATTTTACTCAATATTTAATCGACACAAAAATTATTATTTTAAAAAACTTTTAGCTTTCCATTTCTATTTTTTGACATATCAAAAACTGTAAATAATTAATATATATAACTAAATGAGTTTGGATATTAACATATACCTACGAAATCATCACCACAATGGATGCCATGAAAGTATCTATTACCTCCAAGTTTCCAAGTTTCTTACTATTCTTTTATTTATTTTTATTATTATTTTGTGACAAGAACACTTAATATATGATCTATTCTCTTAAATTTTTAAGTATAGAATACAATATTGTTAACTATTGGCACTACACTTACAGTAGATCTCTTAGACTTATTCATCTATGTTACTGAAACTCTGTATCCTTTGACTAATATCTCTCCATTTGCCCTGCCTAATAGCCCCTGGCAACCTTCATTATACTCTCTTCTATGAATTTAACTATTTAGAGTCCTCATAAAAGTGGTTTCATGTAGTATTTGCTCTTTGGTGATTGGCTTAATTCAATTAGTATAATTTCCTCGAGGTACATCCATGTTGGTTGTAAATGCCAGGATTTTTTTCTTTGTTTAAAATTGAATTATATTCCATAGTATGTGTATGCAACATTTTATTCATCCATTCATCTACTAAGAAACATTTAGGGTGCTTCTTTATCTTCTTGGCTATTGTGAATAATGCTGTAATAACATGGGAGTACCGATATCTCTTCAAAATCCTGATTTCAATTCCTTTGGCAATATAGATTGCTGAATCAAATGGTAGTTCAATTTTTAATTTTTTGAGGTATTTTCATATTGTTTTCCATAGTGGTTATATCAATTTACATTTCCACCAACAGTGTACACTGCGGGTCCCCAAACTCGGTTACTGGTGCATGGCCTATTAGGAACCAGGCTGCACTGCAGGAGGTGAGCGGCTGGCCTGCAAGCGAAGCTTAATCTGTATTTTGCAGCCGGTCTCCAGTGCATTACTGCCTCAGCTCCATTTCAGATCACCAAGCTTTAGATTTTCATTGGAGCACTGGTGCCTGGTGCCAAAATGTTGGGGACCACTGGTGTACAAAATACTCTTTTCTCTGAATTCTCACCAACATTATCTTTCTGTCTCTGTCTCTGTCTCTCCCTCTCTCTCCCTCTCTCTCTCTCTTTTAAATAAAAGCTACACTAACAGGAGTAAAATGATATCTCATTGTGGTTTTGATTTGCATTTCCATGATGATTAGTGGCATTGAAAACCTTCTGATATACCTGTTGACCATTTATATATCTTCTTTGGAAAAATATCTACTCAATTCCTTTGCCCATTTTTATTGAGTTATTTGTTTTTTTTTTGCTACTGAGTTGTAGGAGTTCTTTATATATTTTGAATATTAGCCCTCAATCGGATATATGGTTTGCAAATATTTCCTCCTATTTTGTAGATCGCCTTTTCATTTTATTGATTGTTTCTTTTGCTGTGCACAATCTTTTTAGTTTGACGTAATCCCACTTGTCTACTTGTGCTTCTGTGGCTTATGCTTTTGGTGTCATATCCAAGATGTCATTACCAAGACCGGTGTCAGGAAGTGCACTGTCAGTTTGTCAGTCTGTCAGTCTGTCAATCTGTCAGTCAGTCTGTCTGTCTCTTTCTCTCTATCTCTTTCAATTTTATTCTTTTGCAAGTGGTTATTCAGATTTTCCAACATCATTTATTGAAGACACTATCTTTCCTTCATTGTATATTCTTGGTACCTCCCACTTTGTTAGTCTAACTCAAAATTGTTTTAGTTATTTGGGTAATTTGTGGTTTAATACAACTTTTAGAATATTTTTTATTTTTATAAAAATTCCATTGTGATTTTGATAGGAATTACATTGTATCTGTGGATCATTTGGGGTACTATGAAATTTGAACAATATAAAGTCTTCTAATCCATGAATGCAAGATATCATTCCATCCATTTGTGTCTGCTTTAATTTCTCTCATTTGTATTTTATAGTGGGCAGTGTACAAGTTTTTCACCTCCTTAGTTAAGCTTATTTTTAAGTATTTTATTATTTTAATGCTACTGTAAGTGGAATTGCTTTCTTAAGTCTCTTTTCAGATAATTTGTTGAAACATAAAATTACAACTGATGTTTGTACATTGAATTTGTGTCCTGCGACTTTGCTAAATTTGTTTATTGGTTCTAAATAGTTTTTTTTTTTTTGTGGACTCTTTAAGATTGATATAAGATTATGTTTAGTAGAGGTAATTTTACATCTTCCAATTTGTATACCTATTTATTTTTCTTGCCTAATTGCTCTGGCTAGGACTTCCAGAACTATGCTAAATGAAAGTGGCAATAATGACCGTCCTTGCCTTACTCCACATCTTAGAGGAAACATTTTCCTTTTTTTCACCACTTAATATTTTGTTAGCTGTGGATTTTTCACACACAACTTAATGTTAAGGTATGTTCCTTCTATATTGTATTTGTTGGAAGTTTATTAAAAAGTGCTAAATTTTGTCAGGTATTTTCTCTATATCTATTGAGATGATGATGGGATTTTTATACTTCATTCTGTTAATGTGGTGCATTGCATTGATTGTTTTTTGTATGTTGAACCATCCTTGCATCTCAGAGATATATATCATTTGGAGTAAGAAGTAATAGTGTATGATTCTTTCAATGCACTAATGAATTTAGTTTGCTAATATTTTTTGAGGAATTTGCATCCATGTTCATCAGATATATTACCTTGTAGTTTCTTGTGGTGTCTTTTTGTGGCTTTGGTATCAGGGTTAAGCTGGCTCTATAAAGAATTTGGAAATGCTGCCTTTTCTATTTGGGGGGGCAGGGTTTAAAAAAGATTGTTATTAATTTTTTTTGAAATGTTCGGTAAAATTTACCTTGAAGCTATCTGGTCTTGGGCTTTTTTTTGTTGGAAGGATTTTGATTATTTATTTAATCTCATTTTCTGTCATTGGTCTGTTTAGGCTTTCTGATTTTTCTTCATTCAGCTTTGGTAGGCTGTTTCTTTCTAAGAATTCATCTATTTCTTCTAGATTTTCTAAAATATTGGTATATAATTATTTGTATTGGTATATAATTATTTTTCATTTCTGTGGCATCATTCTCTTCTGTATATAATTTTATTTATATGAATTTTCACTTTTTTTCTTAGTCTAAGAGTTTTTCAATCTTGTTTATGTGTTCAAGAATATATGTTAAATTTATTGATTTTTCTGTCTTATTATTCTGTTTTATTTATTATCTGCTCAAATACTCATTATTTTCCTCCCTCTGCTAAGTTTGAGTCTGGTTTGTTATTATTTTTTCAGTGCCTGAGGTGTAATGTTAAGTTTTTAAATTTTAGATATTTCTTTTATCTTAACATAGGTGTTTATCACTATAAAGTTCCCTTTGAGAACTGCTTTTGCTATATACCATCAATTTGTATATGTTGTGTCTTGTTTTCATTTGTCTCATGATATTATCTCATTTTCCTTCTGATTTTTCTTGGACTCAATGGTTGTTCGAGAGTGCATTTTTTAATTTTCATGTATTTGTTAATTTTCTAGTTTCATTTAATTATAGTCAGAAAAAATACTTGAAACTATTTTAATCTTCTTAAATTTGTTATTTTTCTTAATAGCATGTGATCTGTCCCAGAGAATGTTCCATGTGCACTTGAGAAGAGTGTGTATTCTGCTATTGCATGGAATGTTCTGTATATGTTTGCTAGGTTCTTTTGGCCTATATTGTATTTCAAGTCTGCTATTATTTCCTTATTGATTTTCTGAATGAATTGGTTTTCTGACTATTATTGTAAGAGAGGTATTGAAGTCTCCAACTATTATTGTATTGCTGTCTTCAGCTCTGTCAATGTTTGCTCTATATATTTAGGTGATCTGATTTTGGATGTATAAATATTTATAATTGTTATATATTCTTGTTTATTATTATTCAGTAATCTTCTTTATCTCTTGTGACAGTTTTTGGCTTAAAGTCTATTTTGTCTGATGTAAGTATAGCCACACTTGGTTATAACTGTAAGTATAGCATTCCCTTTTGATTACTATTTGAATGAATTATCTTTACCACCCTGATTTGTGTCCTTAAATCTAAAATCAGTCTTTTATAGACAGGTAGAGGTGGATCTTTTTAAAATCCATTCCACTATTCTATGTCTGTTGATTGGAGTTTAGTCAATTTACATATACAGTAATTATTTATAGGTAATGAGTTACTATTGCCATTTTAAATTTTCTGTCTCTTTTGTAGTTCTTTTTTTCTCTGTTTCTCTCTTGTTTTTTTTTCTTTTGTAATTTAATGATTGTTTATAGTCATATATTTTTATTCTTTTTTCTAGAAAATTTAGAAAAAGTTCTATTAAAAATCTAATTATAACAATAACAAATAATGAGATACTTATGCAGAAGAACACAAAACATAAAAAAGAAATAAAAGGGAAGATATAATAGAAAAGAATATTCTTGAGAAAAATGGAGTTTACTCTGTAATTCAAGAATATTATTTATTATGGAAAATAAAAACAGAATTTTGAATTATGGACAAAAAAATATTCTGATTAAGTTATTAAAGGGTAAGTATTAAAGTAATAAGAATAATGAGTGGGAAAAACAGTCATTTACCAAGAGAAAAAGTCAAGTCAAAATCAAAGTTCTCCACAAACATCCATTCCCAGAGATAACTGTAAAATTGCACAATATCCATAAAAGTAAAGAAGGATGATTCAAGGTAATCATTTCCAACAAAGTTGCCTTTTGCATACACACTAGCAATTGGCTCATGTCCTCAAGCATTTAAAAAGTCAGAGATAATCCATACATACATGACTCCTTCTGGATTAAAAAGTGCTTTATAAGGAAATCCAAGAAAATTAGGGTTGAAGAAGCTGTTCCTTTTTTGTTCCTCTCAACTGGAGTAAAGCTAAAGGTAATATACTTTCTTGAAGTTATTTTTGTCTTTTTTATCTATTCTTCTGTATAGAGATAGGCCTAAAATAATATTCTCTTAGAAATATTCATAGTTATTTCTGATCATATAAGTTGGGTTAATAGAATGCTTTCATTTTAATATCATTTCAATGATACTAAGTATGCACTATTTTAAAATTATTAGGCTCAATTTCATTTTCTTATTTTAAATCAAACTATCAATTTATTTTTGTCTTGTTTCTGGCTGTATTGCACTGATTAGGAGTCCCAGAAAGGTCAGCAGGCAATTTCCTCAGGTTCATTCTTCCTAGAATCAGAATGCCAGCAATCATTTAAAGGCTATCTATGAGCAGTAAGAAGTCTTTTTAGTAATATCTCCACAAATCCATCAGAATTATTGATGTGCTGATGTGTCCCAGGGAATTTCATTGCTTTCCAGTGATAGCAAGGACTCTGGATGTGTCAATCAGATCATATTATTATAACTATTTTCCATACTATCATAGCTGAGTAGAGGTTGCAGCTTTACCACAATAAACTTGTTATAATTAGTTCTATTAACAGAACTTTGTGAAGAATATGTTGTTAACTGTAATTAATTTTTGTGTGGGTTCCAAAGCATGTCTTCTCAATTCTGCCTGGCATTTCTTTCTTTGAACATGTACTAGTTTCATATCTTTGGAGTCAAAGAATCAATTATGTAAGTTTCAGCTGTGTGGATGAGTGATGTAATTCACAATTTGGATTTGTACAATGTGTCTTGGGCAAAGAACATGGAGTATTTGTCACATATGTTTTGCAAAGCCCCAATTCAATAATTTAGACACATAGTAGAATGAGAAAGCATGTGGGACATCTTACATTTCAGAGTTCTTCATTTTGAATCCTGGTCTTTCATTTACTTTGTAATCTTGAACAAGTTACTCAATGTTTCTGAAATCAGTCCTAACATTTTGAAAAATGTGAATAAAGTAAATAAAGATGCACTGTTCTGATAGTTTCTTTTATACACCAAACAATTTTTGTTTAAATTTTGCTTTTGCTTTTAAACAACTACATTCTAGTTTCATTAATAACGTCATGAGTACTTCAAAGGTAGAAGTATATGATAGTGCTTCTTTGTGTTGAATTTTAATGTCTACCTAGAAACTATCATTTTTGTAATTAAAAAATGTATAAGTTAAGAGATTGAAAAATTTCAAGGCATAATCCCACCATAATCTATTTTTTTAAATAAAAACACAATGATTTTTTAAGAAATAGATCATTTTCTGATGATCAGTACATAAAAATATATCATCAGCATAGTGTACTATTTTAAGCCACTAAAATATACTATCGTTTAAATAGAATAAATATTCCTTGTCTACCTACACATAAAAGTGCTAAGATTACTGATTGCAAAATGTCCAAATAACTACAGTACTCACTAAAAATATCTGGAGATACGAGGATGAGTATGGGAGCTCATATTATAAACAAGAAAAAACGAGAAAGCATATTTATAAACTCTTTTGTCTGGACTAAACATAGAAACTGTAACAGAGGATGAAAGACCATGCCACAATCAGGAATTCTGACCTTTCCCTTTTCCTCAATTTTCCTCTTGAGCTCCATATTGGTGACTGGACAGAGACAGCAGTATTTAATCTGTAATCCCAAATGTCACAGAACATAGAACAGCTAACTCAAAGAGTGATTTTTTCCAAGTCCGGACCTTCAAGTTCCAAGCTAAAGGCAACCTGCCCTGCACTGGGGATTACTTGTTCAATCATGGAATATCCTCTGATGCAGCAGTTTGCACTGCACCTGAAAGCACCCCAGAGTTTACTCACAGCAATGTGCACACACCATTTAATCCTGGAACAGAACTTCACTGAAACACTTTGCAGAGTATCTGTCCTTAAACACAGGCAACTGAATACCAGCAGTATTTTTGGTGATCTTAGAATATTTTTAACAGGAAAAACACATAATCAACATTTTAAATAAAATAATCTGTATTTCAGCTTTGCGAAAAATCCTCATAATATTGAGTAAAACTATGGAGACTGAGACAGAGATGAGAAAATCTGAAGTTCTGTTTCACACAAGCTTCGAAATCCTAAAATTCCCACACTATAAGATCATAAACACCAAGCTCTATGAAAAGAATAATACAGTCAATGCAGGGAGCAAATCAAACAAAAATGGATTAGCATATTAAACCCTTTGAGGATGACTCATGGCTCCAGTAACAAAATGTTCTATATCACACTAACCAACATGACAAAGTGGAAGAATCATTAGCCTTAAATAACGGGATACTGAAGTTCTGGTAGCAATAACTCTACTCATTACTGGCAATCTATCTTTGGTTCTAATTTCACAGTCCTCAAATTCTTTATTGTTTAGATGAAGGAATTGGATCAAATTTTTCAACTAGGCAAAGTTATGATGTTTAGGGACTGGGGTCAAGAACAATTTTTGTTCAATGTAAATTTCCTTTATAGCCAATTAAAATGTCTTCAACTTCTATTATTACTTTTTAATAATTAAAAATTAGACAGTATATTAATGAATTTCTCATTAGAACTGAAGACATTTAAACCAGTTATATAAAATGGTGGTCATTCTAAAAGAATGTTAAGGCAGCTAAAAGAATTGCACAGAAAAGATTGCATGGCAAGAATAAAGTTAAGTCATTCTTGCTTTTGCTTAGGCCAAAAATTTGGTAATATTCTTGACTTCTCTCTCTCTCTCTCTCTCTCTCTCTCTCTCTCTCTCTCTCTCTCTCTCTCTCTCTCTCTCTCTCTTTTTTCCACATGCAAAACATCGGAATATCTTGTGGGTTATACCTTCACAATACATCCAGGCTCCAAACACTTCTGACTACTCTCACTATTCTACCTCAGTCCATGCCCCGTCATCTCTTGAATGGATTATTATTATCGTTGAGTTTCCCACTTGTACCTTTGCTCCTCCAAGAGTCCAATATCAACATGGTAGTCAGAACTTTTTTTAAAACAAAAGGTATTACTTCTCTGAACAAATCCCCCCAGTAATTTCCAATTTTAATCTGAGTAAAAGCTAAAATCCTTACATTGACCTAATAGCTCCTTATTATGGAGCCCTATTTTTCTACATCTCTCACCTCAGCTCCTACCATTTCCCTCTTTAATGCACTCTGCTTCAGCCACTCTGGACTCTTGTTCTTGAACAAGCATTCTAGAAATTTCCATTGGATGTTTTCCTTGCTTGGGCCATTCCTCTAGACATTGTTGTGATTTGTCACTTATGTACTTTAAGTAAGATTTTCTGTGTCCATATGCCACTTTATGGACAAGTGGCCAAGAAGGAATGGGGTGCTTTTGATAACTACCTCATAAAATATATCAGCTTTCTACTATCCCTGTCAATATCTACCCTCGTTACCATTTTATCTTTTTCTTTATAGCATATATTATCATCATATATTATTTTCACAATATATTTTTTCTATCTTTTCTCTCTTTTCTGTTGGTTATGACAGGTGTATTTCCAGTGCTTATACAGTGTCTAGCTTGGAGCAGGTGCTCAATAATGTCTACTGAATGAATGAACCCAGTTTACCACTTTCACTCCTCTGCATCAGTCTATCAAAACAAGAAGCACAATCAAAACTCCAATCAGCTAGCCAGAGTTCTCTTGTCCTATGCCCCTTCTTACCCTGAGAGTCCTCGAGAAAAAGCCACTCTCATACCAACACCACAGCCTCCAAGAATGTCTTTCAGGGTATAGCAGAATTCTTAGAGTTTATATTGATTACCAATTTGTTATTGTAAAGCACACTGTCAGCTAACTCTGGTAAGTTCTCTATTCCAGTGAAAACTTCTATATTCTTCTCCCCAACCAAAACTTCCACTAATTTACTCTTTCCAGAACCCTTCTAGCATTTCTCTTTTATGATGAACGCACAATGCTATATTCTCAGTCTATTCACTGATAGGTCCCTTTATCACCTCATTGTTTCCCCTGAAGACATGATTTCTTTACAGTCTCCTCAAATGTGTCTTGTGCATTTTCTCATACCTTATAAGATTAAGAAATTTTCTTTTCTTTCCTTGTCCTCTTGCCTGACATTACCACAAGAAAATCATATTTCTTATCACATGTCCAATTTTAAAAAGTCACATCATTTTATTTGTTATATTAGATCATTATTGTATTTCTTTCCATCACAGTTCTATCAAAAAATGTATATTTCATTCATTTTTGTTTATTTGTATTATTTCTCCCTAGATGTATATAACATATTCTAAGATTTAATAATTAATTGTTTAATGAAATTATGACCTTTTATAAAACTATCTTTGTATTACTCGAAGGTTAATATTGTGAAACTACATTATAATATTGTGATATTATGATTTATAAGAAATACAAATTTGGTCATTCAGATGACCAAAGTATATTTCTCATATATATTTGATCTTCATCCATGTTTCCTGGCTCATGGCTCCCAAAACCTTTAGAATTTCCTGAGCTGCAAGAGCGATGGGAGTGTCTTTTGTTACAATATTTGTTTTCTTTGTCTCAATTCCTGAAATCACTTCATAGTCATTAAGGTGAAATGATGTCATATTATTGATAGCAAGCACTTTTCCACCATAACTGGGTTTAAGTTAATGAGGTGACTTTTGGAAACCACTTAAGAATGTGGGTTGGTTGCCAGGGAAACAAACCATGAATAGAGGATTGGAGTTTTCAGTCCCACCTCAGAAGGTGGAAAAGGGCTGGAGGGTGAATAAATCCCCAAAGGTCAATGAGTTAATCAATCATGCTTACATAATAAAGCCTCAATTAAAATCCCAAATGACAGGGTGTGGAGAGCTTTCAGGTCGAAATGTGGAGATTTGGGGAGAGTGGTGCATTCGAAGAAAACGGGGAAGCTCCATGTCCCTTTCCCATACCTTGCCCTATGCATCTTTTTCATCTTGCTGTTCCTGAGTTATATTCTTTTACAGTAAACCAGTAATATAATAAGTAAAATATGTCTGTGTTCTGTGAACCACTCTAGCAAATTAATTGAGCCAAAACAAGGGGGTCATTGGAAGTGCAGGTGACAATTTGGGCTTGTGACTGGTTTCTGAAGTTGGGCAAACAGGTGGGGGAGTCTTGTAAAACTGAACCCTTAACTTGAGGAATCTGATGCTATATCTGAGTAGATCGTGTCAGAATTGAGTTAAAATGTGGAACACCCAGCTGATATGTGAGAAACTCCTCTCCACACACTGGAATTGCTGACCAGAATCTTTACCCTTTAACCAGCTTTATATTGTAATTTATCAAATTCGTGTCCTGGCTCCCTGTTGTACCAGAGTAAGTGAGGCAGGAATTAAATAGGACCCAAAGTAGCTCCCAAAGTCCAACTGTGAGATCTGACTTACATTCCCAAACCACATTGCTATGTGATTAGCTCAGAACAAAGACAACTACTGCCTCCATGCTGCCCATCACTAGTACCCCAGAGTAACCCCTTGTTCATTATAAGCTTATATTATCATTAGGATTGTGGTTTTTGCCACCACCACCCCCCCCCCGCCCCCACCGCCTGCGCGAGTTGTTTGCTTAGGTGCTTAAGGTGCAAGATACAAGTTAGCGACAAATGGAAAACCCAAATAAGGAGAGAGAGTCAAGAGGCAGTTCTCAGAATGAAGAGGCGGTCTTCAGAAAGGATTCGAGGCTCCAATCAAAATAAATCTAAAAATCCAAGACTCTACAGCTCGTCCTTGGGCTCCCTTGCCTTTCCTAACCTTGCTGAATAAATCTTTTGCTTTCGCTTGCATTCTATCTGTCAAATTCTTTCCACCATGACAAGGACCAAGCTCCAGGCTTATATAACACAGCTGTTCTGCGCTGGTCAAGCTCTATCTGAAAAACCAAATTAAATATTCAAAACTTTTTAGTCTTCCTCATCCAGACTTAATTTCCTCATTTCATTCCTCATTTCAGATTTCTTTATTCTCACTAATTTTTAGGAGGCCACTTCCATCACCCAAACCCTGGATTTTCATCCACTGAAACATTTCTACTTCTAAAATTCTACATTTTAACAGTGCCCACTGACTACAATTTTCTAGGTTTCTACAGAGCATTTTAATTATGTCAAATCCCATATCTTCTTCCACCTCATTGATGATACCTGCTCATTGACTCCATTACATTCTCACTAATAACTATGTTATTGTCAATTCTTTTCCTCTACAGATTAGAGCACCTAGTCAATTATTACAACTATTTATTTGCAAATACCTAAGCTCCTTTGTTTCATTGTCTTTCTCCAGAATATATACAACCACCCTTCTTCCCAACCACAATGGAGCATGTAGAAACTATTGGAGACTATACTTGAAATAAGAGATGAGTACTAGTAAATACTTTTGGTCAAAATCCCCAGTTGAGCCCTCCACATCTTCTAACGTGTGTTACTAGTTTAATTCATTCTCCCTTAATCTACAGCCACTGCCTCTAAGTTTCACTTTTAGCTAATACTTGCTTTTCAATTAGAGAGTTCAATTATCACTTGCTCCAAGACCGGATTAAATTTCTTTGTCATATATTCTCATAGCACTTTCTCTTTTTCTTTGTATAACTTAGCACCTTATGATTACTTCTTGAGTGTTTAACTTTATCATAAAAATTAAATATCCATGAGTAGTGATTACTATATATACATATTTCATAACCTCAGCTCCAATATAGCTTCTTCTATATGATTTGTTTTCAAAAATATTTCTCTGAAATAAAGACAATTTCCCTTTACAACAGAAACAAGAAAAGACAAAAATGGCATCTCTCTTATCTCAACATAATTCTCCTTTTAACCCTCAAAATCCATTATTCTTAACTATGTAAGTCAGGATAGTAGGCTCAGAATAGCCTACATTCATTGTAGGGTACTGTTAGTTAACACAGGCCAGTAATGAACTAAATGTGCAAGCCATTCTTCCTATTTTAATCCATTCCTGTCTTCAGACTCAGTTCAAGGCATTCTTCCTCCTAGGAAGAGGAAGAACAATATAGGAGAAATGTTACTGGCTTTGAAGTAAGATAAACTGATTCTAAACCTATCTTTTCAACTAGATGGCTATGATCTTTAGAAATTTTTAAGTATCTTGAAACTCCACAATCCTCACTCTTATGTATAATTATAAAATCTGTCTTAAGGTATTTTTGTGAGAGTTTTTAAACTTAACATGTGATAAGATGTGGATACAGCCTCAATATCTGTTACATTCCACTGGTGGAACAGGGATCTTTTCCTTTCCTTTTCCCATTTATTTGTTTCAAATCACAGCTGGGGGAATATCTGCCCATAGATTATGCTCATTGATAGCTCCACTGTTTTTGAGAAACAGCTAATTTGATTGATTACATGCTAAATACCTTTCTGAGCTAACATTAATTAAAAGCTTATTACTTATTTATTTACTTAATCATTTATGTTTATTGTGCATTAAAAGAGAAACAAGCTCTCATCTTCCTCTTTTATTTTCAGTTGCCTGACCTATGTGCACTCTGAGCAGGTCTGTGTTTCAAAGACAGCAATGCGATATCTGTCCATGCAATAAATAGGTAGGTTTAGAGAATGTTCCATAGTCCCAACCTGAATTTAAGCAGGGCTTACAAAGCTTCTCTTCGGCTTTCAGGCCACAGTTATATGTGCCTGGCATTCTAACTATGTGTTGATTTTTATTGGGGTATAGTTATTTTCACATGAAGCTTTATTATAAGTTTATTATTACTAATACTCTTAGCAAATTTCTGTTGAATTCTTCAATGATTTTATAGCTAATTTTGGAATTAGAAAGATTTAGGTTCAAAATCTAATTATTTTTGCTCTTATTTCTGAGTTTTCTTTTTTTAGTCTTATTGAGTATCAATTATCTCATTTCATAGGAAATGAAGAACATTGCACCCACATCTATGAAGACTATGAAGATTAAAAGGGAAAATTCATGTAAACATATATCCTAACATGTATCAAGGTCAGTCATTATCAATCCTTTAAAAAAACTTTTCAAATCGTTATGCACTGTGTGCTTCCCGAGACTAGATCTGTGCATCCACTACGATATACGATTCTACCTCTTTCTGCGTTCAGGTGTATATCATACACTGAAGGGACTGAAAACTTCTCTCCATTTCCTGTTGCATCTAAAGGTGGATATTGCCTTCTAGTTCATGACACAACCAGGGGTTGAGCCATAATTTGAGTCCATGCTTGTTTACTTAGATAATATATGTTGTTGTTGTTGTTATTGTTGTTGTTGTTGTTGTTATTATTGGTATTATTTCTTACTTTATTTTACTTCCCCAGAAATAACTTTAGGGAGAAAAAGAAAATGAAGAAAACCGATTAAAATCTGATAGAACCATTTCCATTGAATGTGGAGGTTTTTTCCCCCTTTTCTGCTTCACACTTAACCAGTTTTATTTTAACACACAGACTGTGCTGCCCAAACAGTAAACAGAGACAAGCAGTAAAATAAAATAGAAAAGTGCCTCAATGGAAGATGGCTTAATGGAGATATGCAGACAGATTAAAAAGCTCCATTAAACATTTAATAGTAATTATAGAATAATTTAATGAAGAAAATAATGGAAAAGTAAAATTTAAAGAGATGAGTTGAAATTTTTTGAGAATTAAAAAATGGCATGCATTTTTATTGTAAGAATTCTTTAAAACCAAGATTTTAAAAAAATAATAAATCCACATCCACCTATATTTTCAGAATAAAATAATCAAGAATAAAAGCAAACCTTAAAAACCTACCAGAAAAATAGGCAAAGTGATGACAAAGTAATTCTATTTGGCTGATAGATTCCTCATTAACAACAGTAGAAGAAACCAAGCACAGAGAGAAAGTTACTGAAAACCTAAAATTGTATACACAGTTGCACTATCAGTAAAGAGAGAAAGCAAAAATAAAACATTTGCAGGTATATAAAGAAAAGTAATTTTATTATGGATAGACTCTCAATACAGGAATAATAAATCATAAAAATGTGGGTTGAAGAGTAATGAATAAGAAATTTTAAATCCTGTGAGGAATTTCTCTTCTTCATTGACAATAAATAGTAATAAATTATTTTTTATACTAAAAGGTAAAGTTATAAAACCAAATAAACAGTAAGATGGGGAAATACTCAAAGTACACTTAAAATATTTTATGTCTTCTTGGTATGTTCAAAGAGAAGAATAAAATTGAAGATTGAGATTGATTTTGTGAAAAAAATTCTAGGTCAATTTTGTATTTAAAAATTAAAAACAAGCACATACACAAATAGAAATAGCTTTTTATACTAGAAGAGAAAAATAAAAATTAGAAGAAACTAATCTACACCTAAAACTACTACAATCAGAAAAAAAAGATGGTGAATAAAATGATGAAAATTAGAAAATACAAAATAGAATGCAAAAAAAATTAAATTAAGTCAGTAACCAGAATAAGTGTTAGCCACATGGTTCTCGCAGGTGTATGTATGTTTTTGATATTTCAAAGAAATATACAAATAAAAAGACATGTCAGGCAAACACTAGGCAAACTATAATTAAGTGGAGTGTAAGTTCATTAAGGTTAAAAAAAAAGAATTTAGGGCAAAAACATATGCAGATTAAAAAGAACACTACATAATAATAATGGAGTTAATAAATTAAAATGATAGAAACTCATATACATAGCTAAAACAGTGATTTAATATACAATGCAAATTTTCAGAATTGTTGTCAGATGTAAAAAATCCACAATTACAGAGCTTGAATTAGCTATAATATCTAACAAACAGAACAGGCAGACAAAAAATTAGTATAATTAAGAATGATTTAAAAAATAATAATCATGTTTTCAAACAAGTTCTATTAAATAGGTGTATGTATACATATATACATGTATACATATATACATGTATATTTATACATGTATATATGTATACATATACAAATATAAAATAGATAATTTGTATTCATTTTTATTAATGCCATGATCAAATGTAAATTCAAAAAAAATTGTCAAGCTAAAATGCCACAATGGAACAAATTTCCAAGAACTAATGTTATAAAGCTATATACATTGGATGAATGCAATTGTACATAATTTACTCAATAATATGATATATTTTACATGTAGAATTAAAAATATAATAAAAGCAGATAATAAAAACTATTATTCATAATTTACTCATAATTATGAGAGTATTGTGTAATGTAATCTACAAATTATAGACACTTAAGGACTGCAAATTATCACACTTGAAATCTTAAGGGCTTCATCAAAAGTAGTATTTAGAAGAAAGTTATTTTAAAATACATATGTTAATAAAACAATTATTAAAAAAATAATGTAACAAACCTAAAAAGATAGAATGGGGTATATAAAAATAAGTGTGAAATTAATAAAATAGAAAAAGAAATAAAGAATAGAAATGGTAAACAAAGCTGAAAGAACTTATTCTTTGAGGACAGTCCCATTTCTCACCTCAACCCAAGAAATCAACATCCTACAAACTAACTTTTAAAAAAATCACAGATATTTTATTAGTTTGAGCTAATTCAAGGGACATAACTATAGACAAAAGTAGGTTATTAAAATAACAAAATAATAAAAATAAAATAATGCAATGCATTTTAAAGAGAAGTTATTAAAGTGGACTCAGAAGAGATCAAAATCCTGAATGAATATAAAGAATTGACATTAAATTTGTAATCAGAATTATACTTTCCAAAAGACCACTAGATGGCTTTATACACAAATTGGAGTAAATCTGCAAAGAACAAATAGTGTATACAAACTCAAAGAGTAATGAAACAAGAGTCTAATCAAAATATTTATGAGCTTAGTATAAACTGAACATTTTATTTGAAAAAAGAATTTCAAAAAATATAAATTTGTCTCACCTGTAAAATATATGCAATAGTAAAGTAAATTCAACAATGTGAAAAAATGCATGTGCATAGAAGAAGACATTTCAACATAAAAGAATCTATTGTACTAAACACCACATTGATAGATAAAAGGGTGATAATCTATAATAGCCTCTATGTTCGCCTGTCTGTCTATCTATCTATCTATCTATCTATCTATCTATCTATCTATCATCTATCTATCTATCTATTTATCTATCTATCATCTATCACGTTGAATATTACCTAACATATATGTTTTATAATAACTACATGTGATTATAATTATTATATAACATTCAGCACTTTGTGATCAATATATTCTCTATGAAATTGCAAAAAATTCTCATAGCTAGTACAGGTAGAAACATTCTTGTTGAAGAAAAGAACACAATAAGGTTGTTTCATATCATTGTTCGTATAAGCTAGAAAATGAGATAAGGGTTAAGGTGTTGAAGTATAAGAGAAAACAAAAAGTGTCAAAATTTACAGAAGGATACCTATGTAGCAATAATCCAAAAGTTCTAATAAACAGAACAGAGGTTGAAGTATATGTTGGATAAAATATTAATAAGTAAATTGTATTTTACTTTTCTATTAATATTTTTAAAAATATTTCAGAATATCAAGAAGAAAAAATCATGAGTGTATTTGTACCCATTATTTGTCATAAACCTTTAAAAACATACTTGTATCTCTTTGTCTTTTGATACCCCTTACCAATCCATACCAACATTCTTTCCTAATTCAGATTTTAATATGTACACATTTTTAAGCAGTGTGAAATATTATTTTGAATGTTGTAAATGTTAATAAATAGAATATTGTTACATATCAACATGTTTTTATTTTCTTAGTCTTAAGTTTAGATATACATCCATATTGTATATTTTTACTTTAGTATATTTCCATGGTTTTATGGTGTTTTACAGTATAAGGGCATATTGCAATATATTTATATATTTTCATGTTGAACATTATATTTGGTTTCAGTGATTTTGTGGTTAAAAACATTGCTTCTATATACATTTCATATACAGATCCCATTCTACGTTTATAAGCTAGTTACTATAGAGTTTAATCACAGAGTAGAACTGGGGAGTCATAGGCTTTGTACATCTTCATCTTTAAATACGTTGCCAAATTTTTCTCCAAAATATGGATAAAAATTTATACTCAAATTTCTGAGTGAAATAATAATCCTTATCATTGGTGTTGACACTTTTTTAAATTTCTTCTGAATCCGAAGACAATGTGGTATTAATTTTGCGTCCTTACCTAGTGGAAAGATTGAATATCTTTTCATATATTTATTGGTCACTTGTTTTTTCTGCTAAGATTTACTTCTTTAATAATGTATGTGTGTTTGTACATAGAATTATCTTGTTCATCATGCATTTCAAATCCCTTCTGGTATGCAAAGCCTGGGAAGTCAAAATTAACAATTTCACCATTCTCTAGACCTGAAGGTTTCCCTTTGTCTTGAAGGCTCCGACAGTTAGATGTATTCATACTATACTCTGATGTAGAAATAAGTCACCTGGCGGGGAAGGAGAGAAGCAGTGTGGGGTGCATCATTTTGCTTATGTTGATTTTGTCAAGATGCTGAAGTTCTGGGCTCAGAAATTAAAGATTTTTTTTCATAAATTGCTTACATACACTTTAATGCATGCCCTCAGGTGTTATTTGGTTATTATTTTGTTATTTATCTGTTAATCTCCAACCATTTATCCATCTACAGGTACTTTCATGTAGCTTCTCAGATGACAGGGGTCAGCTGAGCTCCACAACATATAGATATGTATCTGTTTGAGGCATTTTCAAGCTAGTTTGTTACATTTTTTTTGTTACATTTTATAATATTTGTTGCTAGTATACCAGAATTACTTACTATTTTAATGCTCAATATCACTGTAAAATAAATCACTGTAAAATTCAGTCACATTCAAGAATAAGCATTTGTTCTCATGCTCACAGATCTGTAGTTCAGTTGGGATGATTTCACTTCAGATTACATGTCTGTGTGTCAGCTGGAGCCTCTCTGCTTCCTGTATGTTCATTCTGGAGCCCAGACAAAAGCAGCTGCCACAGTACACTTTTTTCACTGGTACTGCCCCTTTTCTTTGTTCAACTTTGCAGCAAAATTCTTTAAAACAATGGTCTAGAACAATGGTTGCCAAACAATGAGCACCAATAAAGGTAATTATGCAATTACCAAGGACAGTATAAATGCATATTTTTCTCCTTTCTTCTCTTAACTGATTTTAAAAGTATTTGTATAAAATTATATGTATACAATTGTATTGCTGAGGCTCTAACATATAGAAATGTAATATATTTGCAAATAACTCAGAGGTGTGGATAGGAGCAAAGCTGTGTTAGACTAGGGAAATTAAGCAGCATGGTAATTCAAGCCCATAAGGACAAATAACAAGAATCATAAGAGGTAAACTAGAAAATATTATAACAAATTCTGTAAACATATACTTGTTCTTTTTTTCTCTGAGGTTATTTAATTAACATAAGTAATATAAAGTTATAATTGTAGCAATTATTACAATGTATAGTTGACTTTGTAGTATATATAAATGAAATAAACATAAAATTAATAGCACAAAAAGAGGAAGAGGGAATACTACTCTATAGCAGTGGTCCCCAAACTTTTTGGAACCAGAGACCAGTGCTCCTATGAGAACATAATGCCTGATGATCTAAGGTGGAGCTGAGACTGTGATGCTTGTTCTGGAAAGTGGCTGCAAATACAGATGAAGGGTTGCTGGCTCACCAGCTGCTCACCTGCTGTACAGCCTGGTTCCTAACAGACTATGGACTAGTACTGGTCCACGGCCCAAGGACTGGGGACTCCTGCTCTATAAGAGTAACATTTTTATATCTCAGTGGATTAAGTTAACATAAGTCTGTAGATGACTCTGATATCAGATGTATATGGTAAACCCTAGAGCAAATAACTAAAAAAAAAAAAAAAAAAAAAAAAGTGAAATTTTTCTTAAAGGAATTAAAATGTTATATTAAGAATATTTATTTAACGCAAAAGCAAGTGGTAAAGGAGGAAGAGAGGGTCAAAAAGTCATAGTATATAGAAAACATAAGTAAAAAGGCAGAAATAAATCTAACTTTATGAATAATAACATTAAATGTGAGTTGATTAAGTTAATCCAATCAAAGGCAGAGGGGATAAAAAAACATAAACCAACTCTATGCTTTCTACAAATGACACATTTTAGATTTAAAAACATAAATAGGTTAAAAGGAAAGTGATGGAAAAAGATACATAGTAGTTACCAAAAGGTAGCTGGATTGCCTAAATTAATAAGATCAGACAAAGTAAACTTTAAACAAATGTTTGCAGCAGCATTATTCATAATAGCAAAAAATTGGGCATGATTCAAATATTCATAAACTGATGAATGGATAAACAAAATGTGGTATGATAAAGTATTGGTTGGTCATGAAAGGAATTACGTACTATACATCTCCAACATGTAAAAACCTTGAAAACGTTATGCTAAATGAAAGAAGCCGAAACAAAAGACAACATATTGTATGATTCCATTTACATGAAATACTCAGAACAGGCAAATATGTAGAGACATAAAGTTGATTAGCTGTTACAAGGTCCTGGGTTTGGGGGAGAGAAATGAGAAGTGACTACTAATGAATACAGAGTATCTTTCTGAGATGATAAAATATTCCAGAATTAGATAGTGGTAATGGTTGCACAACTTTGTATATACTAAAAATCACTGAAACATACGCTTTATAAAACAATTTTTAAAGACTTTAAAAATGACATTTTACCAAAAAGAATTGTAAAATGGAGTAATGGGCAAACATAAAAGTAGGAAGAAAACAATAAATATAAAGTTATCATTCAATGAAAAAGAGACAAAAAGAAAAAATTGGAGATAATTAAAACAATGGCAAGATCAATCAAGGGAAAAGAGATGATGCAGAAAAAAATGAGTATAGATAAAGAAGATAGTGTTTAATAATAAAAGTGTTATGATCATCTATGTCATTGGTAGACACTTCAAAAGACTACCCATAATACCTGTTCATCAAGGAAATTTAAATTTAATAGTAAGGGAGAACATAACCTGGATAGAGTGTTAGTAGTGTCTCAAAATAAGAAAAACAGGAGAGCTTTTATATGGTTTAGGTCCTAGACTAAGTGATTTTAAAGAGGGATTTACAGGATGAAAATGACTTGGAATTGGGTAGTATTATTGACATAATGGCTTTGGATTAATGAGGTGAGGGGCTTGAAACAAGTCTCAATGAGAAAACTGTTACTCTTGATAAATTGAACAGTTAATTGGTTCACATCTTATGTTCCAGGAGCAAAAAGCTTAATTTAATTGACCTCAGTATTGTTTATTAAAGAAATTTAAAAAATGTATGATTCATTCTAAAATTGTTTAACACAGAATAGGAAATGATCTCTGTTTCCAGCATTTTGCAACATGGGGACAGTGGATCATTTATTAAAGTTCTCAGATATAAGCTGACACAATTAAAAGCCCATATGAAATGTAAAAATTCCTAAAAAAATATAAAGATGTCATAAAGAGTGAATTAAAAAACAGAACGTTTAATAGGTCAAAATATTTGAAAAATTAAAAGGTGAATAAAAGACATACACATTGGAAAAAAGAAACAAAACTGACTCTTTGCAGATGACATTTTGTGGAATCTTAATGATTTAATGACAACAAACACTTGTAACACTATAAATGATAAAGTGAGGCTATAAAAATAAGACTAATGTACAAAAACCAATTGCATTTCTATTTTTAAAGTAGTTTTCTTAGTGGTTGACCTGGAAATGATATTTAACATTTTAACATATAGTAATCTATTTCAGATTAATACCAACTTAATTTCAAAAACTTGGCTTCTCGACATTTTCTGTCTGACTTATTTTGCTTAGCATGTGATTTCACTCAAATGTGGATATAAAACTGAAAGCAATAAACAAACATGACAAACAAATAGAGACTTATGGATACAAACTATGGATTAGTAGTTATCAGAGGAAAGAGGAGAGGGAGTACGTAGATGGGGGTAAAAGTGCTCAAATTCAACATACTATGGAATTGTGCAATTGAAACTTATTTGCTTTTATTAATCAATGTCACTCCAGTAATTTTGAGTAAAAAAAAAAAAAAAGAATATAGAAAAAAAGAAACCTACCAGAAAACAAAACAAAACAAAACAAAATTTGGCTTCTATGCAGTTGCATTGTCTCACTATTGCTTTGTACCCCAATACACACAACCATTCATCACAGAAGAAGAGATTTATCGGTACCAGGCACTTTAAAAAAAAAATTCCATTAAATCATTAACTGACCACTAAGCTAACTGAACAGAGACTTCAGTAGCCACAAATGGCAAAGAACACAGACTTTAGAAAATTAGTTCAGAAAAATTATTAAAAAAATAAACATCATCAACAGCAGCAAATAGAAACAACATCAAGCTCTGTGGAAGAGAGGGAATCTAATTTACAAAGTTGCCAAATTACATTATTAAAATGTCCAGTATTCTGTTAGATATTAGAATTTCTATCTCTTTAATGTTCTATATTTGGTGAAACAATGTTATTGTACCTTCTTTTTGTTCTTTCGACATAGTTTCCTATAGTTCCTTGAACATATTTAAAATAGCTGATTTGAAGTCTTATCTTGTAAGTTCAACATCTGGGCTTGCTCAAGTACAGTTTCTATTGACTGCTCTTTTTTTTTGTATCGGCCATTTCTTTTTCTTTTTTTGACATGTCTTCCTGATAAGTGAATTTAATGCTATAAATTTTCCTCTGAGGTATCCAGTTTCTTCAGTTCTAAATATTTGAAGTTTTCAGTAGCTACATTTTTAAAATCTGCCTGTGAAAAGCTTAGCCATTTTTTATATCAGATCTAATGAGTTAGGTATCAATTATTAATCCACTTTCTAAAATTTTCTCTTTGTTGTGGTTTTATCTTTTAAAAGACTTAATTTTCTTCCATCTTGGTAAATTTTTATAGATTCATTTAAAACTGATCATGAATAACTAAAATTTAATGCTTTATTTTCAGAAAATCAACAGGATATGGAAAATAATTAATAATTATTAAAACTAGGTAGTTGATATTCAGTCATTCATAATCTAATTCTCTATTTTTTTTAAGATCACTAATTTAACAATTTAAAAGGGAGTGGGGTGATGACTCAAACTGACGTTCTTTGACAACTTTCTTTAGATATCGAGGAGTTGTGTTTCACATTAAACTAGCCTAGGAATTCATTTATTTCATTTAAGTTCCATTTTATAATCCAGCCTAAAAATTTTATAATTTTACTCTGAGATTATTGTTACATATTTATCCTTTCAATCCACTTTTTTCCATTTTTTTCATTAATTATTATTTATTCAGAATTAGATTTCTTAGAAAGTTATCATGCTCATAATTATAAAACCTAGATTTACTTTTTAATATTAATAATACATTTATTTTCTTATATTCCAGTAACTCCATAATCTGTCCACGATCTACATGCAGATATACATAAACATAAATATTTTATATTCTCTCTGGGATCACAGAAGTTTAAATATTTCTCTGAAAATGCTTTCTATTTTCATGCTTTTAAAATACTATATGCCTGACATGCTTTCCCACCATCTCAGAAAACTTCAACGAGTTCTTCAAATCCAGACATTATACCACTACGCATCTTAGAAAGTCTACCTTGATATCTCTCATCTCCCTTAAATTTGCTAATCATATGTATTTTTAAAATTTAACCATTAAAATTTACCCTCAACTAGTCACAGACCTCCTTAATCTTAATGATCCATTATATTCATCATTTATCCCTAAAACCTCAAAATAATATAACATATCAATACTTTGTAATATTTCATGGTAACCGGCATAGTGCTGAGCTCTGGAATTAAACACTGGTTGGCTGATTCTGCCATTCTTTGGATATGAATTTTGCCATTGTTAATTGATTAAATTAAATATTACTTGATAGATTCTTTCACTCTTTATATAGATTGATTGAACAATAATTCAATAGATGATAACAGAAGCAAGATACCACATGACTTAACTATCAAATAGCTGTATTAAGACAGTAGGATAAGGGTACATGCCACTGAAAAGTATTCTAGGTTGTATATTTTGCAGAAAAGAAATATAAAATAACACAAAGATCTGTGATTCTAGGAATTTGGAAATATGTATTATTATAGATGATGGGTAACAAGCTTTGATTCTAAGTCTTTCCAAAAGATTGGTCTTTAATAATGAGTACAGCAAATGAGTTCAGTGACTCTGGGTTGCCAGGTGCTTTAAGACAGTTCTAAAAATACCTATTATCTTCATATGAAGTAAAGTAACTTAGCTGCTGTGCGCTATGACAAACAGCTGTACATTATTGACCTGATTGGAGATTGTTTTAGCCATTTTGTTGGAAACAGTTACAAGAATTCATTGTATCATCTGTGACATCTGTTGTTATAAGAAATAGCATCTGGTTGCAAATTCACTAGTCTGACATAATTACATAAAAATGACAATTTTCTTTTTCATATATGTAGTATTGATGAGTTGTAATGTTGGAGATTTAACACATTTTAAAATATGTATGTTAACAAATATATGAGTACAAAATTACCTATACAATTTAAACTATCTGTTTAGCCTTGCTTTCTACTAGGACTTAGACTGAACAATGTTTTAAAAGGGAAATGATCTGTTTTCTCTCTGTATGGTGTAGAATCACAAAAGAAATTTCCTAAAAAAATTCCAGCTATTCTCTCCCACTTTCCCATCAGCAATTTCATATTTCCCCAAGGTCCTACCTTTCTAGTTTGTGTCATGACTTCTTTAAAGGAGTTATCTACTTTAAGACTTTGAAATTTTACCTATCTGCATACATTTTTTGATTGATTTTTATTGAGGTACAAATGAGATATAACATAACCATAATTTCAGATACAGAGCATAATCATTCAATATTTGTTTAAATTATGAAATGATCACCACAATAAGTCCAGTTAATGTTCATCACCATACATATTTACAATTTTTTTCTTGTGATGAGAATTTATAAGACCTACTCTCTTAGAGACTTTTAAATACAGTATTATTAATTATAGTCATCATGCTATACGTTACATCCCAAGGACTTCATTAATTTATAACTGGAAGTTTATACCTTTTGACTCTCTCCATTCATTATTCCCATCTCCTATCCCCCACCTTTGGCAATCACTGATCAGTTCTCTGTACCTTTTTGAGTTTGTTTTGTTGTTGGAGACCTTGTTTTGAATTCCACATCTAAATGAGAGTATACAGTATTTGTCTTTCTCTGTCTGATGTATTTCACTTAGCATAATGCTCTCAAGGTTCACTCATATTGTCACAAATGGCAAGATTTCATTCTTTTTTTATGGCTGAATAGTATATATATCACGTCTTTTTTATACATTTATCCATTGATGGACACTTAGGTTGTTTCCACACAGCAAATAATAATGCAATGAACATGGGAGTGCATTTGTCTTTTTGAGTTAGTGTTCTTGTTTTCTTTGGATAAGTACCCAGAAGTGGAATTACTGGATTATATGGTAGTTTTATTTTTAATTTTTTGAAGAACCCTGTATTGTTTTCTATAGTGGCTGCACCAATTTACATTCATAACAACAGGGCACTAGGGTTCCTTTTATTCTATATCCTGGACAATACTTGTTATTTCTTGTCTTTTTGATAATAACCATTGTAACAGGTGTGAGTTGATACCACATTGTGGTTTTGATTTGCATTTTCCTGATGATTAGTATGTTGAGCATCTTTTCCTGTATGTCATGTCTATATATCTTTGGAAAAATGTTATTCAGATCCTCTGCTTATTTTTTTAATCAGATTTTTTTTTGCAATTGAATTATATGACTCTCTGCATACTTTTAATACAACTATTATGCAACTCTCATAGTTTTTTCTGTTTTGCCAATTTCATCTAAAATGTATCATAAAACTATCTTTTTATCTCCAACTCCCAAGTCTTATAACAAGTCTAAAACTCTGAAACTATTTTTTTTTCAATAATCACACCAAGTATCATTCCAATATCAAAACAACACGTCCCAGACATAATCCTTCTTTTCACTTTTGGTGTCAGAGTATTTCAACTACTGATAATAGAAAACACTGACCAATTCTCAAACAAGGAGGAGGTTATTATCTCAAAAGATGCCCCAAATAGGGCAGCTCCAGAGTTGGATATTTCAGCAGCTCTAGAACATCACAGAATACACCTGTGTTTATTAATTCACTCATGTATTCACTCAGCAAATATGTACTAAGCACCTAGTATCTATCAGGTTTGCTTCAAAATACTTGATTTACATCAATGTATAAAACAGTTGTACATCACTGCCTTGTAGAAATTACATTTCCATTGTGAGTAGCAGATGAATAATATACTGGATATACATTTAAAAGTACACAATTTAGTATGTTAGAAGATAACAGAAGCTATGGCAGAGAAAGAAATAGGGAAAAAAGATTAAGAGCACTGAGTATGTGATTTTAATTAGAATGAGTAACCTTAGAAAAGGTGGCATTTGAGCAAAGTCTTAAAGGAGATGAAATGGTTTGCCAGGCAGCTATTTGGAGCAAATATTCGAGTAGAGGAAAGAGCTAGTACAAAAATCCCAAGAGAGAATTGTGCCTTGCAAATTAGAAGAATTCTAAAGATGCCATAAGAGACATCTTTAGCAAACTGTAGAGTGGAATTTAATATAGGGAGACAGAATCAGGGCTTTATAGTTAATTTTAAGTGCATTGGCTTTTATACAGTTTAAAATGTTAAGCAATTGTCAGCTTTTAATTTGAGAAATGGCATAAAATGATTTACTTTTTTAAAAAAATCACTCTGGCTGCTATCTGAACAATAAACTCTAAAAGCAGGTAAAGCAAGGTTAGAAGCAATATTACTGTACTCTAGCAAAAACAGTAGTGGCTCACAGCAGCAGTCTGGTGGTAGTCAATGGACTCTGGATATATTTTGAAGGTAGAGAAAACATACTTTTAAAACAGATTTAAACATGTTTGAGAGAGAAATCAAGGATAACTGAAGTCTTGCATTTTTACCATTAATGACTTTGATCATTAATGATTGTACTAACAATAATAGTCCTTAACAAATACCTCGATTAAATAATATACTTCATTACTCTTGCTTTTCAAGAAGTACTTTCCATCTAACCAAATAAATATTATTCTTTTAGAAGAAGAAATATTGTTCTTCTTTTATAAATAGAGTTGTGAATTATTGACAAAATCCATACATTTAGAGTTTAAACACATGACTATCTGTGAGGAGAAAGAAAGATGGCTGCAGTCAGGCTCCCTCCTGACACCTTTAGGAACTTCCGAGAGGAAGTGAGTCAGCATTTTTCCCCTTATCTAATTATGTGTCCAGTACTCATGCCCAGGTTTCTATAACTTGGCAGTGTGCCACTATTGTTTAACCTGTGTATAAAAGGCACAGCTGCCCTGCGAGGCTGGCTGTGCCCTTGCTAGAATAAAGAGCTATGTCACAGTTGCCTATGGCTCCCCTCATTTTCTTTCAACTGCCATGTCGGAGCCTGCCGACAGTCGAATCAGGGCCTCCTGTAACGAACGATGGGAAAAGAAAAGAAGAAGGGAAACACACAGATGGGGTCGAGAGGAACGAGCTCAAAGACCCGACCCTGAGTTTATTTTTTCATATGCTTATATACTCAGGAACAAGGATATTTGTTACCTACAAATGTATACACCAAGTCAGCACATCCTGAATCTCCCCCCTCAGCCCAGGGCCCCTGTTTTCAAGATTTAGCTTGTTCTACCAAAACAAGTTCCTTCTTAAAGAACAACAACAACTGGCTTGGGCCAAATGGCCCCCCACACTGCCAGAGCCTCATACCCCTTACCTTGGTACCTCGACTCTGCAGCATCATAGTACCACAGATGAAAATGAAAACTATACTTGACCAAACTAGCTACACCTCTATTTGGCATTACTAAAAGCAGGTTTTGTTACCAAAAAAACATTCTTTTAGCAATTTATGCATTCTCATTGTTCTGAATATTTAAATATAGATTTTTCTGGGAAAATCATGTCACAAAAATTTTATAAAAAATATAACAAAATTTTTTTTATATTTAACAGTGTTCCTTTTATACTTTGAATTTCCCTTTCACTTTATATTTCATGTTTATACAACATTCCAAGGATCCAAACTTTATTAGGAGTTAAGTTTTTGATATTTTCTTCTCTGTCTTAATTTAATTGCAATTCTATTTCTGATTCGGCCTGTTTTTAAGATTAAATATAATAAATATTTGCAGGTTTTTCACCTAATAATTCCTCTTCACATGAAGTGATTTATAGAATTATGTGTGTGTGTGTGTATATATATATATTTCTTTTTTTAATTAATGAATTACTTCATCATTCCATATTAGTGCCCATTTTCTGGAGAGTATAACCTTAAGGGACAATTATAAATTGTCTAAGATTCTTTCTTCCTGGATTCCTACCTCCAATTTATTTGCAATATCACTTACTACCCCAATCAAAACATTATATACCTGCCACTGTGGCCCATCTTGAACACATATCCAATTATAATAAATACCAAAATCAATATTTATCACCACTACAACATAAATTTTCCTTTTGAGGGGATGTCAATGGTGGCTTTTTCAGTTGTTTATGTTGACTTTTTTAGCTACATTTCATCCCATGTCTCTGGCCATCCTATTTGGTTCATTCTTACCTCGTTATGTTCCTTCCTAGTTCTGTGCCTGTTCTTGAAAACATTTCTTTTACCAAACATGGCCTGTACCACTATCACAGCAATTTCATACTACTCTATAGAAAATATTATAGATATGAACCATCCATTTGAGGAGAGGAACAAGACATAGACATTTAGGATTACTAATTATTTTCAAAACCAAATTAGCATTCACTACAACTGGAAAGTTGGACATGTGGTTTATTTTCTTCAGTTGACAATTTTTCCACTAATGGTTTAAGCTGTTTTAATCACAACCTACATGCTCAGTGGTTGTCCTACCTTCTTTTCTTTTAAAACCTCCAGTTTTCCTAATTACTTAATACATAGTCTAATAATTAAACTGGTACCTTAAAATCTGAAATTTTAGCTGAAATAATTCCTATTTTGTAATAAATTAATGCTTGGTATAATAGATATTTTGTAAGGGAAAAAACTCCATAGAGGACTATAAAATCAACTCCTTGGCACACTTATGATAAATAACACAGCTTACTTGAGGAAAAATACTTAATTTATTTCTTCAAACTTTATATTATTTATCTTATGTTTTTCCTTAATTAGCTTTTTCACAGATCAAAGCTGAATTCAGGCTTTTCTGATTTTTTTCCCTCTCTACTGTTGCAAGAAAGGAATGAAAGAAGAGGAAGAAGAATGACAACTGTGACATCTTGATAAAGGAGATTTCAATATTTAACAAATTTACATGTCATCATAAATGCATTAGCACTTGAGCACCTGGCTTTTTAAACAAACTCTTCAGTAAGCAGATGGTTCTGGCTGAGTGACCATTTTAAACACTTAACTGTATTTAAACTTTGACAATTTGTATGAGAAGAGCTGGTATCACTCGTTAATTTTATGGTATCTTCGAGAACAGTCAAGCTATTTACTGCAAAAAATATTTTCTAAGATGTTAAAAATAAAATTTAAAGTATGCATGGATATTTTAATTTAAATGTCATCACTTATTTGTTCCTATTTTTTTTTTTAGTGTGATATATATGGTGCAAACTAAGAATTTAAAATAATTCATATTATGTCATCTCTCTTGCCCCACCTTAAATACTTATTATGCCTCTCATCAACATTTCCATGCTTCTCATGCTTCCATCTGTGTAATCCCTTCTATCTCTCCTTCCAGACTTAATTTCATCATTTCCTTCATTGAGACTTCACTGATTCTTCCCTAGCTGAAACCAGCCATTCTCTTCCTGTATTCTCCTAGCATTTCATTCATAATGGCTACACTGAATTACAGTGCTGAATTATAAGGGAGGCAATTGCCCCTACTTGACCATTACTGATATGGGGCAGGAATTCCTTTGAAAATAGAAAGACAGAAAAAAAATGCAACATCCAATTAGAGACATCTATTATAATTTCTTTCTTATTTTCAAGAACATGTGTAAACCTACTTTTTTTGCTCAGCCCACTAGATAAATATTTGAGGCATAAAACATATAGAATATTAGAATGAGTAACATTGGTTTAATACATAATGCATTAAGAATAAGTCATTTCTGAATTAATATAAATAGGAATTCTAGAGATATGGGCCAGTGGAGTAATCTCTCCATCAAGGGAGAAACAAAAATTCCTGTTTTTAACACATTTTTTGACTCTTTCTAAGTGGTCATTTCCTTGGATTCTTCTTTAGAAGGGAAACAAGACAAGTCACCTGGGTTCTCAAAAATGTTAAGTATTTAGAGCAGAGGAAATTTTCAAAGGAAAAACTTAGTAAATACTAGAGTCTACATATGCTACAGGTCACCCCATTTCTAAGTATTGTATTAACAGCTATCATTTATTGAACAATTACTCTGTGCCAGGCATTGTGCTAGGAATACTTTATACTTATTATTTCATTCGATCCTTACAGTAATACTATAAGGCTACAAATAAGAAATGTAGGCATTTTGTTAAGATTCAAACAGCCTTGAAATATTATTATCAGGATACATACATATTCATGTCTGAGTGAATCTAGGATTTAGAGCTCTACTGAATCCTGTCTATGCCAAAAAAAGAAATGAGAGTAAGTACTAACGTTTTAGAGGATATTATTAATTACACCTTCAGAAATTTATTAGTAATCTATATTCTTGCCAGCTGTGTTTGAGGAGTCTCGAATCTTTATGTCCTGGCTTATATTGAGTAGTTTCATATCGGGTAGTTTACTTTTGGTTTATGAAATGGTTAAATGCCTTTTAAATGCAGATAAATATAATTACAAAAATTATTGTAATTATACTGCTTACATAAATCTAGTTAACATTACAAAATAAGACTAAAACATTTCTATAATATATTTTGCTACAAATTGTTGCTCAGAATGTGTAAGAATGCTTGCTTCTGCACAGCCTCGCCAGCCTTGGATCATCAAAGAATTTAATATTTGCCAAATTCCTGTGGTTTTGACCTTTCTTGATATATAAATATTGTGAATCATTTCATGATTAATTTTGGATAATTTCATTTAATGTAAATCACTTTTACATTGTGATATGTGTGTGTGTGGTGTGGTGTGCTTCTCTGTGCAAATTAATAATATTGAATCTCTCCTGTCACCTTAAGAATAAAACCTGATTCCTCCCTTTTATACATACTATACAATCAATTAATCAATTTGATTGGCCCAACTTTCAAAATATATCCAGAATCAAACCATTTATCATGACCTAAGTTTATCACGTTTCACCTGAACTGTTTTGACATCCTCTAGTTCATTTATTCTCAACAGAATAGTTAGTGTGACACATTTAGAACAAGTCAAATCATGTGATTACTCTGCTCAAAATCTCATTCTGGGTAAAAGCTAAAATCTTTAGACTACATAATAGCATTTAGTCATCTGGTCCTTAGCTGTCCTTCTTTGTGTCTCAGTCCTCTCCGACTAGCTGGCCTTCTTTTTTGTGCCACAGCTTGTCAACTATGCCTCCATTTCAGGCTATTTGTACTGGTGGTTTTTTCGACCACTTGTGCTCTCTTTCTACTCTCTCTCTCTCTCTCTCTCTCAGCTATCCAGTCCCTAGCTTCCTTCTTTTAGAATTTTTAAGCCTCAATTCTTCACTATCCTATGTAGAAAACAGTGCCCCAAGAATATCTTTTCTTTACCTTGCTGTGTCATTTTTTATTATATGTATAATAATTTATTAATACCTGAAACATTATGTATCTTTTTTCAGATGAATGAATTCTAATTTTAAAAACAAAATCATAAGAGAGAATGCATAGCAGAGAGTTTGCATGAATAACATGTGTGGATTAATTATAATCATTGAGAGGAGAAGGTATTCCCAAAGAGAGAAAATGGGATTCTGATTTATTAATATATTCCCCTCACTGGTTATTGAATGATCTCTCTTTTCCCCACTGATTTGAAAATGCTGCTTTAATTTCTTACTGAATTCCCACATGTATAAAAAAACTATTTTAGATCACTTTATTTTAAACTAAATAATCATGTATATTTGGATCTATTTTGGGACATTACTTTGATTATTGTCAAATTTCCCCTCAGAAAGATTGTACCAATCTACAACTCCAACAAATATATAAGCAGGTCTATTTGTCCACATTATTCACCAACAATCAGAAATTTACTTTAAAATATTTATATTTTCATATGCAGATCTTTGATGATTTAAGATAGGGGATGTATATATGTATATACGTGTATATATACATGTATACTACATACATGCACATATATATACATATATGAGAATAATATATATGAACAATTTATAATATACATATTTAGATTGTTTTTTAAATAGGTATGAGCTGATTTATTATAGATACAAAATAATTTTGTCAATTGATTTGTGCCTTTCAACTTTATGAATAAATTTTATTTCAATATAAACTTTTAGTCTTTAATAAAATGTATAGATTTGGGGAAATTATAAATCATCTACATTATTATAAAATGTTGATTTAAATATTACATTATTAAAGATAATTACATTATTATTATTTTTTAATCTTCTAATATTATTTATTCATGGACCTGGAGAGGTATTATTGTGTAGCAGTCAGCTCCTCGGACTCTAGATTTAACCTGGCTTGGATTTTAATCCTGTCCCCTATCATAGTATATAAAGAGCTTCATGAAACTGCCTTACCTCCTTCAGCTTCTACAGGCTCATCCTTATAATGGAGATAAAAGATATCAACCAAGAAATGTTGTTGGTCAATTAAGTGGGATGACATCTAAATAGTTTTCTTGTGACTGGTAAAATCACCACAACAATATTATAAAACAAAGTTAAAATGTGTTGTCATGGTAAGTTCTTGGGTATTTGCTACAATATTTGCTCCATTACTTTCTAAAATTTCATACTGATGATAAGAAATATGACAGCACACTATTTTGGTTTTACATATATAGATTTTGGGATTATTTTTTCTGTGAAAATTTCAAAATCTCACTATTATATTTCTAAGTATATCTCTTTATTAATTTCTCTATGTACATGGCCATGCATTTTTGATTTTGTTTGACTCAAGACTGGTTTTTCAGTACCACAGTTTCTTTTCATAATCTTTCACTTAGGACTTTTAGAAAGATCTGATCTCTCTTTCAGGAATTTCCAGCATCTCAGACCTTCATACCTCTCAGATTACATTCATTACACTTATTTGTTTACCCTAAAACAAATGTTTGGGGAATGTCTTTAGTAAATTTAACATTCATTTTTTGAGTTTCTGCTCTTGATGATTTCCATAATATAAAACGATAGTATTTTCATAAAAGATTTAATTGAATATCAAATATTCACTCTCTATAATCGGAAATTACTCTTTACTATCTTATGGAACACAGAAAAGATGTGTAGGTTTCCTACTGTTTCTGGGAGTGAGCCTGCTTCAGTAGAGGTTACTACCATTGAATTTTCAGAAGTGTCCTTCTTTTAGATTAACAAAACTTGTTATATTTATTGATGAATTTATAAATTGCCTTTTAGATAGGGGTAGCTTCCTATTTAAGTGTTTTAGTCTAAATCAATAAGAAAAGAAAATACATTTACATTTTAGCCATTTTATTTTTCTGTATTGGAATTCAGTTATCTGAGAGGCAGTGAGTAAGTGAGTGGCCAGGCAATCCAGTTAGGGAAGTTCGACTCAAAAGCGGTTATTTTGCATGTTAGTTGTAGAAAGTTAATTATGGTGGGGACTATCTTACCTTCTCTGACTCACACAACAGTTCTCACATTGAATTTCCTGCTGGAGTGCTTCCCATTGCACACCTACCTCCATTTGCAGTAAATTTGGGCTGACACAATAATTCTTCCCTGGCAACTTCTGCTCTAAGCTTCTTTTATGTTTATTGCCTGTTTCTGTTTTGGTTAGTTTAGTCTTTTCTCTTGAGATATTCTGTCCATAAAAACACCAGGCAGGATTTCCTTATTATGTTTCATATTATCAGCTTCTCAGTACTTCTCTCAAAGTAATTCTATCTGAATTTCCTCTATCTACTGATGACATCCATTCCCATCTTCCATTTTTGAGAGAAGACAGATTTATTTTAACTTTTTAAATACATTTGTTATTTCAAAGGGAATTCTTGAATGAAATTAGACATTTGAATTCAATTAAATGCCTTTATACATTTACATGTTTTTAAAACCTTAAATGTTCCTTAAAAGTGGCATCCTACCACAATTTAAACTAAAACACTCATGTATGCCACCACCTTCAATAAAATAATAATTAGAATATGATTAACTTTTCTTATTATTATTTTGTATTTGCATATGGAACATATATTTAATGCAGAGTCAAGATATTTGTGTGTCAAGTCTGAGGAAAAGGTATAACTGAGACAGGTACTTTTTCTAAACTGTCCATTAGGTCATCATGCCAGTAACTTAAAGCCTTTCAAGGAGTTCCCATCATCTTTCTCCAGACTACTTGTCTTGAACATTTCCCTTCCTGTGGTGTATTTCAAGAAATAGGGAGTTTGATCCAGTGTGGAACATGATTGTTCTACAGTTTGGAAACAGGATGGTGAAATGAAAATAGAAAAACCTCTGAAGAGCTGACTTTGAATTTCTTTTGTACCATTTTCATATTTTAAGATTGAGAAACTTCTCAGATCTTTTTATCTATAAAATGATGAAAACACTGACCTTGTAGAATTTTGGAAAATAAATCACATAAAGGGTTTAAAGCAATTGCCAGACACATTGTTAGTCATCAATGAATGCCAATTTTCTCTGTGGAAGCTTTAAGTGAACAGAATTGTGACCTCTGATTCCTCTTATATTTTCTTCTCACTGTTGTTCCTCCCTTTTCCATCCTGCCTCCCTCCTAAGAGTGAAAATGCAACAACTGAAAGTGATGTAATTGCTTCATTAAATTTCTCTATATGGGACACAGGTAAAGAAAAATTATTCTACCTGGAGATGTGCAATGACAATGGCAAAAAAAAGTGCAGAGAATCGGAAGAATTTGAGTCACTAAAGTTGGGATTTTCCTCTTGATAGCCTATTTAAGAAGTCGGAGTGAATAAGTTGTTGAAATAGCAGTTCAGCTGTCAATGTCACATTTTATTATACATAAATTCAACAATTCTCTTTCTATTAATGAGATCATTGGTTGACAATATGATTAAGTTATATATGGCTGTGATATCACACATCTGGTTGAAAACATTTTTGATGTCTAACAGATGAGTGTTCTAATTTGACATAAAATGAAGTCACCTTAGAGAATCAACTAATGCAGTATAAAATTTCCAGAATGTTGTCATTTATTTTATTTTTTGCAAAGATGACTCCAGCAACTTCAATGAAATTTGAAAAGGCTAATTGTGCATCTTTATATCATGAAATATTTGGTAAAGAAAGAATAATTCCTCAAATATATTTATAAATCCCAACACCTAAAATATGTTATAGATCAGAGCTATCGATTTTTTTTTTGGATAATTCTAAAGTAGTAGACATCAACATAGAAGAGGCCCTGAATTTTGTTTGATATTCTTTGCCAAACACAATATGATTTGGAATTGATTGATTGTTCCTATATTCTGGATGATCTTTTTCCTCTGAGAATTACAACTACAGGTAAATCATGGTACAATAAATTATATACAATCAGAATATTAATAGACTACAAATAGAAACTTTAATACTACATAGATTATAAGGATAAAAATTGATAAAATAAGTGTCATGAGAAAAAAAAGGTTATATTTTCTGATTAAATTATAGTAGAATAACACGTGGGTGAAATGGTATTTGATCTGAGTTTCAAAGAGTAGGAATCTTACATGTAACATTGGAGTAAAGAAAGTATAAGCTTAGGAAGATAGTTGAGAACATAAGGGGGGATCCTATTTGTTGAAAGAAACATTCATGGCTAGTTTAATAGAAAAAACATTTATATTAAAATGGAAAATATTCACTATATATTGATAAGTAAAATAAACATAGGACAAATTTCCAAAATCATGTTAAATTTAATCTTATTATTCTGAGAAATAAATGTGCCTCCAATTTATTGCATGAAATCCAAAAGAAAATATACTAAAATATTAGGAATAATTTGTTTATCTGGTGACAGTCTAAATATTCTAAATTTCTACAATAAATATAATCTATTTATGTTTTACATTTTTCTAAAAATGTAGACTGATCATTTGCTCCTCCTTTTGACCACTTACATTATTTGAATTTGTGACTTTGTGATAGGGATCTAGAAACTTGTAAAATGACAAAATAAAACACAATGGGCTCTAGATTTTAATAAGTGATTGCCTGCCTAAAAATAAAATTTAGTCTACTAGCAAAAACTATAGAGAATTGGATCAAGAGAGACAAAATGCTGACTGATGAAAGTGACGGAAGAATCAAAAAAGTCTTTTCAAATATTTCAAACATAAAAATAATTCAGAACATAAGGTTCTGAGTCCATTAATAAGTAACAACCATATTAAATCTATAATAACATCGAAATAGGCTGTTTACCTGCTTTTAAGATGGGTGCTTAAAAAAGTTTTTTTTAAAAATAATGCAGCAATCAGTATTGCCATATGAATATACAAGCTGCACAGTGATGTAGGTAAACATGATAGAAATATACACTTTAAATATTTAAGGCTAAACCAGTCACTATCTATGTGATATACAGGTGACTAGGAGTGTGCCTCATTGTACTGAAAAAAACACAGGGTCCTGACTGTTAGGATGGGTGCCATATCCCCTATGCCAAAATATAACTACTATTTCATCCACCATGCATTGGTAGACAGGATAAAAGTATGCTGGTGCCCACTTAACTATGATTTTGCCTCTGGGAAGCCTATGGATATGTGGAGGCCCGTGGATGGCCCTGCATTTCCTCAAATTGGACAGGCCACTGTACTTGGGGATGGCCATATTTGTTTGCAACTGGGTAGCAGACGCTCCCATGACACCCCACAAATTGGGATGTATATTATTCACAACATAGCCGTAGTAGATGGACCTCATGGTGGTATTACCCCTTAGCCATCTTTCTACCTGCAGTAGGTGATGTGGTAGTTGAACCCAAGTGGCAGAACATACTGCTCAAGCCTTGAATTATATTCATAAAGCCCTTAGTCTGGTAACTGATGAAGTAGATCAAAGTAGAAAAGTAGTATTGAAAAATGATATGGTTTTGGATATCTTGACTGCTGCCCAAGGAGGCATATGTGCCATTCTCCACACTAAATATTGTATTTACAGTCTGGATCACCTACACAACATCTCACAAGTCTTAGCAGGTATCTCCCAAGAAATGTATGAAATCCAGTGGCTCACTGGGGATCCTCTGTAAGAGTGGTGGGCAAGCCTAATGTTCACTTGATGCTGGATCTTAACTCTCCTAGGAGGTGGAGCTTACCTCCTAGTGGCATGTTGCTCCCTGTATTGTTGTTGTAGCCTGCAGGTACAGATCTCTGCCCTCCTGCAGTGATCACTTGCCAAGCCTACATAGGTGTGAAGGAGGAACCCGAAGGGGTAGAATGTGCAGAGAAAGAAAGATGGCTGACTAAGCTCCCTCCCAATACCTTTAGCAGCTAACTTCTGAGTGAGAGTGACTCAATACTTCTCCCCTTATGTAATCATGTGACCAGTACGCATGAGCGGGCTTCCATTAACAGGCTGTGTACCACTATTTTTTAACCTGTATAAAAAAGATGCCGCCACTCTGCGAGGCTGGCTGTGCCCTTGCTGGAATAAAGAGCTATTTGCAGTTGCCTAAGGCTCCCGCATTTTCTTCCAACTGCCCAAGCCTTGTGCCCCTTACCTCAGAACCTCAAATCTGCAACAACACATACACATTCTAGGATGCTGAAAATCAGAAAATAAATGGCGTTGTTACAATTCTGTAAAGCCATGAAAGAATTTGAATGGTGCTTTCTAATATTACATAAATATATAGAATAATGATTTTACAAGTTGTAAGACACTAGATTTTAAAGTGTGATTTAAAAAACAAGAAAATGTAAAAAGAATTTTTTAGAAAGCACTGGTATGAAAAATTTTAAGTTATTTATGTTTAAGAAAAATGATTTTTTGTTAGTAAATGTAAAATACATTAGAATCACATTTAAATGTAGGTAAAGTCACCAAATTATTTCATTTCTATTCATTGTCATATATTCTTTTTTTCCTTAAATCCTGGGACTTGTTTATAATCACTGGAATATATCGTTTATGATATATTAATCCATTTTTATAATATACCTTGTAAATCTTATGTTGTGCAATTTTTATCAATATCTAAGAAAATTTTATTTATTTATGCCTTAGATCAATTGTAAAGGTATGACTTTTCTTATTTATTTAGCTTGGAAATAAATTAATAAGTACTTTTTTTCTATTGTACTTTAAATATTTACCTTTGAACAAGTACATTGTTTTAACTCTATTCAGACTGATATATGTTAAAATCTGTGGAAAATATCTAGAAGAAGACAGAGTTGATAAAAATTTTTCAGAAATATGTGTATTTTTGAAGACCAATAACTATTTTTATTTATATAACCTAAAGTCTAATAGCAGTAAACATAAAAACAACATCAATAACAGTTTAGTAGAATTTATAAAGTGTTTCCAAATATGTTATCATAAGGAATCTTCACAACAAAACTTTTAAAAAGACATTTATTAAATTTTACCTTTATTGAAGGAATATTCATAGCATACTTAATATGTCTACAATAGTTTCATATATTTTGATACCTAGTTCTTTTATATTTTCATATTTACTCTTCAATGCTACTACAATTTGTTTAGCTAAATGAAAAATTAAGGTGAGGTTTTGATTCAGGTTAAATTAATTGTATTAAAGTTGTATGGTATAACATATTAATTATGTTATGCTTATATTAACTGATTTGGAGAACTAAGTTCTTAATAATATTAAGTCATCATATCCAAGAACATGACAAATCTCTCAATTTATTTTGTTTTAGTTTTGTAATCATAAACTTATTTTATAATTTTAAATAAAAGGATTTTATAGTTATTTTATACTTAGCTTAAGTATTTGCCATCTCTGGAATACAGGGCATGTCCTAGCCTTGTCAATTCAAGCACCACTCATTACCTAGATGTGGCTATCCACCTGAAGAAGAGGGAAGAGGAATGGGAAAGGATTGACACTCTTCTTAGTTTTTGCAATAACAACCCAACAAAGTGACCTTGATATCTGCTCATTTTCCAGGTACATACTCAATGCTCTACGCATCAGGCACAAAGGCTTTACCTTCTGGAAAGTACTTTCCAGACAATTTTAGAGGTAGGTTCGCATTCTTCATTCAGATCTTATCAGTTTCCTGTCCTTTAGGCAATGCTTTGTCTGTGATGAAGCACCTCTAGTTGTTCTGTATTATTTTTATAAATAAATTTTTAAAATATACATTTTTTTTGAGGGGGGGGACTTGGAGAAGTTGGTGCAGGTCCACTACACCTTCAATGTATCATATGGATCTGGGAAATAGTAATATATTTCCATACCTATGAGTAATTTTTGAAAGATGCATTTTATACTAATTAATTGTGTTTCTTAGATTTCTCAGCCTGTGTTAATCTGATTTACGGCTTCATCAGTTCTACAAACAACCACCTATCAAGGAAATCAGTGACTTCTAGTCAATATATCATCCTTTTGTACTTTTAATTTTTTAAATCTGTAAATTTTTGCAAGCTTATTTATTTTCTTCCACCCAAAATAACATTAAATTTTGTATCTTAATTTGCTATAAAATATTCCTTATAAATAGTCCAAAAGGTTACTTGAGCCATTATTTTGCAAAGAAAACAATTACAAGAATTGTACATCATAAACGTACACAAATTCATGAAAAATGATGAATTTAACATGCTGTTATTTACATGCTCAAATAGGCACACCTTGACTTATAATAAGTGGGACTGAGGTTCAGATAGTTACACTATCAAGACATTTATTTAGACATTAGTTTTAATATATTGGCTAAATTACTCACAGACACTTCTTTTAGAACTTCCCTTTTATTAGAACTTATATATTATGAACTGTTATTCAGTGGGTGAAACACTTTTATCAACTTATTCTTCAGAAAGTTTGTATGAGTGGCAGCTTTTTCACTCCCTCACTAAATGGTAGTATTGAGTTAAAGAGAAAATTGTTGTATCTTAATTTCTTTGAAAATAAAAGCAAAAAGTAAAGATACCTTACCTACACATGAGGAAAGAAAACTTCAATAATATCATTCTGGCACAAAAATCTATGCTATATTTTTATGTTGCTATCCTTTTTTATTATTACAGAGTCAGTAAATATAATTGTAGAAAATTAGAAAACACAATTATAAAACAATTTAAAATATTGTGTTCTCACCAGTCATCACCAGTACAGTTCCTTACTATAGATCTGTTTTTGTTTTTTAATGGTATTAACTAAAATGAGATTATGCTGTACTTTGTAAAAATTGGTATATATTTTTTAAAATTTGCCCCAAAACAGTTTCAGTTTCTTCCATTGCAAACAAAAACAAAAACAAAAACAAAACTAGAATTGTTGATATAAGACCTAACATATAAATTAATAACTTTTTTGTATATTAAAAACATTCTTAGAAATTAAATTTTTTCATGAAAAAAATTGATAATTTTAGAATAAACTTTTGATAAGTTTTTTTTCCTCTGTGTATGTCTAATATCAAAATAAACTTATTTAAGTTTCTCTTAACTCTGTAGATTTAATTTAGCTTATCAGCATTAAATCTACCTTTTGCTGATTGAGCTGATCTTTTATCTTATTATCATGAAGTTTTTTAAGTCCTTAGGGTAGCAGTCTAGGTTGGAGAAAAATATTTTTTAAAAAAAGGTATTATTTGATATTTAATTTTCTAAATGGAAGAGAAGGCTCTGTTAAAGACAACATAGTCACTTGATTCCACTTTTTTAGATTAAATTTGAATAATGTTTTGTGAGTAATAGTGTGTAATCACCTCATTTCTTTTGTTAATAGCTCCAGTTCACATTTATTCTGCACATTGCTTGAAACATGGTAATATAGTCTGAAATAAAATTGAAAAAAATAATCTCTAATTGTCTACAGGCAAGTTGTGTGCTTTTAAAAAGTGCTTTTAAATTCATATTTGTGGAGACTAACACATATATTTAATTGGAAATTGCAAAAACAATAAACATTCACTGAACTATTTTTCTTTTATTACTTTTAAATTTGTTTTAGTGAATCTCATTATCTAGTTTAATTTTTTTTAATTCAGCAATATAACATTCAAAAATAATAAAAAATTTAAATTGTCAATAACTCAATGACTATAACATAATTTATTTTAATCTCTCTCACTCTCTTCCCCTCCCACGCCTACTATCTATCTATCTAATCATGTGCTTTTTTACATGGTAATCTATATTTATATAAACGTAAAGATATGTTTATACAATTGGACTTACAGTGTACATACTTCCATATTACATTTCAAATATTAGTATATAAAAATGATCTATGACTAAGCAAAATGTTTTCAACTATCTTGCTAAACACTGCATTTGTCTGAGAGGCAGACTATCATAATAATTTAATTTCACTACCTAAGGTATTCTTATTGTATTCACACTATGCTCTGCAATTGATCAATGTTAGATTACATTTACACAAATATGACTTCATTTGATGAGTAAGTTTCAATTCTATTTACTATTATTGACTGTAGGACTAGCTTCACAAACATGAACATTCACTATTTCACAAAAGCCATCAATAGCTTTTGACTTTTGCTATTTATTTTCATGTTACAAAATAGTGTGTAACAACTTCAGTAAATAGTACTAGCACTGGATTGTGATAGTATTTAATTTCTGATTTGGGGCAAAAGTTTGTCCCAAGTTTATTTAACCTATATTTTAAATAAATAAAAAAGATGATGAATATTTTTCCATGTTTTCTCTGGCATAGTCATGTACTTTCATCTAGTAATGAAGTAGAAATTAAATCTTTTACTATAATGTCCAGTATATAATCAATATGTTATAAATAACAATCTATTTTAATTTCATACAGCTACTTAATGTCCTCTTTAAAATTTTACTTGTTTAAATCAAATCAAAAGAAAAATTAAATTTCACAACAAAGTGTTAACATTAACAAAGTCCTAAAAAGCCAATATATTTTGTCAATGATATGTAACATGAGAGATAAACTTACTTTATTTGAAGTAATTTAAATTTTAGTAAAATATAAGTGTCTCATTGGTAGCAGTTAAATATTAACGACACATTTCCTTAAATACCGTAATATAATAAAGGATTGTTTCAAGAAGTTTTAAAATAAAATTTAGAATAGAACCTATCTTGATTTTTTAAAGATTGCTAGAATTACAATTATTTCCCAGACTAAGTCTTATAAAAATTTTTGTTTTTTTGTTGTTGGTAGTTGAAATTTTAATGTCAAAATGTATTAAAACTGCCTATGTATGAAAAGTATGACAGTAGTTACATTATTTAAAGAAAATTATTTTATTAACCTCTAATGGTGTGTCCACATGCACAATTAAATTTTTAGAAGGCATAATATGAAGTTGCCCTTTTACATTATGCAAATTGATACTGTTAATCATGATAAAACAACATGAGAGCTCTACAGGATCCAAAGTATGCACCAAGACATACTGACTTTTTTCTACTAATGATAATCCGTAGACACATAAAAATTCAGGAAACATTTTGTATTTTACAATATAGGTTTGGGATTTAATCTGAGTAATCACTAATATTTTTTTAAAACATTACTATTTCTTGATTGTTTAATCTTAAATTGTTAGTAACTAAAATATGTATAAATACAGTTTTACTCATTTTAATTCCATTCAACGTGAGCACTTTCATAATAAACCACTGGGGACTATGTAGCATCTCCAATTGTTTACCAAGAAATAAAAGAGAAAAAAAACAATTCTAAGTTAAAACTTAAGTACAAAAAAAAAAAACATTTTAATAAGAAAATGTGTCTACTATATCATTATTTAAATAGCAAAAAATAAAGATAAAAAAGTTTGATAACCTCTAGCATCTAAAGATATTGTTAATATTAAAAATATAATAACACAAAGAAAATATTAAAACATAATATTGAGAGTAAAAATCTACATTATAGGAATAAGATTAGATCTTAAAAAGTAATAAAATAAATAACAAAGGAAATAAAATCAAAAGAAGTTTGTGAAATAGTAGTAGAAAAAGTAGTTGAATTAAATTTGTCATTTTTTATCTGAAATTTCTTATTGTGGTTTTCTTATACTTTTTAAAATTCTATTATTAATTAAAATAGTAAATTTTTAACATGAAGACTATGACAGGAAGACTTCAAAGCTCACAACAAAATTTAATGCTCAGTTCCCTATCAGAATATGCATATGTGTACACAAATGTAAAGTTATATTAATTTGAGGGTTTTAAAATATGATTAAAGAATTCCTATTCTTTCTAAATGAAAACACATAAATATGTAAAAAATTGCAAATCATGTATTTACCTCCTCTTAAGATTTTTTGTTTTTTGTATTTTACATATATTCATATTATATGCATACATGTTGACAAATTTATATAATACTTAAAATGTGAAGCTTAAACCTGCATTTTAAAAAGTATTAAACTAATATAAATGTAAATGTATTTATAGTAAATTGTATATTACATATTTCATATTCTTTATGTATTTTTAAATGCCTATTGATAATTTAACACCATAGTTAACCACATAATTAACCTGTAATTAAATTAACTAAAGAGTATCAAGATATATGAAACATAAACTAGCAAAAGTAAAGGGAGAACTAGACATATCCTAAAACATAGTTGGCACTATTTACATTTCTCTTTAACTCATAGAAAACTATAGGTAAGACCACATAAAGTGTATGGAATACTTGTGCAAAACTATCAACCACTTTGACCTAATTCATTTTCTATAACAGATTTATTGAGATATAATTTACATACCACACTCTTCATTCATTAAGTATGTACAATTCAGTGTACATAACTGCATTCAGAGTTATGTAAACATCACTACAATCTCATTTTAGAACATTTTTTTCATGTCAGAAAGAAATCCTGTTAATTCCCATTCCTTACACCAGCCAAGCCCTAGGAAACTACCCATCTACTTTCTGTTCATAGATTTGTCTCTGTAGATTTGCCTATTTTAGACATTTCATATAAATGAAATTGTACAACACATAACCTGTTGTGACTTTTTTTTTTTTTCATTTAACATAAAGTTTTCAAGGTTCACCTACATTGAAAAATATTATTAATATTTCATCATATGGATAGGTCATCTTTTATTTGACCTATCTATAACAGCAAAAGTTTGTGTGTTTTTATGTTTCTCTTCCACTTAAAACATGGTTAGACCTTCATATAATGTAAATGACTAGATGTGTTAACTTCTCCTTCAATCTGACAGTATCTTCACAGGAAAGTAGTGGAATTTTTTAGGACTTGGAGATCCTCCTTTGCTTATTACTAGTCGTAATACAGTTTTCTGTCAACATTAGTTATTTTATTTTATTTTCATGTCAACATTAGTTATTGTTGCTACTTTTAAGTACAGTAGATCTTTGGACAATATTTCATTGATTACTCTCTAATGACCTCAAATAGTTATTTCATATATGTTTTTTTCAGTTTTTGTAGTGATTTTTGACAGGAGAATAACTCTTATGTAAGCAAACACATTTTGTACAGTTTACTTTAATCATAACCCAATATGGTCTATACATTGCAATTGATTGATTTGTCTCTTAAATCCTTTTTAATTTACAGATTTCTACTTCATATTTCTTCTTCCCTAGCTATTATTTATTGAGGAAAAAAAAAGATAATTTGTCTTGTAGAAGTTATAATCTTCCAACAGGGGCATATTATCCAGTTGTCACTTTCTTTTTTTAGTGTCTATTAATAATTATTGCCCTGATCATTTTTTATTAGGTGTTAAAAATGGTGATGTTTTTAAATATCATTCTTTCTTCATTTATTAGCTGAATACTTCTTTAAAGAGAAATTTTTCTTATCATCTGTCAAGGTACAACTAGGAAAAATAAAAAAATATAAGTTAAACACTTGATTTTTTCCCTTTATTTACCAATTTCCTGACTGATAACCTGACTACATAGTATTGATTATCTTCTAAAGATAATCAATAGATTTTATTATTTTTGTGCTTTTTAAAATAATCTTATAGATTTTAATACAAGTGTTTCAATTGATAGCAGGATTTTCTAACTGAAGCTGAAACTCGTTCCATCTTTGTCTAGAGAAAGCATCCTTGCATTAAATCCTAAATACTTTTGGTTGGGTTTTAGAAGTCTTTGAGAACATCCTTTCTATGTGGTATGACAAAATTTTTCAGGCTCATCCTGTACATTTCTTGCCCCAGACCTAGATAGGCTTTTTTTTTGTGCAAGAAGCTTTGGTTATTTTTAGTAAAGAATTTCCAATATGAGTGCTAGGAATGTTCTTTACTACTGAGGTAGTCACTGTGTCCAGGCACTTTCAGGGGACAGAGCTAGAAAACAAAATTTTTAAGAATAAATTTAATGTACTAATAATGATACTTCCAAATTGAATTCAGGAATACAAGGTTTTTGTATAGCCTCACAAATATTACTTGTTTCCTCTTTTTTCTGATGCTGAATATTCTAGTTCTCAATGGCACCAACATAATTAGAATTTCCTTTGTACCATAACACACCAACAACAGTATCAGAATAACAATATTATTATAATACCATAAACAATATATTTATTGTAAACAGTTTGAATTTCTTCAGGATATACCATTATTTTAGAATACACTTCACTAAGACTATACAGAAAATTTCAGAGCCATAAAATCACTTAAAGTGTTAATGCCTTCAACTAGATCAGAAGTAGTTTTGTTTTATCTTTATTTTGAATTTTAGGGATTGCTTTATAAAATTAATTGTGTTCTATAGTTATTTAAAATATTTATATCATTCCAAAATTGTAGCCCCTCTCTTATATTTCATATACTTCATTCATGTTGTGCTTATCATTATTGTCTAAAGATAATGTTCATTATTTCATTGAAAAAATTATAATTAGTCATGTATTCATTAAGCATATATTGACATCATAAGTATTAGAATTAGAAGGTGAAGATTAGAATATAAGGAGAAATATACTATTAGGCTCCTGGTATATGTTAGGAAATATATTAAGATGTTTTATCAACTTTCGCTCTTTTAATTGCCAACTTTCTAATTATTTTATTTTAAAATATTATTACTAAAGAATAAATTGAGAATCAAATAGAATAGGTAGTCCTAAAAATTTGTGTAGGTTATGAGTGGAAGATTCATCTTTAAATCCAGATATAATCTCAGCCAAGTTCTGTGTAGTATATTCTATATAAAGTAAATAATTAAATAATATTTGTGTAATCCTTACAGAATTATTTCATAACTTATTGAACCTTCCAAATAATACTGAGAAGAAAGTTTTTATCCATGTTTTACAATAGAAATGTTGACTCTAAATCTTAATTTTTTGTGGTACTTACAATTTGTTTGTTTTGTAGCACCCTACCATCTGGTATCATATTGGGTTAGACCTAAGTTTGTATATATATAATGTAACAAAAAACTGAGTAGAATAAGAGAGTGACTTATTTTTATAGCTAAAGACAGAGTGATATATTTTATTTACTAGGTATCGAGAAAATATTTCAATATTAGTTTTTGTGAATATTCTAAATTGTTAAGAATTGCCAAGTTACACATTCTTTCACATGTTGCACTCTAAATTCTTTTATACACTTTAAATAACATCAAAAGTTTTCTGATTTCCATTAACAAGCACATTTCATTACGAATGCAATTTTTCTTTAAAAATGAGTAACATCCTATTGATGTTGAGAACAGAAATACACAACAGATAACGTGGTTCAATAAAGTATGTGCATCTGTTTTATCTCTTGAGATTGCAGAAATAAAGTGCACTGGAAGCTGCTAATGTCAATTAGCCAAATCTAAAGGGTGGCTGATTATGTATTCAAACAGTGAATCTCCCCAAGACCTTGAATTAAAAGTACATTAAAGCATGCAAAATTTACCTGCTCTAAAACATGGCACAACAGTTTTACAAACAATCTTATCTTTGTTCTCACAGTGAGACTGTCTTATTTGCAATTGGTGAAAATGCTCAACTTCTGGCAGTTCCATGGTCCCCTGTTTAAATAAAACGAATTTCACCTTAGCTAAAATTGTTTTCTGAAATCATCATAAAGGGTCAACTTTCTTTCACTTTTATCAACCCTGAGCACAAAACAGGTGGATACTGAACAGAAGATATTGATAAAGATATATGTTTTTGTAAAACCCAAATTTTCACACACACAAAATGTATTTTCATTATTTTTTACATAAAACAAGTAAAAAAAATCTTAATGTAAAAGACTCAGACAGAAGTGGTTGAAAAGACATCTCAGGCTCTGATTTATGAGTCTGGACCATCATGACCAGGTCCCAATCAGTCACTTGTATCCCTTTTTCTTGCTTTTGCAGATGATAAGTTTCTCCAACATCTCAGGTCACCAAAATAAATCAGCATCTTTAGCCAAATTTTGCCAAAACTTTGGCACACAATTCAAGAAGATTAGCATCTACCCAGCCCTGTTATTAAACTCCACGAACACAGGTCTTACCAAGCTCCTCTCTGCAGGATGTCCATCAGCCCTAGGGAATCTGCAAAACTTAGTAAGTGGTAGATAGATGTGTTGCAGTTACCATCAAGTATTTGGGGAGTTTAACTGCAAAATAAATTGAGGTTTAATGGGTCTACATTTGCTGTACCCAGAACTTTATTGGGGAGCAGTAGTTACTTTCATTACATTCAATATAATCATCACAATTACCTTCTGAAATATGTATTTTTATTCTCTTTTTATAAAAGAGTGAAGTAACTTTTCCATATTCACATGGCTAGTAAGTGGCAGAGATAGGAATTGAAATAGTTTCTGTGTTTCTTGGCCCAAACTCTTTTCTATGTCATTTTATTATCTCCACTTAAAGCGGTTCTGTACTTTCAGCTCATAAATGTGAGAAATCAAAAGGACAATGGCACTTTCACCTACATAAAATGAAAAGCCACCACTGGAAAGAGAAAATTATAAAAGAAGAGAAGAAGAAAATCCTTCAAAGACTTAAAAATGTAACCAGACTTCAGAAAATCTAGTGAATAACTTCTATTATATTATCAATATACTCTTTGTTACACATAAATATATAAAAAATTATGGTTCATTATAGTCACAATATATTGTATAATAAAATACTTTTAATACCCATTATCTCATGCTTATTTTCAATAATGTTGCAGAGTCATCATTATTATTAATATCTCCTCTTTATAAATAAAGAAACCAGCACTCAGATAGGTGAAATAATACACTTGTGTTTATACAGTGAGCAAGTAACAGAAGCAAGATTTAAGCTCAGGTCTTTTGGCTCCAAATAGAGGATACATTTTGCTCTCTTAAGTATCCCTCCATAATAAAGAAGCTTCTTTCCAGAGTGGGGACTGTTTTCCCTAGTGATAGTATTTAGTGAAAAACAACAGGCCAATACTTACAGCCCACTTTGCAGGAGTAAATTTAAAAGTTTCTGCTGTGAGAGAGTCTATAGGTGCCCAAGTCTTAATAAAAATAAGGAATTTAGAATTGAAAGCTAATTTTTGAATGTGCTAACAGCAAATTATTTTGGAAATGTTTAAATTAATTTGGCTTTGCATTTTGGAGTGTTTTTTTTTTTTAATTTCCATTAACAGTGAAATAATCTACTACACATGACAGAAAAGCCTTGATATAAAAGTCAAGTTGAAAGATGGCTATGTTTTCCAGTCTGAGTATAATCCTGACTGTATTATGGTTTGTTAAATTAAATCATTAAGAATTATATGAGTTTTACAATGCTTACATATCTTATTTTTATATTAATAGACCCTGATTTTATAAAGGATACTATTATGAAGATTATAAAACTGGACATACATAATGCTTTTTTTAAGACACTGTATTTGGGTTTAAAAAATTTTTAAAAATAGACAATATAAAATAGACTTAAAGTTCTATTTTAAAAAATTCAGTAACAGTGACTATGAAGATAATTCACTGTTTTTCTTTAATTATTTTTAAGTTTTTAAACTAAATAGTAATTACATAACAAAAAGAATTAAGAAATTCTTGGAAATGAAGAACGATTTCTCTAAAACTTAAATGATATTATTAAAATATCCATTATTGGTCTCTTAAAAATTGTTGCAATGATGCTAAGCTGACAAGCACAAAACTACTGCATACTCAAAAGGCCCATTATCTTCCTTGAGAGATGACAGTCAAGGTGGCAATAATACAAACTTGCCAATATACACTTGAATAAAACCTGGTCAACTCAGATGGAAATTCTTTTTTTACTAAGCTTTTATAATAAAGCATTTTAATTATACATATGAAATTGCATGAAGATGTAATAACAGCATTTAAAAGATTCCATTTAGAATGGCACAAGAAAGACTTTGTGAAATCTATTAACTATAAATTCAAGTCATGCTGTTAGAAAAAATGGAAGAAAAGTAAAGATTCTTCTCAAATATGACTTTTTTCTCCATCAATATTTGCTATATACATATATATATATATAATTTTTAAATAAAACTGGACAGAAACATATTGTTTGCTAAAATAAATAAAATTTGGTTCTGATTTATAATATTAGATCTAAACAAGTGACATATGAGACTGCAGATGTGGACAGCAATTTCTGAGAAAAGCAATTTAAATGGTGATGATTAAATGTCATTGCTGGCATTTGTTCAGAAATAATTCTACACTTCTGTCTCTCAGAGAGCAGCACTGTTCTAGAGGGATTAGACACTAGGGTAAGAATTATTTTGGTTAAACTAGAGATGTAAATTCTAACTAACACACTGGCCAGTGTCTTTATTTAAGTCTGTGTACACTTGTATTATGGATTTTCAAATAATCATCAAACAAACTTGCAATATTGATTTCATGTGGAGCAATAATATATTCCATTAATGAAATTTTTAGTGCCATTAACATTATGTATCAATAAAAGTGGTTCTTGATGCAAATTTACTCGTTTGTATACAACTTGATCATTTCTTAAGCCTTAGGATGTGATTTTTGAGAAACAAAAATTGATAATTTTTTATTACCTTTGAAGTATCATTGGCATCAGCCTAAGTTTATAGTACCAACTCCTGAAAGGCATTTAGTTTAGTTTTTACTGTCAATTTTTAAAAAGAAAATATAATGCATATTTAAACAAACACATAATAAGTGTTTTCCCTACAAAATGTATATTTCGGTCAATAGAACTCATTGAACATTGGATGGATTAAAATCCAATTTAAAAAACTTGTTAATGTCACCAAAATTCTCTTAGAAAAATATTTTTTTATTTAAAATTTTAAGTATGAACACAACTCTAATAACATAGGACTTTGTTAATATATGGCCAATAATCCTGTTGCCTTAAGGTTCCATTCTTTCCTGAAAATAATTCTGCTTAGCTGTATATCAAATTAACTTGAATTGTCATTACCAAAAATGGTAGAGTAGGAAACTTCAAAACTTTATCTCCCCACTAAGCAATGATTAAATTTTCAAAAACTGTCCGAATCACCTTCTACAGAGCTCTGGTATTTATTTAAAAATTTACAAAGAATAGAGGATACTTAATGAAGAAGGACTGTTTTACATTGGCAAGAAAGTAGACAAATACATCAATGGAACATAATAGAGAATCCACACAAATAATGTCAACTGATCTTTGACAAAGGTGTGAAGGCAATTCAATAGAACAAAGATAGTTTTCATAACCAATAGTGCTAGAACAACTGGACAACCACATGTAAAAAGTGAATCTAGATATAAACATTACACTTTTCACATCAATTAAAGTGAATCATAGATAGACATAAATGTAAAACACAAAACTATAAAACTTCTAAAATATAATATAGGAGAAAATCTTTATAACCTTGGATTTTGCAATGTGCGTTTAGAAACAACAACAAAAGCAAATCCATGTAAGGAAGTTAATAAGTTGCACTACATTAAATTAAAACACATCTGCTATGTGAAAGACACTGTTAAGAGAATGAAAAGACAAGCTATGAACTTGGAGAAAATAATTGCAAAATATGTATCCAATAAAGAATTTGTACCCAAAATATACAAAGAACTCCTGAAATTTAACACCAAGAAAATAAACATACCAAATTAAGAAAAAAAAAAAAAAGGCAAATGATCTGACAGACAATACCAAAGATTTATAGATAGCAAATAGGATATGTAAAGATGCTTAACATCATATGTCATTAGAGAACTGCAAACTAAAACAATTATGAGATACTTCTACCTACCTAATAGAATGGCTAAAATTAAAACAAACAACAACAACAACAATAATAACAACAACACACGAAGTTACAATACCAAGTGCTGATGAGGATGTGGAACAATAGGAACTCTCACTTGTTACTGGTAGAATGCAAACTGATACCACTACTCAGGAAGACATTCTGGCAGTGTGACATTTCTTACAAAGTCAATCACAGCTTTACCATTTGATCCAGCAATTGCACACCTAGGTATTTTCTCAAATAAGTTGAAAACTCATATGCATACAAATCCTTGAACATGAATCTTTATAGTATAGAAGCTTTATTCACAATAGCCCCAAATTAAAAGCAATCGAGACACTCCTCGATGACGACAGAAAAACACAGATAAATAATCTGTGGTACAGCTACAGAATGTAATACTACTCAGTGATAAAATAAATGAGATTTCAAGACATAAAAATACATAGGAGGAATATTAAGTGCATATTGCTAAATAAAATAAATTATTCTGAAAAGGCTACATATTATATGATTCCAATGGCATGACATTCTGGAAAAGGCAAACTATGAGGCAGTAAAAAGATGAATTGCCAAAGGTTAAATGTGGGAAGGTGGGGGAAAGTAGAAAAGGAGGAATAGCAGAAGCACAGAGCTTATTTAAAGTGGTGATTTATATATAATAAAACAATAATTTTGGATATATGACATTGCGCATTTGTCAAAATTCACAGAACTATACATTTTACAAAGAGTGAAACCAAATATAAACTATGAAAATTGGTCAATAATAATGTATCAATATTGGTTCATCATCGTATCAACATTGGTTCATCAATCATAACAAATAAACTACACTTATGCTAAATGTTAAAAATAGGGGAAACTGAGTGGGGAAGAGAGGGAATATTTCAGAATAGTGTGTATTACCTGCTCAGTTTTTCTACAATTCTAAAACTGCTCTAAAAAATAAAGTTTATTAATTACATATCAATAAAACACAAAAGAAGACAGTAATGGTGAAATAGAGGAATAAAAAATATGTGATATATAGAAATATATAGCAAAATAAAAGAAATAATTCTTCCTTTATTTGCAATTACTTTAAATATAAGTAGATTAAATTCTCTGATTAAACACTGAGACTGAAAGTTTTGACTTTTAAAAATAATACAACTAAATGGTGTCTATGAGACTCTCTTTAAATCCAAAGACACAAAAAGATTGAAAGTGAAAGAATAGAAAAAGATACTACACAAATAGTGATGAAAAGAGAGCTCAGGTGGCTATACTAATATTAAGCAAAATATATCTTAAACAAACAATGGGTCAAAGAAGTCACAGGATATTTTAGTGATTGAAACATATATACATATATATATATATATACACACATATACATATATATTTTTTTTCTAGAGATGTTAGTTAACTATGGATAAAGAAAGAGAAAATGTCATGTTCACATAATTATAGCATAACATGCACATTCCTCAAATATAAGATTTAGAAAAACAAGGTATAATTTTTAGTATTCCGAAAAATAATCTGAAAACTTAATGGTGAAAATGGGGATTAGTGTGGGTTGGGGTAGAAAATCCAGGATGAAGGACAATTTTTGAGATATGCAAATAAATATGAGACCAGTGAAAAGGAACCATAATGCTAGCCAAAGAATTAAAAGAATAGGAAGGAGCTATATAAATACTTCAGCAGTAAAACACGTTGAAGGCAAGTAGGCATGAAATTAATAATTATTTTTAAATGCTAACACATTGAATTCATTTTAAAACTTGCCTTTAATAAGAAAAGTAGGCAAGAGCATTTTGCACAATTAGGTAATAATGGAGATTTGTAAAATATCTATTAATAAAATGTAGCAAAGTGAATATTTTTTAAATGAGCATTAAAAACCATTAGGTTTAGATAAAGTTATTTTAATACGATGAGGAAATTATCTCACTAATTTGACAAAAAGAATTTATTTTGAAATGGCAGAGTAAGGTATAATAAGGAATGCAATTAGGAAAAGTACAGGCAGTTCAGTTCTTTCATCGAATGAACTAAGCTATTCTGCAAATTATTTCTATTCACATTAGTACAATAAAGATTTTTAAAATAAACTGAAATAAAGTGGCAAAAGATAATGATCACCATCGGTGACTAGAATTTATGAATTAGAGTTGAAAGAGATCAATTGTCCTGTCATTCTGTCACACTAAACAGGTCCTCTTACTTCTGCCCAGTCCTCTTTCTAGGGTGCTGCATAGAACTATCATTTTCAATAGACAGTGCTCCTGCATGTCATGGATCTCCACTAAGACATCTGGATTTACAAATAAGGACACAGTATACCCCTACAGCAGCCAGAGAATTGTTTTATTTTTTTTTCCTTAATCCTCTGTTCAAACCCTATGAAGGTTTCTCTTAGAATAAAATATAATGTCCCAATTATGACTCATTTCAAGCTATCTCTTCAGCACTTCCTTCCAATTATCCCTCCCCCGACCCCTATACATAAAATGCAATCCAGCCATCGGCATTTCCTTGCTGCTCTTGAAGCATGCTAAACATGTTACCTCCTTAGCACGCTCAAGGCTACTATTCCTTTTGCCTGATGCACCGTTCTCCCAGATACTCTCACTGACCCTTCAATTCACTTATGTCTCTGATCAAAAGTCACTTCTTCAGAGAGACTTTCTCTAGCCAGGCTATCTAAACAGCACTCAAACCTATTGTGTTTCATTTTTCTTGTAAAAATTATCTCGATAGGGGGTGGCTCCATAGTATAGTGGTTAGCATGTCAGCTTTACATGCAGAAGGTCTTGGGTTTGCACCCCAGGTGGAGCCCCAGACCATACCCTGGGTGTGCCAGGTCCCCTGAGTGCACTGGAGGTGCCAGTCCCTGGGTGCACACCCCAAGCATGTGGGAGGAGACATCCCGCTTTCAGAGATCCAATTCTTAAGGGAAAACGGCAACAGCCATAAGTCAGGGGTGCAAGTGGAGGGATGGGGAATTAAAGAGGGGGAAAAATTATCACTCTATCTTTTTTCTTAACATAGGTGTTTATTGCTATAAACTTTCCTCTTAAAACTACTCTGCAGTATCCTATAAATTTGATATGTTCTGATTCCATTTTTGTTTCAAGATATTTTTGTTTTCTCTTTTGATTTCTTCTTTGACACATTTGTGGTCCAGTAGCATGATGTTTAATCTCCACATATTTCTAAATTTTCTAGCTTTCCTCCTGTTATCAATGCTGGTTTCATATTATTGCTGTCTGAAAAGATACTTGGTATGATTTCAATGTTCTTAAATTTATAAGACTTTATGTGACCCATTTTATAATCTATTTTATAATGTGTATTCTGCTGCTGTTGGATGCAATCTTCTGTGTATATCTGCTAATTTTATTGGTCTAAAGTTTAGTTCAAGTCCAATGTCTCATTTGTAATTTTCTTTTGGTCTGGATAATTTATGCGTTTGCAAGTGCAGCATTAAAGTCCTCACTATTATTGCATGATTGTGTATTTCTTCCTTTAGATTTGTTAGTATTTACTTCTTATATTTAGAGGCTCTAATGTTCTATGTATATATAATTATATCTTCGTGATGAATTGACCTCTTTATTATTACATAATGTTCATCTTTATCTCCTGTTACTATATTTGACTTAGCGTCTATTTCATCTGATATAAGTATAGCTACCCCTGTTCTCTTTTGGTTTGCACTTGCATGGAATATCTTTTTCCATCCTTTCATTGTGAGCCAACTAAAGTGAGTTATTTGTAGGCTGCATATATTTGGGTCTTATTTTTTTTATCTATCTAGCTACTCTATGCCTTTTGATTGAGTAGTTGAATTCATTTATAGTTAGAGTAATTATTGATATGTGAGAATTTACTTGTTCCGTATCGATTGTTTTCTGGCTGTTTTGTAGTTCCTTTGTTTATTTCTTCCTCTCCTGCAGCCTTCCTTTGTGTATTGATGATTTTCCACATTGGCAGGCTTTAATTCCTTTCTCTATCTTTTATGAATCTACTGTAGTTTTCGCTTTGTGGTTATCTTGAAGCTTACATTAAACATCTTGTACCAGTCTATTTTATGCTGACAAAAAGTTACCTTTGATCTCATACAAAAACTCTATCCTTTAACTCCCCTATATTTTGTTTTTGGTGACACAATTTACATTTTTTATATAATGTATTGAGTTGAAGAAGGAAGTTGAGGGAGGAACTTTGGCAATTAATGTCTTACATTTGCTCAGTCAAAGAGGTCCAGGCTGGCTGCCAGTTTATTTCCTGGCTCCTGTGGGACTGGGCACAGAGGGAGGGGAGAGTGAAGGTAAATGGAGCAGGGAGGGACTCAGTGACTAGCATCAGTTAACTCAAATACCTGTGGAGTAAAAAGTGGCAAAATTTGCAGGAGTATGGGATAGCTGTGGTGGCCTTTGGCTTTGTCAGTGGTGAAATCTGTTGAGTTGTCTGTAGAGCATGTCTCTGTGAACTGCCATCACTCCTACTATGTATCTGGTAATTATAGCTCCTGTTTCTTTTCCCTAGCTGGCTCTATATGTCTCATCTTTGCTGGATAGGACCTTTGCACAGTGTCTCAAAAAGCTGGATAAAGGTGGTTGCTCATCCACTCTTCCTTTCCTGGCAAGAGGAACTCTTTCTAACTGGAAAGTTCTATCTTGGTGCTAAAAAATAAATGACTTCTTGGGGAATGGGATGATACAGACAAAAAAAAAACACATTGTCTTCCTTTTCTTCTTGTGTAATTATTCTTAGGCTTTTTGTTTTACTGTGTTCCTAGGTAAACTCTAGAAGTCTCTCAGAGATGTTTTTGTTCATAGATAGCTGTCTAATCATTGATCTTTGTGAGGAGAAATAGAGGCTGAATTGTCTCATGTCACCATTTTGGTCTTCTCAAATCTTCAAATCTTCAAATCTTCTGACCCTCTCTTTGTCATATGCATTTGGTAAAATTCTACAACTCGACCGTACTATGCCTTTGTTCTTGCAACTGAATGGTGCTAGAGTAAAATATGTAACCATCCTGAGTGAATTCTAAATTTATAATGTGAGTTCCTTAATGATGCTGGGGAATTAGATCACAACTTCTTAGCTGATTCAGTCTCTATACTCCTTTTTTTTCTTTTCTCCTCAATTTCCACATGTCTTCTGGTATAGTCACTCATAGCTAAAGAACATGCCTTCTGTTAGGAAAATGTAAACAATCAGAAGATAATTTCCACAGGTACCTAAGACCACATCTACCTATCAGCATGTATACTCAAATATTTATAATTTTTCTTGTTTCTTATATCCAATGAAATTCTTGTCTTCTACTTTTATTCTCTCTCTCTCCTCTAGCAATTTTTGAGAGCCTCTTACAAAATCAGTTTCCCCACTTTATTGAATCATTGACCTCATTTATCATTCACAGCAGCCGAAACATATTAACAATAATGTGTTTAAAATACACTCTCTTGACCCCTTATCAAGAAATTTCTTTTCTAAATATAAAGTAAACTAAAATGTGATGTTATATTTAAGCAACAGTTGTTGAGAAAGAAAGTTTGAAGGTATTATTTAAAGGGATAGTAAAATTCCTACAGAGTCGAGGAAGTTGAACTAGAGGGACTCTATTTAACGCTGTTGTTATGATCCTATTTTTAGCTCTCAGTTCATTGCTGTCCCAGAAATATGTATTACAATAATAATAGTAAACAAATGGGATTTTTATTCTGAGTGTAAGTCTAATAAAAAAAAATGCTTCCCAAATAACAAGGAATTTACACTTTCTGCTAATATTTCCTGAAAGTTCACTATCAAATTCATCTTTTCTTCTTTAATTACATTGATTTTCTTTTGTTCTATTGTCAATGGATTTCCAAACCTGAGTAATAGTTTATGGCTGAAAACTTTCCTTAGCATATAATATAACAGAAAAAGAAACATAAAACCACTAGGTTAGCATTCAAATATCTATCACTTTTAATGTGAGTAAATAAAAGAGGATTTTCTCTATCTAATTCCTGCATGAAACAAAGCCTCAATTGATTAGCTTTCCAGAGCAAGTTCATTCCTTTGTGTATCATTTAATCCATATGTAGTATTAATTACTAATAGATATCTGATAGAATCTATAAAGAACATAATTTTCTCCTATGAGTAGCAATCAACATTCAGAGATTTTAAGGGATTTTTGAAAATCGGTATAATAAATATTAAAAAGTCAGAATTAATCAATCTTTTCATAATGCCCTTATGCAAATTGCAGAGATTTTTTCCTTTCCAGCTTAATGGTCACTGACCATTGGAATTCCAAATATATGACACTTATTTAAATATAACTTACTACTAGACAAGATATCTAGTAAGCTCCACAGCGAGGAATTAAATAGATAAAACATAAAATCTAAGAAAAAAGAGAATATGTGGCATCAAAAAATGGCTCAGTAGGATACAAATAAGTAAAACATGAGGATGAAATGAATTGGAACTGAACCTATTTGCATTAGGGATTGAACATGATGTGCTCAGTAGGAAAGTTTAAAACACTTCACTGAACAATAGAAAAATAAGTTGAATATTTTAGCAATGTCTCAGTATTCCCCAAATGAGCTTTTGTTGTATAGTCAATTTCAACCATTTTCTTTCAAAAAGTAATGGTTTCTTAATACATCTTTAAAAAAATGCAGTCAAAAGTTCCAATATAAATGAAATTTCTCTATGAGCAACAACTTCCTTTTGATGGTTTCTAAGGGTTTTTGTTTGATGTAGTGGTGTTGCTAGTTTTAGCTTCCCTTGCTCTTATCAGTCTATTCCTTTCAAAGTGACTTCAGTTGAGGAATTTATGTGGAACAAGTTAATGATTATTGAAGATCTGTTTCCTGCTCCTTATCAAGCTTAATTAATTGCATGATAAGAAGACACTGCTTTTTGCTATTTGTTTGATTATTTGGGCTAACAGTCTTTATACCTGTCTATTAGTTTGCCAGGTTGCCCAACAAAATGCCACAGACTGGGAGGTTTAAACAGCAGAAATGTATTTCCTCGCAGTTCTGGAGCCTAGATGTTCAAGATCAATGTGTCAGCAGGGTTGTTTTTTCCTGAGTGTTCTCTTCTTGGCTTGCAGATGTCTCCCTCACTGTTAACTCGTGTGGCCTTTTCTCTGTGGGTATGAATCCCTGGTGTCTCTTTTTATAAGTAAACCAGTCAAGTTGTATTAGGGCCTGCTCATATGACCTCCATTAACCTTAATCATCTCTTTAAAGGCCCTATCTTCAAATACAGCCACATTCTGAGGTATTGAGAATAGGGTTTTCAAACATGAATTTTTGGAGGACACAATTTAGCCACCATCTAGAATGAATCTGCCATACCATGTAAATTTTTAAATGAGAGAAATACAGGAGTTAGCCTAGAAGATAATTGAGACCACTATTTACATTATTCTATAAAGTTTAGCATGAGACTCAGCATGAGTAGATTTCAATACTTTATGATTGTGACTAAAATTTTAACATTAAAAAATCAAAAACAGTCTCAGTAAATTTAATTTTGAAGCATTTTATAGAGAGATGGGACAAAGAAGTTACCTCTTATGAGACATAATAATAGATTATCAGTGCAGATAAAGAACACCATGAAACTAACAATAATAGAACTTTGCCTCTTCAATTAAAAATCTACACTGAATTTTGTTGAGTGAATAAATAAGTGAATGAAAATGGATTTAAGGGTATACCATTGAGATATTTAGTTTATTTTAAAATGCTGATGTCTTTCAATAATCTGTATAAGAGAATGAAATAAAATATTTTTCAAAGTGATTACAATGCACTTGCAGATAATTTTGGATTTATTTTCCATAAGCAAAGGAATAATCACTAAACTGACGGTGTCATTACGAAGCTTCTAGGATTTAGCCTTCCATATAAACCTCACTTCTGCCATGATCCCCACTTTACTGTTTTCAAAATCCAAGATACTGCTGTAGGCAATATGTTTTCTTCTCAGCCTAGGGTCAATCTCATCTAATTAGATGCTCATGTTGTTGCCTTCTTTTTTTTTAATCTCAACTCAGTTCAAGGAACATCATTAGTTTGAAGTATTTCCATACTTTAGACCACAAGGTAGAACTAATTATTCCATCCCTCTTCCCTCTACTGTATTTGGTATAAACTTTGTATATAAGTGTGAATATATACCTTGCAATTGACATAGAGAATATGTTGACATTTTGTGTACAGAAACACTCATGTAATTCTCAATCTATAGTCTCATCTAATCCTTTTAATTTAAATAAAGCATGGACTCTAAAATCGAATTTAAAAAATACCCCAAATTAGCTAGATTAGGAGGACTTTACCAACAATTATATATTCCATCCTGATGCCAAAGTACAAAGACCCCCTCAATGATTGGGGTCCACTCAACCCCTGTTTCTCTTTAATGAAGTGAGTTGTACATAAGTCCATAAAATGTTCTTCTTAAAATAAATTTAAACCATATTGTACAATAGAGTAAACAATCACACAGGGCTTGCATTTAATTAATCTTTACTTTTATTCATATATTTTCTTAAAAACATACTGTAAAATATGCACTGCAGTAAAGAAACAATAGAAAAGTAGAAATAGAAATAAAAATAACTGCTTATAATTTCTCCATTTTCTACACCCTCCCTTCCCATTGATATGCTAATTCATTTACACTTTTTCTATTATAATTGACAGACAATAATATATTAGTTTCAGTTGTACAGCATAGTGATTAGAGCTAAAGAGATTACCCAATTAAATCTACTACCCCTCTTCCCCTTTACATATTTATTACAACATTGTTGACTGTTTTCCTTATGCTACACTTTATATCCACACAACTATCCATTTGTATTTCTTAATCTTTTTGCCTTTTTTTCACTATCCCTCTAACCCCCTCCTGTCTAGTAGCCCTCAAAATATTCTCTGTATCTATGAGTCCGTTTCAACTTTTGTTATTATCATTGCTTATATTGTTCTTTAGATTCTACATGTACATGAAATCATGTGGTATTTGTCTTTCTTTAACTGACTTGCTTTATTTAATGCAATACCCTCTAGGACCATCAAGGCAGTATCTTTTTCCATCCCCTTCCTTTTAGCGTGTGTGTCCTTTATCTGAAGTGAGTCTCTTATAGGTAGCATATGTGTAGGGGTCTTCTTTTTTTATCCATTAAGCCACCCTAATCTTTGACTGTAGCACTTAATTCTTTTCCATTTGAGGTACTCATTGATAGATATGTAGTTATTACCATTTTTTATTCATGACTTTGATACATGTTTTTTCTTCTTAAAGAAGTCCCTCCAACATTTCCTGTAATAGTGGCTTGGTGGTGGTGAATTTCTTTAGCTTATTTTTGTCAGGGAAGCTCTTTATCTGTCCTTCAACTCTAAATAATATTTTGCTGGATAAAGTATTCTTGGTTGTAAATCTTTGGTTTTCATCACTTTGAATCTTTTTTGCCACGCCCTTCTTTTGAGAAATAAGTTGTCAGTCTTATGGGTGCTCCTTTGTAGGTAACTAACTGCTTTTCTATTGCTGCTTTTAAGATTCTCTCTATGTACTTAACCTTTGGCATTTTAATTATGATGTGTCTTGGTGTGGGCTTCTTTGGGTTCCTCTTTCTTGGGACTCCCTGAGCTTCCTGGGGTTGTATGTCTATTTCCTTCACCAGGTGGGGGAAGTTTTCCATCATTATTTCTTCAAATAGCTTTTCATCTTCTTGTTCTTCCTCTCCTTCTTCAGGTACCCCTATTACATGGATATTGTTACATTTAATTTTATCCCAAAGACTCCTTAAATTATTATCATTATTATATTCATGGCTTCTTCTCCCCCACCCCATTCTGATTGGGTGTCTTTGGCTTCCCCATCCTCTTTATTGGTAGTCTGAGCCTCTTCTTCATCCACTCTGTTAATTCCCTCTAATGTACTCTTCATCTCAGAAAATGTATTCTTCATTTCTGACTGGTTATAATTTTATAATTTCCATTTCCATTTTTATGGGTTTTTTATCCCTTTGTTAAAGTTTCCACTGAATTTATCTACATTTTCCCTGTGTTCACTGAGCATCTTTATAACCAGTATTTTGAACTCTGCATCTGTTAGATTGCTTGACTCTATTGTTCTTGGATCTCTGTTCTGTTTTCTCATATTGTTTCTGCTTCTTTGCCTTCCCATTTTGGCTGCTTTTCTGTGTCTGTTTCTATGTACTAAGCAAAGATCTTAAGTCTCTTGGTCTTATTATTGTGGTTTTACACAGTAGGTGTCCCATGGCACAGTCCTGAGAAGAATTCAGCAGCAGGCCAATTTTAGCCCCAACCTGTGTCCCTCCAGGGCCACCTGTTAAGATTCAGCAAGCAATCCACATATGGTGTGCTTTTAGTTTCCTTAAGAAGCCATGCCAGAAACTAAGGTCAAGTGCCATCAGTGTGGGTCTTGGAGCTTGCTTAGCAATTTACATAGGACTCACGGAGGGCACAACAGGCTGTCTGCATTTACATCTTTATCTATGTTCATGCCAACATACAAATTCACAAATTAATTTTTTTGCACATTTATCCATATTTTCACCCCAGCCTGTATCAGCAGTAAGGCTGCTATTTTTATCTTCAACAGCTTGATTTAATTTTTAAACTTAACAACTCAAATGGAAAAAAAGTTTTTTTATTACTCTACTGAAAAGTAAGAACTAGCTTATCCAAGACTGATTCTTCACAAGCTGGCCTCTGAAAAAGTCCTTTTAAACCAGCTAATGCTGAGAGTTTAAGACACTCAAATCAAAATGGAAGAAACCTGAAGTGGCAGTTTAATTGGATTGGTGCTCTCCCTACAAAGAATACAGAAGTAGCAGACCTAGACTACATACTGAGGTCCTGCCATATTATACACCATCTGTAACTCTCATGTTTGACCCCGCCTTCTTCATTTTGTCAGCTGATGAGGGCTGAGGTGATGACATAAGGCTGGAGCCAAAGTTCTTTTACATCATATTGCTGGGACCAGAGGTTTGGACCCTAGACCTTGATTACTCCATGTGAGGGGCTTGTACCCTCTCAATCATGCAACTTAAAAGCCCCACAAGCCCAAAGACTGAGGTTTTTCTTCCAGAGCCTAAGTTTGGCTCTGCTAGATCCAGGTATACAATAGGAAACAGGGGTTCACAAACATCAAAAATTCTTAGGCTAGTACTCAAATTTTTGTAAGGTATGTGGTTAATGTCTTTCTCCAGAGAAGATGAAAAGTAGTGCTTCTTCATCTTTAACCACATGTCTTCTCCAAAGCCTAGCACCATAGAACATTTTTCCTCTACCTAAATACAAAAATGAAAACCTGTATATTTTACCATAGTTTATTAGCTGAACATCTGCAAGTTGCTTTTGCAAAGAGTGAGAAAAATAATTGATTTAAACCAAATTTGCTGTCATAAAAGTACCAGAGAGATGTAAAATGCATTTTCTTATTTTTATCACATTTAAAAGAAATGAATTCAAAACTCTTTTAACCATAAATGACTTAAGAATAAATTTAAAGCGATTTCATAAGAAAAATATACTATTTTGCTAATGTACATGGTGTGTAGAATATACTAAAATTCAGAGGGAAATACATGCTTTTATTTTTCCTAGAAAAAAAAAAAACTATAGTAGCTATACCAAAAATAAACAGATGATGACCATGTTTATTTCTAGCATATCGAAGGCTAACAATATTTTTGGTAATGTTAGGGAAGATTGTTGAGAAGACATGACCCAGAATGACCTGAGAGCTGAATCCTGGCAATTGCAGTCTTCTTACACCCTCCCCTGTACTTGGAATGTGCACTTAACTCTCATTCCTTGTGCTAGAAGCTGCCCAAGGACACCTACTAGAGATAGTAATGTGGTGATGAGATTATCTGAACTAGGTACATCTAAACCTGGTTAAGTATCCCTGTGTATATGATCGAATCCAGTTAGGGCCTCATTACAAACTTTTAAGATTTGGAGGATAGGTGTAGAAAAATGGCCACCTTGCAGATGCCTAAGACAAGCATGGTAAGTAAACTTCCTTGCTTATTAAATCTGCTAACTACCAGTCTGGTGGACTGCCATTTTTTTAGTCTCTCCCTGACCTCTGTGTATGGGTGATAGTTTCAGATTACACCCAGGAAGCTCCTAATGAGGGAAGAGGTTTTGACTCAACAGGTTAGTCCTCAATTGTATATATGTATCACAAAAACAAATACTGCTACTATATTTTAATAAATTCTATGAGCTAAAAAATAAATTGCAAAGAAAAATAATTTTAAACGTATTTCAATATGGTAGTAGGCAAAAAATAGGAGAGGAGGAGGAAACAGCAAAATAATGAAATGAATACCTACACAGGAAACCACACACATGTAAATGAATATTTCATTAAAAATAGATTCAACAAGGCATAAAAATAAACATAGAATTCTGAATTAAAAAATGTAGTTTGGGAAAACAAAAGTTTCTCATTTCCACTATAAAAAAACAAGAACGAGAGAAAAAAATCTCAATATATATGTGTGTGTGAGCACATGTGTGTGTAGGCTTCCTAGTCTGCTTCCTGGGCAATGGGGTTTTTACGTAGAGAGCTATAGCAGTTCCTTGGAGCTGTGTAGTTAGCCCCCATGTCCAAAGTACCAGTTCATTTTTTTTATTGTCCCTTGGAATGGCTTGTATCTTTCTAAGTGGTTAAAACTCCAGTTTTTATTTAGTCTCTTGTCTCTCCCTGATCATTTTACTCTTTTGGTATATACTCCCAGTGGTTCCCTGTCCCTATTTGTAGATGGCAGTCTCTCATTAAAGGGCATTCCAGTGGATATAATGTTCCTTTCTCTTTTCCTGTTATAAGATTTGAGCCACTGGTCTTCATGGCTGTGCACTCTGATAGTCCATTGGGTCTGGAGTTGGAGAGAGACAAGGGCAAGGTAAGCAACAGCACATTAACATCTGGTCCCTAAAACACTATTTTTTTTCAAGGTACCATATCAAATTCCTCATTCTAGCTCTATGTACCACTTGGGGCTTCCAAGCGATCTGTGGATAGTCTGCAGCTGCTACAGTAGATCAGGCAACAAGAAATTAGAATTTCACAAAAATACAGTGGGCCACTTGCTAGTACTGCTCAGTTGGTTGATGAGGTTTGCCCTGTGGCCTTGAGGAATGTAACCATACTGCAATTTTTGGAGGAGACTGCAGAATAAAGTAGTCAATGTGAAACCTTCACTCACCAGACACTTAGGTACCAATGAAAAGGTGAGGTTATGGATATATGCTTAAGCGGTGGAAACTCAGGATGGTTTCAGATGGTGAGTTCCACAATTTAGGATGGAAAGTGATGGCAAACAATGAAGCAAACAGTACACCATTGCAGTGGTCAAAGTACAAGCTCACCAGCAGACAGTGCTACCTTCCTTGGCTATCTCTGCCTTTTGGGAAATCCAATTAGTAAGCCAAGAGCAGTCTAATGGCATCATCTGGAGCCAAAGCACCCTGCTCACTGTGCCAATCGCTTTAACCATATCACTTTGGGTGAGTTATGGTGATGAGGCCAGATGAAGATCAAGAGAAAGAAACAAAAAAAAATTGTAGACTTTTGTTATACTCACACTTCCTTGAGAAAGAGCACAGTATGCTACATAGAGCCACTGAGGGGAAGCACTGAGGTCAGTTAGAAGGCAGAGAGAGGAACTGTGGGCAAGCACCTTTGTGTAGTTTCTATGGGAAGGACAGGTGAGGCAGGACATGTAGGCTTTATATTGGCTAACTTGAATGAATTAGTGGATGGACTCTGGGGTATAAGGACTATTCCTGGTTGTCTGTTGGCCTTGGGGAAATTAGAATGGGTGTATAGTGGCCCTGAATGTGAGTGCTCAACAAGGGACCTTGTTGGAAGTATAAACTTAATGGGCTACACAAGAAAAGTAAGCAAGCAGTACATGGCTGTGTGTGTGTGTGTGTGTGTGTGTGTGTGTGTGTGTGTGTATTAAACCACTAGAAAAATCAAGGAGAATTTATTTTTCTTCTTTGATAGAAACTAGATATTGGGAGTGTCGGGATATTATTGTTGTATGGTTTACTCTTTATTCTTTTACTCTTTGCTCTCTTTGAAAATAAATATGAACAGTTTGTTGCAATTCAGAAATATGTGCTAAAGAGACTTCTGCTACTGCCTTAAGATGGAATAACAGAAAACTGAAATACAAATAAAACTTTACAAAAATTAACTCACAATGTATCATTGACCTAAATGTAAAATACAGAACTGTAAAACTCCTAGAAGATAGCATAAGAGAAAACCTAGATGATCTTTTAGATAAAACAAAGGCATGATCAATGAAGAAATAATAGATAAGATGGGCTTCATTAAAATTAAAACTTCTACTCTATGAAAGACAATGTCAAGGAAATGAAAAAAGAAGTCAGGCCTATTTTACAGCTACCATCCATTATTTTATTGCATACCTTGTTTCTCAGGTCTTTATTTTTCTATATCTTGTATCTCTCCTTTGTTTAATTGCTATATACCTCTGATTATTTGGATGGAAAATAAAACCTTTATTCAGGGTGCACAATTGATTAATAGTCTTGCTAGATGTAGAATTAGATTCAAAATAATTTTCCCTATGCATTTTAAACTCTGATTCAATGGATGATACTTGACTTTACAAAGAGGTCTGATGCCTGTTCTTAGGTGGCTATGTTCTATGCAGTCACTGTGGACACAGAATTGGCAAATACAGAAAAGTTGTAAATTGAGGAAATACAGGGTAAGTTTCTTGTGAACCTCTAGTCACATAATTTTCAGCAACCATCTATACACAAAATTTTCAAACATATGCTATTGTTTAATGACAGCTTATTTGAAATTTATTGTTGATTCATTAGCAATGAACTTATGGCCAATGACACTATAACTTATTTCTGAACAAAGCCTACCTAACACATGTTTTTCTCCATAAGGTAAGTCACAGTCTTCTTGCATTTACACTAAACTGCACTTCAGCACTATCTTGAAGGTTATTTTCAACAGTGAAATCACCAACTAAAAGCATGAAAATGGAAAAAGTATGGCACTAAATGCATGGTGAAAAGGACATTTGTTTACAACATGAGAGACCAAACAAGAAGACAGAGCATTACCTAGACTGGCTTGAAATGGGAACATGCACTTAGGGCAATTCAAAACATTTGCTGTTCTGTGCATCCCCACAAATGTTCATGAAATCACCATGAATAGTGATTTAGGGGTTATAAATAAATTTTACTGAATAGGAAAATTTGAAAAATCGGAGTCCATGAATAATTAAGATTGATTGCACATGCTATTCCTGGCAGTTTTTAAAACATTATTTTCATCTATAATATTCTTAACATTTATGAAATTCGTGTTCAAGAAAAGCCTTCTATCAAACTCTCAAAAGAAATTTAAATGCAGGAAGAGGAAACTAAAGCAGAGTGCAAACTATTAAAGTGCAAGCTAAGTAATACTAACACAAGTGAATGTGTTTACCTTCCCTCCACTCTGATCTCTTGAAAAATTTGCCAATGGGCCAGTCAGAAAACAACCTAGTCCCAAAGCATTGCTATACATCTTATTCTAGTGGTGTACAATTTTCAACTGAATTTTAACATGTTTATATTTAAAGGATTATGATAAAAAAATTAACTTTTAATATTTCACAAAAACCAAGACAAGAGCTAGTAGCTCTTATTAACAAATTTACTTCAGACACGATCAGAAGAATGTCATTATCTTTGACCACATGCCTCTCATAGATTCCTCTACTATGTACAAGAGTTTGTTATATTTTTAATGAATTGATTCTTACAATGAATATTAATAAACAAACCTTAACTCATATAAGACCCAAATTCACAAACTGATTCAGTATGTATATATCCAGTTTTTACAGAGATGAATAATGGAGTTTGAATTTTAGTTTTATGCATTGCATGCATGTTTGATCAAAGCTTTCGTCATTCACACAAGTAAAACTTCAAAAGAATACTATATTTAAAATGTTATTCAATGTGTGAAATTAAACTCATAATTTTTATGTGAACATTTCTAGTACATGAAGGCAAATGATCCAAACATAAATATATCAGCTGGCTATTAAAAAGTTTTCAGTTAAGAAATGATTTCTAAAAAGTAGTTTTTGTGAAAAATGAGTATTTGTGAGCAATATTTATATTTAGAGAAAAATTATCTGAGCAATGATGATTTAGATGACAGTTATAAGACACAACTTTATTTTTACCAAATATACATTAATGTATATATACTCAATGTGTACCACTTTTATTTCTCACAATCCTCAGTTTTCTCTGCTACTCACGATAGGCCATGCACACACACACACACATACACACACACACACACATGCCCACACACACATACTATACAAATTTGTTTTCCTGTTTGGCTTTTCTAGACAAATGTCTCTCTGCTAAACAGAGAATAAAACCCTAAGTTTTTTACCTACCACCCCATCCTCACTTACTCACTCTCCCTCATTCCCCTCACTCCTTCCCTCAGGGAAGAAATCACAGTCCCCAATTCAAGAGTAAATCTAAGATGAACATGGTAATCATCTTCACATTACCAGGGATAGGTTTGGGCATGGGCATGTAAATTAGGCCAATGGAATAAAACAGAAATTTGCCTGGAGAGCTTGCTGGAAATATTTCATCAAACCTAAACAGATATAACTTTTGTTATTAGAAGTTTTCTTGTTTGCATATGATGTCTGGAGCTGTGGGAGCCATCCTGCAATCAAAAAGTAAACCATCCAAACACAGTCAAAGCTGACATTCTAAGGATGGCAATATAAAAAGAGAAGAATATCCAGTGTTTCTGATTGTATAGTTTAGCTGCTACATTAACCAATCCCTGAATCATCCTTCCTAGAAATTTCTTATGGTATAAATGAATAAATATTCCTGTTCATATAATGCCAATTAAATTTATTGAAGCCAAACATAACCTAAGCTGATAATATTCATTATGTTTCAGACACTTTTCAAAAGATAACTTATTCATTTCTTTCTTCGACACTACATATTTAGAACCATAATCAATATTTTACTGATGAGAACTTTGAGGCCCAATTTAAATGATTTTTTTTACATAACACAAAAAATAAATAATTGTAACTAGATTTAATCTTAATTTTCTTTGGCATCAAATTGTACTTTTACCTATGTAATAGGAATTCCTAGGTTAAATCAGCTATGTCCTTGAGATGACTAAGACAAAGGCACACTGTTCTAACATCAGTGTATAAACCTGAAAGTTATAAGAGAAAGAAAAGAAATTAGTCAGTTGTATTTCCAATATGTTTAAAATGCAGACATGTCGGCTGTGCAGTGTGTTCTTGGTTACCTAACCACTTTTCTATGAATAGTTTGATCCTTATATTACTGCCTCCTTCCCAAGCAGTTCTGTAAGGGATGTTATAAATAATATTCTCTAAATTCAAGCAGTACATAAGTCCTAATACACTAAAAATTAAGTCTGGTGTAAAAAAAATGCCAATAAGCTGAAAATTAATTCAATAATAGTTGTTACTCACTGTTGAAGGAGTTTAAGACCATATATTCAAACAAAGGAAGATATAGACTCACTCTTGGGAAAACATACAAAGAAGAGTTTCCCACTGCAAGCCTCAAATTTGTTTCATTGTTTTGCCCAATAATTCTCTCCTCTGAAAACTGATTTTTAGGACTTGCTAATCTTTTTTCCTTTATGATAATTTATGAATCAATTAGTAGAGGTTTACCTTCAGAAAATAAAAGGAAATTTGGATAAGAATGAAACCTAATATCCAGGGATGATCACTGTTAACATTTTAGAGACATGGTTTTAGACTCTTTTCTATGGGAGTATGTATCAATATGTGTATAGATGCAGATATACACAGATGCTTATTCCTTGTAAACAGTGTCATAGGTTTCCCACTTAAAATATATATAAAATACTTTAGAATAAAAAACAGTTTTACAGACTCATTTATAAGAGCTGAACATTCCATCGTATCATTGTTTAGATTGTTTACCACTATAACTAATGTTAAAATCTTTATATATTTGTATATATATTCCTCTTTTTCAACAATAGTATTATATCCTACATTGTACCTTGGTCTAAATTTCTACAAGTGTAATTGATAAATCGAAGGAAATATGCATTTAAAATTGCCATCCAAAATCAGTGTACCCATATTAACTCAACCAATAATATAAAAGAAAGATATCTGGAAATGCTGTGCAGGTCACAGACCCACCGACCATTTATGAGTGAAGTTTGGATATATTTGTATTCTACATTTCTTGGTTATGTTACATAATCTTTCCTTTTAGTGTTGAGAAACTGTTTTTTGGACTTCTTGCTTTTGATCTGTTAATGAAAAGATTTTGCGGGAGGAGTAGTAATTGCTAAGAGCATCTCTGGACTCAAAAAATTCAGAGGCAGAGAGGAAATTTCATTCTCCAAATAAGCATACTATGTAGCTGTGCATTCCAGGGGTCCACAAGAAGAGACTTTAAAAGGGAAACTATGAAAGTTGACTTCTCTCATTTGTCTTTAAGCCAGTCTAATCAGCCTTCATGCTGAGTATTTATTTTTATGGTAACACTAGAAAAGAATATAAAAAATGTTGCTAATTTGAAAAGGATTGGAGCTAAAATCCTGCAAATACTTGCACCTCTGATCTAAGCTTATCCTATCTCTTAACTGTTTCTGTCATACTAATATATGTGTTTGTGTATATATATATACATCTAAAGCCAGACAGATTCCTATCTTCATTAAGTTAATTGGAGAAGTAATGAAGCCCCTGACTTATTAGTATGAAAAGATAGTGGGATGGGAGTATTCTATATCTGATAGCATTCAATAAAATTCCATTTGGAACCAGATATCTGTTAAATATAGCAGTGAATATTTACCCGCTTCATCATGAGATCCAACAAATATCCTTTCTATATCACAGTGAGGAGATGCTATGGGGAATTTTGTTATTAATAATCAACTATGCAATGAGCATGGGCATGTGATAGAGATTATCATGTGAACTTCCAAGCAGAGCTCAAACACCACTTGTCACTCTAAGTTCAATGTCACTGTATTCTATTTTTCTCCAGGAAAAATATTAATTAAATGATACTCCTACACAGATAACCTTTATACACAAACTAACAGGCACATAAGTACTATATATAATTCATAAATTCTATAATACAGAGAAAAAAGGGAAGATTCCTCAAAAAGTCTCTCAGGTGTATTTGGATTTCTGGAATCAATTAAGATACATTTTATATTGTATTTTATTACATTTTAATAAGTTGTACACAAATATGTCATTTACTTTTTAGGATCATCGCATTATCCAATTCTAAAGGAGTAATAATGTAGTAGTGTAATTGAATGGCAAGGGACAGCCATTAACATGAGGTCAGTGTTCCTTCTAAATTGTGCTAAAATGACTGATTGCTGTATAGTTGTCTATGTTCTCTTAATCAAACCACTGATGTTGGTCAAACAAACAAAAATAAAATCCCATGATCTTCATGCTTTTTTTATTTCTGAGATAGGCCTTGTAATCAAGAGCAAAAGACTATGGGAAAGGTGCCACATCTTCTTTTCTCATATCTAAAAAAGTTAAACATTTACATTAAGGACTCATGTTAAACTGTATAATTTTATATTAGCATGATTGAGTATGAAAAATTTTGAATCAACTTTATCTGCTCTCTTTTTATTTTTATGTCTATTATACTTGAGAACCATCAGAAACAAAATCCCTAGCTTATTGAAAGTTTCTTCTCTAGATAATAAGCGAGGAAATGAAGCACTTATTTCTGTGAGGTAAAGTAGATAAAAGCAAGAAATTAAGAGTGAGCAGAAATCCAGTGGTGGCAAAAAAAAAAAAAAAAAGTGGAGGATAAAGTAAACCAATGGATTTTTAATTGTGCAAACTATTTGAAGTCACTAAAATGATGTTCTCTCTCTTACCAATCTGTTGATTTGGTGTGTTAATACAAGACAGATTTCAATTTTATGCATAGAGGCTAAATGAGATCATATTTAAAATCCTTAGGCCTTAGCAAAGAAGTCCTTTACTTGCTAAATGAGTGAAATAGCATTAAACACTTATAAGTGGAAGGAGGCCATTCAGCAGTCATAGATGACTATTTTAACAGGGAATAAAGAATGCTCTAAAGTGAATTAAGCATAAGGACTAGCTAAAAGTAATGTATTCAGCTTAAAGAAATATATACTCATTTATTCAAGGGCCATAGACCAGTTGACATCTATGAAAAATATTCAAGGATAAACAGAATAATGTTGCAACTCTGATTGGTTGTCTAATCTGAACTATAGGCAATATTCTAACTAGCTATCTTGACATGAGCAAATGTAGTGTTATTTCATTAGTCAACAGCATTCTTTTTGCATGAAAGAACAGAGAAATCTCTATGCTGTGTGAATACTATGAAGTTAATACTAATTAAAATAAATGTATCAATGATTATATGTTCAATACCTATTATTACAGTTAATGTGGCAATTATATTGTGAGAGTGCATTAATAAGGAAAAGACAGAAGCTCTAAGTGTGCTGGGGATTAGGAATGTAAAAAATACTATAAGAGAAAGCTGATGGGGGGAAAAAATTGATTAGAGTCATATTTGAGGACATTCTCAAAAAAGTAGTTGCTAAATTTTCCTGTAAGAAACCCTGAGGTTTACCAAATATCAATTTATAATGCAAAAGATAGTAAATAATTCTTGTAGCAAAACTGAGGTCCAATGTATCTGAAGAAATAGAATATAAAAGAAAATAGTGTGTATCAATTATACATTATATCACCTATTAGGCACTTGGTTAGGTATTTTAATTGTATCTAATCTTAGAAAGATAAAAATATCATGAGCGAGTAATTAATATTCTACAGAATAATTTTTCCAGTTTCTATTCCAAAAGTACTATTTTAATGATCAGATTTAGAATATACAGAACCACTGAAAACAGAATTGATTTCTTCACATATGTCTAGTTATAATTGCACCATATTGTGATTAAATTATTATAATGTTGAAGAAGATAGAGTTTCTGCTTCTCTTTAACATAATATGGCATCTGACTTGATGTTTTTCATTTACCATATCAAAATATTCCACTAAAATAGATACAAAATACAAAACAAAGGGAAAAAGTAAGAAAAGAAGAAGAAAATTAACAACTTTGAAACTAAGAGAAAGTCTGAGAAACTGAGAGGCATCACCTTGAATTTTCAGCTGAATTAACTAAACTGAGTAAAAGCTACTAAAAAGGCATCTCATGAGATAAAGATCATATATGGGACCATGGAAAGATAATAGTCTATCCTTTGGCTTAGAGTTCTTGATCCTCTATCACCTAGAAAGATAAGCAGAGTCAGAATTTATTAAGATAATGAAAGATGTGAAGGTAGAGAAAAACACAGCAATAGGTTTAAAGGACATGTAAACTGCACTACCATAAAGCATTGATAAAATAAGAAAATGAAAGCTGAAACACGATTATACACAATATGAAGAAACTGGACTACAATGAAAAACATCATAAAATAAGTTTTATATTTGAGTTGATAGAGATAAGAAGAAATTTAGAATAGGTAAATCTTGATATTTCTTTTAAAAGAACAACTTTATAAAGGTATGACTGACATACAAAAAGTTGTACATATTTAATGTATATAACTTGATGTGTTTATAGATAGGTGTACACCCTTAAAACCATCACTTCAATCACTGCCACAAACATATCTATAACACCAAAAGTTTCTTTAGCTCTCTTTGGGTTTTTTGTGTGTGCAAGAGAGAGAAAAGACACATAACGTCAGATCTAATTTCTTAACAATTTTTTAAGAATACAATGTAATATTGTGAACAATAGGCACTGTGCTGTGCATAACTATAATGTGCACCTTTGACCAACACCTCACCATTTCCCCCTAACTATAGTAACCACCACTCTACTCTGTGCTTCTGTGAGTTTGATTATTTTGGATTCCTCATATAAATGAGATTGTGTAGTATTTGTCCTTGTGTGTCTGGCTTATTTACATTAACATATCTTCTGGGTTGATCCATGTTGTTGCAAATGACAGGATTCATTTCTTTTTATGTCTGAAGAATATGATACTGAAAAAGTTTTATATATATATATATAAAATATATATAACATATAAAAAGTAATATATTATACTATAATATATAATAGTTATGCATATTATATTATACATTATACATTATTCATTATATATTTTATAATACATTATATAAAATATATTTAACCTTTCAGTATTATGTTGTTATATATATTGCATTATATATTATATATATTACACATAATAGATAATATAAAATATTACATGCAATATATAGTGTAAGAGGTATCTGCATTCCCATGTTCACAGCAGCATTATTCACAATAGCCAAGACACAAAAGCAACCTAAATATATATAATATATAATATATAATATGTAACATATATAACTTTTATATATTATAGTATATATAACTTTTCAGTATCACATTATATCATATTATATGTAGTCTATTACATATACTATATAATAATATTAACACACTTGTAATACATAATATTATGAAATATTACATATTATGTGTAATATATTACATATATTATATTAGTATGTGTAATATACAATGTAACATATATAATAATATGATACTAAAAAAGTTGTATAAATTATATAATATATAAGAAGTTATTTATTATATATTATGTATATGATCATTCCTCCATTGATGGACATTTAAGTTGCTTTCATGTCTTGGCTAATGGATAACGGATCAGTGAACATGGAAATGCAGATATCACTAAGATTCTGATTCAATTCCTTTGGAAATATACTCAGAAATGGGATTGCTAGGTAATACGATAGTTTCATACTGTTTTCCATAGTGACTGCACTGATTTATATTCCCAGCAATAGTTCACAGGATGCTTGTTCGTCCATATTCTCACTAATACTTGTTATCTATTGTTTTTTGATAATAGTCATCCTAACATGTGTGAGTGATATCTTTTTGTGATTTTGATTTACATTTCTATGATTGTTAATGATGCTGAGCACTTTTTCATACAACTGTAAGAATTTTTGTGTCTTTTTTGGATAAATACCTATTCAGATCCTTCGCTCATTTTTTAATTGGGTTATTTATTTTTTTTGCTATTGAGTTGTAAGAGTTCCTTATATATTTTGGAATCTACCCTTTTATAAAAATGCATTGATTAGCAAATACTTTTTCCCATTCTGTAGATTGCCATTCTATTGTTCCTGTGCAGAAGCTTTTTAATTTGACATAACCCCATTTGTTTTTTGCTTTTGTTTCCTGTGCTTTTGATGACATATCCAAAAAGTTATTGCTGAGGCAAATGTCAAGAAGTTTTTTTGCTATGTTTTCTCTTAGACATTTTATAGGTTCAGGTCTTGTGTTTATAACTGTAATCCATTTTTAGTTTATTTGTGTGAGAGTGTGTGTGTGTGTGTGTGTGTGTGAATGTGTTATAAGATAAGGATCCAAGTTCCTTCTTTTGCATGCTGCTATCCAGTTTTCCCAACACTTTTTAAAAGAGACAATATTTTTTGTACTACATATTCTTGGCTCCCCTGTCAAAGATCTGTTGACTGTGTATGCATGGATTTCTTTCTAGGCTTTCTATTCTTTTCCATTGATTTATAATATGTAGTTTTTGTTTTGTTTTGTTTGTTTGTTTGTTTGTATGTTTGTTTTTTTTTGCTGGTACCATATTGATTCGATTACTGTAGACTTTGTAATATATTTTGAAATTAAAACATGTGATTCTTATATTTTTCTTCTTGCTCAAAAAAGCTTTGGTTTGGGGGTATTTTGTAGTTTCATATGAATTTAAGAATTTCTTTTTTTTTATTTAAGTAAAAAATGCCATTGGGATTTTTTAAAAGATTGCATTAAGTCTATATATCGCTTTAGATAGTGTGGACATTTTAACAATATTAGTTGTTCCTATCTATGAACATGGAAACCAATATATGCATTATGGGAGTTCCAGAAGAAGAAGAGAAAGAAAGAAAGAAAAGGGACAGGAAGCATATTAAGGAAATAATGGCTGAAAACAGGTACAAATGTAGATCTTTTATAAAAGCAAGATGGCCTAATGCAAACTTTAGGAAAATGTGGGATACCTGTATCATTAAATGACAATTCTCTATTTCCCCAACTCCCATCCCCTGTCAGCCACCATTCTATTTTCTATTTCTGTGAATTCAGTTACTCTAAATATCTCATATAAGTGGAACTAGGTTTTTTTAATGACTAACTTAATTTATTTAGCATATTATCTTATAACTTCCATGTTATAGCATGTGTCAGAATTTCCTTCCTTTTTAAAGGATGAATAACTTTCCATTGTATGTATATGCCACATTTTGTCTATTCATTCTTTCAGACAATTGGATTTCTTCTACCTCTTGGTTATTGACTATAGTTCTGCTATGTGCAGAGGTGTGCAAATATCTCTCCAAGATATTGCTTTCAGTTCCTTTGTATATACTCCCAGAAGCAGAACCTATACTTTTCACTTTAATTCATGTGGTTTGTGAGATAGTATTTTTTTAAATTATACTTAAAAAAAAACTCATAGATATAAAGAACAGATTGGTGGTTGCCAGAGGTTGGGGGAGGGGTGAAGGAGGGGAAAAATGGATAAAGGGAGTGAAAAGGTCCAAAATTCCAGTTATAAAATAAATAAGTCATGGGGATTTAATGGACAGCATGGCATTATAGTTAATAATACTGTATTGCCTATTAAAAGTGGCTAAAAGAGTAAATCTTAAAAGTTCTCACCACAAGAAAAATAAATTCTATAATTATGTATAGTGATGAATGTTAACTAGACTAATTATGGTAATCATTTCATAATATATACAAACATTAAATCATTATATTGTATTTCAAAAATTAATATAATGTTGTATGTCAATTATACTTCAATAGAAAAATATTTTTTTAATTACACTTTTTTTCTCAAGGCACAAATGTTTGTTTGCTTACAACTAGTTTTTTTCCCCAGTAAATCAATATATAGGAGCTCTACAACATAAATAACTATTGTATTGCCTTGTAGGTTAAATTTTTCTGAAAGCATGTATTAATTAATGCTATCCAACCATTAAAATTATGAGGTTACATCTTTAGAATAACTTCTAATCTTTAGAAAATTTAACTTCTCTTTAAAATTTCTACAAGATAATTTCTATAAACATCTCAAACTATCTCTGATTGTTTGATTATTATAAGAGTAAATATGAAAGTATTCAAGTATATGGTAACTTTCTCTTACATGAGAAATAATTTTGCATTTAAAATTCTTCAAAAACTACCACATTCATATTGGTTCACTTAGAGGAGTTTTCATCATCCTCTGTGAATTGACAGGAGCAAATTGTAGAGAAATGCATATAATATATATACTTCTATTTTTTTTTAAAGGAAAACAAACTAAAAAAGCTAAGAGGAGAGATCCTATGTTGACTGTTATTAACACACACTCAAAACTAACGATATAATAAAAAGGCAGCAGGAAACTTTGAAAGATGATGGATATGTTTATGGCCTTGATGATGGAAATAATTTTATGGGTATATTCTTATCCCCAAATTCATTGAGTTGTATACATTAAATATGTGCAGTTGTTTAAAAATCAATCATACCTCAATAAAATGATTAACAACAGAAAACATAAAGTAAATCCATGCTGCTTTAAAAACTAACTAAAGTGGAAAGATTAAAAACAGTATTGAGAAGGTATTTAGAAGAAATTAAGTCCTGTCCTTAATTTATTTCTTCACGTTTGCTTTTTCTTTCTCCTGTCCTCTTTTATCCCCGAATTGTAGTCTATTTCTGTGGTTTCAGTGAATGCTGTTTTTAGAAAAATCATCATCAGAGTTAGAAGGGGCCAAAAGATCAGTTTCTTATAGATAAAATGTGGATTAAAGCAAAGTTTTTGTTATTGCAGAGAACCTGGTAAATCTAAATAGAACTTATTTAGTTATTACTTGAAAGGATACATTGTCTGAAGGATCATATATTTTAAATGTGAGATTTATAGGAACACAGATATAAAAAGACAACTTAGAAGTGGAAATAATCTAGTTTAACCATATGATTTTCACAAATAAGATTAGAGTGCCCTAGGAAAATGACATGTATTGTGCATTAATAGATTATTTACAAAGCCTGAATTAGGGTCCAAATCTTTGAATGTCAAGTCAATTTGCTTGTTTGTGTTTTAGCATCTGTATTCCCCTACTAAGGTATTCTACACCAGTAAATAAGTAACCAGATATTTTGGAAATTTCTTCTGTCATTATTTTTATTATACTTGTTGATCTATGGACCACAATATGCAAGTGTCATGTATTTTAATGAGGGTGGAGTGGTCTACATGCATGGTTGGATGCTTTGCAGTGAACTGAACCAATACATCTTTCTTGAAGGAAAATGAGGAAAAAATTAATCTATTAAAACTATTTGACAGCCACCCAATCGATGTGCCATATTTGTTTAATTAAGATGCTGTGGCTAGTCCATTCATAATCATCCATTTCCACACATACACAAAAATTTCCCAACTTTCCTTTTGCCTGTAGTGGTGGCTGGGGCAATTAATGTGCAGCCTAGGAGAGCCCTACTGCTGAGTAGAGCTAATCAGGAAACTGTTTTCTGAAGATGCAGAATTCTGAGCTTGCCATGTCTGATTAAGGTTGATGCAATTATGCATATCAGTGTCATGTTATTTGTTCTTCTGGAAGGCCTGATATTATTTGTATAAATAGCACTATCTAAAGGTTATAACCCACAGTTTGCATTTAAATTGAGGTTTTTTTTTCAACAGGTTAAAAAAATAAATGTGGGAATATCCACCTCAAGGAAATAATTTTATTTATGTTTATAATTTTTTTTTTTCAAATAGATCCTTGTAGCAAAACTACATCCATTTTGGAAAAGGACATATTTTTATTTCTTATTTTCTTGGGTCTCATGGCAAAGTGACAAGGAAAAAGAGGGATGAAGGGGGTAGGATCTTGTATTAAGTGTTGTAGTAAGTGTTTTAAAGATAATGGTTCATTTATTCTTCATAATAACTGTGTAACATAAGCATTGTTGCTTTCACCTTGTAGAAATGGCTATAAGGACTTAGCTTAATTACTTGACAACATTCTCACAGTTCTGAAGTGTTAGAGCCAAGAGGAAAACGAAGTTCTGTTTAATCCACACCTGTCAGTGTTTATTTCTACACCAGACTATTTATATCAGAATAACATGCTTCAGGGATGTCTTACTAGTTGTGTGATATTGGACAAGTTACTAAACTTCTATGAGCCTTAGTTATCTTAGGTTTAATGTAGTGATACTAAATAATCTATTTTCTTACCTGTATGTCATTGAGTCAATTCAAAGATATATCTGTGCCTTAGTTTTTTCTCTGTAAAATAAGACTTCTCATATAGCCTCACTCTCATACATACATAGCCCTCCTCCATTATCTAAATCCCTCAACACAGTTGTTACAATTGATGAGCCTATATTGACATATCATAATCACCCAAAGTCCATAATTTACATTATGATTCTCTCAGTGTTGTACATTGTATGGGTTTTGACAGATGCATAATGACAGGAATCCATTATTGTAGTTTCAAACAGAATAGTTTCATTGCTCTAAAAATCTTCTGCATCCCATCTATTTCTTCCTCCCTTCCCCTACAAACATTTGACAACCAAATTATCTTTACTGTCTTTATAGTTTTGCCTTTTCTAGAGTCATACAGTTGGCATCATACAGCATGTAATCTTTTCGGGTTGGCTTCTTTCACTTAGTAACATGCATTTAAGGTGCCTCCATGTCTTTTCATGGATAACCCTTTTGTGCTGAATAATGTTCTATTGTCTGCATGTATCACAGTTAATTCATTCACCTACTGAAGGACATCTTGGTTATTTCAAAGTTATGGCCATTATGAATAAAGCTGCTATTAGCATCTTTGTGCAAATTATTGTATCAACATATGTTTAGTTTATTTGGGTGAATATCAAAGAGAGTGATTGCTGGATTGTATAGTAAGGATATGTTTCAGTTTGTAAGAAACTATCTTCCAAAGTGGTGATATTATTTTGCCTTCCCACCAATAGTGGATGAGAGCGAGTTCCTGTTATTCCACATCTTTGTCAGCATTTAGTATTGCTTGCATTCTGGATTTTGGACTTTCTAATAGTTGTACAGCAATATTTCATTGTTGTTTTAACTTCCATTTATCTGATGAAATATAATATGGAGCAGTTTTTCATCATCTGCATATCTTTTTGGTAAGGAGTCTTTAAGGTCTTTGACCCATTTTTAATTAATAGTTTTCTTATTGTTGAGTATTGTGAGTTCTGTATATTTTGGATAATAGTCCTTTAGCAGATATGTGTTTTGAAAATATTTTCTCTCAGGCTCTGGTCTGTCTTCTTATTCTCCTGACATTGTCTTTTATAGAACAGAACATCTAATTTTAATGAACTTCGTTATGATTAATAATAATGATGAATAATAATTTTTATAGTTTTGTGTTTTACATTTAGGTCAATGATTCATTTTCAGTTAATTTTTCTGAAAAGTTTAAAGATTGTGTCTAGAGTCATTTTTTTGCATGTGGATATCCAGTTGTTCCGATACCATTTGTTGAAAAGATTATTTTGCTCCGTTGTATTACCTTTACTCCTTTATTGAAGATCAGTTGACTACATTTATGGAGGCTTATTTACGGGTTCCTTATTCTGCTTTATTAATCTATTTGTTCTTTAACCAACAATTACACTGTCTTGATCACTGTAGTTTTATAGTAAGTTTTGAAATTGGCTCGTGTCAGTTCTTTAATTTTGTTCTTTTTCAATATCGTGTTGGCTATTCCGGGTCTTTTGCCTTTCCCTACAAATTTTAGAATTGGTTTATTGATATCTGAAAACAATTTCTTGAGATTTTGATGGAAATACATTGAATCTATAGATCAAGTTGGGAAGAACTGACATCTTGATAATTTGAATTTTCCTATCCATGAACATGTAATATTTTTACATTTATTGAGTTCTTCTTTGATTTTATTCATCAGAGTTCTATAGTTTACTCACGCAGATCTTATACATATATTCCTAGATTTATATTTAGTGTTTACTTTTTTGTATGCTAATGTAAATGGTATTGAGTTTTTAATTTCAAAGTCTACTTGTCATTGCTGGTATATAAGAAATTAATTAATTTTTATACATTAACTTTGTGTCCTGCAATGTTTCTATAATTTTGAATTTGTCTAGGAGTTTTTTTTTTTAATTTGAGCACTTTATATGATTCCATTTCTATTCTTTTTTAGCATATTATTATGTTTTTTTAACTTTTTTTTATTCATAGCCCTAGAGTTTGCAAAATACATTTATAGTTAATCAAAGCCAAATAACATCATATTACTTCACAGGTAGTGTGAGTATCTTATAATAATAAAATGTGCCTAGACTCTTCCATTTTTTTACTCTTGCTGTTATTCATTTCAATTATCTAAGAGCATACACTAAGCACACACACACACACACACACACACACACACACACATACACACACCTGTAAAATATATACATAAGCATACATAGTTGAATACATTGTTATTGTTTTTTGAACAAATTGTTATCTACTAGATCAATTAAGAATAAGAAAAATAAGTTTTTATTTTACATTCACTTATTTTTTCTTCAATGCTCTTCTTAATGTAAATACAATTTTTTTTTGCCTGTTTTATATTTCTCTGTAAGAACTTCTGTTTTGTAAGAATTTCTTGCAAAGCAGGTCTACTTGGCAACCAATTACCTTAATTTTTGTTTGTCTGAGAAAATATTTCTTTCTGCTTCACATTTAAAGGATCATTTCAAAGGATACAGAATTCTAGGTTGGAGGAGGAGTTCCCTCAACATTTTAAATATTTTACTCCACTCTCTTCTTGCTTATATGATTTCCATTGAGAATTTGGATACAATTATCTTTGTTCCTCTGTAGATAATGTGTTATATTCCTCTGGCTTCTTCAGGATTTTTTTCTTACCTTTAATTGTCTGTATTTTGAAAATACTATGCTTACTAATTCTACTGGCATTTATCATTCTTGGTGTTTTCTGAGCCTTCAGGACCTGTGGTTAGGTGTCTGACGTTAAGTTGGAGAAATTCTGTTATTATTTTTTTTTAAACTTTTCTTCTGTTCCTGTCTCTCCTTCTTCTGCTATTCCCATTTCATATATTATATACATTTAATAGCTTTTCCACAGTCCTCAGATATTCTGTTCTGTTTTGTTTTGTTTTGTTTTGTTTTGTTTTGTTTTGTTTTGTCATTATTCTCTTTGGTTTTGTTTGCTTGTTTGTTTGTTTTTGTTTTAGAGGATTCTATTGATATACCTTCTGGTACAGAGATTCTTTCCTTAGCTATGTCCAGTTTACTAGTTAGTCCATCAAAAGCATTCTTCATTTTTGGTACAGTGTTTTTTAATTCTATTTATTTTTGGTTCTTTCTTAGGGTTTTCATCTCTCTGCCTACACTGCCCAGCTGTTCTTGCATGCAATCTACTTTATCCATTAGCACCTTAAAAATATTAATCATAGTCATTTTGAATTCATGGAGTGATAATTCCAACATATCTGTCAGGTGTGATTCCATTACTTACTCTATGTCTTCAAATTGTATTTTTTGACTTTTGGTCTGCTATGTAATTTGTTTCTCAATAGCTAGACATGATGCACTGTTTAAAAGGAATGGCTAATAATAGACCTTTAATAATGTAGTGTTGTTGAATAGGTAGAAGGAAAGCATACTATAGATCTATGAGTAGGTCTCAGGCTTTTAGTGAGCCTATGCCTCTGGACTGTAAATTTTATAAGTGTTTCTCAGTTTTTTCTTTCCCCCTCTTAGGTGGAACAAGATAGCTACAGTAGCCAGAGTGGACTGGAATTGGGTATTTTCCTCCCTTCTTCAGGTTAGTTAGGCTCTAATAATATGCCAGCAGGTTCAGTGCTAGTTAACCAATTTCCCCTGAGGGGCAATACAGCAGCGTGCTCTACTGTGTTTCAGAATGGTTTCTTTTCACCTCCCCCTTCAGGAAGCAAAAGGGAATTTATCTCCACTATTTACTGTCAGAACGTGGCTCCTGAGGCAATTTTCAGAATGTTGAGGGAAACCTAGGTCAAGTTCCCCTGGAGTTTAAATCTCAGGCTTGTCTACACCGAGCCTTCAGCAATTTCTCAATTACAGTTCAGGTTTTCCTATCCAGTGCTGGTTTCTGCAGAGTTTTCGACTTGTGAATGCTTGCTCCGGCAATCTATGAGTTCCGTATTTACCTTTCTGACTCTTCAGTCTTGGGAGCAGCGTTTTGCCTTGAGTCCTCCCCTCTCATGAATCTAAGAAGAGTTTAATTATTCAGTCTGTTCAGTTTTTTATTTGCTATTAGGATGGAGGGAAAAACTTTCAAGCTCTTTACATGTGGAATCAGAAATAAAGTTTCTTTTATGCTATGTTATTTTTATGGTAAAAATTTATTTAAAAAATGAGAACAGTAAATGAAGTATAGCTAGAGCACAAAAAGAATATTGAGAAGTTAAAATGTATTACACATTAGAATATTTATTCAAAATAAATTTAAAAAGCAGTGAGTGGCAGGAATTTTTGCACAGATAAATTTAAAGAAGTAGTAGAAGAAAAATCTTCTGAAATGAAGATGGAGGATTGTGTTAACTTGTTATGAGAAATATATTAGCTTATGTTTCTTGATTAATGGTTATTAAGCATTAGACATTTCTTTCCTTTTAATTTCTTGGGTCAAACAGAGGCAGCAAATCTGAGTAAATCTTTCTACTTTTTAGACCTCAGTATTTTGGGGCGTAAATGTCTAAAGCCCCAAATTGAAGGCAGAAGTTCTAAAGGCCAAAGTATATAAATATACACTTAACAATTATGTATATAAAACTGTATTTTGTCTATGTATATACATGTATATTTTTATAATTTCTAGTATTGTTTTATGAGCTTGCTTCTTATAACAAATAGTGTAGTCTATGGTTTTCAAATAATTTTAATTTTATCTGTTCTTTTCCTTATTTGAATTATGGTCAGTTAACAGTGATTTAATTTTGTCATTTCTTTGCAATGGTTTAATATTCTATTGCCTAGATTCTAGTGAAAATTATATATTATGTGAGCTAGAAGTATGTGAATATAGACATATACATATATATGGAACAAAGCTATTACTTTTGTAATTCATATCTTCTGCAACTTAATATTTCCTTTTTTTCCCCACAAAGTTTGTTTATCTATTTCATCTTGAATTTCTGCCAAGTTTTGCTAAGGACATTTCAAAGCTAGGTTGTTAAGTGGCTATAAGTTCAGTATTATATCTTCTTGGCAAAAGGGTACATTTTAACATATGAAATAGTCTTCTTTTTCACTTTCAATGCTTCTCAGATTGAAATCTATTTGGTCTATTATATGTATATGTTAGGCTTTTTTTTTTTTTTTTTTTTTGCTTTGTATTAAAATATTAGAATTTTTTTCTGCAAAAAAATATTTAAAAAATATTTTTAAAAATATTCTGTATATTTTTAAATTGTCCAAAATAAATATAAAGTATTTATATAATGTTTATTTTAATACAGTCTGACAGTATTTTTACATCACTAAATGATTTTAACCTTTTTCTATTTGCTGTGAGTCCTAACATATTTGGAAATATTTTGCTCTCTCATTTTGTGTTTCTAATTGCTATGCTTACTCTATACTTTTTCTCCCTCATATTTTGCCTCTGTTGGATTCAGGGCATTCATTTTCCTCTATGGCTTTAGAAGTTATACATTTCACTGCTTTTTTTTTTTTATGGTAGCCAGTTCATTTTAATGCTTAATTTCAAGCATATTTTCTACCATAGTGCAAAATAAGTAATAATTTCTACAGTACTGAAAAAAAATATTACTCTACTTTTATTTTATTTATATGCCTCTCACTAACCACTGTCATGTTTTGCTGCTTAAATTTTATTTTGGCCATTTTAGAAAAATCATTTTAAAATCACAATTCAATATTGATATCCACTTTTGAGAGCAGATGGAAGCTTCTCTTGACTACTTTACTCATGGCCAACTAAATTATCTAGAGATTTTTTATCTCAGGCATCCAAGGTCCATTATATTTTTGTATCATGTCAAGTTTTAGAGACTCAACATTTAATTTTCTTTCTCTTTGCAGAATTTCAGACTTAGATTCAGAATAACATTTTGCTTATACTGTCACTTAACCAACAACTCAAAATAATTCACAGGTTATACAGAATCCTCTAAGTTAAGAATAAAAAATATCTATGTTCATCAGACAACCATGATGAATTTTTACAGACTATTTTTCATGAAATTAGTTGGAATGGAGTAATTGCATACATAAAAATTGTGAAAAAGGTTAAAGTTGCTCTAGAAAAGTGATTTTAAAAATGAGAAGAGGTGATTTTTAAAAAGCACAGTGCAGCTCAGATTTAAACACATAGACAGATGGGAATTTTTTACTTTTTATAAAGAAGTTATTTATAATGACTTCATTATGACACATATCATCTTCAGAAGAATTAATAATTACTTAATGATTTTGTTACTGGAGAGTGGGGATCCTCTCCTTGTGTATTGTTCACGTTCTTGATGTCTTGAACAAAGAATTGAGCAAGACACTGAAATACAGTAGGAAAGAAAAGTTTTATTAAAAGGAAAAGTACACTTCCAGAAGTGGAAGTGAACCTGAGCAAGAGAAGCATGGCTCAAAATGGGTGGTAACAAAACCTTTGAGGTTTTTATCCCTTTTTGCTGTGGTGGTTACTTTTCTTAGAGGAGTGGGCTTCCTTGATTGACAACTAAGATTGACAGGACTCAGTCATGCATCATTTTGCATTCTGCACATGTTTGTTCCCAGAATTCAGTCTGTTATAATGATATTAATGAATTTTGGGGTATATGCATCATATTATAATGATTGTATAATGAGGCTCAGGTGAGTTGAAGGTCGTTGGGGTCTTCGTTGTGTAGGTGCAAGTGACTGGCTTAAACTGATACTTAATTCTCTGCCTACTGGTTTCTTTGTGAGAGTTAAAAAATGCTTTCTGACTTGCCTAATTGTGGATGGATTAGGGTGGACCCCTTCTAGGATAGGATGATCTCAGTGTCTTTGCAGGCAGACCTGAAACCCCTTAACTTTCCTGCCTAGCTCTTTCCTAAGAGCCATGAACCCCCTTATTATTGGTATAGATGTTGAGGGATGGGAGGTCTCTTCTTCCATATCTGCTTCCTGCTGAGAATGGCTGTAGTCCTTGTCTACTGGGATTTCATGGAGCTCTTTCCCTTTCTGCTCTTGTCAAGATGAGGTCTTGGGTTTCCTGCTGAAGTGCCACCGCAGTCCCTAGACAAGGAAAAGAAGATACAAACTTATTATTTAAATCATATATCTATTAATTTCTATTTTGATTTGCCTATTAAGTAAAGGAAAACAGACTTGGTTAATATATTTCTTAAACAGTAAAAAAAGATCTTTGGCTTAAAGTTTCCTTCCTCCTCAAACTCTAAGGGCCCTGTCTGACAACACCATTTGTGCTAACAATGGGCTGATGACCCTTATCAACAGTCAGAGGATCTGAGTTGCCAGGGCAATTATCAGGATTTGAGGGAGAGGGCCTTTTTTGCAAAGAAAGGAAGGAAGAAAATTTAACTAGATTTACTAAAAATATTAACTCTGTAAGAGAGGTCTCATTTCGTTTCCTGCTAAAAGATTAAGAATTTTAAAAGTGATGTACCATCTCAATTTCAGTAAAATGAATAATTTCAGTAAAAATTTCCAAATACTGGGAGTTCATATTTGTGTTACATATATAGAATTTATTAGTATAAATATAGTGGTTTATACTAGATGCTACAGTTTTTGTGGAGACAGATATGTAAACTGTCAATTCTGTTCAGTTTTATGTTCTTTTTGTTACAGAACTCAAGGAGTTCATTTTGTCTTCATAGGTCAAAGTCAGAAGAGGTTGATTTAAGGTAATGGAGCCAAGCCCAGAGACACAGGAGAGCTAGCACTCAAAGGCCTGGATCCCTGATGACCTCTAAGGCAGGGGCCCCCAACCCCACCCAGGCTGTGAACCAGTATGGTTAGGAACCAGGTCCCACAGCAAGAGGTGAGCAGTGGGATAAGCTTTATCTGCATTTGCAGCCATTCCCCAGTGCTAGCATCACTGCCTCAGCTCCACCTCAGATAATTAGACATTAGATTCTCATAGGAGACAGGTCCTTTGTGCCAAAAAAGTTGGGGATTGCTGCTCTAGGGGATAGGTTATACAGGAGAAAATTCATTAGTAGCTAAGGGAGTTGGGGTTGTGGGCTCTAGTGATCAGTTGGGGCTAGGGTAGGAGGCAGTTAATTACTGCATCAGGCCCTGATGTAAGTCATGATGTCATTTTCTCTGGTTTCAAAAGAATGCTGATAGGGTCATTCCACCTTCCTGAGGTGTGGAGCTGCAATATGCTATCCTTAGATTGACAGAATTCTGTTTCTGTGTTTAACAGACCTGAGGCTTTGTCCCTCAAACTGTTCAATGCTGACCTAAGGGCTTAATGATTAAGGGAGTGGTCATACAGTAAGCAGAAGAATAAGGATAGAAAAAAACAAATGAGTCCAAGGCCAAACTGAATCAAGAAGAAAGAAAAGAGAGTCATTTTAAAGAAGTGAAGATTTGCACAGTCACACAAACAATTATAAATGTGATCTTGAAGAATAAATTCACCATATAAAACTTTGAAGAAAAATAAAGATCTCACTCTTTCAGATATCAAAACATCATAAAACTATGATACTTAGCAAATATGATAAGAATATTTGATTTAATGAACAGAATTAAGAAATTGAAAAAAAAAAAAACAAATTATATAAACACCAGGTCCATAGATTGTCAATTAAAGTATATCACTGATCATTGGGGGGAAAAGTTATAGAGTTACAATAGTAAACCTTGTAGTTATTATACACCCAGAAACTGCCTTGTGTATGCAGCAGACCACAATGAGATATCGATTCTGATAGCATAACAGTTGCATCAGAGAAAAATAAAATTTAAGAACCACAGATAATGAGTAATAAAATGGTATTTCAATTGAGTGAGTATATAACAGAAAGATAATCTAATAAATTATGTTGAGTATTTAATTATCAACAATATTCACAGAGTTAAATTTAAGAATGGAAACATAAAAACCACCAAAATTAGAATATGAAAATAAAATTTTATCTGAATTTGGAGCTGTTACCGTTTTGGGGCAATTCGAACTCTGATGTCACCCCAGTAGCATGGGTGACGGTGGTAACAACACACGATTAGCAATTAATGCAATTAGCAATTTTTCTTCGTTCTTTCCCATTGATGCCACAGAGAATCACAGGTCAGCGAGATTTAGAAAAAGATTTATTAAAAGTATATTTTAGATGCCACGCTAAGTAAGTCTGTAGTCCTGTGGAATTTGGGAGATGAAAAGATAAAAGGAATAAGACAGAGTATGCCCCAAGGAAGGGGTAGGTTTTCAGCCAAGAGAGTTGTAACCCCGCAGAAGTGAGAAAGGTCTGTATTATATTTGGGCCATGGTGAGTAGTTACAAAGGTGTTCCTAGGTGATTGGCACTTGATGTAATTTTGATTGACACTTCGCTGCTGTATAACTCTTTGCCTAGTGCACATGTGCTTACCCAGAATTCAATCTGTTATAATTAGATTCATAAACTTCCAGGCATAAACATGGTATTGTAATGATGGTATAATGAGGCTGAGGTTGTGGACAGATTAGGGTAGTACCTTCTGCGTTCGCATTTGTGGCAGCTATAGCTTTTGACCCTGCTGTCCTTTGTCTCCTATAATGCAGGAGGGATTCTCTAACTACCAATGGGGTGTTCTTTGGGTGGTCTCTGGGCTGGGCTTCCATTCCTTTATTCCCCTGTCACTCATGTCAGTCTAACTACCTAACAGAGTGACGAATACCTTTCTTAAAATAAAAATAAAGTAATAAAAATATATTAGAAAGGAAAAATTTAAGAAAATAATGCATAACTAGTCTAGAAATAAAATGCTGTTATAACTTGATTTTTCAAACAAAGCAATATATTTTATTGTCAAAATGTGATTCAGAAATACAAGGAAAAAGTTAAAGCCATCCATTAGATCACTGTTGCCTTCTATATATAACTCTCAAAATTTTTCTATACCTTTGCATATTTAGTTGCATATGGAAAAGATTTGAAAATCAAGTGTTTCTAAAACATATATTTTTAGATTTATTATGTCAACATATTTCTCTACATGAGTTTTGAAGACTGGAAATCTTATTTATATACATACATACATATATATGTGGATCAAAAAAAAGGCCACATAATAACCTGACAAGCTCAGGGGAGGCCAACATGGTGGGCCTTACAAACTCAGAGACCAAATTTAACCACATAATATTAGGTAGTTAAGTAACTATCAACGACAGGAGTAAAGGCCCAACTCTGTAGCCATAGAAATGACAACACTAACAGTCCAACATAAAAGGCCACTTCTAGGACCTTCCAGAAAAAAACTCATTTTTTGAATAGTATCTCTGTATACTGGAGTACAAGGAAATAAATGACCATAGAATAGCAACCATTTAGTCCAGCCACAAACACTTGTGTAGTAAAGAGTACTCTAACCTTTGTTTCACCTAAGCCTCATTATACTATCATTATAAGGTCATACATATGCCTGGAAGTTCATGGATCTAGTTATAACAGACTGAATTCTGGGAAGGCACATGTGCCATTAACAATAGGTTATATAACAACCAACTATCAATCAAAATAACCTCACATATCAATCAGTTAACACTACCCTTGTAACCTCCCATTATGGCCTAGATATGAGACAGACCTCCACCTATCCTCTACAAAGTTATGGTCCTCTTTGGTGTAGCCCATTTCTCTCTTGAAACGTACTTCTATAAATCTTACTCTTCCTAAATTTCACTGATCTGTAATTCTTCACTGCATCATTGGAAAGGACTGAGTACCATCAGGGCAACGATGAATTTAGATCACCCCTAACAGTAACAATAGGATGGTTTGAACATAAAAATTATTAACCAAAAGCAGGTCATGGTGGATTGTCACATCTTGGGCCTGTAGCTTTTTAGGTAAAAGTCCATCTTTACCTTAAGTGAGCCTATTGTCTTTTTGCATAAGATAACATACCTTTGGAATGTCAGAGTAATCCCTTTATTCCAGACCCCTCAGAACACAACCCACTGCACCAGAAATTGAGACCACAGAACACCTCATGGTTATCTTTTCCCCACATATCATCTCTATGTGTTGTCAGTGCTGAACTGAGCAAGAAGGAAAGGTTTAGGTGGTGAAATACCCAATTGAAAGAACCCACAAGTGGCCAACATGAGAATGAAACCACAGGCACCAATTTTATTGCAGGGAGCGTACTTCTATTGCAAGGATTGTGCTTCTGCTCCAGTAGGGAACCATATGGGCTTTATATATGTCAGAGAACAATAGTGGACTCTGCCACATATTCATGATACAAATAACCTAAATCATGCTCACATATTTTAGACGCAGATATCCTACTACACTAATGTAACATTCTAAATCTGGGGTCCTATTCCTAGTCACGAGCCTGGATCACAGTCAGGCCTGAGACCAGCTAGTGGGCCTGGTACCTACAGATGCAAATGTTAATTATTAACTCCCCTGTACCAAATGCAAAAGAAGGATGTCTCCCTCCATTTTACTTTTTATCCAATCCCAGAGATTTCTTCTTTGCTTTCAACCACCCCTTTAATCTACCACCAATAAATCCTCCTTATATCTCCTCTTTTGATTCTAATGTATAAAATAAGCTGCAAAATTGCTATTCTCCCAAACATTTCATTGAGATTTTGCTTCCTGGTAATTGTCGTCAGTTTGGTTCAAATAAACTCATTAAAATTCTCTACAGATTTCAGCATTTTTTACTTTGAGCACACACACACACATACACATACATACAAATATACATATATTATATATATATACATATATATATTTTTTTCTGTGTCCAAATTTTCCCCATTTAAAAGTGACTCTATTGGAACTTCTGGTAGGAACATTGCTGGGTGAGTCAGCATTTCTCATTCTTTGCCTAGAAATCATTCTGTTGACATAAGAATGTCCAAACCTGTAGAGAATTTTTATAAAAATTTATTTGAGCCAGAGAGGATATGCCTTGAGGACGATCTCAAAAGACTGAGATAAGTGCTTTCAAAAAATGAAGGTTTGTAGCTTCGTTATGCATTTGGAATTATGAGAGAATCTAAGGAAGATTATAGGTAGATGGAAGAAAGCAAGATGGGGATTGGATTATAAAATAGTTAACAAGATTATGTACTCTCTTGAGGTGGTCACCCTTCAGAAGGAGAGGTCTAAAATGAGGCATTTCAAAGGTGTGGTAACCTAGATGCACAGAAACAATGGACAGGATTGTTTGAGGTAAAAATAAGCTTTTTATATGCCTGGGGCTACCCACCTTTACCTGCACAGTTAGAAATTTATGATTAGACCACCCTGTGAGGTTATTTTCCACAGAACCCTTTTTCTCATCCACACCAAGAATATACAAAAATTTTGTGACACAGTGCCTTTAAAAAGAAAGCTTGAAAAATCAAGATCGCAGGGCAGAGATGATGGGTAAAGTAGAAATAAAATGTGGACTGGTAAAACTTAGGTGGGAGTAGAAATAAAACCATCCCAGAAATGAGGTCAAAAAAAAAAAAATCACAGGAAACAAGGGAAAATACACACTGTGGAAAATATATCATGAAACATGTGGGATAGAAATGAAAAAAATATACACGTAAAATTATATGAAAAAGTTGAAAACTATGAGGAAGCTATGATAGATATAGAAGACAGGTATAAGAGAACCAGAACGCAGGAGAATCTTCTTCTCTAAAAAGAAAACCAAAACAATAGAAGAGAACTAATATTTAAAGATACATTAAAAGAAGATGGAGATCTACAAACTTAAAGAGCTCAACCTGTGCTAGGCAAACTAACTTAGAGCAATCTGTTCTTGACATATCCTGGTAAATATACAGATCTTAAGAAATAAAAGAAATATAATGATTTAGGCAGCTAAGAGAAAAAATTATACTAACTTCAAAGTTTTCTTTCCATTAAATACTAAAACAGTGGTGGAATATCTGCAAGATCTTCATGAAAATAAAGTTCACCCAAGTATTTTGTAGACAGCCAAACTGTTTTCCAAATATAAAGGCTATACATTTATTCAAACATATCTTTACTCTGAGCCCAACTTGAAGCACCTACTAGAACTTAAAGTTAAACTAACAAAGAAATACTTGAGAAAAATATGATGGTGACTAACAGTGACACTTGGTTAATTGTACCAATGTGATAATGTGCAATTAATAAAAGCACTATCATCTAATAAGCATCATACACAAATGGGACTTTCCAATATTTTGTCATGAGTATCATAGCTGTTTTCCCATTAAATATTAAGGCTTGGTGATTTTATCCTCATTATATAGATTAATATAGCAATGCTGTGGAAATTTAACCAATGATTTTTAAAATAATAAAATCTATTGATAAAAGTAGTAAATTTAGAAAATAAAATAGTAATGTATTTAGTGTTTTGAACAAAGAGTTCACATTAAATATTAATGTTTCTAGTCAATTTTAGATATAATTTATAGAACATTCAAACTGATAAATGTGATAAAATTTATAGATTTGAAAGCTTTGGAAGCAACTTCCTTATGGCTTAAATCAATATTCTATTTTTACTGAATCCTCATGAAAAGTAATTTATCAAGGCAAAAAAAAACAGAGAACAGAGACTAAAACTCACCCACTTTTGTTTTAATGTTACATAGGCAGAAGAAGGGCCTTTTACTCCCTAACTAGGAATACTTCCAAAGAACAATGCTTTTGAAATATTTATTTATGTTCCTAGTCTATCCTGCCCACCAAGGGAAATTGTCAGATTTTAGGAAGAAAGGATAAATGCAGTTTTTAGCATCATCTGAGGAGAATAAACTTACTGAGGAAAACAGATAGAAATGAAAACATAAGAGCCTGGGGAGCCAAAGAGAGAAAAGACCTGGAAGAGAAGCAAATTTTCTTTATTGCTATGTGAATATTTACTAGAGAAACAAATATAGCACATCCAACTTTTGAAATATTGAATGATGGGTCTATGCTCTTGACACACATCCAATTACATTTCAGCAAATAAATCATGAGGTAGCCACTGTTTACAGACGGGAATTATCAGTAGCAAAGAAATAGATTATGATTTTCAAAAGCTTAGTCCCTAAGAAGACTTATAAAAAAGAAACCCTGATGAATCAGAGGTAGGATTTCTACGTATGTCTGGATACAACCTTTAGAATGGTATGAGAAGGAAAGATAAAGGAGAATCAGGATTGATTAGGCTCTCCCTACTGTGATCTTCTCCGGAAATCTCAAATTGATGTTATACTCCATTTTCCAATAGAGGTTCTAGAAGGAGACATGGCCCCAGAAGATAATCTTATTTTGTGTCTTGTCATAGAGGGGTTGAAACAAACTTCATACTCTAGTACAGAGAAAATGGAACTCTGTGTACCCCAAACCAGGTAGAGCATAGATGGCCCCATGATTTTTTGAACAGTGCATTGGAGTTAGCAGAGAAGACCCAGAACAAATGACCTCTCAATTAAGTCCAAGGATGACTCAGTCGTGTCCCAAGTACAAGCCCAAGATCTCTTCAGAGGAAGTTCTGTCACAGAGGCCAGCATGAGGAAAGGTGGACAAAAGAAAACCTCCTTTCCTTGTGCCTTAGTCTCTGTCAGCTCCTACAATTTAAATGAAGTAATAAGCAAAAGAAGGGTCTTCAAATTTACCTATATCAGATTCCTTCCGTTGTTCAAACAGGGACTCATAATAGCATTAATAAATATGAAATGTTATAAATATGAAATTGCTATTTCGGTGTGTTAATAACAATCGAATATTAGCAATTTCACAGGATTTGACTTAATAGTTAAACTCTGAAAAATTAAGTTGCATATATTTTTAGAGAAAGCATTTTTAATTTTTTATTTTGAAATAATTACAGACTCACAGAGAGTTGCCAAAGAACATATGCAGTCTCAAGAATGCTTCACCCAGTTACATAACTGTAGTACACTACCTAAACCAAAAAATTGACATTGATAGAATGCTTTTAGCTAAGCTACAGATCTTATTTAATTTTTAAAATATGCTATTTATTTTAGAACTGTTTTAGATGTACAGAAAATTTGCAAAGATAGTACAGAGATTTTCCACACCCAGCTTCCCCTATTTTTAACATTATACTTTAGGATAGCATATTTGTCACAACTAATGAACCAATATTGATCCATTATTGTTAACTGAAGTCTATACTTCATTCAGATTTTCTTAATTTTTATCAAATATTGTTTTTCTGTACCAGGACTTTACCCAGGACACCATATTACTAAGGCTTCTCGAGACTGTGACAGTTTCTCAGCCTTTTCTTGTTTTTGATGACCTTCTCAGTGGAGGAGTGTTGGTCAGATATTTTGTAAAATATCCCTCAATTTGATTATGAGTTATGGTTTTATCACGATTATACTAGAGCTATGGAGTTTTAGAAGAAAGTCTAGAAAACTAAAGTGCCATTCTGAGGTTGTAGATTTTTTGAGAGGAAGACCACAGAAGTAAAATGTCATTCTCATCTGAAGCACATGCTGTGGACATGACATATCACTAATGATGTTGGCCTTGATCATCTGGCCTAGTCAATATTTTCTAGGTTTCTGCACTGTAAAATTATTCTTTTTCCACTTTTATATAATGCATTTTTGAAAGGAAGTTGCTATGCACAGTCCACTTAAAGGGCAATCATGCTCCACCTACTTGAGACTTAAGTACATATTTAAATTATTTGAAATTCCTCTGTACAGAAGATGGAAGATTTGTCTATTCCCCCAATTAATTAATTAATTAATTATTCATTCAATTGGTTATTTATATTAATATGCATTCACAAATATTTATTTTATACTTTGTGCTGTAATCCAATACTACTACAGTAATTTTGTTGCTCAAATTGTTTCAGCTTTGATGATTGGGTGCTCTTACATTTGGTTCCTGTGTCCTTTGATAAAGCATGTCATTGTGGGTCTTTTGAGCACTTCCTTTCTTTCTCACATAACAAGATGTTCCAAGCTCATCTTGTATATTTCCTGACTCAATTCTAGAATCTGCCAATTCTCTGGGGAAGCCTGGTTCTTTTAATTGGAAAATAGTATTAGAAACCGAGACCTATGTGCTGGGTTTCCTCATTGCTACCCAGGTATCATTGTTTCTAGGCCCTTTCAATTAACAGACTAAGGAAATACATGTGTGTTCTGATTGCCTCCTATTCACCCCACTGATGAGAGAAAGGGATTCCCTCTCCAGTATAAATAATATGAGATATTTAATACACAATACCTGACACTGGATGAATGAGCCTGACAGCAATTTATTTATCACACATACTCACAGAGCCACCAGAGCAATGATCACCCTCAACAGTAACAAGTGAAGAACCTTTCCTGTAGAGTGGAGGTCATATCTGCCAAGAGCTCATAATTAGATGCTTGGGGCCCTGTGAAACTAAAAGATGTCAATGCAGCACTTAAAATTTTAGGTGTTAGAATATGTATCTATACTAACCGATGTATATACACATACCTACAAATATTTCTATGTGTATCTGAAATTGTATCTCTTGTAAAAAAAAAAAAAAGGCAATATACATTATTGAAGATAAATCTATCTTCAAATAAGTAAAAATGTCTTAATAAATTCATAAATATGGAATTCTGGGGTCAATTGAATATACATTATAAATTACTTGATTTATAAAGTCAAATATCTCTATGGAAAATTTACACACATTTATTTCCTTTCTAAGATATGTGAGATTATAGATTTCACTATACCCTTAGAAACATTAGCCATTGCATTTAAAAATTTTTTTAACTTTATAATTTAGATTTCCATTTGAAAAAAAAATTCATGTTCACTGTTGAGAGTACACTTGTGTATTTATGAAATTATGCAATTTTTTCATAGTCTCCTAATATAATAATTCTCTGGTAGGTTTTCTATCATTTCTTTAGATGTGGAAAATAAAGATTAGGTTCTACAACTACTAAGTGGTGAACTTGCAAACAGAATTTAAAGCTTTTTACTTTATTTGATTCTACAAGCATTGAATTAATCTAATATAATACTTTCTGACTAACTTCTAACTAAAAAAGTGGCTGAATAGACACAAATCTTTGAATTTAAATATTTTCATTTAGTAAAGTGCATGTTATTTTCTCTTTCCAATTTATAAGAAGGATTTAAGTAGTAAAAATTTTAGTTTTACTCAGTTTTGCCAGTGTCTTTTTGATGTTTGTTAATAATTATATGGAATCCATGACTAATTATTTTATTGGATTAATATGTGTAGGTCCCAGGCCTGGCTGGCCCCAGGTCTGGCTGTGATCCAGGCTTGCGGCTATGAATAGGATCCTGGATTCAGAATGTTATGTTAGTATAATAGAGTGCCTGAGCCTAAAATGTGTAGACATGCTTCAGGTTATTGTATCACGCATGTGTGGCTGAATGCCACTATTGTACTCTGCTATGTGTGGAGCCATGTGGTTCTCTGGAGAGCAGAAGGGGAGCACAAGAAGGGGAGCAGGAGTGTGTGCAATACCACGCTCCCCCTAGTAGAACTGCACTTCCAGAAACAGAATTGCTCTCCACACAATAAAGTTGATGCCTGCCATTTCATTCTCATGTCTGCCTTTTGTGCATTTTCCAACTAGATGTCTCACCACTGAACCTTCCCTTCT
>CM053506.1:48676281-48764483 GCA_028627145.1 Eidolon dupreanum | reverse complement strand
TTTCTTTCTTTCTTTCTTTCTTTCTTTCTTTCTTTCTTTCTTTCTTTCTTTCTTTCTTTCTTTCTTTCTTTGTCTATTTATCTCTATTAATCTCTCTTTTTTTGTCTATTAATGTCTATTAATCTCTCCTTATGTGCATTTGTTTGTTTTCCTGTTTGGAAATATTTTATAAACTTTTGCTTTGAAAGCATAGTTCTATATTCCCAAAAGTATATTCTCTGAGATAGTAACAATTACTGAAAAAAAATGTTTTATGGTGTTATATTTGGGAAATACTAATTTAACTTTAACAGATTTCATTTCCATTACTCGTCATACATTGCTTTTACTAAAAATCTCAAAGGAGTTTGGCTTCTTTCAAATTTATTTGAACACAAACTCTTTTTTCATTGGTCATATCAGGGGTCTCCTGTTAATGAGACTCCATTGGGACTATTACCTTGGTTACACTGGGATTCCTTTTCTTATCCTACCCCTCATATGAATCTTCTGGAATTTATTTTGATAAGAAGTTTTCTGGTGCCACATTCTGTTTTGTTTCTCAGAAATTATTTATTTCACTTTCATTCTTGAAAGACATATATTTGTTTGGTATATAAATATTGTAGGGTATACAAGCAATTATTTCCTCAGTGTGTTATAGATATTTTTCATTAGCTTTCATTGTTGGTGATGAAAAATCTTTACTTTTTAAAAATTTGTACATATAGTTAATCTGTATATTCTTTGCTAATTCCTTTGAAGATTTCTCTTTATCTTTTATATTATGCACTTTTATTATGATATATTTAGGTGAGATCTTTTTTAGCCTGAGTGAGATTTATTGGGCTTTCAGAATCTGAGAATTGATATCTTTAATTGTTCATGGAAAATTTTCTGCCAATATTTCTTCATGTATTGCATCCCCCATATATTTTTTGTCTTCATTCTGAAGTTACAAATTGAATGTATGTTAAAACTTAGCAGTCTATACTCTATTGCTTTTAGTCTCTTTTCATTACTTTCCATATTTTTATCTCTTTGTATTCATTCTAGATAAATTTTTAATTTCTGTCTTTTAGTTCATGGGTTTTCTCTCCAACTATGTGTATTCTGGCTCTTATATATATTCAATTAATTTTAAATAATTTTCTATTTACTAGAAGTTTCACTGTTTTTTTCTCTAAGCACTTGTTTTAATTAATACATTACCCTTTTCTTATATATTTTAATCTTAATATATGATTAGGATATATATATATAATGTAATATAATTTATATGTTGTCTCTGATATTTGTAACATTAGATGTTTTATATAGTTGCCTTTTGTCTGTCAGGATTTATTCACTAACATCTAATTTTTTGTATGAGTTGTAATGTTGGCTTTGAGCTAAAATTCTTTGGAAGTTTATTTGTGGAAATTCTTTGTAATTTGCATTAAAGATGGATCCAAGGAAGGTTTTTATTTGCATCTTCCAGACACTTGAGGACATCAAAAAAGAAATTTTCTTTAAACGCAATATTTGGCCTAAGGTGTTTTGGACTACATAGACAGTATAAATTTGATTGCACACCTATAGGAAGACCATTTATGATTACAAACTCTTGTGAAAACTTTATAGGAGATTTTTTCTTTTTTTTCTTTCACCTAAAACCAAGTTTTCAGTGAAACAAGTTTACTTAACTTTTCCTGGCAGGTAAATTTACAATCATTTCAACTTTCTGTGGTCCTATCTTTGTGATAAGTATTTCCTGTTAGATATGCCCACTCGTTTGGATCCTGGTATCTTTCCCCAGTTCCCTGTGCCTTGCCAAGCAGTGGAAAGTAAAACTGAGGATTAGTCACATACGAGAACTTTTTTCAGAGTACAAGCCATCTTTAATAAAACTTTCTTCTTTAAGTTCAGTCTAAGTAGTGTAATGTCATTTCAACTAAACCCCATAAATCAATTATTCAAGTTTCATTTCTTGAATGACAAGCCCAATCCCATTCCATGGTTTCAAACAATGAGGCTGGCTCACATGGACAGTCATTTTTCTTTCTTTTTTCTTTTTTTTAATCTTTCTTTCCATATGGACACTTTTTGATATAATTATCCATTTAGTACTTCTTCTTCCTTAGAACCTGCATCCAGGAAGGTCCCTAGATTCTGCCAAGAATAACTTTTCCAAGAATAACTTTTCATTTTCTCTTCATGGTCTATTGATATGTTTACCTTCTGTTTACTGAGGCTATACATACAAATTTATAGTGTATTTATGTATATACATATATGCACATATATGTTCATATTATTTTAATATACATAAAATTTTTCTTCTTATAGTAGACCTGTATTTTTTATTTATTTTTATTTAAGAATTACTTTATAACATGAAGGTCCACAGTCATATTGACAAGAAATCACTATTCTCTATGCTTATTATTTTTAAAATAAAATCATAAAAAGATTCACAAATGCCAGCTAAACCCTGATGTCAAAAGAACAGAACAGTTCGGTATATATTTAAAATAATATTTATGTAACTTAGTGGCCTGACTAAAAGTCTAAAATTTGTGAACTATTTTTTTTTTTAGTCTTTATGAGTAGAAACTAGGAATAAAAAAGTTAATAAGAAAAAAAGAAAGAAATCCACAATCACAGAAACAAATCTCTGTACTAACAATATTAAATCAGGTTATGTTTTCATTAGTTTGAATTATAAAATTCTCATTTTATTAGAGTAGTGTAGGAAAACATAAAGACAACAGCAAGGCTGGATAATAATGCAAACTTTTTTTGAGCACATAGGAGTCTTTCCTTGTGGTCACTGAGAAATAAATTTAAGGGATATGTGCTGAGTTGAGATTTAAGTCTCCTCTACAGATCTAGAATTAAATAGGGTAGTATAGGAAATAAGGTATCAGTATTGAGTCAATATACTGTAATACTTGGGACTATGTCAGAACAAATATAACTTACTAATTTGTTATAATGTTAAACTGAATAAGAAATAGTTCTTACATCCTCTCCACCCAACAGGAAGTGCTCTTCTTGATCCCTATTCTCAATCCAAATCCCACATACACATTTTTAAAAAGTGCATCATAAATGTATTCATTTGCTCTCCTGTAGAGAAAAAAGGGGATGGGTATCAGTATAAAACAAAGGTCATGATGCAGGCAGCTTTGTTAGTCTGGGTTATGTAGGGGGATTACAAAAGTTTCTCTATGGACACAGGGTGTTCGATATTCTCCATCTTTGATAAAACATTGCCCTCATGTTATCTTTGATAAAATATGGGCCTTTATTCTGATTGCATGAACAACATGTATCCCACTGATTCCAATCAATGGTTTGCAGGTGCTGAAAATAAGCAAAGGAGGAAGTAAAAAGCCTCCTTGCATAATTTCTTGCTTTTTTTTCCTTTATATTACTTAAATTATCATCCATAATTCTGACATCATGATTAATAGTAAAATATGAAAAATTTCTCAAAATATGAAAGATTGGTTATAGAGAGGTCATTATTATAATTGAAGATAGACAATAACTCATAAAAGGTAAGTTGGAAAAAATAGTTAATTTGTCAAAATTTAATCAGATTTTATCATTAAGTTATATATAAGGGTAAGTCTTATATGAAGCTGTTTTCTAATATAAAAGATGAACAGGAGTTGGGTGACAAATGGCTAGAAGACCCAAGAATATTATTTTTTAAAAGATTTCATTAAAATTGAGTTGTTACAAAAATTATATGTTATGTATGATTTAAAATGGTAGAAAATAAAATTTAATGTATTTATTATGTATTTTAAGAAAGACAGCATTTCTTCAAATTAAAGCCATTTGTATGTTCATTTATGATCTGATTCCTTTCCTACTCCTAGAGAAATAGCTCTTTTCTTAGTTTCCTATAACGTGTTTGTACTGCTAAAAATATATATTGTTTACTTTTCTTCTGAAATTTATTAACGTGAATTCAATATTTGATGAATTTTTTTGCCCAAATAGTATATTCTTGAGATTTGTCTTTGAATAAATGGTTTACTTTCTTTACTCTCTATTGTTCTATTTGATGAATATAATGTCATTTATTTGTTCACTTTTCACAAAGTATTTTCTTGCTTCTAAATCTGTGTTATTATAGAGTTCTGCTATTTTTATGATTGTATATGCCTCTATTTAAAATAAGCAAATTTCTCTAATATATAAACTTGAAGAGAAAATGATGAATCATAGGCTATTGACATCTTCATCTTTATTACTAATAACAGTTTTTCAACATAGTCATACCAATCTGAACTCTAATATTATAGAAAAGTTGACCAATATTTTACTTGTAAAATATCACATATATTTCAACTTTTAAACTATAACACACAGCAAAGAGTGCATTTCCGAAAATATATAGCTTAGTGTAACACATCAACAACAGCCAGTGCAACCCAACTTATGTCAAGATATAAAACATTGCAAAAAAGGGCCTCCTTGTGACTCCTTCCAACACTATACCTTTCTTCCTCCCTCCAAAAAAGTTATTAGCATCATTATTATTTTCTTTAGTTAAAGTGTTTATTTTATGTCTTTTATAATAGTGTCATATCATATATACAGTGTTGTGCCTGGCTTCTCTTGCTAAAATCATATTTGTGATATATGTAGTTATTCAGTATAATTACTGAATAATATATACTGTGTATTTATATAGTACAAGGTGTTTATCCATTCTACTATAGCCATTTGGGTGGTCTCTACATTTTTACTAATATAAATTGTGCTACTATGAAAATTCCTTTTTTTTTAATTTTCATATTTTTATTTTTTCAATTATAGTTAACATATAATATTATATTAGCTTCAGGTGTACAACACAGTGATTAGACATTTACACAACTTATAAAGTGATTATCCCAATAAATCCAGTACCCATCTAACACCATACACAGCTATTACATGAGTGTTGAGTGTTGACTATATTCCCAATGCTATACTCTATATCCCCATGACTATTTTGTAACCACCAAGATGACCTCTTAATCCCCTCTTCCTTCACCCATCCTGACAACCTGACTTCCCCAGTCTGACAACCATCAAAATGCTCTGTGTATCTATGAGCTTGTTTCTGTTTGTTTATTCTGTTCTCTAGATTCCACTCAACACAATGCCCATCCATGTTGTTGCAGAGGACAAGATTTCGTTCTTTTTTATGGCTGAGTAATATTCCATTATATATATATATGTGTGTGTGTGTGTGTGTGTGTGTGTGTGTGTGTGTGTGTATGTATGTATATGTATATGTATATGTATATGTATATGTACACACACACACACACACACACACTATCTCTTCTTTATCCATTCATCCATTGATAGATATCTAGGATGGTTCCATATTTTCACTACTGTAAATAATGTTGCAAGGAGTATATAGATTTACATGTCTCTTCAAAGTAGTGTTTTGGGTTTCTTCAGATAAATACCCAGAAGTGAAATAACTGAATCCTTCTTTGTCTCTTGTTATAACCTTTGTTTTAAAGTCCATTTTGTCTGGTATAAGTTTTACTACCACAGATTTTTTTGTTTCTGTTTTCATGAAATATCTTTATTCATCCCTTTACTTTCATTCCGTGTGTGTCTTTCAATCTGAACTTTTCTTATCTATTCGACCACCCTATTGTTTTATGGAAGCATTTAATTCATTTACATCTAAAGTAATTGTTGATATATATGTAATTGTTGCCATTTTATTATTCATATTTTTTACCTTTTTTTTTTCCTTCTTAAAGAAGTCCCTCTAACAAATTTAACAAATTTATGAGCAGTAAACACACAATGCAATATATGTATGCCTTTCTGTTGAACTGTATACTTGAAACTTACTGGATTTCATTAACCAATGTCCATCTAACATTTCTGGTAATACAGGTTTGGTAGTAATGAACCCCTTCAACTTTTTTTTTTGTCTAGGAAGCTCTTTATCTCTTCTTCGATTCTAAATAATAGCTTTAATCATTTTTACTTTCCATCACTTTGAATATGTCATGCCAATCCCTTCTGGCCTACAAAGTTTCTGTGGAAAAATCAGTTGACAGTATTATGCAAGCTCCCTTGTAGATAACTAATTGCTTTTTTCTTGCTGCTTTTAAGATTCTCTCTTTGTCTTTAACCTTTGGTATTTTAATGATGATGTTTCTTGGTGCGGGTTTCTTTGAATTCATCTTGTTTTGGATTCTCTGTGCTTCACAGGCTTATATGTCTATTTCCTTCACCAGATTAAGAAAGTTTTCCATCATTATTTCTTCAAATAAATTTTTAATTCCTTGCTCTCTCTCTTCTTCTGGTACCCTTGTAATACAAATGTTGGTATGTCAGATGTTGTCCTAGAGGCCCCTTAAACTATCCTCATTTATGTGGATTCTTTTTTCTCCTTGCTGTTCTGATTGAATGTTATCTGCTACGTTATCTTCTAAATCACTGATTTGATCCTCTGCTATACTTAATCTACTGTTGATTCTGTCTAATGTATTCTTCATTTCAGTTATTATGGTATTAATTTCTGACTGGTTCTTTTTTTTATGTTTTCTATCTCCATTTTTATGTTTTCTATCTCTTTGTTAAAGTTCTCACTGAGTAATCTACTCTTCCCCTAAGTTCATTGAGCATCCTTAGAATCAGTGTCTTGAACTGCATCTGGTAGATCGCTTGTCTCCATTTTGTTTAGTTCTTTTACTGGAGCTTTGTTCCTTTCTTTCACGTGGGATATGTTTCTTTGTCTTCTCATCTTGGCTGCCTCCCTGTGTTTCTTTCTATAAATTAGATATAGCTCTGTCTCCCAGTCTTAGTTAAGTGGCCCTATTTATTAGGTGTCCTGTGGGTCTCAGTGGCACAGTCTTTCTGGTCAGTCAAGCCAGATACTCCAGGTACGCCCCTTGTATGGGTTGTGAGTGTCCTCCTGTTGTAGTTGAGCCTTGGTTGCTATTTGCTCTTCGATGGGATGGATTGACCCTCAGGCTGATTGGTTGGGATGACTGCCCATGACCAGTGGAGAAGTTGTTGTGCAGGAGTTGATCCTAGAGTAGAGGATTTGCTTTAGAAGGACTCTGGTGCCTGCTCTGTCTGTCCTTTAGGTGTGTCATCCTCAGATGTGTACCCAATGATTCTTAGGCTCACCTTAAAGCCGTCCACTGGATATGCAGGCCAGGGCCTTCTGGCCAAGTTCAGCTACAGCTTGTGTCCTGCCTAGGGCACATCTCTCTGGATATTTATATCTCTGCAACTGCCTCCTCTCCTATATTTTAACTTACAAATTTCATTGGTGATATTCCTTGAACTCTGAAATCTTGATTGCTCAACTCAGTGAAAACACTTTGTTCTGTGTAATTTCCCCCTCCCTGTGTCTGGAAATTCCAGATAGCAAGCTCGTTAAGTCACAAACTTTTCTCATTTGTTTCTTTTTTCCCTGAAATCATTGCTCCATTATTCTTGTTGCACAATGACTAAAAACTGCTGTTTTCTGAATTTTGTCCAGTTTATTAGTGCATGAGGTTGAAAAGTCAGTCTGTTTCCTGTGACTTCATTATGGCAGAAGCAGGGATTTGAATTGGTTTTTGAATAGTGTTTATGTACAGCATACTTGTAAAAAAAAACTCTTAGATTTTTATTTTATCTGTAGTTTGGAGAAATTTTCTATGTTGTGTATTATATTTTGGGGGAATAATTTTAGTTTCACTTTTTCTTACCATACTTCATATTTTTTCTTATTTTCATGAACTCTTTAGGACCTTCTTACAATATAGAATATGTCTCTTTATCACAAATGAAATAAGATTAATGTTTCAATAATTATTTCAATATTACTTAAAGATACCCTATGTTTGTTCCAGGAAGTCCCCTCTGTTTCTTCTGTTTTGATTAACATTTTTTTTTCTAAAAGAACATTAGATTCAATTGTATGCTTGCTTCTATTATGATAGTAATTTTTTTTTCTTTTATAGACATGACATTTTTTTCAATATTATGTACTTGTCTCAGTTGGTCATCTAAGGAATACTTCTCAGTTGTTAAAATTATGAAAGTTATGGAGTATTGCTTTCAAATATGTATAGAATCCTTGTATACACTTTTTCCTATTTTCTGGAATAGTTATTTTTTAAATCAAATTCAAATTGGTTCCTGCTTGATAGTTCTTAAAATTTGTTAATTAAATCATCTGAGACTGCTGCTTTCTTTCTCATCAGATTTTAATGAGTTTTTTAGTTAATTGATCAATGCAACAAATATATTTTGAATTCCTATCTTATACCTGACACTAGTATATACCAGCTATAAAAAAAAGATATACAACAGCTATAAAACAAAAAAAAAATCACTGCTTTATGGAATTTATATTCCAATGGAGATATTCAGATATGATTATAAATAAACAAATAAATTCATACAAAAATAAATTTACCTATGTCTGCTATGAATTTTCTAGTCTTTCTGTGTGGTTCCAATAATATTTACTTTATATATTTTGGCATATGTCCTTATATGCATATAATTTTGGAATTGTTTATTTCTGAACCCATTGATCTTTTCAGCAATTTATAGCAAGTTTCTTAATTTATGGTAATTTTTTTAGCTTTTATTTATTATATCTTTTTATATTATTTTACTTTTAATGTCTCTTGTCTTAACATTTTAAATATTTCCCATAAACAACATATAACTGACTCATGGGTTATCATTTTGCTTCATATTCTATTGTTGTTTTAAGTGGGAGTATTTAGTTCATTATTGTTTATGTTGGTAGTGGTCTCCTTTTAAACTTCCTAAGTTGTCTAGGGTCAAACCACCCTGAACAGGCTCGATCTTGTCTGATCTTGAAAGCTAAGCAGGGTCGGGCCTGGTTAGTACTTGGATGGGAGAACATGTAGGGCTACCAGCTGCTGTAGAAAATCACCACAAATGTTTGGTTTAGCTCTCATTTTTGCTTTCACTTAATTTTAGCCCATAAAGTTCATTAATTTCTTGCCAAAAAATTATAAATATACTTAAATATTTATTGGGGTTTTTTTTTCAGCTTTTGGGTCTTTTCAGCAGATGCTTTATCTGATACACCCTAGTGCTAAAAAAATAAATTCAGGAATACTTCCAATTTCTATTCATAATTCACTTAAATAAAAATTATTGTGTTCCAGAAACATTCTAAGTATTTTATAAATATTAAAGAATTGCTTTAGCTTAGCTCAGTAGTTAATTAACAAATGTATTCCTCATAAAAAAGTATAGGAGTATACTATAGCTGCCTCATTTTCAGATGAGAAAAATGATGCATGGAAATAATAAATAATATTCTCTGAATCAGTTAGTATGATATGAAATTAATATTCAAATTCAGGAAGTGTATGTTTTAAACTTAGTATAACTCTCCCCACCCCCACCCCACGATATTCCTTGAAGACTCACACATACACACACACATCCATGCTCACATGCATACGAATGCACGAATGAGCAGGCACACATATGCACAAGGATAATTACCTGTTTCTTGTGCCTTATGTTAGGAACTGGTGAAATTTAAATTCTGCTACTATTCTTTTATTGGGGAAAAGGAACAAAGGAATTACTAAATTATAATCTGGCTTATCTAATTATGAAGAAACGTCAAAATTTATTGTGAGATAGAACTAAAGACTAATTACAGAACAGATTTGATTATATAGCCTTTCATCCCCAAAATAGTGACCTCTATTCACTCATATATAAAACAGGAATTATTGCACATATGGAGATATAGCAATGAAAGAAATTTGTTTAAAAATAAGCTTTCATGGAGAAGACAGAAGAGGTCAAAGAAAGAATGTTGTCAGATAAAGAAATATAAAATATGTCAGATCACAGTTATTTCACCCTGAGATTCCCATGTAGTAATTAACCCCAAATCCTTCCATTCCATTCACCTCAATAATTGGTAGAATTCTAGTGAATGGAATTCTTTCTTTTTTTTTTTTTTTAAGTTATTCCTGCTTCATTCTCTTAACTAATTTTTCTTTCTCTGGTCCTACTCCATCAGTTTATTAATCCATATTTCAGGTTTATAAACTTTAAAAATAAAATCTATTAAATTAGATTCCTGAATTGGACCTGCATCTGCCATCAGATACAGATCCTTTGAAGTGTTTGGTGCACCAAGGCAAAAGCTTCCTGATCTTGTCCATAACAATCTTTCTATTATCCTCCTTCACTCATCTCTTCCTGTTGTCCTCATGTATGAGTGCTAATAAATAATGATTAATTAACTAACTAAATAAACACTACTACAATTCTTTCATTTTCTGAAAACAGAGATAATGATTAGATGGTCATGTAAGCACTATATGGAATTTCTGAGTCTGTTTTGCATGAACTAAAGGTTTAGTTCTTAGTGAAAATATTATGGTGTAATAGTCTATAATTATAAAGATTATGCAGAAGTGGAAATCTAATAAAATTATTAATTCAAGACAGAGAATATTCAAATGGTTTATCTGTCGCCTAAACCTGTCACCTCAAACTTTATAGAGGAAAAAATCTTTTTGATGACATTTCTCTCATCACAAAACTTCAACCTGAGAAGATGTTTCTGCCAAAATTAGATCAGGATTCAGTTTTTTAAAAATCAAATACCAGGCATTCACTTAAAGGCCCCAAAAGGTTGTGTGGTGTGCCCCAAAAGATGTCGACTTTTGTCAATATGACCATAGTATTTGGCTTTGTTCTTCTCTCTATATATAAGTGTGTGTGTGTGTGTGTGTGTGTGTGTGTGTGTGTGTATCCTATATGACCTTGATGTCAAACCGTGTTCCATATCCTCATAAGGAACTGCACTAGACAGTTAGTATTGTAGGTTTTAACATATCACTCAAAGGATTTCATTCTACTTGATATAGTACACCAAATAATTTAAAATAAGTTTACATTGTCCTTATATATAAAAACCTATATATATACACACATATATACACACACATATATATGCAAATTAAATTCAATATGTATATATAAAGCTCTCGAAAAATTTTTATAAACCTCTGTAAAAACAACTCTCCTTCAATCTCTCTCTCTATATATAATATATAAATTTAGTATATGTATATTAAATTTAATTTGTTACTACTTACTGATTAATTAGATAATAATGATTTTGAAATCATCTTCATAAAGTCTTTAGGACAGATAACTGTAATAATAATTTAGTTGAAAGAAAATATAGTTTGAGGCAGCTTGAAGTTCTGCTCAAAAGGTCTGCTCAAAACAATAATATTTAATAAACAGCATGCTTACTTAAGTTTACTAAATTCAAAATTGTTCTACCTTACACACCACTATATATAATTGTATGTGACGCTAAGGAAACATGAAGACAAATTCAGTGTTGATATCATTTTCAGATAATTGTTATGAGAGGGTTAGAAAGCAAAACATATAGTTAATCTGACATTTTCTTAATTATCAGCTACAGTTGGAAGACTATGCTTTTATAACTTTGACATTCTCTGGAAATAAAATGTGTATGTTAAAATTTTTACCTAAAATTTCTTTTTTTTTATGTGTCCTTTTCAGTAATTTCATATTTATTTTGGATTTCTGACTGCTTTGCTCTTCTTAAAATCTAACTTTTGTATAAAGGTTTTGTACAATCACTGTTTACTGTTAGTTTTCAATGCGACTTTAAAAGACTGTGATCCTACAAACAAACTAAGCCTAAGATTAACAGGTAAATAGAAGACTTGAACAACACTGTAAAACATCCACACTTGGACATTTGCACAATTCACATAACAAAAGCAGACTACACATTCTTCTCAAGTGCACTTGGAATATTCTCCAGGATAGATCAACTGCAGAAATAATATAGTATATTAATAATAAAATTTAAATTAAAATGTTTATAAACCTCTAAAAAAACACAACTTTTCATATCCTCATTTTTGGTTGTTTATAGGGCTTTCAAAATATTTACTATTTATTGATGCATAATATCCCATCAGATTGATATTCCATAGTTCATTTAACTACTGTCTTTGCTGAGCATTAGGTTAGCTTATAATTTTTGACACTCATAAATAACACATCACTGATTTTAATGCATCCTACATGAATAAAATATAATTTCAAATCTTTATAAATGTACCTCTATTGGGGAAAAAAGCACACATTTTCTTCCTTTATTATGATTTTTAAAACATCAAATCATAGTGTGTTAGAAATGATGGGTGGACAATTTTGCTGCACCTCAGAAAAGCTCTTAGAATACAGAGGATGGTGTAGGAAAATATAAACTATAAATCTACACTTCATTTTTTGTCAAGTTTTAATTGATTTTTATGCATCTGAAATGAAACAATACATATATGTGTCTCTGATATGATATATCTCATGTCTAATTAGTGACTTTTATGCACCTGAAAAAGAGCCTAAGCATCATTGTGGAAAATTGTTGAGCAATGTAATTTGATAAAAATAACCCAAATTCCCTTCACAGATGCATTCAAAGCCTATCACTATCTGACCAGGTGTGTGGCTTTAGGCAAACTCCTTTCTGTTTCCCTTTCTAGATTGTGATTTCAGCACCTGCATCAGAAATTTATACAAGCAATCCTCCATATGACTACATGATTCTGCAAGAAAACATGATTCAGATGCACCTTCAAGAGCATCGATAACCATTTATTAGAACAGAAATTTGGAAGCTTTAAAAAAGATTAATATTGATCTTTTAATTTCACTTTAATAGCATTCTTATTTTAAGGGACAGTTTTGAGTAGATGTAAGTATGATATATTGCAAGAGTTATAGTTAAATTTAGAGAAATACAAAGCTAGCCATAGAGATAGAGATGTGTCAACTACACAAACATGCACAGGCTTCCAGCATCAGAGATTACTCTCTCCACTCCTTTTTTTAATAGAGTTCTTAATCAATGTTATTGTTGGTGCCCCTCCCAATATATTCCTATGTACCCCAGGATACTCTGAAAATCCATCCCTCTCAATATCTCCTGGCATACAAAATACAGGTTTTTATTCCACTCAGCCAACAAATTGTTCTAATTCGATTAAACTGAAAATCGTTCTATATCTAACCTTTGATTTTGTTATTGTTCACCCATCCTATATGATCTTGATGTCAAACTGAGTTCCATTTCCTCATAAGGAACTGCACTAGACAATTAGTGTTGTAGATTTTAACATATCACTCAAAAGATTTCATTCTAGTTGATACAATACAGCAAATAATTTAAAATAAATTTACCTTGTCCTTATATATAAAAACCTATTCTCTATAATACTGACCAGGGACTCTTTACCTCCAATTCAATATCTTGCCAACATTCTGGCCTTTCTCTCCCAATGATTTCTAATTTTCTTCTTCATTACCTCCTATCCTATATTCCCACCTTCCTTCTCTTTCATGCTAATTTATACAATTAGGCAAAATAATTTTATAACATTTCCTTATACTTCTCTCATTCTGCTTATTCCCTAAGTAATACTTTCTAATAACCAGAAGACTACATCATGATCTAGTAATTTGTTTCTTTGTACACACACAAATATACTCACACACATATGTGTGTATATGTACATATATACATACATATATACGTGCATACATACATATATACATACATACATATATATATATATGAAGTATATCCGTCTGCATTCTGGTTATAATCATTGTTTCTTTAGCAATAATTAAACTAGTTGATTCTTTATTCATACTTTATTGTGAGAGTTCATATCATGCTTAGATCCATGTTTTGAGAACATATTTTTTAAAAGCTCTCAAAAGTTCATGCATGTTTATGATCACATAGGCAGTTGTCATTTCAAGCTTAGTCTGATATTTTAATGTCTCCCTCTTCACTTACACAGTGTATAATAACATCCTTAGTGTATTGGTTTTCTATTATTGCTGTAACAAATTACCATAAATTTAGTGACTTTTAACAACACAAATGTATTATATTATAGTACTGAAGGTCAGAAGTCTAAAATGGATCTCATTGAAAGAGAGTCAAGGTTTTAGCAGGACTACCTTTCATCTAGAGACTTTAGGGGAGAATCTATTTCTTTGCCTTTTCCAACTTCTAGAGGCCACCTAATTCCTTGACTCATGGTTCCATACCTTCATCTTAAAGTCAGCAACATTGAGCCAAGTGCTCCTCATGCAACCATCTCTGGTTCTTTTTTCTTCCTCTTTTACTTTCAAGTTCCCTTGTGATTACATTGGGCCCCTTTGGATAATCCAGGATAATCTTCCCTTTTTAACCCATTTCTCATTTGCCACGAGAATACTCACCGCGCTGCTTGTGGCTTCAGTATTTACCCTGAGATAACTCGCAGATTAGAGTCCCCAACATTATCCCCAAAGTTTGCTACAAAATATCTCACTTTTATTATTATTTTTTCTCTAGTATATTGATAGTCTTTGGAAATAAATGACATCATTCTATTTATAGCATTCTGTTTTTAGTAGTGCTATTTTCATTTACAAAATATAGTAAATTTTGATTGCTGAAAATGTCAAATTCAAGCATTTCTACACATGATGTCAATATCCTTCTCAAATAGTTGTAAGCCAAGGATTCATTAGATAAATCCAATTTATGTATTCATTTCTTTTATATTAAGATTAGAGACAAATTCTGTTTAGAAATAACTCCAAGAACAGTTTTTATATTTTATTTTCACATTGAAAACCAGTCAGATTTGCTTCAGCCTTGAAGAGTCTGTATATGTAAAATTAAATTAACACTGGCAGCAAGCTGCACTTTTTTTTCTAAATGGGAAAGGGGTTAAGGTGAGCTGATTAGCAACTCTAATTTCATCTGTAATAGGAACTCTTTGCCTTTGCCATGTAACCTAACATATTCATAGGTTCTGGGGAGTAGGATGAGGATATCTTTGGTGATACCATTATTCTGTTTACCATCAATTCTTTGCCACATTTTTCCTGAAATAATTATTTTAATTCTATTCATGACACTTTATTTTTAAGGACAAAATCATGATTTCATTCATAATCAATTTACATATACAATGCTCTGCTTAGATTTTCCCCTTTCCACCTATGATCAGGGCATTGCTATTAAATCAATTTGATTAGCTAGTCTCTATATACTTTCTCTGAAAGTTCCTTTATGTCATAAAATATACAGTTGGAAGGGCCAGCACATCAATTAGTTAGACACCTGTAGATCTTATAGTGACAGTTGAATAATCTCATCTAGGGTTTCTGTAGATAAATTTAATAGATACATAAATAGATAGGGAGATAGATAAGGAAATAGATGTATGGATGTTAGGTGATGATGATAGATAGATAGATAGATAGATAGATAGATGATAGATAAACAGACAGATGGACAGACCGACAGACAGATATACATATAGATATATTTCAAAGTTGCCTAGATGCCTATCTTCCAAAGGTATGCATCTGTATATTAAGTGTTCATAGGCATGAAAGAATAATCCATGTTACCTATAATAAACAGACATGAGAACTTTCCATCCTCTAACTCTTCATGTTTTATTTCTAGCTGAGTCTTTAGGTGAGAGTGTGTACACTCACATATGTGTGTTCACATGAATTCACATATTAGCACGTATTTTCCATGTTGCTAGACTACCAAGCACCCATTTTTCTTTCTCAGGCTACTGCCCCCAGTACTGCTATCCAGGAACTTCTTTCTGTCCATGAGCTTCACGCTGTTGCTCCCTACATTCTGGATTTCTGACGTCTTTCACATTTTGATCCAGTTATGGACAGACACACACACACACACTCATGGCTCAAAACAGTAAAGAAGAGGCTTCCAGATTTGATAGTGTTAATTAATATTCAAAATTAACAGAATAAGATTGCTCACTATAATTAACTGAAAATTAGTTACTTGACTGGACTCCTTCTGAAGTTGGCAAGTTACTGAAATTCATGAGAGTATTCCACTGTCCAGCCTACAGGGTGTCTTGATTGAGTAGAGAAAATTTTGCTTCCACATGAGTGTCCTCAACTATTCCTAGATTCCTTGGAGTCTAGATGAAAGACAATAAGGCAAATAAAAAAGAATAAATTTCTTCTTTGGGTTTTCATCCAGATGTGAAAAAAACAAATACTTTTAAATAAAATAATTAAATAAATGTTAAAACTAATTACATATTTGATGTAATTAAGAAATTATCATTGTTAAATATTTTAGGTATAATGCCTATGGGGTAGGGCAGTCAGAGAGATGAATGAAAGCATAGGTGAAATAAGATTGGTGAGTATTGATGCTATTTGAATGGAGAATGAGGACATATGGTTCTATTATATTATATTTTAAAATTTTCATAATATAAATGGTTATTTCTTGAACTATTTTTATCTAATTTCACTGGTCTTTGTTTCTTATAACAAGTTTTGCCTCTTTCTAAGTTGATTGGCAACATACATACTCTTTTTAGTGGAAACACTATTACCCTTACTCTTTGGTCCCTACAGTACAAATCAGGGAAAAAAATCTTCGTAGTATATCTTAGCACAGGTTCTGGAATCAGATTGCCTGGTTTTGAATCCTGTTTCCACCACTGTCTTGCTGTGAGAACTTGAGAAATTTAGTTAAACACTCTCTTCTCGTATTTAAAAGGAAGATGCTAAAAACAACCCTATCATATGGTTGTTGTAATAATTAAGTTAATCCATAATCAATTTATCCATATAAAGTGCTTTGCATAATATTTGGTATGTAGTAAACTCTAAACAAATGTTAAAAATCAAATTCACCAGTAAAATAGTCAAACATAGGTTTGTCAAAATCCAAGCCATTCCATTTTAGAAAACATGTGATGCATTAGCATCACAGTACAGGAAAATCTCTTTAAATCCAGCTCATTTCCTTTTAAAGATTGATCTTCTAGGAGGATATAAAAGCTATTCCTGCTCATCCTTCCTGAAAATTTCAGATTTCTCAGTCCTTGATTTCCTGTGAGTGAGTCACTGTCTGAACCAGAACACATATATATCCACATAGATAAGAAATATATGCAGGTCAGGCACAGATTAAATGGTCCTTACAAAAGCGATGTTTCTCCAAATTAAAGATAGCAACAAGAGATTCAAGACTGTCTACAACATTTATTACAGCTTCTCAAATATTTTCACTGAAGATAGATTTTGCCTCAATTTTATATAAATAAATGTACCATTCAGGTAGTTTTTTAAAGATTGATTAAATAACCTGCATAATAAATGTATTCCATTTGAAATACACTAAGAATATGAAGTGGCAATTTATATTTCCCACAATTATTATTCTGCTTTCAAGTTCTTATAATCATATTTTAGCCAAGCTCATGGCTCTACTTATCTTTTACTTTCTCAGAGACATACAGAAACTTCTTTCAAAAGTTATTAATAGAAATTTATATAAGAGATCATGATATAGGAAATGTGTTTTCCCTGGACCTTTCTGTTTCCACCTTTTTAAATTCTTTAAAAATCTGTTATTTCCTAGGCGCTATTCTTCATAAATATGGATGGAGTTGTAAGTGAGGTATAGGTGTAACCATAGGAATAAAAGATAAAATTAAGTTGCTGATATAGTGTATAAAGGATGTATATTTTCAAAACTAAAATAATTAATTATTAAGCATATATCACTTACCTCTTTGGAAATTGTAAAGTTAATTTTATCAGTGACCATTCACCAAATTAACACTGCAATGCATAACCATTTTAAATTTCTAAAAAGAGATGTAAATCTAATTATCTTTTCCCTTTTCTCGAATACTTGTAGATTTAATGTCTCAATTTTTTTAAGTTGTCATCTATCTAAAGAAGGCAGTATGCATTGCTAGAGAAGAAGAAATTATTTCATAATACAACAATGAGTTAAAATAAGATGCTACTGAGTTATTTCAAATAATCTTTCAAAAATTTCTATAAATGTATTCTCAGTTACCAGTGCAAGTAAAAACTGGTCTTTTATGCTTTGATTGTTGCAGTTCTCAGCCAGTAGTCTGTAACTTGTGTGAAAACACATCCTATATCTTGGCTAAAACTACAAGCCAAAGATTTGCAGCCCTTGTACGTACTTTATATTAGGTCATTTGTAGAGTTTTCCTTTTAGTTCACTGTTTGTTTTTCAACATTGTTTTTTTAAAAATAACTAACAGGAAAATATCTTTAAGGTATTTTGCAGAAAATATAAAATTTCAGAAAAATCTCAGAAATATAACTCAATTTTGTGAATATACTTAATCACACATGCAAAGCTCTGCTAAAGCACATGAAAAATTTATAGAGTAATTTATAAGCCCAATGCAACTGGTTTGAAAAAATAACAGTCCATAAATGGCTTAGATAGTTAGAAAAGGGATAATTAAGAGATTTGTCCTATATGATGATACCACATATTACAGAACCATAAATTTACTCCCACTCAAAAAAAAAAAGTTTCACTCAAAGATGCATTAAATTAAATCAATGGAACAGAATAGGTAGCCCAGAAACAGACTGATGTACACTAAACACTAGATATGTGATAGAAGAAGCATCATAAAGCAATGGTGAAATGCTAGATGTTTTTAATGATTTTTAAACTTGAATAACAAATATAATAAAGTTAGATTCCATATGCCATCTACAGAAAAAAAGTCTAAACTTCATATGTAGTAGAAGAAAAATTAGAAAAATACATTTATAACTAGAAAAAAAATTTTAAACAAAGAGGGGAAACAAATTTGATTACATAAATTTGAAGAGTTTAATTCAACAACAAACACTGTAGATACAGTTAAGTATGGGATTCAAAGTAGATATATGTGATGTAAAACTAACACAAAAAAGTTAAAGATATTTGATGACTCTTGATAAGTAAGTAAAGATAATAAGTTATATGAAAATAGGAAAAAGAATAAAAATAGAAACTCAAAGTAGAGAAGATTTAAATAATAATCGTACAAACAAATTTTCTTTATTTACATTTCTTTATTTAAAATTTTATTAACATTCTGAGATATACAAATTGAAAAAAGAATGGGGAGCTACTACCTTGACAGTAGTGAAAATTAAAAGTAAAAATAACATGATAGAAAATAAAAGAATGTAAAATTTAATTGCTGGCCAAAATTTGAGGAAACAGGACTCCACATGTACTTTTAATAAGAGTCTAAACTGGTACAGAGGAGAGCAATCAATATTTACTAATCAATTTGCTATGTCAATCCCACTCTCAGAATTTTTTAGCCCTGAGAAACTCTCCCAAGGATCTATAAGGGGAAATGGAGGTAAATTTGCAGTAAGGAGTTAACTAAAACATGACATATTTATTCACTATTAAACTATACAACATCCAGAGTGCATTTGCATAGCTCTTTTAAAAGACAAAATTGAGTCTATCAAATAAACAGAAGAAAAAATATTTATACAACATTACTATTTGGAAAATTTAGCACATAGATACAATAAAAATACTAAAAAGAGCAAACTAAAACCCAAAGCAAACAGAAAGAAGGAAAGAATAAACAGTAGAGCTGAAACAAGTGAAATGAAAACTAGAAAAATATCACAAAGGCAAAAGGAGGTCAAAAAATAATAAAAATAATAAAGTTGGACCTCTACATTACATATGTACAAAAATTAATTTAAAATGGAAATTGCTTAAATATTTAAATGTGAGGGAGCTAACATTATTCAACTTTTAGGGGAAATATGATATAAATCTTTGTGACTTTGGATTAGGCAATGATTTCTTAAACTGAAATCACAAGCAAAATGGGCAAAGAATTTGAATAGATATTTCTTTAAAGAAGAGACATAAATGGCAAATACACACTTGGAAATAATACACAACATTAGTCATTAAGAAATTAAAAATCAAAACCACAGTGAGATACCACTTTATATTCACTAAGATAGCTATTTAAAAAAAATGAAAAAGAAAATAACAAATGTTGATAAGGTTTGTGGGAATCAGAATCCTCATACACGCTGGTGGAAATGTAAAAGTATACAGTCATTTTAGAAAACAGTCTGGCAGTTCCTCAAAAAGTAAAATTTGACAGTTACCGTACAATCTAGCAATTCCACTCCTGGGTATGTACTCAAGAAAACTGAAAACACACATCCACCCAAAAACATATACATAGATGTTCAGAAGTAGCATTTCATAGTAGCCAAAAATTGCAAGCAATCTAAGTGTCCATCAGTTAATGAATGGATGAACAAAGTATGGTATATACATTCAACAGAATTCGGTCCTAAAAAGGAATGAAAAACTGACATTGTGGATGAACCTTAGAAACAATTTAGTAAGTGAAAGAAGTCAGATGAAAAAAGTTACTATTACATGAGTCCATTTACATGAAATATCCAGAACAGGCAAATCTATAGGAATACAGAGCATGAACTGAAATATATTCTTCTAATTTTCATTGTAAAATGTTAGTGGAAAATTAAGCATTTAAACACAAGTTTATATAGGGATAGAAAATTTTAGTCAGCAGCATACAGAAGTAACTTAATATGACATTTGCTAACTTACCATTAATAATTATAACATATTTTAAGAGAACATTTTTAGGGAAAATGCTCAACATCTAATATTGGGAACAGTATTTCTGGTATCATAACCAAAAATTATATATGAGCTAGCAAAACTTCCTAATACTGGTGAATTTGTGTCAGTTGAGAATACCTTTAGGCAACACATTTCTATCTTAAAATATGCTTATTAAAATAAATTTATAAATTTTAATTATCACTTCAATTTCATCTGATATAATCAATATTAATACTTTTGCTAAATCATGTTTTTAACTAATTATACTTTAGACAAGTTTCATAAAAGGCATAATTATAAATGATTGTTGAAAATGTAGATCCATTTAAGGAAGCAATGGATAAGAATATTTCATTTTCCCAAACTCTCTACCCAAGTTTTTAATCTATTTATTAACGTTTTATTAAGTGTTTATGAATAGTAATTGTCTTGTCTCTCGTGTGAACTAAATACCTTCTGAAAAATCCTTCATTTTTTTAAAGAGGCAAAAAACATCAGTAAAATTATAATAAAATATAGAGTCGTGGTACTCTTTTAGCCAAAATAGCTATGCAAAAATTTTGCAAAATATTGGGGAGAAAAGGTCATGTGTAATAGAATATAAATGCACCTTTATATGGGATGTTGGCTGCCGGAGCCAGCCGGGCAGAGTCGAACAGTCCTGAGTGGGGGAGCTAGGGTTAAGAAAAAAAGACAGAGAAGAGAGAAAGATCTCAGGAGGGCATACAGTCAAAGCTGCAGCCTCGAGTTTATTTAGCACCGTATACTTATACAGCTTGAGTACAAACTGCTCGTAACAAAGTAACAAACTGCTCAAAACAAAACCACAAGTATCCAGAAACAATAGCTGCGATTAACATGGATTAACATAAGGCCAAGAGAAAAACTCCTCCCTTGGAATTTCAGGAACTGATGCTTATCCTCCCTTCAGGGTTTCAGGAACTGATATTTCCTTACAAAGGTCTCCCAACATCTCCGGCTCCCAACAGCTGGCCTAATTAGGTGAATAGTAAAATGTAGAGCATGTATCAACTTGTTTCAGTAGAAAACCATTGTTGGAGAGCAAATTCATGTAGAGTCATTTGAGAGAATTAGGTCGAACCAAGGGAAAGAGTATGCATGACAAAAAGAGATGTCTAAGAGTAAATACCAGCAGACTAGAATTAGAAAAGTCATTATGCAGAATGGAGCAGATTTGAAAGACAAAGAATCTAATAGGTGAGGGGAGGATAAGAAGAGGAGATGGCATTTTAAAAATTAGAGGTGATAATTGGTACGAAACAGAAAATTTAGTAACTTGATTCTAAATTACTACAACTGACTTTAATGATGGAAATATTTATGATCTTCACTATCTAGTAAAGTAGACACTAACTACATGTGGCTAATGAACACTAGAAATGTTACTAGGGAGGTAGAGTGACTAAGTTTTGAAGTTATTCCAATTTTAATTAATTTAAATTTAAGTAGGCACAGGTTACTATTTAAATAGACTACTATATAGGGCAGCACAGATGTAGCTTGTGCAGGATCAGAAAGCAAACAGTTTCTTCAAAGAAGAAAAAATGGTTTATCATTCACTGTTCCTTATGTATGTTTTCACTACGAGATTCTCCACACTGCAGTTTTGTAAGAAAATACTGAAAGTTTCAGAAAATGTGGAAGCTAAAGGTAACATGAAAGCTGAGTGTAAGTAACTCAGGCATTAAAATTATTTTGCTCAATTCCTAATAAATTTCAGCATGCTCAATAATGACTTTGGTCTTTATTTTGAATGTATTTAGAAACATTGAAGCTCTTTAAGCAGGATATCATGATCATATTTTTATCTAAGATATCATCCTGCTTGCAGTGTGGAGAGACAGGATGTTCCTTGTGCAAAATGCCTAGCTTTCAACAGACTAGTACTGATTCATATCCAATCTGTAAAGCAGAGGCACCTTTCTCTGATATACCATCAGACAATTTGTTACTGGTTCTGGGGAGTCCTTGAACTCTTGGAACTCCTGGACCTTGGTTCTTGGCATCCAATCGACAAAGAATTGAAGTCAAATGCCAGGCAATTGCATGCAAGCTAACTTTATTAACAAGCAAAAAGTACACCCTTAGAAGGAGGAGTAGGCTGCCAAGAGCGATCAGCCTTGAAGACAAAATACATTCACTCTCAGAGGGGAGAGCAGGCTGCCAAAAGCAGTCAGCCCCAAAGTACAAGCAAAGTACACTCTGAGACAGGAGAGCGGGCAGGCTCAAGAGAGAGGTGCTGCATCATCCTGTTGTAGGTTTGAGAATTTTGTACATTAATGTAACTAAGGGGTGGAATATTCAAGGTTGGGGTAGCCCTTTTGTGGAAAGGTAGTTTTGTTTTGTTTTGTTTTGTTTTTCCTTCTCTGGAATCAGGGAGACACCTCCTTTTCTTGCCATGTTTGGGCTTTTCAGAAATGTCATGGTTTCATGATGGATACAGCCTTAACTACAATGCTAATTTATCATAATAATCATGTAATGAAGCAAAGGTGAATTCTAGGTCATACCAGCTGTTCTTCTGCGCATGCCTATGTTGGGAACTTTTTCTATCCTCTTTATGTTCCATGTTAGCACGAATTTTTAAACCACAAAACTGTTTTACCATGTCAAAGCTATTGTTTAAGGCTGTTTTTAATTTTAGTGGCTCTGGGGAGGGGCCTTAATGCAACTCCTACTTGAAATTGACTGTCTCTATAATTTTTGCTCTGATTTGCCTATACTCAAGTGAGAGCTCCTGCATCTGTCATTCTGGTTATGTCTGTGACACTGTGGAATACTCATCCAGGGCTTCACTCCTCAAAAAAATCCAAAATGTTCAGACTCTATCCTCATATTGAATGGGCCAGGAACACTGTATTGACTTCCTTCTGTAGCTAGAACAATTTGGATGCCCCAAAATAAGGGTCCCCAAACCCTCATCCCCATAGTACTTGGTGGTCCGTTAGGAATTACGCACACAGCAGGAAATGGGCAGTGTACTGGCGAGTGAAGTTTCATCTATATTTGTAACTACTCCCCAGTGCTAGCATATGTGCCCATCTCCACCTCGATCATCAGGCATTAGATTCTTGTAGGAGACTTGGTGCTAAAAATATTAGGGATTACTATCCTAAAACAGTGCTGTCTTCATCTACAATTAAACACGTATTTCAGGATGAAATCACAATATGCATGAAAGAAAACTCAGTTTGTGAAATAACATTCAAAACTTAGATTGCCACTACGAGAACCTGAATTTATCAAGTTAAGTTTAAATAGGGACTGAAAGGGAAATAAAACTTAAATAACTAGAAATTCCATACAAAAGAGATGTGTACTGATTTACTGATTACAAAAGGACAAAGAAATATATATTCACATAAAACTAGTATTCCTAATGCTGCTTCTTCAAACTTTCTACTAATTATGTTATGGACAAATCTTAAAGCATAGACTATTCATGAATATAGAGGCCAAAGATTTAACTAGTGTGTAACTGTGGAATCTCCACTGAATCAAATTGACAAATACTTGTGTAGCCCCACCTTATGATATGATTAGGTTTTATAGCAAACAGTCAACTCTCACAAAAGATAGTATAACACTTTTCGTATCTCTGTGTGTGTCTACCTTTCACTTGTGGAAGTGAAAGACTAGACCTTTGGAAGTTCTCCCCTGACTTTCCTGGAGAACTTTTTGAGGTGCTTCTGTCGACCCTGTCCTACTTTACTCTGGATTTAGAAACAACAACCAAAGTATAATTTTTCAAAAATTTAGAAGAAAAAGAAAGAGAATATCCTATAGCATTAAAGGAAGTATAAAATAGATGAATCTTTGCCAACAGTAATATTAACATTGAAAAGACCACACTACAGTTTAGGATACCTTTTTAAAATAAATCAGCTAATATTTTATCTATTTTATTACTTTATTTCTGAGTTTCAATTCAATTACATCTACATTTATTCTTAGTAAGTTATTCCTCTTGTTTTTCTTATAATTTTAAAAAGTCAATTTTATTTTCCTAATTCTCAGTTTAAACTTAGCTCATTTATATTAATGTATTTTAGCTTATTAATGAAAGATTTTAATACTATTCATTTCTCTCAGAGCATACTTGAGCCTGACTTAATAATTATCAACAGGGCTTATTCTCATAATCATCTAAATATTCTTCAATTCAATTTATTATAGTATCCTTGACATGAGTATTATTTTGTAGTTCCACTGTATAGATGTGATTATTATTGTATTTTTTGCTTTAATGTCTTTTTAGCACCATAGTCAGATAATATGGCTTATAAATTATAATTATTTCTCTGTGTTTTCTCTAATGGCTGAATTTTTAAAAATCTCTAAAAATGTTCCATTATTTCTTAAAAATAAAACATTTTCTAGTTATTAGACAACATACTCAATATGCACCTATCAAATAAATCCTACTATATTATTCAGATAATCTTTACTTCTAATTTATGTACTAGTGTTTGGTCCGTCAAACCCTGGTTCTGACATTATGACTATAATTAAATCAATTTTTCCATGTCTATTACTTTCTAAAATGTTTTTACTGATTACCAAAACCTAAATAAATTACTTATTTATTTGTCAACAGATAGAATGTGGCCCTATTCCCTGCCCTCTGTTAATTTGTGTAATGGATAAATCCACCTTGCAGATATGGATCAGAGATCCAGCTCCCATGTGAGTCTTAGTTTCCAGCCACATTATTTTGTTAGTGTAACACTGTCTCTTGACCCATTACATGGGCCTCTTGTATACTCAGCTGTTCGTACTCAAACAAATAATTCAAACATAATCAGTAATTTTATTGCTCTATTCACTTTTAAAAATTGGGGGGAAATGATTTTGTTAATTAGTTCTAAATGCGAATATTTCTATAAATGTGATGGCTTTTTACAAAATCTGATTTGTTTCACATCTTCCACTACACCCTGCTGTGAACAATAGTGATTTAATTAACAAGTATAAGTGCAATTACAAAAATAATGAATTGGAAACAAGTCCAGCAGTCTGTTTTTGAAAGTTGAAATATATTAATCTTCGTATGTATTTACAGTGCCAAAATTGAACGTCATAAATAGGGAAAACAAAAGTGAAGACAAGGGAAAGATATTAGCAAGACAACTTTTTTTTCCTTTCAATAAAATTCAGGTAGTATTTTTCTGTTCATTTGAGCCTCTGTCACTAATCAACCCTGCCTCATTAAAATGATGGGTAGCCAAAGCAGATTTTAACGTGATGAGAGAGAGAGGCGGTAGATTACAGTTACTGAACCAATGAGTGTGCTAAGCTTACAAGAAAATGAATGCTTTCAAATAAAACATGTAAATGGATGGGAGTACCGTAATTTTAGAAAGCCACTTAGATGCATGGGAGTATGCCTGTTCAGCCACATTAAGCTAAGTGTAAAGACCTGACAGATTGGTAAGAACTTACATTAATTCTATTTTATTCTATATTTAAGCAAAGACAAATGACTAATGCAACCTTCCCAGGCTTATTTAACTACACTTCACACTGCTCACTTTTAATTTTAAGAAAAGTAATTGAACTGAAATTTTTCTCTATTGGCAAACCAAAGATTGTAAGGAGAGTGGAAGGAAGATCTTTAAAATTAAAAGTCTGATATAAAAACGTTAGATGTTTTTATTTATTCAACTAAATAATGCTATTTTCATAAATGTGCTTATTGGCCATGCTAAAATGTCCCTCCTGCCTGTGACCATGAAGTGAACCCTCTAACCAGAGCTACTTGTTGTGTTAATTCCATACTCTCCTATCTTTTCACGAATATTTCTTCCTAAAGGAGATCAGCTTTTAAAAGTCTTCAAGATCATTTCATTAGCATTCCTTCCTCATTTACAATAAGCATAACTGATGCAGGACAGGGCAAATTCCCTTGAGTTGGGGAAGACCAAGAACTGCACTGAGAGAAAAGGGTTTTTTGTTTTTTTGTTTTTGCTAAAGAATATAGAAGGAATTCAAACACACACCAAAGTTAGAGTCAAAAGGAAAGTTTATTAAAGATGAGGAAAAGCAAAGACTACAAAAAGCAAAGACAAAAAAGCAAGACAAAGAAAGAAGCCGCAGGTCATTAGGGGATCCAGTTTATATATCATTCTTTAGTTCTTGTGAGTTACAATTTAAAGACTTTATTTACCCATTTCCTTTGATATGGACATACAGTGAGGAAGGGGAAGGAGAAGAGTATGTAGCATGAAAAGGTAAGAGTATGTAGCCTGAAAGGCCTGCTGGCAGTTCCCAGCCTTTAATCCATAGGTTCCCCACGGTTTTAGCCATAGGGAATGACTCTTAGTTCCTGTTTCTCCTTCCCCACGTGTGGGGAATGGGGTGTGGGGAATGGGTCGTTAGTAATCCCCTAGAAATCTCCTTTGTTCTGCAGGTGTCTTGTGGCCTGGCTGCAGAGCTAATAAGCATATTGCAGTCTCTAAATGTAGCTTGATTTAACGTTTAAGTTCTCTTGCCTCCTCACTACAATATAACTGTTTTAAATCTAAAAATGGCAAGACCTTCTCTTTACACATAATCTGGTAAACTTTCTACAGCCTTGGAAAATAGATATTTTAAAATTTTATTTGTCATTAATGCATCATTGCAAAGAAAATGAAGAAAATTATACGTCAACCAATGTTTAGACCATTTTCTTACAGAATTCTGTTACAATATTCTCTGTTGGCAAAAGGGTACAACGTACAGCTGAGTATGGTTAATTTAGACCTTAAATGTATTTTGGTTTAAATTGTACCACAAACAATAAAAATTGTTTATTAGGCATTTACATACATTGGATGCTAAGTATAAATATAACACAGCATAAATAAAAAATAAAGATGTAAACATAATAGATGTTAAGCATAAATATATAGATATGCACATATATACATATGCACAAAATCTTATAATTTTTAAGTATTGCACACTTCTGTTCATTTACTCTTTAAAATAATATTTATCAATTATCTACTATGTGCCAGATACTATGTTAGATGCTGAGACTAAACAGTGATAAAACAGACAAATTCATACCCATGTAGTGCGTATGGACTAGTGAAATAAGTAGCATATTAAATATTGTTCATAATCAATAAACAAGTTAATAGTAAGTTGGAAAGGAATAAATCCAAGGTGAGCAAGATGTGGGTTTACAATTTTATTTTATTTTGTTTTATTTTTAATTTTTTTCAATGACAGTTGACACTCAATATTTTATTAGTTTCAGGTTTACAGCATAGCGGTTAAACATTTTTTTGTAACTTACAAAGCAAGTCCCCCTATAAGTCTAAGTATTCACCTAGTACCTTACATAGTTATTAACAATATTATTTATTATATTCCTTATGTTGTACTTTACATCCCCTTGACTATTCTGTATAAACTGCCAATATATACTTCTTAATCCCTTCACCTTTTTCAACTAGCCCCCCAAATTTGAAATTTTAAATACAGGAATTAAAATAGGCTTTGATGAGAGGGTGATATCTGAGATAAAAGTTATTAGACCATCAGTCTTCTGAGGGAGGCATTATTTTTTATTATATCTCCTTTAGGAGATTGTAGGTCAAGTTGGTATTATTCCCACATTTTAGATGCTCCTAAAGAAGTTATTTGCTTAAGGACTACTCATAATTGTGTGATCCCTAATCTTCCATACAGGTAAGACTGCTGATAGCTGTGAGACTGCAGCAACTAGCTAAGCAGTGTCAGGCAGAGAGAGACCAGCTCCGGTTGACCAGCAATCAACAGGCAAATGTTACCCCTCTTTTGAGATGCTATGAGTAATAATATCCTTTATGAACAGACTTCTCTGTAGGTAAAAAGCTGTTGTTCTCAACTTTGACACCAAGAAGCTCTTCAAAATTTCAATGTAGTTTCTCCCAAGGAGCAGCAATTTTGGGAAGCCCCTCTAATGCCCTCTAACATCAAGTAGACAGATTTTTGCTGGCTAGTCTCCAAAGAAAGTATACACATTTCCAGTAGCAAAATTTCAGGAGGAAGAGTCTTCTGGAAGAAGATTATACATTCCCAGTAGTAGGATTCCCGCCCCCTCCCCCCACTTCTGGACCTCATCTTCATTATTTCATGAAATTAAATACTGTAAACCAAGCATGTTTTAGTCAAGAAATTCAAATACACTTTAATGAAAGGAAATATATCAATATAATTCATCACATCAAAATACTAAGGTAACAAAACACATATGATCAGCACTATAAATGCTGTTAAGAGATCTGCTAAAATTCAACATGCCTTACTGATTTATAAGGCATGTCAAAAAAAAAAAAAAAGCTTTTAGGAAACTATATGTGAAAGAATTTTTTCTTGAAGAGAGGATTAATAGCTATTTATAGCCAATAATCAATGTTTATGTTTAAGGAAATCAGGCTACAATGACCATCATTACCTAAAATTATTCTGGAAGATTTGGCCAATAGATAAAGATTAAAAAAATGATAATTATAAATATTGGTAAATATAAGATACAATACTCAATAGATGAAGGTGATATAAGTGTATACGAAATTGCCAAAATGATAAAATTATAAAATACAGAATTTCTTCTTTCTCTACATTCTCTGCTCATTTTACAATTTGTAACATTTGGATGTAGAGATTCCTATATGTTTTCCTCCTATTTCTGTATCTTTATTCTATATTATTTCAATTATCTAACTTATTTCCATCTTCTTTAGAGTTTTTGGTAATCATACTGTTAATTTAATAATGTTCTCTTTTTTAAAATCTTTTTTCTCTTTGATATCAGTCTGTACATCAATTTTTATTCTCCAGTTCTACCCTCTAGAACTCTTGATTTTTTACAAATACCTCAAGATTCTTACTTGTCTGTTTAAAAGCCAAAAACTGGGTTCAGTAGCTGTCTCAATCTTTTCAACTTTTTTTTTTTTTACTCTTTTGCTTTTGCCTAATTAAGTATACCTCCTTTTCACAAAACAAAACAAAACAAACAAACAAAAAACCTCTTTCTTGTTGAGACAGCAAACTACAATTTCTATGAAGGTAGACAAATTGTTTTTTCAGGCTTTTATTCAAGGAATAGGTTGAAGAATAGGCAGGCAGGGAATATCCACATTCTTATCTTCCACCATGTATGCATGCCACAAATGCCAGAACACTTTATTCATGACAGGAAGATTGTTCAATTTATTTAAAGGAAAATCTGTGTTTTGACCTGAGGGAGAAAGGAAGATAATAGAGGAGGGCACCTGCTGCAGCTCCTCACTTGTCTCTTACTTAAACAGTGTATGTATTCTTCTACTATGAATTTCCACATGTGTATATCCTATTTGGCTTGTGTTTCAGAAACCAACAGCAAAAATTATGCTTTCTAATTTCCAGTCGAGGCTTTTCCTTCACTTTGCCTTCTCAGATAAATGGCTACATCCTCTGAGATTTTGACTTTTAATATGATAATTAAATTCACCTAACTGTGTATTTCCTATAATTATTGATTAGGTACTCAGATCCTGATTTTTGTGACAATGTTTTCCTTTCATCATACTTTTGTCAGCCATGTAACCATATTTAAATGATGCATTTAGTATTGCCTAGTTCGAACATTATATTGTTACCAGAGAGCGGAGTTCCCCTCTCAATGCATTGTCCAGATTCTTGATGTCTCGAACAAAGAATTGAGCAAGACACTGAAGAACAGCAGAGAAAAATAGCTTTATTGGAAGGGAAAGCAAGGCAGCAGTATAATTCCAGGCATGGAATCAGGCCTGAGCAAGAGAAGGGTAGCTCAAAGGCCTATACCAAAGCCTCTGAGGTTTTCATTACTACTTGCTGTGGGTGGTTACTTTTCTTAGAGGAGTGGGATTTCTTGATAGACAGCTAAGATGGACAGGACTCAATGACTCATCGTTGCTTTCTGCGCTTGTTCATTCCCAGAATTTAGTCTGTTAGAATGATATTAATAAACTTCTGGGAAAATGCATTATAATGATGGTATAATGAGGCTCAGGTGAATTGAAGGTGGTTATGGTCTTCATTGCGCAAGTGTGAGTGACCAGCATAAACTAGTACCCAATTTACTGCCTACCTGTTTCCTTGTAGAAGTTACTTTTTAGCCTAAAAATGCCCTTTTGGCTTGCATAATTGCAGGCAGACTAGGGTGGGCCTTTTCTAGAACAGGATGAACTCAAGCGTTTTGTAGGCAGACCCAAAACCCCCTATCTATCTTTCTTGCCTAACATTTTTCTAAGAACTATGAACCCCTTCTTATCAGTATGGATGTTGAGGGACAGGAGGTCTCTTTTTCTGTATTTGCTTTCTGCTGAGGAGAGTGGTGGTTCCTGCCTACTGGGGTTTCGTGGAGCTCTTTCCCTCTCTGTCTCAGTCAGAATGGGGTCTTGGAGATCCTGCTAAAATGTCACCTCAGTCCCTATACAAGGAGAAAAGAAATATAAACTTGTTATTTAAATCATATATCTATTAATTTTCTTATTATTGATTTTCTTATTGAGTAAAGAAAAACAGACTTGGTCAATATATTACTTAAAGAAAGAAAGCCCTGGGTTAAGGGTCCCCTCCTCCCTGTGACTATAATGATCTTGCCTCGCCTAAGGAAATTTCTGCTTAAAATGGACCAGGAAGAAGCTAAGCTTCAGTGATCCTTATTAATAACCACAAGTTTCAGGGTAATAATCTGAATTAGAGGAAGAGGGGCTCTTTCTAGAGAAAGGAAAAATAAAAATAAAAAACCTCAGCACAATTTAGTAGTGTAAAAAAAAAATAGCTTAAAAAGAGCAATTAAAAGTTCTATGGGTACATTTTGTAAATAATGGCCTGTATCAGTATGAATGGAAATATCTGTATGGGTTTCTTTGTTACTTGCTTTTTTATCAACATTGAGTTTTATAGATTTATACTTGTTTTGTAATCTGGTTTTCATTTATTTTACTTGTTTGTAGAATTCCATATGAGACCATTTATTTACACATTTTAATGTTTAGGATACTTGAATTTTTTCTCATTTGGAGTTACTAAGAAAAATACTGCTATAAACATTCTTGTGTAAATTTCCTGGTGAAAACGCGCATAACTTTCTTTACAGTATATGATACAAACAGATTTGGGAGCCATAGAATATAGGTAGTTTCTAAATCCCTCCATAATACCATATGATTTTACTGAGTGTAGAAAGTTACATTCTAATAACATTGTTTGAGAATTTCCATATCTCCACATACTAACCACCACTTGATAGTGTCAGAATTATAATTTTTGAAAACATGGTATGTATAAAACTGGGATTATAATATTCAAATACTTGATTATTAATGAAAATGATCACTTTCATATTTATATATGCTTGAATTTCCTTTTATAAAGAAACTTTTCAAAGATTTAGCTCTTTTTTCTATCAAGTGACCTCTCTTTTTTTCTTAAGGACTTCTACAGTTATGATAGTTTTCTGTAATTCATTATTAAGTTCAATATTTGCTCTCTATTTTATTGTAGTACCCTTATCACATTTCTTTCTTTCTTTTATTTATCCCCTCTGTGAATCCCCATCATCTTTTAGGCCAAATTTTGCTATATTATTTATTATAAAAGGATGTTGAAAACTATCAAATGTGTTTTCTACATCCATTAAGATACTCATATATTTATATTCTCTATGATCTGTTAATTTGTTAACTGATGTTGATCAGTTTCTAATATTAAACAAAAGTAGCATTCCAGGTATAAACATCTTATAAACTTACTAAACTTCTTATAAACTAAGGTGGCATTGCTAATATTTTGTTTAGAAATATTTGTATCTATGAGTGAAAATTTTATATTTTTTTTGTATATTTGTATATTTTTAGGTTTTTGTGATAAGATTATGACAACTTCAAAAGCTGAGTTTTGGAAAATTTTCTCATATTCTATGTCTTGAAAGACCTTAATATTAGAAATAGTTAATCTTTAAATAATTGATAAAATTTACTCATGAGCCAACTGGGACCTGAATTTTTATTCAGGGCTTATACTTCACTACTTTCTCCATGTAGTTAATGATGATATGATTACTTAGTTTTTCTATTTCTTCTTAAGTTAATATTGACCAAGAATATATATATATATAATTAAATATTAATTTTCACATAATTGACATAAAGTTGTTAGCATATCTATAATATTGTCTTCTTAATATCAGAACTATCTATAGTGATGCCTCTTTTTGATTACTAATGTTATTAATGCTTTCTATCTTTTACCGCTCTCAGCAAAGAGCTACCAAATTTATTTATCTTCATAGAAAAACAAGTCTTTGTTTTTGTTTTGAGTATTTTATCTATTACATATTAGCTTACTATTACATTAATTTATAATATTATCTTTATTTCCTAACTTCTACTTTTTTTCACTGTTCCTTTGTTAACTTCATGAGATAGATGTATAGCTCATTTATCTTTAGCCTTTCTTCCTTCCTATTATGTATTTAAAGCTAAAATTTTTCATTAATTATGGCATTATTTGAATTTTTAAAAATTTATTTATTTTAATTAATTTCAAATAAACGGTACATTGGTTAGACATCTATATAGTTTGTAAAACAATACCCCCAATTGCACCCTCCCTCCCCTGACCCTCCACCTAGCCAACATATTCATTCTAATTGCATTCTCTATGCCATGCTCTCCACCCTGCATCCGTCCATCAATTACTAATTTGTACTTCTTTAACCTTTCACCCCATTCTCCCAGCCCCCCAAACACCCCTCCCCTCTGTCCATCACCAAATTGTTCACTATATTTGTGAGTCTGTTTTTGATTAGTTTGTTCTTTTTATTCCTTAGATTCCATATATAAGTGAAATCATATAGTGTTTATCTTTCTCTGTCTGACTTAAATAGCTTCTAGGTCCATCAAAGCAGTATTTTCCATCCCCTTCCGTTTAGTCTCTGTGTGTGTCTTTTAATCTGAAGTGAATCTCTAATAGACAACATGCAGGAGTCTTGTTTTCCTCTCTATTCATCCACTCTTTTAGTTGGAGCACTTAATTTTTTTCCATTTGAGATACTTATTGATAGGAATGTAGTTGTTACCATTCTTTATTCCTGCTTTTGACACATTTTTTCTTCTTAAAGAAGTTCTTTTCAACATTTCCTGTAATAAGGGCTTGGTGGTGATAAATTCCTTCAACTTATTTTTGTCTGGAAAGCTCTTTATCTGTCTTTCAGCTCTAAATGATAGCTTTACTGGATAAATTATTGTTGGTTGTAGATCCTGGGTCTTCATTCTATCGAATATTTTTTTGCCAAGCCCTTCTGTCCTGCATAGTTTCTTTTGAGAAATCAGCTGCCAGTCTTATGGTTTTCCCTTATAAGTATCTATGTGTTTTTCTCTTGTTGCTTTTAATATTTTTTCTTTGTATTTAAACTTTGGAATTTTAATTATGATGTGTCTTGGTGTGGGCCTGAATTTTAGAGCTTTCTGGGGTTTTATGTCCATGTCCTTCACCAGGTTAGGAAAGTTTTCTGTCATCATTTCTTTAAACAGCTATTCAACATCCTGATTTTCTTCAATTACGCTGAATATTCAGACAGATATTTGGACCCTTAATAGTGTCCCATATGCTTCTTAAATTATTTTTATAGTCTTGGTATCTTATCTCTTGCCATTCTGATTGAGTATCCTTGGCTTTTCCATCCTCTAGATAGGGCATTTGATCCTTTTTCTTATTCCTTTGTTAATCCATTTAATTCTCATCTCAGATAATGTGTTCTTCATTTCGGACTGGTTCCCTTTTATAATTTCCATTTCCATTTTTATGTTTGTTTGTTTGTTTTGTCTCTTTGTTAAAGTTCTGAGTTCATCTACACTTTCCCTAAGTTTATTGAACATTTTTATAACCAGTATTTTGAACTCTACATCTGTTAGATTACTTGACTCTATTATATCTGGATCTCTGTTCTGTTCTCTCATATGATTTTTTTCTTTGCCTTCCCATTTTGGCTGCCCTTCCATGTCTGTTTCTATGTACTAAGCAAAGCTCTTAAGTCTCCAAATTGGTGTGAATTTGTGAAATAGATGTCCAGTGGCACAGCCCTGAGAGGGGTTCAGCTGCAGGCCAAATTTAGCCCAAGGCTCTGCCCCTCCAGGGCCACTTGTTAAGATTTATCAAGCAATACACAGATGCTGTGCTTATAGTTGCCTCAAAAGGCCATGCCAGAAACTGAGGCCACCTGCCTCCAGTGTGAGTCTAGGTGCTGCTCAGCAAGGAACACCTGACTCACTCAGGACACACCTGGATGTGGCTTGGATGGGGGCCCGAGTTGGAGGAGGTGGGGTTTCATGGAATCTTCTGGGTGGAGCAATCTCTGTTATCCAGTTTGATGATGTCACAGCTATGGCTATAGCAGCACTGTGTCCATGCACTGGGAGCAGGGAGGGCTCAACAGGGAAGAATGGATACCACCAGCAGTTCTGTACAGAGCAAGTCTTGCCTCAGCTCTCACTCTGGCAATGTCTCCCTGTAAGTCCCTGGTGCCCCCTGTGCACAGCCAGATTGGCACTGGTGCTCAGAGTGAGCAGGTCCATCACTGTGAAAATCTGCTTGCAGACATGGTCCCTTTAAGAGGCGTCTGCCCCTGCTGTGGCCACAACCTCCGTCTCAGCTACTTGAGACCCGGGAGCCCCGTATCCTTGCCCCATCCTACCTCCTCCCAGTTCAGGGTGCTTTCTTGGATTTTTCCTTAGTTGTATGGCTTGTTCATCAAGATCCCAGGCAATTTTTTTCCTGCTGCTTCTCTTCGTTTCTGTCACAACTTTGATTTGGTCACCAGAAGGATGAAAAGAACCTCTTTTATCTATGCCATTTCGATTGCCCCTCTGAATTTTGTTTTTGTATGTATTATTTTTATAATAATTTAATTTTACATATACTGATTTCATTATGATTTTTTTGGACCCATGGTTAGAAATATATTTCATAACTCCCAAACACACGGGATTTTCTAGTTAGTTCCCCGCCCCCAGCTTTATTGAAATATTGCTCAAATTTACATTGTACAATTCAATGAGTTTTTTCAATTACAGTTGGCATTAAATAATATATTAGTTTCAGGTGTATAGCATTAATGATTAGAGCTTGAGTGATTACTGCACTAAATATAGTACCCTTCTTCCCCCTTAAATGTTTATTAAAACATTGTTGGCTATTTACCTTATGCTACACTTTATATCTCCATGACTATTTAGTAACTATCCATTTGTATTTCTTAATCCCTTTACCCTTTTTCACCATTTCACCCAACACCCCCTCCTGTCTAGTAGCCCTCAAAATTTTCTCTGTATCTATATTTGTTTCCATTTTTGTTGTTGTTGTTTGTTTTGTTCTTTATTCCGCATGTACATTAAATCATGTGGTATTTGTCTTTCTCTATCTGACTTGCTCTATTGAGCACAATACCCTCTAGGACCATCAAGATAATATCTTTTTCCATCCCCTTCCTTTTAGTCTGTGAGTGTCTTTTAATCTGAAGTGAGTCTCTTGTGGGCAGCATATGTAGGAGTCTTGTTTTCTTATCTATTCACCCACCCTATCCTTTGGTTGGAGCACTTAATTCTTGTACATTTAAGGTATTCATTGATAGATATGTAGTTATTATAATTATTTTAGTCATGATTTTGATTCACATTTTTTCTTCTTAAAGAAGTCCCTCCAACATTTTCCATAACAGTGACTTGATGTTGATGAATTCCTTTAGCTTATTTTTTTTTGTCTGAGAAGCTCTTTATCTCTCTACTTTAAATGATAGCTTTGCTGGATAAAGTATTCTTGATTGTAGATCCTGAGTTTTCATCACTTTCAATATTTTGTACCAAGCCCTTCTATCCTGAAAAGTTTATTCTGAGAAATCAGCTGCCAGTATTATGGGAGCTCCCTTGAGACTGGCTTTTCTATTGCTGCTTCTCTATTGCTGTTTTTAAGATTTTCTCTTTGTATTTAACCTTTGGCATTTTAATTATAATATGTCTTGGTGTGGGTCTCTTTGGGTTCCTCTTTCTTGGGACTCTGAGCTTCCTGGGGTTGTATGTTTATTCCTTGAGGTGAGGGAAATTTTCCATCATTATTTCTTCAAATAGCTTTTAAACTTCTTGTTCTCCCTCTCCTCCTTCAGGTACTCCTATTACACAAATGTTGTTACATTTAATTTTGTCCCAAAGACTGCTTAAATTATTATTATATTTTTGGCTTCTTTCTTCTTGCCATTCTGGCTGACTTTCTGTGTCTGTTTCTATGTACTAAGTCTCCTGGTTTTATTAGTGTGCCTTTGTGTAGTAGGTGTCCAGCAGCATAGTTCAGAAAGGGATTCAGCAGTAAACCAAGTTTAGCCCAAGCCTGTGCCCCTCTGGTGCCACCTGTTAAGATTCAGCAAGCAATCCAAAGATGCTGTACTTATAGTTGCCTCAAGAAGCCATGCCAGAAACCAGAAACTGAGGTCAGCTACCACCAATGTGGTTCTTGGAACTTGCTCAGTAGGTTGCACAGAACTTGCCAGGAGCACAGCTGGATGTGGCTTGGATAAGCTACGAGTTGGGGAAGGCAGAGTTTCAGGGAATCCTCTCTGCTGAGCTACCTCTGTTATGTCTCAGCTATGGCAGCACTGCTATAATCCACACACTGGGAGGGAGGAGAGCTCAGCAGAGGAGCAATGGATTCTGTCAGCACTTCTGCCTGCAAGAAAGCCTCACTTCCAGCCCTCGCTCTGACAACTCAGTGTTCCCTGTAAGTCACTGGTGCCCCCAAGCAGCCAACCTGGAGCTAGTACTAAGAGCCAATAACCATGAAAGCTTGGTTATAGACATGGCCCCTTTAAGATGTGTCTGCAGCTACTAGCTGCCACTGCTATAGCCTCTGTCGCACTCAGCTGATCTGGATAGGGCAGCCTCATGTCCTCGCCCTGTCCTACCTCCTCCCATTGCAAGGTGATTTCTTATTTCTCTCCCTAGTTATAGGGCTTCTATTCATCTAGACCCCAGGTGACTCTGCTTACTGTTTGCTCCATGTTTCCATCACAACTTTGATGTGGTTGCAAGAGGGATGAACAAAGCCTCTATCACTTACACCATTTTACACAGTCTCTACTTAGTCTTTGTTATTGTTGTCTAGAATAGTAACATTGTCAAGATAAATTTGTATTTCATTTATTTTAAATTCTTAAAATTGATTTATCCCCAGGCATACAGTCATTTTATTTGGTATATACAACCCATATATAATTTAAAAGTTGTTTTTTCTAGAAATTTGGGGTGCAATGTTTTATATAGTTCAGTTCAATTAAGTTCTTTCATTGGATTGATCAAATCTCTTATATGCTCACCAATTATTTCTACCTGTGTGTGCTATCTAAACTGACATAGTTGCATTATATCTGTCACTATAATTTTTGTATTTATCAATTTCCCTTTTATTTATTTTAAATTAGCTCTATAACATAAGGCTGTATTTTGAGGTACATTTATTGAACATCTCTGTTGCCCTATCTCCATTCTCTTCACCTATCATTTTTCTTTAGTTATATCTATGTCATTCAGCCTGGCAGTACTTTGTTTAGCTATATGACATATCTCTTAATTTCTGCTACAAAGCTCCTCTTTGTCATCAAGTAACTCACATGTACCAGCTCACTAAGCCATTTTGGTGCATAGGTAAACATGGAAGCACAAAAGTTATAACATTTACAAAGTAATCTGATGACAAAAGTTCACAAAATGCAATTCTAACATATCAAAGTCTATTACTAATTAGTATTTTACTTTTTTCTGGACAGAGCAATGATTTTAATACAGTGTGATTTCATTTATCCCATCAGAACTTAAACACAATTTCTCATGTGTTTTAATTATATATGTACATATATATAATATATGTGTCAATTTCCTCCAAATTTATCTATATATCTAGATACATATGATATATAGATATAAAGCAACCCTACTAAAAATCCCAAGCTTTTTTTTGTGGAACTTGACAAGCTGATTTGAATTTCATCTGCAAATATAAAGTGCCATGTTGGGGAAGATTCAAACTGTAGTGAATAAAGCATTATGTTATCAATGCAACTAGGTACATATCAACCAAACTGATGGAAGATATGGAGAATCCTGAAATAGATCCATGCATAATAGCAAGCAGAGGTCACACTATACAGCAGATCAATTGGGGGAGGGGGAAAAAAGTCTTTTCAATAATGATAATGGAATATTATGAATCCATTTTTAAAAGATGAAAGAAATTGCACATCTTACACCACACACACATGCACACTCCCACACGCAATTTCCATGTGTATTAAAAAATCTAATATAAAAGAGAACCCTATATAGTCTTTAATATATAGTGGTGTATAGGTTAGAGCAATAATATTAGCTGTGAGAATTAGTTACCCTAAGCCGTTGATCACAAGTTGCTCCTCTAAAATTAAGAGTATAGGTTAAGTATCATTTTTATTCTTTTAAAGATGTTATTCTGAAATAAAATTGGTTTGGAGAACATTCCTTCACTAATAGAAATCAATAAGTTAGCATATGGAGAAATAATAATAAAATATACTTTTTTTTTCTGCTGAGCCTCTCAGGGCAAAAATTCCTGTGGTATTTATAGGATGGAATCGTAAAGTTCAATACATAAAATGTTAAATCTCCCTATAATCTGAAAAGCACTAAACCTGACTATTTTTATTTGTACCCTTAGGGATATAGAAGCAGTAGTAAGTGTGTATCCACTGAGGAGCATGTTAACTGCATCAGAGTTGTAGGATATTTTCCAGAGAAAACTAAATCTAATGCAGAAACAAAACAAATGATCCTTGAGTAATTCCTAAAAATACAGACTGTGGAAATATATAAAATAAATTTAACAGCAGTGACTACTAAAGAGCTAGTATTTCAAATTTATTCTGCAGTGCTATAATATGTATGTTTCTCATTTGAGCAACAAGGTAACATGCTCATTGTATCAGTTAATAATGCTTACTATGAGTTGATAGAAATTGTTTAAAAGAATCTGATCATTTTTTAATAAGATATTTTTAGGTTGAGCAGTTATTTACTTGAGAAAAAAGTTTAGTAAATCTTAATTGACAAAGAATACTAATAAAATACAACTAAAATGTTCTAGAATTTACAAATTCTGTTATTGCTTGCTAAATGAGGGGAATGGAGTCAGACAGTCCTGAATTAGAATCTTAGTTTCTCCTCTAATAAGTTTAAGCAAATTATATAACTTTGGGGAACAATTTTCACAAGCGTAAAAAAAGAGGATATGTTGTTACCTAAAAGACAGGAGAGTTTTAGTCCCTTAATAGTGTCATACAGCATAATAAGGGAATCAAAGGGTATACTGCCTTAGACCTCAGTGTCTGTGACCTTGATTAGTGTGTTTACTGGTGAGAAGGCAACCATTTTGGATGCTCACAAGTCAGGTTTCTGAAGCAGCACCCCTTGGGAAGAGTGCTGTGTGTCGCTGCTCCTCAATTGAATAAAGACATATCAATGCCTATTAAAATTTTTTTAAAAAGGAAGAAAAGAAAAGAAAAAAATGAGAATATATGTCTCAAAGAGTTTAAGCATTAAACAATATGTAAAAAATAAAAAAATGCTGTAGTGGCTGGTACAAGGTAAAAGTCCATAGTAAAGTGCTCTATAATGTCTATTATCTTCATTTTGGCTATGCACAAAATTGATTGCCAGAGCTCAATAAAGCTTCCAGGTCTAGGAGCAGAGCCACCAAATGGTAAGGGTGAAGATTTCTGAAAGAAGTATTGAGGCTTAATACTTTGCCTTTTTTTTTCCTTTTAATTAGGTTGCCATTAAGTGTAATATTAGCTATAGATTTTTAATAGATGCCAGTATATCAGATTGAGAACTATCTCTTCAGTTGCTGATTCATTGAAGACTTTATTTTGAATTTGAGCTTTGTCAAAAGTTTCTCCACATCTATTGAGATGCTTAGATGATTTTATTCCTTTATTAATGTGATGTTTAGCATTAATTGATTTGCAAATGTTAAAATAACTTTGAATATCAATGATAAAAGTGCATTATTCTTTTTATATATTATTGAATTCAATTTGTTAATATTTTATTAAGAAACTAGATCTACATTTATAAGGAATATTGGTTTACAGGTTCTTATTTTGTTTTGTTTCTTGTGATGACTTTGGCTTTTATGTCATCATAAATTGGCCTCATAAAAATGAGCCGAGGAATGTTCTCTTATTTTCTCAAATATTTTTTTCTTGAGTTTATTTTGAATTACTAATTAAATACTTTTATTTAATTTAGATTTGTTGAGATGTTCTATTACTTCCTTAGTTAGTTTCAGTAATTTGCATTTTTCAGGGAATTGGTCCATTTCACTCATTTTCAAATTTATTGACATATTCATTGATTCTCCCCATATTATCTTTGTAATTCCTTAAAATTAGTAAAGATGAACTTTCTTTCAACCCTGATATTATGTTCTCTCTTTTTTTCTTGACCAAAGTTTTATCAATTCTTTGGAAAGAGCCAGTTCAAGACTTTATTGATTTTCTCTATTATTTTTTTTTTATATTCTATATCAGGGATGACAAGCTTCAAGTCACAGGATAAATCTGTCTTGCTACCTATTTCATAAATAAAGTTGTATTGAAACAAAACTATACCCATTTGTTTATATATTATTTACAGCTACCTTTGCATTACAATCTTCTTCATGCTTTGGGTTTAATTTGCTTTTATTTTTCTAGGTTCTTTAAGGTTGAAACACAGCATTGATTCAAGAGTTTTCTTTTTTCTACTACAATCACAACACTATAAATTTTCCTCTAAGCATTGTTGTAGTTGCATCACACACATTTTGATGTATTGTGTTTTTATTTCTGTTTAATTCAGTAAGTATTATTTGTGATTTCAAGGTTGAACTATGTGTTACTTAGCTGTGCAGTGTTCAATTTTTATACACTTCGGAATTTTCCAGTTTTCTTTCTGTTATTGGTTTCTAATTTAATCCTGTTGGAGTTAAGGAAAATACCATATTATTTCAATTCTTTTAAATTGATTAAGATTTGATTTACTGCAAACACATTAATTGTCCAGGAGAATGTTTCAGGTGCAGTTGAAAAGTATGTGTATTCTGCTGGGCGTATTGTTGGGTGGAATGGTGTATTATCTATATGTAAATTAGGTCAAGTTGGTGGTGGTGTTCAAGTCTATATTTTATCTATTTTGTCTACTTGTCCTATCAATTACTTAGAAATACTGAAAACAACTAGTTTTGATTTATGTATTTCTCCTTCCAATTTTGTATCTAAATATTTTGTAGCTCCTTTTTTTGTATATATATATATACTTATAATTGTTATATCTTCCTGTTATGCTACCTGTTTTATAATTTTAAAATATTCCTATTTGTTTCTAATAGTTCTCATCTTAGAGTGAGTGCTTTAGGCTGATAATAGAGCAACTTGACCTGTCTTACGTTAATCTCTTGCATCTTACATTTTTTACTTTTTAGCTTTAAACATTTGAGCTTTTTGAAATTGAAATGAACTTCTCTTAGAAAACAAGTAATTAAATCTTGTTTTGTATACAATTAATATTCTCTGCCTTTTGTTAGATTGTTTACTTATTCACATTTAATGTAACTATATGATTGGACTTAAACCATTTTGATATTTGCTTTTCCATGTCTCTTTTATTTGTTCTCAGTTCCTCCTTTACTGCCATCTTTTGTATTATACATAATTTTTGGTACATTATTTTATTTTCTTCATTGACTTAGCTCATTTCTTTGCATTACTTTTTAGTGGTTGTCTAGGAATACAATAATTATCTTTAACTCATCACAATCTATTTCCAGTTAATATAAAATTTTCTCTGATAAATTATAGAAACTTTGCACAAGAATAGTATCATTCCACCTTTTTGATATTATTGTTATATATGTACATCTTATTTATGTGCAAACCCAACAACATAGTATATTTTATTTTCAAGTTATTTCTTTTTTTAAAAAAGAGAGAAAAGTATGTACAGCACATAACTACAGTACATACAGTCAAACATATAATTTTATGGTACACAAATATTTTCTATTTTCTATTTCTGATATTCCTTTATTAATTTGCTTTGTCACCTTTTGTCATTTCCCTTCAGCCTAATATACTTTCTTTAACATTTTTTGTAGTCCAGGTCTACTACCAATGAATTTTCAAGTTTTTGTTTACCTAAAATTGTCTTTAATTTACCTACGTGTTTGAAGCTTAGTTTCACTGGATATATAAACGAATGACAGTTTTTATTTTCTTTCTGGTCTCCACATGTCTAGTAAGTTGGGATTCAAAACTGTACATCTTAAATAATACATCTTATGATGTTAAATTTTGTTTTGTTCTGATGAGAACTGTTATTGTTGTTTTACTAGGCAATTAACTCACATAGGCCCAAACACAAAATATCTCTGCCCTATTGTGTGAAGCTCCTGATATCTCTACATAGATATTGTTTGTTTTGTTTTGAGATTATATACCTATTTGGGCCAGGTTCTCTAGGAGTGTTTCCCTGAACTTGTGTGTTTTAGCAGTCGATCATTTGCAGAAATTATTCTCAGACACCTGAAGTTTATAAGACCACTCTTGTGCCCTCTGATTTTGTGTAGGTTAAGAAACACATTAAAAAGTACAGGAAAATTGCAAGTCTCCTTAGGCTTTCAGTTTTTGCTATACTCCCTAACATAGTTTAATAGTCAAGAGGGATGTGTAGAGGGTATATTAACTCAGCCTTTTGATGGTTTTCTCACTTCAAAAAATGTCTTCAGGGAAAAACATTATGAACATTGCTCTTATCCAATGCTCTAGCAGTTTTCTATGAGTAAACACTTTTCAAGTGGTTGCCTATTTTTGAATGTTTGTTTGAAAAAGATGCTTTTAATAATTTTGTTTTATTCTGTACTTGTTTTCCATGGAGGAGAATATCCTAAACTTATGATGCTGTCTTTATCATAAAGACAATCCCATGCATTTAAATTTTAATTTTTATTATTACATGAATTAAATCTATACTTTCCAAAGTTTTTAATATATAGATTTCAACTCTCTGGTGAAATTCTGAACATTTTCTTGTACATCTTAATAATGGTATTTTCATATCCATATTGATAACTCCAATAATTGGGTCATCTGTGGATCTATTTCTACTTTTTTCTATTTTTTTTTTTTTTTTTTGCCAGGACTGTTAGTTTTTTACGAAATGCCATATGTTTTGTGTAAAAATTGTAAGGACTTATTAGAAGTTCACTCTTCTGGTTGGTCACAGCAGGGACATCACCTTAATCAACTTAGGAACTGACAGAAACTGCTGGGCTATATGTTTATAAAGTTCTACTTTGCTCCTGAGGGGAGGACCATCAGGATTTTCAATCTCGTAGAATTTACTATGGTATGTTGCACTTGTGAACTCTGAATTCCAGTCTTGAGTCTCAGAATTGGGAAACTGCTGGAAAGTCTATTCTGATTTTTCAGAGGTTTTTATCTAGCTTAACTGCATAATTTTTGAGTTTCTATGGAGGCGATTTACCCTTATTTTTACAGTAAAGACTTGCAGAGATCTCAATTGAGAGCCTGTGAAATTTACTATGATCCCACTTTATTATATGTCCTAAATTCCAATTTTTGTGGGAGGCTGCTAAAAACTTTACTATGGTTTTCAATGATTTGTCATTTAACTCTTTAGTTTTTTTTGCCTTCACAGTTTAAAATTTTAACAAGTATTTCAAACTGAAACTACCAGAGTGTTAGGCTTACTTCTTTGTTCCTCTCTTCTTCCTAAGAGCTTAGATCTTCAAATTCTTACTGTTGTGGAAGTCCAAACTTGATTTTTAAAAATCTCTGGCCATAAGGGAGTGACAGAAGGTCTGCTGGTTTCTTTGCCTACTAGCCCAGGCCATCTGCTTGATTTTCAGCCTCTGTCATCACACCAAAAATTAGCAAATTCTTCTAGGGAAAGAGGCTTGAAAGAATTGTCATTTCCTCTTTTTGTTGTTTTCTTTCCAGAATCTTGAATCCCTAAATTTTTGTTGCCTCAGTAACTCTCTAATGCTTTCAAACAGATTCATTTTGTATTTAGTTTTTTCTTGCTTTTCCTGAGTTTTTTTTTTTTAAATTCAAACTATTTCATCATCTCAAAAGTAGAAATCCTAAACGTATATTAATTAATCAGTGATAGTGAAAGATGCTTTTCATTGTGGTTTGGCAAAATTATTTTGAATATTCTCGCATTTCTATTTCTTTGGTGAATTTTGGAATCAGACTGTCTATTTTCTTAAAATGACTCATTTATTTCTAGTGGATTTGTTTTGAATGTTGATCATTTTTTATGAATCAACTTTATAAATTTTTAGATTTAACCTTCCACTTATGAACATATTATGCATATTTTGTGTCTTTATTTGACATGTGAATTTTATGTTGACTAAATGTATATTATAATATTTTTCTTTCAATAGTGCTATTCTGTGCTTTTCAAACTTCCTGTCTTATAGTTTAAAACAAGATATATATACACAGTAAATTTTTCTTTGTTAGTAACCAGTTCAATCTTCTCTTTTTAAAAAAATTTTATTTTATTAGTTTCAAGTATACATTGGTTAGACATTTATATAGTTTATAAAATGATCCTCCTAATTGCTCTTTCTCTCCTCTAGCTCTTTACCTAGCCAATACGTTAATGCTGACTGTATTCCCTATGCTGTGCTCCCCATCCCCATGACCATCTATCAACTACTAATTTGTACTTCTTTAACCTTTCACCCCATTCTTCCAGCCCCCCAGCCTCTGTCCTCTATATTTGTGAGTCAACCAGTTCAATCTTTTTTTATGCCAGTTTATTTATAACTTTTTTCATACTATATATACATATGTTTTTTAACATTTTATTTTTTTTTATTTTCCCCCTCCCGCTCCCTTCTGGTAACCACTAGTCCATTGTCCATGTCCATGACTCTCTGTTTGTTTGTCCTGTTCATTTGTTACTTTTAGGTTTATATTCCACATATGTATGGTATCATGTGATTTTTAACCTTTTCTGCTTGGCTTATTTTGCTTAGTATAATTATTTCAAGGTCTATCCATGTTGTTGCAAATGGCAGTCCAGTTCAATCTTTATCAAATTTTGTACAGTAATTCCCTCTTCTCTGTGGTTTCACTTTTCATGGTTTCATTTACCAGCAGTCAACTGTGATTTGAAAATACTAAATGGAAAATTCCAAAAGGAAACAATTCATTAGTTTTAGATTGTGCACTGTTCTGGGTAGCATGATAAAATCTCAAACCATACTGCTCTGTCTTACTCAAGAAGGAAATCATCCCTTTGTCTAACATATCCATGTTGTATATCACCCACTTTTTAGTCATTTAGTAGTTGTCTTGGTTTTTAGATAGATATTAGAGAGAGAGAGAGAGAGCCCACATTCACATCACTCCTATTATAGTATATTTATTATTAATTGTTAATATCTTACTATACATAATTTATAAATGAAAATTTATGATATGTATGTATAAGAAAAAACATAGTATATATAGGGTTTGGTACTATCCTGGTTTCAGGCATCCACTGGTAGTCTTGCAACATTTTCCTCTTGGATAAAGAAGGACCACTGTAATATTAATTTTTTATTATTGGAATTCAAGAAGTTCTCTAAGATATTGCTTCTTTTTAATTTTTTTTTCTGCCAAGGATTAAATGAGAGATTTTAATCTAAGGATTCTAGTCATTATTCTGTTCAGGTAAATTGTCTTCCATTTCCTTTAGTATTGTTTCTCTCCTGTTTTTGCATTATTTTCTTTTCTTAATATTCCTGCTCCTTCCCATTTAATTATTAAAAAACAAATTTACAAAGTTGAGAGAATTATATAATAAACCCCTCTTTAGCATGCATATTTTTTACTAATATTCAATATTTGTTTAAATTTATTATTATTGAGGTAAATTTGCAGGGAAATGGACAAATCGTCAGTGTTCCGTTCAATAGCTTCATTGTACATCATTAGTGAGAGTCATATTCCCGTTATTCAAGATGACCATTTTTAAACTAGTTTTTGCTCCTCAAAAATCTCTTTATTGTATCCTTATTTCATCCTTAGCTAATGAAGTAAAAGAAATAATCATGCACCTACCCACACCCTGCCTTCAACCTTTTAATTCACTAGAAATGCATCGAATGCTTCTAAGAAGTCAAGCTATGAAAAGAACAGGAAATAACCATGTGTTTAATAACATAGCAGGTATAACTGATTTTGGCAAGAGAGTGCAAAGTAGATAAAAGAGAAAGAATAAAGAGAAAAGAAGTCCTTGAGTCAGTGAGAAGAAAGACATCACTGGTCATATGGTGAGTTTTCCTTTGATAGGCTTAGAGACAGTTAATCCTTTGGATAGGTACAAAGAAAGTGATGAATGAGTGACTTGGGAGACTTACACATTTGACACTGACTGAGATAAATAAGTCTGCGAGGCATAATGGAATTTGCTTAGAGTTGCACTGTCCAATATGGTGACTACTAGCCACATGGGTCATTTAGCTAAAATTAAAATTAACTAAAAAAGATAAAATTAAAAATTCAGTTCCTATGTCACAGTAACCACATCTCACATGTGTTCAAACCACATATGGCTAATGGCTACCATATTAAACAATGCAGATATAAAACTTTTCCAACACTGCAGAAAATTCTACTGGACAGCATTGGCCTTGATTGTGCCTTATGAAACACTGGACAAATAGTTCAGTATTTAGTCTAAAATGTAAAGCTGGTAAGTAGGAGGATATATAGAGACTCTTTTCACTCTCAAGTTTATGTGGATTAGAGACGGATGATCTTGCTGGATATGAAAGGCAAGATCAAAGTTCTCCTTCAGCTAAAATGTTACACATCTGCAGAATCTGTAGCCTGGAACAATTCTTTTTCAATATTGCTCTGTGATAATACAGGTAAATAATACAGGTTACCTTACTGCTGCTTCATTTTTCATTTCTTTAGTAACTACTAAGATGAACTTTCTTGTTAGTTTGCTTCACCTGGAGGTGACATTTCATTTCTTTTAATTCTATATTTGTGTCATCTAAAATTTTTACATTCCAAGTATATTTTTGTTAAGGACTTAAAAAACCTCTCTATATTATGGTTTAAATACCATATCTGTTATGCTAGAAATGCTTTACTCCTTCCTTCTGTGTACATATTGGTCAAGAAAAGTTCTTGACAAATGTTTACATATTTAAATGTGCTAATCTTTTCTTTTCTTTTCTACTTTCTGTCATTGGTATGGGGCTTTATAATTCCCACATTAACTATCATTTATATATATATAATTTAAGTATTAAGTATGTGCATATACATACAAACACACATATACACACATGGAAGTATTTGGAAGTAAATTGTTAGAGAGATTGTAACTTCATTTTTTTTTAAATATAAAGTGATTGTCATCTTAATATTACTTCTTGATATTTATTGAATAATGTATTTTCTCTATTTTGAATAACATACATATATAATTCTTATATAAAATAATGTGTGATTACAAATATTCTCACTTAATCCACTGAGATATCATTTCTGGAATCTGCATCTAACTATTTGAAGAATTTTACATCTTAAGTATACTGTAATATGATAGCGTAAGTGTATCCTCATTCTTTTTTGATAATTTTCTTGCCAATTCTCACATATTTATTCTTCCAGATGAACTTTACAGTGGTTTTATTATATTCCAAAAGTGTTGTTATTTGCATTGAGATTATTATAAAATTATAAGCTAATTTGCAGAAAACTGACTTTTTAATAATGTCATATGCATCATTCTGGAGACATCATATAATAATCATCTGAGTATTTTTAATAAGCCAAACTAAATGTTTTATTGATTTATTCATATAGCATCATCATATTATTGTTTGTATGTTTTATTATATTTTTTAATTTTATGATTTGGATCTTTTTGACTTTTATTTTTCAGACATATTATATAGAAAACATATTCATTATTTTTGATCTAATCCTTTACTCAGGTCCTAATTTCAAAAATTAAATTTTAATTATACCAGAACTACGTGAGTATAATCCTCATAAAATCTATGAAACATTATAGATGAAGTTAAAGATTTTCTTGACCACCATTCCCAGTCCCAATATGACATACAGAAGTAAAAAAAAAATGATTTTCATGCAATTGTTTATATTGTTTCTCTATTAAACACATGAAGGGTATGGCTTTCTAGATGTCTGCATATTATTCTAGTTGACTAGATATGTGGTAGAAACGACAATAAAACTGTCAAATAAAACTAAAAGTGTTGAAAAGTAAGCCACTTCCTAAAAAGGGGTAGGTCCATTATGTTTTCTGGATGCGTCTGTTCAACACTTTTAATGTCGTTTATGATTTGGAAAACTTTAATAAAAAAATAAACTTTACAAATAAATATGCAATGTTAACATATGACTGACATTAAAACTCTAAAAGGTAGCATGAAAAAAGAAAATTCTGTAGTATAGAGATGTAAAGTTTACACCTTATACATTATACATTTCTGTTTATACATTATAAACAGAAGCAAAATTCAAAATAATATATTACCAAAAGAATAAATCTTTCATAGTTGCAAAATGGCTCAAATATAAGAAAATTTTAATAAACTGTAATAAATGATTATTTAAAGGAGAAAAATATTTTACATCAAGAAAAATATCTAAAAAATAATATTTAGATATTGTTTACCTTAAATAGACAGAAACAAATACACTCTCAGAAGAAAAAGAAGGAAATAAAACCTTAATGTTTAGGAAAAAAGCAAAAAAGAGAGAGACAGAGACAGACAAAAGAGAAACAGAGAAAAAAGGAAGGAAGGAAGGGATAGAGGGAGGAAGGGAGAGAGAAAGGAAGAAATGGTGGAAGGGAGATAGGAATAGAGAGGAGACAAGAATCAAATTGTAATAATATTTTAGTCAAGAACCTTTTGCTGGTATCGTACAGAAATTCACACTTATTAATTTAAATAAGAATGAAGAGGAAAAGAGAATTTATCTATTTTTAATTGAGTTATTGGGTTATTTTTCGCTTTTGAGTTGTAAGAGTTCTTCATATATTTTGGATATTAACCCTTTATTAAATATATCATTTATAAATGTTTCTCCCATCCAACAGGCTTTCTTTTCACTTTGCTGATTGTTTCTTCTGCTGTGTGGAGCCTTTTAGTTTGATGTAGTTTCATTTATATATTTTCGTTTTCGTTGCCTATGCTATTGATGATATAGCCAAGAAATCATTGGCAAGGCCAATGCCAAGAAACTTTTTCCCTATGTTTTCTCCTATAAGGTTTATAGTTTCAGGACTTACATTGAATTTTTAAATCCAGTTATAGTTGATTTTTGTGGGTGGTGTAAGATATATGTCCAATTTCATTCCTTTGCATGTGAATATACAATTTTCCCAAAATCATTTATTGAAAAGACTATTCTTTCCCCACGTATATCCTTGACTCTCTTGTCAAATATCAGTTTACCATGAATGTATGGGTTTATTTCTGGTCATTGATCAATATGTCTGTTTGTATGCCAGTACAATATTGTTTTGATTACTGTAGCTTTGTAACATATTTTGATCAGGAAGTGCAACATCCTCTGCTTTGTTTTTCTTACTCAAGACTGCTTTGGTTATTTGGGGTCTCTTATAGATTCATAAGAATTTTAGAATTGTTTTTATATTTCTGTAAAAAATGCCATTGAGATTTTGATAAAGATTGTATTGAATCTATAAATTGTTTTGGGTAGTATGAACATTTTGACAAGTTAAATATTTATCTACAGTTGAATAGATAAATAAAATTTGAAATATTATTTAACCTTAAAAAGAAGGAAACCCTGCCATTTGCTACATTAATGAACTTGGAGGACATTATATTAAATGAAATAAACCAGTCACAGAAGAACAAATACTATATGACCCTACTTACATCAGGAAACTAAAATAGTCTAATTTATAAAAGCAGAGAGTACCAGGGGCTAGGGGGAAGGGAAATCAGAGAGGTGTTGGTAAAAGTGTACATAGTTTGTTATGCAAGATGAATAAATTCTAGAGATCTAGTCTACATCATAGTATATATAGTTAACTGTTCTTAACAGACACACACACACACACACACACACACACACACACACAAGAGAGAGAGAAAGTGAGGAAACTTTTAAAGGTGATGGCTAAGTTTATGAGATTTTTCATAGTGATGGTTCATGGCTGTATACTTATCTTCAAACTCATCAAGATGTGTACATCAAATATGTATGCCATTTTTGTAAGTCAATCATACTTCAATAAAAATAAATTAATTTTAAGAAAAGAAGAATGCACCCATTGATAGAACTTACAAATATAAATATATATAAATATGCAAAATATGCAAAAATATCCAATGAAGTCAAATGGTAGGAAGTTAAGTCTCACCTCACAAAATCTTAAAACCAAAACTGAATTGATTTAGTAACCAAGCCCCCGCCCCTCTCTGACAATTGTGTCTCTTTACTCAAAATGGCCTTTATACTACAGACAGTGTCTACATAGTTTCCGAGTCCAAATCCCAAATATGTCCAGAATATATAATTGTTGCTGATAAATTTAGTCAGTAGCTAGTGGCCTACTGAGCAGGGCTTATCAAGATAGAACCCTGAAGCTGAGCAGATACTTTAATAAGAGAGTATGAGGGTAAATAGAAGCATTCAAATTAAAATTAAGAAAAGAACAAGTCTTTTATTTTCTTACTCATGAAATTCAATTATTTTGTGAGTTGGTTTGCCTATAAAAATTTATACCTAAACTTCTAATGCATTTTTTAGCTTAGGGATACTTTCTTTTAATATTTATTTCATTGTGCTTCCTCCATCTTCCATTCTCTGTATTTATTTTCTTTTTACCTTGAGAAAATCAAAAGAAATGTGCAGAGAATAATATCTAAACGTCCATCCAAAAATTGACATTTTAATAGAAAATATTATGAATAAATGTAAAGTTTATTTTATTATTCATCCCTATCTAATTTCCTTTCCTAAAGGTAAAAAGCATGATAAATTTTATGTGTATTTTTCTAGGCTTTTGTTAAAATCTTTTACATACATAAATATGTTTACATTCTTTAGCTTCTTTTTCATTTATTTAAGATTTAGTAATGTTGATGTAAGTGATTTAGGTTATTCCTTGTATCCAGATCACATTTTATTATTTATTTTTCTAAGGCTGGGCAAATTCTAATGCATTTCCTTGTACATATGATCTGCTTTCATTAAGGTACTGTAGCAGACATTAGCAGTGACCTACCCTCATTCTCTCTGTCTTCATTTCTATATGCTGAACCCTGCTTCCTTTGAATACCTCCTTGCTGTGGAGAGCTTGAAGACAGTTTTCTGAGTGGGCTCATGCTCAGCCAACATACAAAGTAAGCTGGAAATTAAAAAGTCAATGCTCAAAGAAGTAGTCCTAAACCAGTGATGGACAGGAAGTTGGGAGGAAAATACTCACCCTTAATTGAAATAATTCTGAGGATATGTTCTGCACTGTCTCCTTCAGTTCCTCAGTCAGATGTACCCCCAGATGACCACAGCAGTAACTTGTTAATAAAATACCTCGTAATGGCTTCCTTCCCTATTTCACGTCCACACTGTCATTTTCTGGAACTACCTCACAAATAAATTATTTGTACTTAAATCTTAGTACCCAGGTCTGCTTCTTAAAGTATACAAACCTAGGGAACCATATACTTAGGAGTGCAATTTTGGGGTTGTAGTGTATGGATATTTTAGATAAACGTAAAGTCAAGTGGTATGTATGTATGCATCATTGTCAAGTTGATTTCCAAAGTGATTGTCCTAAATAATTAGGATTTTTATTGACACTAAATGAGTTTTCTTTCACCACTTCACATCATATGTCCTATTAATTTTTACCCATCATATAAATGGAAAATAGTTTCTGGTTATTTTTGATTTCCTCATTATTAGTGAGTTTTTTATTTCTTATGAAATGAGTTTTTGCATACATGTTGAGTTAACTAGGCCTATTTTCAATATTTCTCTTTTTAGTTTACTTTTTAAAAATTTTGTTATTTTTCAATTATAGTTGGTATACAATATTACATTAGTTTTAGCTGTACAACAGTAATTAGACATTTATGTAACTAACAAAGTGATGACCAGGATAAATCTAATAATACCTATCTAACAACACACATAGTTACTACAACATTGTTGACTATATTCCTTATGCTATATTTTACATCTCCATGACTATTTTGTAACTACAAATTTGTGCTTTTTCATTCCTTCTCCTTTTTCAGCCATCTCTTCAACCCCCTCCCATTTAGCAACTATCGAAATGTTCTCTGTATCTATGAGTTTGTTTATGTTTTGTTTGTATGTTTATTTTGTTCTTTAGATTCCACATATAAGTGAAATCATATGGCATTTGTCTTTCTCTGACTTACTCCACTCAGCACAATACTGTCTAGGTCCATCTTTGTTGTTGCAGATGGCAAGATTTCATTCTTCTTTTATGACTGAGTAATATTCCATTGTGTATATGTACCATCTCTTCTTTATCCATTTATCTATTGATGGACAACCATCTATGTCTTAATTATTGTAAATAATGCTGCAAGGAATATATGGATTCACATCTTGCTTTAAAATAGTATTTTGTGTTTCTTCAGACAAATATCCAGAAGTAGAATTACTGGATTCTTCTTTAACTCTTATTATAACCTTTGTTTTAAAGTCTGTTTTGGCTGGAATAAGTATTGCCACCCAGCCTTTTGTTTGTTTCCATTTTCATTAAATCTCTTTTCCCATCTCTTTATGTTTAGTCTGTGTGTATCTTTTGATGTGAAGTCTCTTGTAGGCAGTATATGTAAGGGTCTTGTTTTCTTATCCACTCAGTTACCCTATCTTTTGATTGGAGCATTTAATTCATTTATATCTAAAGTAGTTGTTGATATAACTACTGCCATTTTATTATTCATATTTTTGTCATTTTTCTTATTTCTTTTTTTTCATCTTAAAGAAATCCCTCTAACATTTCTTGTAATACTGATTTGGTCATGATGAACTCCTTTAGCTTTTCTTGTCTGGGAAGCTCTTTATCTGGCCTTTGATTCTAAATGATATCTTTTTTGGGTAGAGCAGTCTTCATTGTAGGTTTTTACTTTTCATCACTTTGGATATTTCATGCCAATCCCTTCTAGCCTACAAAGTTTCTGTGAAGAAATCAGCTGATAGTCTTATGGAAGCTCTCTTGTAGGTAACTAATTGCTTTTCTCTTGTTGCTTTTAAGATTCTTTCTTTGTTTTTAACCTTTGGCATTTTAATGATGATGTGTCTTGGTATGGGCTTCTTTAAGTTTATCTTGTTTGAGACTCTCTGAGTTTCTTGGGCTTCTATGTCTATTTCTTTCACCAAGTTAGGGAAGTTTCTCATCATTATTTCTTCAAATAAATTTTCAATTGCTTGCTCTCTCTACTCTTCTGATATCCCTATGATGTGAATATTGGTTGGCTTGATGTTGTCCCAGAGGCCCCTTAAACTATCCTTATTTATGTGGATTCTTTTTTCTCCTTGCTGTTCTGATTGTTATCTGCTACCTTATCTTCTAAATCACTGATTTTATCCTCCGATATACCTAATCTACTGTTGATTCTGTCTAATGTATTCTTCATTTCAGTTATTATGGTATTAATTTCTGACTGGTTCTTTTTTTATATTTTCAATCTCAATTTTTATGTTTTCTATCTCTTTGTTAAAGTTCTCACCGAGTTCATCTACTCTTCTCCTAAGTTCATTTTCATCAACTCTTATCCTAAGTTCATTGAGCATCCTTAGAACCGGTGTTTTGAACTCTGCATTTGGTAGATTGCTTATCTCCATATTATTTAGTTCTTTTTCTGGAGCTTTGTTCTCTTCTTTCATGTGATTCGTTTCTTTGTCTCCCATTTTGGCTGCCTCCCTGTGCTTGTTTCTATGTATTAGGTAAGACTGCTATGCCTCCTGGTCTTAGTAGAGTAAACTTATTTAGTAGGTGTCCTATGGGTCGCAGTGGAAGTCTTCCTGGTCACTTGAGCCAGGTGCTCCAGGTATGTCTCTTGTACGGGTTGTGTGTTCCCTCCTGTTATAGTTGAGCCTTGGTTGTTGTTTGCATGTCAATAAAAGGGGTTGATTTTCAGGCTGATTCATTGTGAGGACTGTTCTGTGACTATAGCGAATGAGCTGTTGTGCAGGGACTAACTCTACAGGGCATATTTCTTATAGTAGGGCTCTGGTGTCTGCTCAATCTTCCCTTTGGGTGTGTCAGTCTTGGTTGTGGCCTCAGGTTGTACTCCAGCTCAGTCTGAAGTGGGCAACCAGTCATGCCAGCCCTGAGGACTCCTGGGAGTTGCTCCACCACTGGGGGCCAAGGTCAGCCGCAGCCTATGCCCTGCCTGGGGCCACCTGGTATAAGCCACCAAACAATTCACAGATGGCTCCCCCTACACTGGGCTTGGTGGTATCTTGAGATGCCAAGCCACAAACCAAGGCTGGCTGCTGCAAGAGATGGACTTGGAGCTGCTCAGCAAGAGGTACAGGGCATGTGGAGGCCAGATTCTGTTTGTCTTGGTTTTGTGAACCTTTGAGAGATTTTAAGAAAGTCTGTAGCATTAGCCAAGATAGGCTGTTTGTATGGAAAATCCACTGCAAGCCACTTGGGTGGGCTCGCAAGTTGGGTGGGGCAAGGTCTTGTGGATTCTTGGGGTGGAGTGACTGGTGTTAGCCAGGTTGATGGAGACTAATATATGGCAGCTGCCTGCATCTGCACACTGGGTGGGGGATGGCTCAACAAAGACAGTAGCCTCTGCCAGCATTTCTGTCTGGGAGAAAGCTGCCCCTCCAGTCCTTTCCCTGAAGCTAGACAATTCAGTTTCTTCCCATATGTTTCTGGTGACTTTTGAGCTGCTGCCCCAGTGCCAGAAATCAGAACCAATGAGTTTGTCAGGGGTAATTTTGCATGTGAGCCCTTTAAGAGGAATGCCTGGGACTCCCACAGCTCTTTGTCTTATTCAGCACAATCTTAACTAATTTTCACATCCATATTTTCTGGGGATTTCTTTTTCTGACACTAGAACCATGGACTGGGACCCTTTCCTCTCCTGCAGAGATCTTAGTAGTGAGATAGTCCTCCTAATTTTCAACTACCACATGTGGGTGTGAAACCAGCCTGTGCTACATCTTGCCCTTCTAGTGGTCTTGAGATGGCTCATTTTGTATGTCCTTAGTTGTAGGACTTCTGTACAGCTAGATTTTGAGTGAATTTAGTGATGGTTTTTCTGTAATTTAGTTGTAATTTTGATGTGATCGTGAGCAGAAACAAACACAACTTTTAGCTACTCCACTATCTTGACTGAAAAATCAATATTTCTTATTTTTAATTAAATTTTTAATTAATCAAATCTCTCTCTTAATCTTTTCCCTTGAAATTCATGGAGAATTCTCCAGTTTTCTAATTCACTGCTCTGGTTTTCTCACAAAGTTAACATTCTGTCCCCTGGGATTTATTGCTTTTGCTTTTTAAATGTTTACATATCTTCCTGAAATAATGCTCTCCCCAAAATTCAAAGTATGTTAGTAATGTTTCGTTTTTTTGTTGCCATTGTTGATATATTTTTTTAAAGTGCATTGTATACCATGTTGACTTTGGTGATAGGAGGGAAGTTTGCTAATTTACCTATAAGGCATCTCATTTTTTGAATTATAGCATCTTGTGATGTATTAAATAAATTTTCTGAGTAGTTGTAAAGGAAGTCTTTGTTTGTGCATATCCAAATTTAAGAAAGATTCTCTTTTATATGAGGACAAAGGGAAAGCAAGAATATTTTCTCTAATTTTAAGGACAGAGCCACTTGGGAGTGTATCATATGGTTTTTAGTTTTGTCAAAAATAAGATAGAAATCCTGGTGAAGTCAGCTGCATGGCAGAGATTTCTCATGTAGAAAGAGTTTTCATGCTGGTTATTGTACAGTTCATCCTAAAGTGGGGGGCACAGTCTCTTTTTTTAAGTAGCAAAACTTCTTTCATGATCTTGATGATAGGACTCTTCCTTATTTTCTAGTCTTAATACAGACCTTGTCCAATTTACCTTTGTCAAATTGGTTATTTTTCAGTGGAAAGTTGGGAAACAAGGGGATAAATACATGGGCTCAGAAATCTACCTTTCAATAAATGTCTGTAAATTTTTAAAGCAAAATTGCTAGAATAATAACCCCATTCAAAATTCTCTTAGAAAAGGTATTGGGTAGATTTATTTTATTATTCTATAATGTTCTCCTTTTCTAGAAAAAATAATTAGCTTTGAATTCAACTGCAATCTAACTCAATTATATTTAAAATTCTAACAATTTGCTTTAAAGCTTTAAAAGTTATATCTTTTGACACTGCCAGGATTAGCCTCTTTAAAAAAATCCATTTTACCTTCTATTTGACATTGTTTAATTCCAGACCAATTACAAATAATGCAGCCTCAACAAAATTTTAAAAAGCTCAAACATACTACAAGATGATGCAGAACAGAAATTAAAATTCATGTATTAATTTTCTTTTTTATTTCCATAACTATTTATTTCTACCCAGTATGCTACTGGACCTTCATATGAATAATTTTAAAATATTTAATGACTTTTTGTTATGCTGGTGATATATCAAGTCAAATATTCATTGTAGGCTATAATATTTCTGCACAACAGTCAGTGTCACATTCAGTCTCTTTGGTAAATTCAATGAAACTTCCTCCCTTGACCATTCAAGAGTAGTCATGGTTTAGATAATGAACAAAGAAAAACAACTGAGCTATCGTATGAGAAAAAAGTTGATCTAGTGAGCAAAAAACTAAAGTAAATTAATATTAAGCTCCCCACTGGCACCACCCTCTTTTTCATAAGACTAATTGGTGATTTCTAATGAAAAGAAAAAATCACACTAACTTTCAGTATGAGAATTTATCTTTGATCATGATGTTGATCCTACCAAGGGGACCAAAATATATGGAGTCATGAGAACTAATTTTATTAAAGAAATAGGCAAACTTTCTTTTATTTTTCTGCTGTTGATATCTGTTTCTTTCTTGGGAAACGCTCTTCTTCCTTCCTATACTAAGAGTTATCCTCTCTTCTATGGTGAAACCATGCTGTTTAATTTAAGGGGGGCTAACCTCACTTCCTGCTAACTACACAGAAATAGAAATGTGACCCTAATCTCATGATACGACCTTAATCAGAGTGCTCACATCACCAGGCCAAGAAATGGTTAAGAAATAGAAATTCAATCAAAAAGAGTCAAATAAAAGTTCTCGCCACCAATGATACTTCATCGCTATCAAGGAATAAGATTTCTTTGTGCCAGGATTGAAATGATATTGGTATTGAAGTCTCAGGATGCCATCATGCACATCATATAGAAAAAGATTGTTTTAGAGATGGAGGTGCAGAACTTTGATGATGTCTTTTAGACTCCTGTATCAAATCAAGCCCAAAGCTAGCAAATGTTGTAAGTTTTGTTTGGTTAGGGCCAACAATTTGTATCCTTTAAAATTAAGCCAGATTAAATTACCTAATTCTCTTACTTAAACTAGATGAGTCCTAAGACACAAGCTCCAACCTTGGGTTTGAGGCAAAAAAAGTATACAGGGGAAAATCCAAAGTAAAGTGCACCAGGGTACTGTAATTGACTATATTCAATTTTCCACGTAGCAGATAAGAGTGACCTTTTGAAACTAATTCCATTGATGTTATTTCTCTCTCAAAACTTTCAAATTCTTCTCATTGCCATTAAAATAAGGTCCAGTCTTCTTCCAATTCTTGTCTACCTCTGCTACGTTATCTTGCTCCATTATCCCCTTTCTCTCTGCATGGCCTTTTCTCTGTTCATTTATTATTACCTCAGTGCATATACAGTTGATTCCAATGATTTACATGGTCCCTCTTATTTGGAGCATTCAGCTCAACTGTCCCTTTGCCATTAAATTTATCTTTGGCAATCCTATCTAAAATAGCCAATGCACTTTATAACTCCTTATTTGAATTGATAAATGCTTAAGTAATATTTTCCTATTATTTTCTCAGGAGTATTTTGTCACTCTAACTTCATTCATTTGTAGGTCCTTCTCCATCCTTTCCATGTGGCTTCTTTCAGGATTTCCCTTTTATCTATCTATCATCTATCTATCTATCTATCATCTATCATCTATCTATCTTCATCACGTACCTATCTTTCTATCATCATCTATTTATCTAACTGTAGTTTCACTACTATTTGTTCAGTCATTAGTAGCTTTTTGGTAATCCAGTTTGGGCTTAAATCTCATCAATTTAGAAAAAATTGAAGCTATTAGTTTTCTAAGTAAAGTCTCTTTTCAATTTGAGTTTTATATTTGGGATGCCAGTCTTATTCTATCTATCATGTCTCTGTGCTACTCTTCCATAGTTCTAATATCCTTATATCTCTTTGCTGCATTCTGGAAAATTTTGCATACATGAAATACTACCATCCATCTGTCTGTCTCTCTGTCTATCTATCTATCTATCTATCTATCTATCTATCTATCTATCATCTATCTATCTGTGTATCTATCATCTATATAATAGAAATATAGATACATCTACATAGATATATCACCAGTTCACATCACACTTCTTTCTTCACTTATATTTAATCTGCTGTTTAACTCATCTGAGTCAGATTTTTTTCCACTAATTATATTGTTTACATTTAGAGCTTCCATTTTGTCTGCTAAAGTCCATTTTTTTCTGATGATTTAAAAATTTATTTTGTAATTTTATTTCCTTAAACAGTCCATACCCAAATACTTTATATTTTCATTGTGAAATTTCCATGTCATCAGTTCTTGGGGATCTAACTCTGCTATTGCTTTTTGCTGTTGCTTGTAACTCATGGTGGTTGCCTTTTCATGCTTTCATGGTAGTCTTTTTGTAATCATGTTTAATTATCTGATACAATCCTCTTGGTTCTTAACTGAGACTTTCCAGAAGAAGTTATCCTCTATAGAAGATTTACTTCTGCTACCATCAGTAGAAATGGGTATATTTGTCTATCTAGCTTGATCGTAAGATATATTATGCTGTAGTGATTAAAAACCCAAAATTTTCAGTGCTTTAATAAAAGAGGTTCATTTCTCCCTCATGTTACAAGTCTGTTGTAGGTTTTCTGGACCATCTACTCTGCTTTATCTTCAGTTAGGGACTGTTTAGACCAGTGTCTTTTTTGGGATATTATAGACAGTGTAGGAGAAAAGTCTTGAGGTTCTCACATTGCATATATATGCTCTTGCACAGAAGTGACACTCCATTATTTCCACAGAAATAATTACCCAGAACTAGAAACATGTTCCCCATGCCCTATAACACAGAGAAGGCCAAAAATAGTGGTCCCACTAATGACTGCCACTGGTGGTGACCCTAAGCCCAGAAATACTTCAGAACTTCAACTTTTGATGTCTCACCCTTTTGTTGATCCAGAAATTTCCTGGTTTTTTTTTTTTTTTTTTTTTTTTTTTTTGCTTCTGATGTTCCCAAGAGCTCCAAATCTCTGGCTCCTTGCCTTTCCACATCATGTTCCTGTAATCCTTGTTTCCAGATCTTGGGCATTCCCACTTGATATGAGGTATTTCCTATTAGGTACTCACCCACAAAACCCCTAAATCCTGATTTCAGCTTTCTCCTCTTTAGGGCTCAGCTTCATTTGTGGGTTTCTTTATTTATGTGGCTCATAGAAATCTCCTCTCTTTTTTATGAGAACAACTTCACATATCAGTGAACTGAGGGATAGAGAAGTTAAGTTAGATAAATAAGCCTTAAAACACCTGATTGACATCCCGAAGATCTCCTAAGTATTTAATGAAGGAGCTGAGGATTAAAACAATGTGTTTTATTCGTTTGGTTTATTTTTGGTTTTGTTTATTTTTAACTCTATGCTTATTACTCTTTTTATGATACTAATGCTAATATAATAATTTATGCTGTCTTCAGATATATGAATCTGATTTCTTCAAGTGTCAAAAATATTTCAGCGATTGCTTTAAATAATTACATGATATAACATCTCAAATTATTTGTCGATATTTATGTCACTTTTCCTTATTAATTCTTAATGTACATTAATGTTATACTATATGTTTTCTTGCCTTTTAATTTTTTCCTCTGGCATTTTCAGAAAGAACTGGAGAAACATCTTTAAGAATTAGGGTACATTCTTATGATCTGAGCCTCCTCCATTTAAATATCTACTTTTTTATTTATTTATTTTTTCCTATTTAATTGAAGATATTTGCCAAACTCCAACTATTTCTTTCCTTTGTGGATATAATTAGAAGTCTCTTTTCCCTCAGCATACAATACCCTCCATAATTCTAAGGACAAGATCACTCAAGATCTATTGTAAAATAAGATACAATTCTGCCAAAGTACTTGAGGTCATTCTTCTCTAAATTTGACCTAATGTAGAAGTTCTTTCATTTTTCCTCTAACAAATAGATTGAGAAATTGATCTAAGATTTGAACAACTGCAGCAATCTTGGGGAAAACAAGGGGAATCATCATCAAATAAAAACATTGACAGATTCAATAACGTAAACATTTTACCAAAAAAAAAAAATCAGAAAAAAATGAGAGAAAAGTAAAGAATGCACACAATTTTGTCCCCAGCAACATTTTTGATGTGTATTCTGTGTTTTATAAAATGACTTCAGCTGCAAATAAGAGGCTACAGCAGCTCAAATGGCTGAAACAGAAGGAAGAGTTAATATCTTACATGATAAGTTTCAAGCAAGGGAAGTCAGCATCTCCCAGGCTGGTTTATTCAAATTCCAAGTACGTACTTGTCCGGTTCTATTGGCAATCTTAAACATGTTGATTCGGCTCTCCTCCGGTTTGCAAAGTAGATAGAGCAGTTTCTAACATAATATGCAAATATAAGAATTTTAAACGAAAAAAGAAGAACTCTTTTATTCTTTTAAGAACAAGAAATCATTTTCCAGAACTCTAGAACAGATGCTCCCTCGTGTCACTTATCAGAATTGTGTAACATGTCAATGCCTAAAGAAATCATGAGGAAGGGAAGTGAGATTATACTGCTTAAGTTAGTGAAGCACATAGCTCTGTGGTAAATGGTGAATTACCTGAAAAAAGTTAGGGCTTTGGCAGAAAGAAGAAAGGAAGAATGGCACAGATACTGGCATTCTTTTCCAGCTTTCCTACATATAAGCAAAATTCTACTCTGTATCCTTCTTTAAAATCTTCTTTTTTATTTTACTATACGTAAGCATTTCTCCATGTTTATATAATGACTACATATAATTATATTCTGTGGAGATTCTAAAATTTATTGAATAATGTCTTATCTATTGAATTGATGTCCTGTTGATAAGCATTCAAATTACTTCCTGTCATGTCAATTGTAATACACACTGACAAATTCAGAATGAATGTTGGGTAGATAAATGATAGATTATGATAGATAGATAGATGATAGATGATAGATAGATACACACATACATACTTACACACACACACACATACATACATACATACATAATAGATAGATAGAATTATAGTAATATTCGAACTTTCTTTCTAGGACATCTAGGATAGATATTAAGGGTATGAAATAAGTGAATACATTTTTTCTTCTCAGTTCAGAGTTAGCTGTTGCCCATACATTTTGCTATGTGTTGTTATTTTCTCTAATTAGTAAAGAGCCTGTAATTGCAGTTTTGATTTCCTCTTTGACACATGGTATTTAGAAAAATTTTTAAATTGCCATCATTGCTTTTAAATGTTACTTAAATATTTTTTTCTGCCTATTTTCAGTTTTATTACTGGAAGTACAGAGGCAGAGAAAATGGCCCATATAATTTATGCTTTGAAGATTGTATTGACGTTTCCTTTGTGGCCTAACATATGTTAATTTTGAAATTATCAATTGACACAGTAAAAATGTGCATTTTTTTATTGAGTAAAATGTTTAATTAAATACAACTTTAATTTGTATGGAAATTAGACCTTTTATATTTTTGAAACGATTTGAAAAATTAGAGAGGGAAAATGTTCTGCATTATGTATTTAGATATAATTTTTAACAGAGGTTCTTAACAGTTATAGCTTCATTGTCAATGGTATTCTGTAGTAAATAAAATTATTGTCCAGTTTAATGCTTCTAGCTTTGGATTCCACATCATCTGTTTTTGTGAAGTTTTAGAAAAGGCCTCAACAGATGTAGTATACATCACTCTCTTTGAATGTGGACAGACTTACCTCTACTTCTACCAATAGAGTTTGATAAAAATGATACTATCTGACTTTGGAGCTAGCTCAGAAAAAGCCATGCAATTTCAGCCTGGTTCTCTTGAAAATGTTGCTTTGGAGACTCTCCCTCTGATAACCCAATCATCCTACTGGGAGAAGCTTAAGCCACACGGGGGTACCTTGTGTAGGTGCACCAGTGACAGTTCCAATTCAGTTATCCCAACCTCGGCTCTGTAGGTGTAAGGGAGGGAGTCTCGAGGTGATGACTGCGCCCAGGCATGAGAATGACATCCAGCATTCCAGGTCTTCTCAGCTGAGGTCTCAGACATCATAGAGCATAGATGAATTATTCCTGTAATTCTTGATCTCAGAATTTGCAGAAGTACCAAAATATTTGTTGCTTATGCCACTAAGGTCAATAGTAACAGGCAAACCCTCTAATCTTGGAAACCCTCTTTTATTATTGATTACATGTACTTTATTACACCTATTTATCATTTTATAATTAATATTTTATCATTTTAAGCATATCTTTTGAGACTATCATAGCCCGCCTTTTTAAAATTGTTATAAATTCTTTGTTTTGGGTTCAGTAGATTAGATTTTTACCTAGTAATGTATTTTAATGCATCTATATCATTTTTTTAAAAACTGATATACATCAGTTTTGGGGGTTATACTGTTTCTCACATCTATTTAATTTTGCCTTTGTCTAAAGCCCTTTGAAATATGTCATATTCACCTTTGTTTTATTCAGAATTTTGGTAATAGTGGAAGATAATATATATTTGTCTTCCTCATTTTCAGGTTGTTTTTATTTTCTACCTCCCTAATAATATAATCTGCTTTTCCCCAAACCATGACAGTGCCTTCTTTTTCTATCTTCATTTTGATGTGTTGCTAGAGGTACTCCTACAGGAACAGGTGGACCTTTTACCAGTTTTTAGTCTTAGAAAGGCTATAATTGGTGTGCCTAAAAGTACTTGTAAATCCAGGAATTATTAAATATCATGGGAATTATTTGTTACCCAAAGTTTGTAAGAAGTTTCCTTAAAACTATCTTGGTCTGAATTTTAATGGCTATGTCTGATCTTTTTTTTCAACTTGTTTTATGGTTTAGAGTTTATTTGTTTCATTTTTCTTTTTTTGGTCAATTATAGTAACATATGTTCTTGCAATGCTGGTTTCATCAAGATATCAAAACATAATTATTATAAAATTTTATATAATATCCTCTTGTGAATTGTAATACTTTTCATTCTCAATATTTTTAATTAAACATTTCTATATTTTATGGGTTATTCAAAGAATCAATTGTTTTAATGTACTCATCAATTCTATTTTTTGTGTTGTTTTCTAATTAATTTGTTTCTCTTCTTATGTGATCACACCTATTGTTTCCTTGGTATTGTTTTATTGTTTTATAATATCGTAATTTTTTCATTGTCTTAACCCTAGAATAAAAATTTTTGTTTATGACTATTCCACGCTGTAATTTATTTTTTGTTCAAGATTATTTTTAATAGTTCTGTTTAGATTTCTTCTTTTATTCACATCATCCTTGCTAGGCTTGAGGGAATGTCTGGAGAAAAAAAATTCCCGGATCTTACCTTTGATGCCTCACCTGCTCTTTAGATGAGCAAGCCCCAGGCTGAATTCAGGAGTTTTGATCTTGCTTGCTATATTTAGGGTTCCTGGATGACCTGCTGGGGATGTGTAATTTGTGTGGTCATGTACCAGGAATAAAACACTTTCTGATATGGAGCTGTTTGTCTGAGTGTTCACAGAAATTTGGGGAACAAAGAGCTGCTTATTTGAAGCTTTTTACCATTTGCCTCTTATTGGGATGTTCTTGATGACCTACTCTAGTTTAGGTACGCTTCTGAGGAGGCGTCCATTGCAGTGGCAGCAGCCTGGAGGAGCCTCATAAAGCCTGAGGCAGCTGTCCTGCTTGAACCTGATGTTTCTATCACAACTTTCTTCCAAAAAACTCTTAAATAATTTTTGTATATCCAGTGCCATAATGCTCTGGAGATGCAAGTAGAGATCCAGAAGGACTACTTAATTCAATATTAAACATAGAAGCGCTCCCCAAGGAGGGATTTATGTGGCTGTTTAATAGAACATATTGTCCCTCAAACAATAGTTTAAGATGAGACTGGAAGATAAGGCTGCTTCTTTAATTATGCTCCAGGGAGTGTTTGGAAAAGTGGAACAAGTTCACAACACAAACAGCATCCCAGGAGAATTACTCTGTTGTAGAATCAATTTGTGAAATTAGAACAATCTGAGGACAACATTGTTGTAACAGAGAGGATCTGAGGGCGATCTCGGGGAGGCTGTAAAGAGGTAGCAATATCTGGAGCTGATGAATGTATGAGACCATATAACTGGAGCCAGGGACAACATAGACATAAATTTAGAGGATAACATTCCAGCAGGGACACACTGAGCAGAGTTAGACAGAGTTCATTAAGCATCCTGAAATTCAGGAGAAAGTCAGTTAACCACTGAATGGAAAAATCTTATCATTAATCCAGGTCAAACTGGAGGTAAAATGGATGTCAAAAGTCAAAGACAAGGGCAAAGTTCTGCAGGCCTCAGACTGTATATCCTTAACAGAAATTTGCTTCCTCTTGAGTGACACTGTCTACTAGTCACTAGCCATTCAGGCTTTTTAATTTCAAAGAAAATTTAAAATTCAGTTTCTCAGTCTCACTAGATACATTTTAAAGCCTTAATTTGTGGACTACACATAATGAACATTTACAACATCACAGAGAATTCTGTTAGGCTGTGCTGCTCTTCAGCCATGGTCTACCAAGTTGTTACATGGAACTGCCATTCATACTTACTTATTTAATCTTTTTTATTTTTATTTTTATGTATATTTTATGATACCCATAATATATTAGAACATAATATCTCTAAATTCTAAAAACCAATGTTTTATATTGTCTTCATTGCTTTATTTTTTCTCCTGAGCATTTACTATAATTTAATATATATTTTCTTCATTTATCTTTTATGATTTCTACAAAATCTAAGCCCCATGAAGGAAAGAAATTTGGTCTTTCTTTTTTTATTCACTGAAAATATCATAGTACATAGATGTTCAATAAACAAATGTTGACTATTCATAGCCAATCTTTTAGATTGTTTAGGTTGCACAAGGCATTTATATTATAGACAGGAGAGGTTAGTATATTTATTTCAGTAAGCAGATAACAGAAAACGAATTGTTCTATCATAACCATTTTATTGAAACAAGTTTCTGACGTAGAAGTGATGTCAAGGAGAGGCATCTCTTCCTAATTTGCTCAAAAGATAAGTAAAGGCCAGTGTATTTTGAAAGTACACATATGGTAGATTTTTTTGGAATGAGTACGTCATAGACAAATTTAGATTCCTCATTCTAGAGGATAGGAATTTAACTGGAGCAATGGAGTTTAAAAGTTTTATTCCGAAAAGCAAGGGGGAGGTGCTGGTGTAAAGAAAGCCAATGGGGTACGACTTCACACTGTGTACTAGTAGTCAAGGCCTTAAACTGGGGGTGAGAATGGGCAGTTATCAGCACATCTTAGGAGATAAAAACAGATTTATTTTGATCCAGTCAGGCATCATAAAAGCTGATGAGCTTTCCATTCAGCCAGCATGTAACAAGTTCTCAATAATATCTGTTGATGCAAATTCATCACTTGGATGTACATTTGATAGTCATTATGATCAGCTGTTCTAAAACACACTGAAAGGTAACACTAAAAGTAATCACTCATCAGTAGACAGTGGTGCATTCTGTTGATTTGGGTGTGATTTAAAGCTTATCAGTACAGCATGGGAACTGCTAAAGTAAAACTTGGAGTCAAAAACAATTGTATTATAACTCTTTCTCAATTTGAACATGGAAGAGCTATTTTTGAGTCTCTTTCTGTCAGTTTCCATATTTGTGAAATAGTATTAAGTATATGAAATTATACATTTGTCATAAGGCTATGGAGCATTAATTTGACCATATAAATTCTCTAAAATAGTCTCTAGTATATGGTAGAAGCTCAATAAATTAGGATTTATTTTCCCCTTTCTCATTCTTAAAATTTCAGTTTGAACCTAAAGTCTTTCATTGAAGTCCTCAACTCCTTTCAGAAAGATGGTAATTATAAAAAGCATAGCAAATGATAGGTATTGAAATGCTACTGTGTAAGAGGCCCATGCTAAGTGTTTTACATATGCTTTAAATTGGAAGTACACTGTCATGTTCCAACCATTTAGCTCCTCAATCCCCAACGCTGCTGCCACCCCATGATGCCTAAAACCCTTCTCTCATGATGGATTCAACAGTGTTGGGAACACTAGCTTTCAGGAGAGAGTTTAAATTTCTGCATCTGTATGACAGAGTTTCATTACCTTGTTCACACTCATTTCTTAATATTACCCTCAACCAAACTCTAATATTTTTAAAGGCTTTTAAAATAAATTTAATGAAGCCATTAGCGGCAAGCTAAGGGAAGAAGAGGGCTAATGAATGTGTGTCCAAGGACGAAGACCTTTCCTCAGCCTAGAATCAAAGGTCATTTCAGAAGGTCTACATGAGTATGTTTATATTTTAAAAGACACACTTCACTGCCTCGATAATTTTGTTGTGAGCCAGTGCTGAACTCTCCATGTTTCTCTGACATGTTGACATGACCTATATTTACACTATATCTCAGGAATGATAATTTCTCTCTATATATAGAAGCAAAAAATAAAAAAAAGAAAATTCCAAAACATCGCAAAGCATATTGGCAGAGCATATAGCATGCAAATTACCTGGAACTCCAAGAATAAAATCATTCCATTCTTATTATTTTGTGGCTCAAATAGAAAGCCAACAAGAGGGATAGCACATATTTATAAAGGCTGTTCTTTTCAAAAATCAAATCTTTGTTCTGACTCTGCTCTTTGCCTCTTGCTCTAGGGATGTTTTTGTGAAAAGAATGAACTAAGAAAAATAAAATCCCGAAAAATAAAATCCAAAAGTTTCTAAAGCTGAAAGAAGTAATATTTTCCAATTCAGAAAACCACAGCTTGAATCGTATTTCCTATACATGAATCTCTGAGAATTTAAACCTTTTCTACATTTTTACACCTAACGCTTCCTCTTTTATGATATTAGACTATAAGAATAGCAATTATATTGTCACACATTTTGTCTGACAACCAAGAAATATTCCTATTATGTCTATCAGAAAATTTTTCCTGAAAGTATACCACACACCTGAGCTTTGCATATTTAAGGAGTAGCAAGAAGTCTTCAGTGGCAGCATTGTCATTTCTCAGGTACTTCCCAAGAGAACAGTGGGTCTGGCCTTGAACAGGATGAGGTATGTTTGGCTGATAAGTTTGGATGAAGTGCAACTGTGTTTCCTGCCTAGAAAGAGCAATTTGATATTTGTATTTTGGAATAATTTTTTTAATGGCCCTCAGAATAAGCTTACTGGTTCCAGAGGTTGTGGGGAGAATCTTATATATTTCTATTTTTTTTTTTTTAAAAAAAAAACCTTAAACAGCAATTTCTAACTCAACCACCCATTATTTCCCTAAATTTGATACTGAATAACTCATCACTGAGGGCAAATATTAAATCTGCTGTGCAAAGATGGTGATATACCAATATTTAAGGGCATTCAAAACAACAAGGATTAAGACTTTGAAGTCAGTACCTCCAAAAAAAGAGTTCCCTGCTAATTTGAAATGATTACCTTGTTAGTGACATAATGAACATTTACTGAGTTATTTCTATGTTTATTATGACAAGCCTAGAAACATTAGGCAATGAAGTTGTATTAACCTGTCTGAATTCCAGATCAGGGAGGACCTAATGAGTTGACTTAGAGCCAGAGATTGGGTCTTAAAGTACTTGGGGTGAGTATAAGGGCACACAAAATAATAGTAATTACATGAGAGGATGGAGATGTTAACTAACCTTATTGTGGTAATCATTTTGCAGTGTGTGTGTGTATATATATATATATATATATATATATATATATATAATCATCACATTATATACTTTAAATTTAGCATATGTTACATATCATTAATATCTCAAAGCTAAGTGGGGGCGGGGGAGGGAGTAGTGATATATTTGGATTCACAGTTATTTCTCCAATATTTTCTCTCAACACACACACACACACACACACACACACACACACACACATTAGCTGCCTCTTTCCCCAGGCCATAATAGATAACAATGTTGCTACCAAATCCATTGGAACTAAATACAAGATTTCTTATTTCTTAAGGAACAAAAACACTTAAAATATTTATAATTTTAAACCATGTCAGTGATATAAATATTTTCATGTAACAATAATATAATGTCATGGTTAGCTAATATTGTCAGGTTAGTTATATCTCCTTCGACTTTTCTTCACTTTCATTAGCCACAAACTTATCCCTCAACTGAATTGATTTAGAAGCATTCTGACAAGTTTTCTTCCATTTGATATTACACTCTTAAAATTGATTCTCAACACTTCAGGCAGAACGATATTAAAAAATTATTTAGATTGTTCTAATTTCCATCTTAACCTTCTCCCTAAGCACTTTACTCAATCCACTTCACATTGTTTGCTCCATATATTTTTAAAGTCTGTTTAAATGTCACCTCTGTAAGAAAATTTTTCTAAACACTCTATCTAAAATATACCCACATATCATTATTTTTTATTGCAACATTATGTTTATTTGCTTTCTGACTCTTACTAAAAAATTTTTAAAAGTATTAAATTCTCTGTCCAGTCATTTATAGTTGTTTATCCACTGGACTTTATGTTTTCTGAGTTAAGGAGTATGCCATTCCTATTATTTATTATTATCACCAGTTAGCATATAGAAGATATGCAATAAACATCTGTGGAATGAATATGTGGATGATTATTTTAATTATTACTTTACAAAAATGCTTTCAAAACAGTGGGTAAAAGTTTTATAAACTGAATATTTGTAAAGTCTCAAAGATACAGAATATTTACTAATTTCAAAAGAGAAATGCAGGGAGAACAGCAGACGCATGGCAACATGAGGGGTCCCTTTATCTCTCCCTTGAAATTACAAGAAGTCTAACAGCTATAATCCAACAAAGGATCCTCAGCCTAATACACAAATATTTCTGAGATATCTGCACATCGAAACATTGGAAGGCGGACAAATAGGGATAAACAGGAGAGGAGCAAAGGGAAGAGAGCAGAGACGGGTGCTACAGACACAGCCTGGAGCTCACTGAGGGACTCCAGAAGCTGGAAGAAATCAGATTGTTGCAAGCGTTCTCTGCAGCCCCAAGCATTCCTGCCTGAGTGATTAGCATATAATACAACTGAACCCAGCAATCTATCAGGACAGAGACCTGAACACAGAAGTGTGACATCTGTGTTATTGCAGTTGCTACTACCAGGCAGAAAAAGTCACATAGCCTGGCTGCCTCCCCTCACCTTCCCAAAGCTCTCTTGTCCTGACCTTCCCAGAGGTAGCAGCAGGTGGAGAAAAAACTGTAATAGTGAGTGTCAGACTACAAAGCAGAATATCTACAGCCCTCAGAACTAAAGAGATAGCTTCTGAGTGGCTGATGCACACTACAGCTAATTCCAGTGACCGAGGTGGAGCTAAAGAGGTGAGGCCGCTGAAATCTGGCAGTTGTCATTACTGGAGGAGACCAAAGCCAGAAATATACCAGAGGTATACCAAAAATATACCTCTTCCAATTTTCCCCACCCCCATCCACTGAGGCTGATCCCAGTTACCTCAGGCAATACGACACTGCATCTGGCTGCTGGGGCAGTACCGGGACTTCAGGGGCTTGGAATCCCATCACCTTCCATATTCACCTACAAGAGTGGAGCCCTGAGATGGAGGCAACCTGGTCATAGAGGAAACATCCACATCTCCAGGGAATACTGGGCGTTTTCACTGCCCAGCAGAGATCCAGAAGGCCTGGGCAGTGCAGGAGGCTTGTGCTCCTTTTAAGTACTACCAACTGGAAAACAAAAGAAAAAACTCTTCTAATCAACCTGCTGAAGAGACATCACTCTTAATAAAAATAAAATTTTTATAAAGCAGAGTTCACTCCCATAAATGTCAGGGAGAGAACTAGTTATCAAATATCATAAACAACCAATTTAAGAAGGCAGCTCAGGAAAAAATTTATATCTCCAGAAAATAAACTTAAAGACATGAAAATATGTGATTTAAATGACAAAGAATTCAAGATTGCAGTTCTGAAAAAACTCAATGAGATGCAACAAAACTCAGATAGGTATTTTAATGAATTCAGAAATGAAATCAACAAACAAAAGGAATACTCTACCAAAGAGATTGAAACTTCAAAAAAGAATTGAATAGAAATTCTAGAGCTGAAAAACTCAATAAAAGAGATGAAGAATGAAATAATAAGCTTAAGAAATAGAGCTGACCAGATGGAGAAGAGAATTAGTGATGTCAAAGACATAAATCTAGAAATGAGGTAGCTGGAAGAAGAGAGATTTGAGATTAAAAGAAATAAACAAATAAAAGAACTCTAAGAACTATCTAACTCCATCAGAAAAAGCAATATAAAAATAATGTGTATACCAGGAAAGTAGAAGGAGAAGGGAACAGAGAGCCTAATCAAATAAATAGTTGACAAGAACTTCCCAAATCTATGGAAAAAAACAACAACAAAAACAAAAAACAAACAACAGCAACAACAACAAAAAACCCTGGATCTTTGAATCCAAGAAGCAAACAAAACACTTATTTATCTCAATTCAAAAAGACCTTCTCTAAGGCGCATTATATTAAAACTGTCAAAAATTAAGAAAGAATTCTCAAGGCAGCTAGGGGGAAAAAAGACAGTAACTTATAAAAGAAATCCCATTAGGTTATCACTGGATTTTTTTAGCAGAAACTCTACAAGTTAGGAGGGCATGGAATCAAACATTCAAACTATTGAAAGGGAAATTACCAGCCAAGAATAATGTATCCAGCAAAGTTCTTCTTTAGATATGAAGGAAAAATAAAAACCTTTCCAGATACACTGAAGCTTGGAAATTTTCCACCAGAGGGCCTGCGTTGCAGGAAATACTGAAGGTGGTTATTCTACCTGAAAAAAAAAGATAAAAAGATACAAAACTAAGAGTAGCATGACTAACAAACAGACAGAAACAAAAAATTGCAACCTTTATTCAGAATAGAGTAATATATACTTAAATATCACATAATAGTTAAAAGAGGTAAGAACATTAAAAGAAAGAGAGGACAATAGCTACTGCAACTTGGAAATGAACTCACAACATAAATAGGGATAATTTGTGATAACAAACACAGAAAAGGGAAGTGGGCATAGGTTTGACTTTGCAAAGAGGAATGGAGATAAGACATGTGCAGAAGAAAAAGGACTACTGCATATATGAAACTTTCTTTTACATAAACTTAATGGTAACTACACACAAAAACAATTCAGAATTGAGGCACAAAAATTAAAAAGAGAGGAAACAGAAAAAATTATAGAATACCACCAAACTAAAATAACAGATGGGGGTGGCTCCATAGTGTAGAGGTTAGCATGTCTGCTTTACATGTAGAAGGTCCTGTGTTCATGTCCCAGGTGGAGTCACATATCACACCCGGGTGCACCAGGCCCTGGGTGTGCCAGGCTCCCCAGGTTCGCCAGGTCCCCCAAGTGTATTGAGGGTGCCAGGCCTCAGGTGTGCCAAGCCCCAGGTGCACCAGGCCTTAGGTGCACTAGGCCCAGGCTGTATGCCACGAGTGTGTGGGAGGGGACGCCCCATCTACAGAGATCTAGTTCTTAAGGGGAAACAGCAACATAAATGGGTCAGGGGTGGAAGTGGGGGAGGGGAGAATTAAAGAGGGGAGAAAAAAATAAAATAATAAAATAAAATAAAATAAAATAAACAGACGGAAACACAAGGGCAAGGAAACAATGGAGAAATTGAACTCCCAGAAAGCAAAAGATAAAATGGCTATAGGAAAGCCTAGTATATCAACAATCACTCTAAATGTAAATGGATGGAACTCACTAATAAAAAGGCAAAGAGTAGCAGACTGGATCAAAAAACAAAACCCAACCATATGCTGCATTCAAGGAACACATCTCAGCTGCAAGGACAAATACAGACTCAAAGGGAAAGGGTGGAAAATGATACTCCACGCAAATGGCATCCAGAGAAAAGTTGGTGAAGCCATATATATATATATATATATATATATATATATATATATATATATATATATCGGATGAAAGACCTTAATATAAAAAGGTAAAAAATGACAAAATGAACACTTTAAAATGATAAAGTGGACAATATATCAAGAAGACATAACACATCAGTATATACGCTCCCAATCAGGGAGTGTATATCACCAAAATAAATATTGCCAAATAAATAAGGCAACTACTCATAGAACTAAAGGGAGAAACTGACAAAAAGGAGTCCTAAATACCCCACTGACAGCTATGGATAGACCTTCCAAACAGAAAATCAGTAAGGAAATATCAACTTTAAATGATACATTAAACCAATTAGACATAATCAACATTAACAGAGCTTTTCTTCCCAAAACTCCAGATTATACATTCTTCTCTAGTGCACATGGAACATTCTCAGAAATAGACCATATTTTGGGACACAACTCTAGCCTTAACAAATTCAAGAAGATTGAAATCATACCAAGCATATTCTCTGACCACAATGCTTTGAAACTGGGCATCAATTGCAAAAAGAAAATGGAGAAAAAAACACAAATATGTGGAAATTAAACAACAAGCTACAAAAGAAAAAGTGGGTCAAAGAAAAAATAAAAAGAGTGAGCAAAAGATACATAAAAATAAATGAGAATGAAAATACAACATATCAAAACTTCTTGGACACAGCAAATATTCAGATAAATAAAATCTAACTAAAAGGAAAGTTCATATCATTATAAGACTATTTTAGGAAACAAGAAAAATGTCAAATAAACAACTTAACATTACATCTCAAAGAACTAGAAAAAGAAGAACAAACAAAGCCCAAATTCAGCAGAATGAATGAAATAATAAAAATTAGAGCAGAATTAAATGAAATTCAGAAAAAATACAATGGAAAAAATTAATGCAACAAAGAGCTATTTCTTTGAAAAGATTCATAAAAATTGACAAACTCCTGGCTAGAATCAGTAGGGAGTAAGAGAAAAGACACAAACAAAATCAGAAATGAAAGAGAAGTTACAAAGATACTACTGAAATACAAAAGATCATAAAAAAAATATTATGACAGCCTATATGCCACCAACTAAATAGCCTAGAAGAAATGGACAAATATTTAGAAATGTATAAATTTCCTTGACTGAATCACAAAGACTGGAAAATCTAAATAGACTGATCAACATCTATCAATGCGATACACTACATAGACAAAATAAAGGATAAAAACACATGATCATATCAATAAATAGAAAAAAACATTCAACAAGATACAACATCTATTTACAATTAAAACACTTAAAAAATGAGTAGAGAAAGAAAAATACCTCAACATAATAAAAGCAATATATGACAAACCCTCAGCTAATAACATACTTAATGGTGAAAAACTGAAAACTTTCCCTCTAAGATCAGGAGCAAGGCAAGGATGCTCACTCTCACCACTCTTATTGAATATATTTTGGAAGTCCTAGCTAGAGAAATCAGACAAAAGAAAGAAATAACAGGCATCAAACTGGGCATGAAGAAGTCAAATCATCACTTTTTGCAGATGACATGATTCTTTATATAGAAAACCCTAAAGGCTCTACCAAAAAACTGTTACAGTAAAGTTGCAGGTCACATAATCAATATACAGAAATCCATTACATTCCTACGTACTAACAATGAAATTTCAGAAAAAAAATTTTTTTTAAAAAAATGTCTTTTTCAAGTGCTGCAAAAGAATGAAATACCTGAGAATACATTTCACCAAGGATGTGAAAGACCTATACACTGTAAACTATGACATTATTTTAAAAAATCAAAGAAGACACAAAGAAATAGAAAGATATTCTGTTCTTAGAGTGGAAGAATCCACAGTTAAAATGGTCATATTACCTGAAGCCGTCCCCATCAAAATTCCAAAGGCATTTTTAAAAGAAATAGCACAAAAAGTGGTTAGATATGTATGGAATCACAAAAAGATCCAAATAACCAAAGCGATCCTGAGAATAAAGAAAGGCCAGAGGTATCACACAGCCTGACTCTAAATTATACTACAAAGAGACAATAATCGAAGCAGCATGGTATTGAAAGAAAGTCACACAGACCAATGGAACATAATTTAACCTAGAAATAAACCTACATATATATGGGAAAATAATTTTTGACAAAGGAGCCACAAACTTATAATGGAGAAAAGAAAGCCTCTTCAATAAATGGTGCTGGAGAAATTGGAAAGCCACATACAAAAGAATAAAACTAGACTGCTATATGTCACCACATACCAAAATTAACTCAAAACGAATTAAGGACCTGAATATAAGGCCTGAGACAATAAATTACATAAAAGAAAATATAGGTACTAAAATCATGGACCTTGGACTTAAAGAGGATTATATGAATTTGACCTCAAAGACAAGAAAATAAAATTAAAAATGAATGACTAACACTATATCAAACTAAAAGGCTTTTGCACAGCAAAGAACCATCAACAAAACAAAGAGGTGATCAACTGAATGGGAGAAGATATTTGCAAACAATACCTCTGATAATGTGCTAATATCCAAAATATATAAAGAACTCATACAACTTGAAAACAAACAAAACAAAACAAAAAAACAATGCAACTTAACAATGGACAGAGGATCTGAACAAACATTTCTCCCGAGGATCTTCGGAAACATGGTGGAGGGAGAGATGTACCCAGATCTCTCCCCTTGAAACAACAATAAGTTGAACATCAAAAACTCAACAAAAACGTGCAAACTGCACACCAGCACATCTAAGCATGAGATTTCCTCATAAGAGCTACCGCAGGTCAGGTGTCTGGCGGTGGACTGGGAGAAATAAAGAAGCTGACTCTCGCAGCCACTGGGCTACCTGTAGAAGGAGGGGGAGGGAACAAGGAGTGGCGAGTTCCCTGAACAGCCCTGCCTAGGAAAGCTGTGAGCTCTCTGCGGCTGCTGGTGGCAGGGTGGCAAGGCCCAATATTCAGGTCAGAAGGTAGAGAAGTGGGATGGCAGAAAACAACAGTTGCTTTTTACTGGCTGCAGTTGCAAAACTGAGACTGAGCCACAGCCACCAACCCTCAATCCAGAGGGCCCCTCCCTCCATATTCTCCGAGACTGATCACCACGGAACCCCAGGAGCATCTTAAGAAACACCACTGAAACTGCTCCTGATACTTACAGGGACTGAAACTGAGGGTAGCGAGCATGATTAATATCTATCAGAAAATAAAAAGGCATTTTTAAGGCTTTATATAAAGCAAGAATCCAAGAGACTTAGCCACCACCTACTGGAAACCAAAAGAAGAGTGCCTTCATTGCAGCAGGCTAAAGAGAGACCTATATGTAATAAATCTTATTTCTGGAAAAAAAGCAGAATACATTTCCATTAATGCCCAGGAGGAGAAATAGTTCATTAAATATCATGAATAATCAAGATGACTAGGCATCTCAGAAAGAAAGAGAAAAATCTCCAGAAAATAAGCTTACAGACATAGAAATATGTGACTTAAATGACAGAAAATTCAAGATAGTACTTCTGAAAAAACTCGGTGAATTCCAAAAGGAGTCATATCAACAGTTTCAGGAACTGAAAAAACAACTAGATGGGCAGAGCAAGGAAATTGAAACTCTCAAAAAGAACCAAATAGAACTTCTGGAGATGAAGAACACACTGCAAGAATTGAAAAATGAAATAGCAAACTTGGGAAATAGAGTCAAACAAATGGAGGAAAGGATCAGTGATATCGAAGACAGAAATCTAGAAATAAATTAGAAGGAAGAAGAGAGAAACCGAAGAATGAAAAATCATGAAAGAGAAATTCAAGAACTAGCTGATACCATCAGGAGAGGAAACATAAGAATAGTGGGCATTATCGAAGGTGAGGAAAAGGAAGAGGAATTAGAAAGCATTTTCAGATAGTTGATGAGAATTTCCCAAATCTAAGAAATGAATTGGAGCTTGGAATTCAAGAAGTCAACAGAACACCCAATTATCTCAACCCAAAAAAGCCTTCTCCAAGACACATTGCATTAAAATTATTAACAATCAATGACAAAGATAGAATTCTTAGGGCAGCCAGGGAGAAGAAAACGGTAACTTATAAAGGAAAACCCATTAGATTATTCTTGGACTTCTCAGCACAAATATTACAAGTAGAAAGGAATGGAATCAAATATTTAAGCTATTAAGTGAAAGAAACTACCAACCTAGAATAATGTATCTAACTAAGCTCTCCTTTAGATATGAAGGAGAAATTAAGACCTTTCCAGGCATACAAAAATTGAAGGAATTCTCTACTACAAGGCCTGCACTAGAGGAAATACTGAAAGGGATCAGTTCACCTAAAAGAAAATGACAAAAAAAAACAAACAAACATAATTAGGAGTAAAGTGACTATCAGGCATATAGAAGCAGAAAAGTGCAATCCTTACGAAGAACAAGACATTATAAGCTTAAATATTAAGAAGAAAATTGCTATAGCAAGAAAGTACTGAATGTTCAGCATACATAGGGATAAACTGAGATAACAATGGCTGAAAAAGATAGGATTCAAAGATCCAAATTCACAAAGGCAAATGGAGAAAAGGCATGTGCAGAAGAAAATGGACGACCATATATATATATATATATATATATATATATATATATATATATATTACTATCCTTTTCATATCATAATAGTAACCACACACAGAAAATTCAGAACTAAAGTAAATAACATTAACAAGAAGAACTAGAGGGAAAACCCACAAAAGCCAACCAAAATAAAGAAAACAGAAACATAAGGACAAGGAGGCAATGGAAACACCAAGTTATCAGAAAGCAAAAGATAAAATGGCTATAAGAAGACCTCATATTTCAACAATCATCCTAAATGTAAATGAACTGAACTCACCAATAAAAAGGCACAGAGTTGCAGATGGATCAAAAAACAAAATCCAACCATATGCTGCCTCCAGGAGACAATCTCAGCTCCAAAGATAAACACAGGCTCAAAGTAAAAAGGTGGAAAATGATATTTCAAGCAAATGGCAATCAGAGGAAAGCGGGAGAAGCAGTACTAATATTAGATGAAATAGACTTCAAACTAAAAATGATAAAGGAAGATACTGAGGGACACTTCACAATAGTAAAGGGAATCATACACCAAGAAGACATGACACTTAATATCTATGCTCCCAATCAGGGAGCCCCAAAATATGTAAAGCAATTACTAACAGAACTTAAGGGAGAAACAGACCAAAACCTTATCGTAGTAGGGAAACTAAATACCCCATTGATGGATATGGTTGGATCATCCAAGCAGAAAATCAATAAGGAAATAATATCCTTAAATAACACATTAGAACAACTGGACATAATTGACATTTACAAAGCCTTCTATCTCAAAATAGATGCTTATACATTCTTCTCTAGTGCACACGGAACATTCTCAAGGATTGACCACATACTGGGACACAGAGATAGCCTCAACAAATATAAATAGTTTGAAATCATACCAACCATATTCTCTTACCATAATGCTCTGAAACTAGAGATCAACTGTGAGAAGAAATCAGGAAGAACCACAAATACATAGAGGTTAAACAATATGCTACTGAAAGATAACTGGGTCAGAGAAGAAATAAAAAGAGAGATCAAGAGATACATAGAAATGAATGATAATGATAGTACAACATATCAAAAGTTTTGGGACATGACAAAAATGGTCATAAGAGGCCTACCTCCAAAAACCAGACAAGCTCAAATAAACAACCTAACGCTTCATTTAAATAAACTAGAAAAGGAAGAACAAATGAAGCCTAAAGTCAGCAGATGGAAAGAAATAATCAAAATTGGAGCAGAAATAAATATAACAAAAAACAACAGAAAAAATAAATGCAACAAAGAGCTGATTCTTTGAGAAGTTTCATAAAATTGACAAACTCCTGGCTAGACTCAATAAAGAAAAAAGAGAAAGGACACAAATAAACAAAATCAGAGACGAAAGAGGGAGAATAATGACTGGCAGAGCAGAAATACAAAGGATTATACAAGAAAATGATGAAAAACTATATAACTCCGAATTTAATAACCTAGAGAAAATGGACCAGTATTTAGAAAAATACAATCTTCCTAGGCTGAATCAAGAAGACCTAGAAAATCTAAATAGACTGATCAGCAGTATGGAAATTGAAACAATCATCAAAACCTACCAAAAAGGAAAAGTCCAGGACCAGATGGCTTCACCAGTCAATTCTACCAAACATTCAAAGAAGATTTAATACCTATTCTCCTCAAACTCTTCCAAAGTATCGAAAAGGAGGCAGTACTTACCAACTCATTTTATGAGGCCAATATTACTCTGACACCAAAACCTGGTAAGGATAACACAGAAAAATAAAACTATAGACCGATATCTCTCATGAATATAGATGCAAAAATCCTAAATAAGATACTAGTGAACCGAATACAGCAACATATTAAAAAGATTTTACACCACAATCAAGTGGGCTTCATCCCAAGGGCACAGGGATGGTTCAATATACACAAATTAAAAATTAAGAATCATATAATTATATCAATAGATGCAGAAAAAGCCTTCGACAAGATAGAGCATTCATTTATGATCAAAACACTTAACAAAATCAGTATAGAAGAAAAGTTCCTTAACATAATAAAGGCCATCTATGACAAATCCTCAGCCAACATTATACTTAATGGTGAAAAACTAAAAACCTTCCATCTAAGATCAGGAACAAGGCAAGGCTGTCCACTATCACCACTGTTATTCAATATAACATTGGAGTCCTAGCAAGTGCAATCAGGCAAGGGAAAAATATAAAAGGCATCCAAATAGGAAATGAAGAAGTCACACTGTCATACTTGCAGATGACATCATTCTCTATATAGAAAACCCTAAAGACTCTATAAGAACACTACTAGAAACAATAAGCAAATACAGTAAAGTCTCTGGATACCAAATCAGTGTTCAAAAATCCATAGCTTTCCTATACTGTAATAATGTAGTGTCAGAAAAAGAAGTGGAAAAAATAATTCCTTTTGAAATTGCAACAAAAAAATAAAATACCTAGGAATAAATTTAATGAAACATGTGGAAGACATACATAATGAAAACTACAAGACCCTATTAAAAGAAATTGAAGAAGATACAAGGAAATGGAAGGATATTCCATGTTCTTGGATTGGAAGAATCAACATAGTCATAATGACCATATTACTTAAAGCATTATACTGATTTAATGCAATCCCCATCAAAATCCCATTGGCATTTTTTAAAGAAATAGAACAAAAAGTCATCAGATTTGTAAGGAAGCACAAAAGACTCTGAATTGCCAAAGCCATCCTGAGAAAAAAGAATGAGACTGGAGGCATCACTCTGCCTGAGTTCAAGTTATACTACAAAGCAACAGTAACCAAAATGGAATGGTATTGGCAGAAAAACAAACACACAGACCAGTGGAACAGAATTGAGAGTCCAAAAATAAACCCATATTTATATGGCCAAATAATTTTCTTCAAAAAAAGCCAAAAACATACAGTGGAGAAAGGATAGCCTCTTCAGTAAATGGTGCTAGAAAAACTGGAAAACCACCTGCAAAAGGATGAAACTAGACTATTGTCTATCACCACACACCAAAATTAACTCAAAATGGATTAAGGACCTAAATATAAGACCTGAAACAATAAAATGCATAGAAAAAAAACATAGGACCTAAGCTCAAGGACCCTGGACTTAAAGAAGATTTTATGAATTTGACCTCAAAAGCAAGGTAAGTAAAATCTAAAACAAATGAATGGGACTACACCAAACTAAAAAGCTTTTATTCAGCAAAAGGAACCATCAACAAAGTAAAGAGACAACCATCGAATGGAAAAATATATTTGCAAGCAACAGCTTCGATAAGGGCCGAATATCCAAAATATACAAAGAACTCATATGACTCAACAACAACAACAACAAAAAACAACAAACGATACAATCATTAAATGGGCAGAGGACTTGAACAGACACTTCTCCCTAGAGGACATAGAAATGGCCACCAAATATTTGAAAAGATGCTCAACATTGCTATTAGGGAAATGCAAATCAAAACAACAATGAGATACTACCTCACACCTGTTAGAATAGCTATAATCAACAGGACAAATAATAACAAACGTTGGAGAGAATGTGAAGAAAAAAGGAACCCTCATACACTGCTGGTGGGACTGCAAATTGATACAGCCACTATGGAAAACAGTATGGAGGCTCCTCAAAAAAAAATAAGAATTGATCTACCATATGATCCAGCAATCCTGCTATAAGGTATTTACCCCAAAGAGTTGAAAACCCATACCCAAAAAGATATATGTACACCGATGTTCATAGCAGCATTATTTACAGTGACCAGTACACAGAAGTAACTAAAGTGTCCTAGGATAGATGATTGGCTAAAGAAGCTGTGGTACATATAAACAATGGAATATTACTCAGCCATAAGAAGAGATGAAATACTGCCATTTACGACAACAGGGGTAGACCTCGAGATATTCATGCTAAGCGAAATAAGCCAGAAAGAAAAATTTGAAAATCACATTATATCACTATATGTGGGATATAAACCTAAAAGCAACAAATGAACAGGACAAACAAACAGAGACTCATGGACATGGACTATAGTGATTACCAGTGTGTAGGACATAAGGGAGGAAGGGGGAGGTAGACAGGGTAAAAGGGGTCAAAAATATGGTAGCTGAAGGAAACTGTACTTTGGGTGGTAAACACACAAAGCAGTATACAGATGTCAAATTATAATGTATACCTGAAAATTATATAATTGTATTAACCAAAGTTACCCCAATAAATTTAATTTAAAAATTTTTTAAAAATATAATGAAATAAAAAAACATGAAAAAAAAGCATTTATCCCAAGACATACAAATGGTCAAGAAACATATGAAAAAATGGTCAATTTCACTAGCTATTAGGAAACCGCAAACCAAAATCACAATGACATAACACCTCCACCTGTAAGAATGACTATTATCAACAAGACAAGTAAAAGCAAGTATTGGAGAGGTTGTGGAGGAAAAGGAATTCTCATACACTGCTCTTGGAAATGTAAATTGGTATAGACACTATAGAAAATAGTATAGAGAGTCCAAAAAAAAATTAAGAATATAATTATCATATGACTCAGCAATCCTTCTTCTGGGTATTTACCTCAAAAAACCTGAAAACATTTATCTACAAAGATATATGCACCCCAATGTTCATAGTGGAATTCTTCACGGTGGCCAGGACATGGAAGCAACCGAAGTGTCATATAATAGATGATCGGATAAAGAAGCTGTGGTATATATATACAATGGAGTATTACTCAGCTATAAGAAAAGATGAAATACCGCCATTTGCGATATATGGATGTATCTTGAGATAATCATGCTAAGCAAAATAAGTCAGACAAAAAAGTTGAAAACCTTATGATTTCACTCATATATGGGTTATAAAACTGAAAACAACAAATGAACAAAACAAACAAAAACTCATAGACACTGACAATAGTTTAGTGATTATCAGTAGGAAACGGGGGTGCAGGGAGGTAGACAAGCATATAAAAAGTTTAATACATGGTGATGGAAGATTTTACTTTGAGTGGTGAATACACAATGCAATAAACAGATGATGTGTTACAGAACTGTACATTTGAAACATAAAATTTCATTAACCAATATCACCCCGATACATTTAATTTTTAAAGTCAAAACCTGAAAAGAAGAAAAAAGAGAAAATGTATATGTAACTGAGTGTTCTACAGGTCACCAGTTCAGTGAAGTATTTAGACTTAGCATCACTATATTACAGTAATATTGACATGATTTATCTCTTTGTATGTTACATAATCTTTTACATATCTTACAAAATATTCTTAGGACAACTGGGGAAATTTAAACATAAAATACATATTAGATATTAATTAATTAAAATTATTTTTCTTAAGAGTGATGACATTTTGCTTAGGAATATAGTCTTATTTTTAGGAGATGGTACTACAGTAGTTAAGGGTAAAGTGTCATGATGTCTACATCATGATGAAATTGTTTAATGAAAAGTAACTGGGTATGTGCTATATATGTAATATGTAACTATAAATTATATATAAATAATGTATAATATCTACATAGATATAAATAATATATGTATGTGAATACAAAGAAAGAGAAGAACATGACATAATGTTAATGACAGAAATCTCGTTGAAGGTTCATCTGGGTGTTCATCAAACTATTCTTACAACTTTTCTATGGGACTTAACCATCTATTATTTTATGAACTATGCAGCAGCAATATGTGAGAGGAGATATTTCTCTCCCATCACTATAGATGAGACAACTCTAAAAAGAGTGACTTTCATATGTATTTTGTGAGAAGAAATCTTGTTACACCATATCTGTGTTTATGAATTACACATATAAAGGCAAGGTGATTCATTTTGATATAATTAGGAAAAGCTGAACAGTTTTAGCTATGTTTTGATTACCATTTTAGTAACCAATATACTATAATATGAGGTTGACTGTTGTCTTAAAGGGCTCACTATGACATATATTTTAATAAAGACAGAAAGCAGAAAGTTGGTTTTTTTTAATTGTTGTGATTAACTTGGCCTGCCAGTGCTGCAAAATAAGACTTAGTAGGCATAATTGCCACATGCTAGTGAATAAATCATCCCAGACTCTGTATCTGCCATCTTGTGGATGCTTTAATAACTTTACAAAATCAAAGTGACCACATTGATCATAGCCATGCTATGTGATCATATAGATAAGGCAGCTACTATTTTTCCCTGGAAATAGATTATCTTGTCCCAACTCTTCATCCCAGATTGTGGGTTTTTACAATTTCAATGATTTTTTTTAAGATAAAAGCTAAAAATACCAATTATTAATAATTAAAACTAATAATATGAATTTATAGGTATAAAGGTATTCAGTATTATTTATTCATTATCTTAATAAAAATTTAAATATGTCCTTCTATATTATGTGTGCATATAATTATGCTCACATCAGGGGCTTATTTATAGCCAGAAGACAAAGAAAATATGATTGTTGTATTCATATGTAAATCCACTTAGAAATAATACTAGATACCTTACAAAGAAGATACCATTGTACAAGGACATGACTTTCAAACTATAGCTTGGTTTGTTTTCCTGTGCTGATCATTTGTTTCTATTTGTATATACAAAGAACATAAGTTTAAGCTGAGAAATATTTGTTTGGGGATATTGAATTGAAATGTATCCCCCATATCTCACCCTATAAATTCTTGTGACAGTTCTCTCAAGGAAGCCATGGAACTTTGGACTCTTCATAGCACCATTTTGAACAACTCTGGAGTGCAAGAAAGAAATGCCAGGGAAGTTTTACTGATCTGGAATGAAGGTTATGTGACTTTAGCAAATGAATTTCTCTCTGCAGATACTTATCTCAGCATTTTTAAACTTAATATATGTGTGAATCATTCTTAGTCCAGTCAGTCATTCCATAACATTTACTGAGTACCTAAAAGGTTCCAGACACTGTGAAGGCAGTGGAGTTACAGTGGTAAACAAGTCAGATGTGATCCCTGCGTATAGCCCAGCAAGTGACAATGTCAAAAAACCAAAGTGTAGATATCAGCTTTGGAAACAGAAAGAAAATGTGTATTTAAAATTATTTTTCTAAAAATATTTGGGAATAATTGAATTTTATTAATATTTAATATGTGAAATAATGGCACTAAATACATAAAACTGTTAAAGAAGTATATAATTTTTATATATTTTGAGGTACATGCTCAGAGTTTTACTGATATGTGCAATCAAAATTGGAGTTTACTGGTTGACCATACTTGACCATATATATTATGTAATTACATAGTTATATAAAATGCCAACTGAAAACAAAGTAGGCAATAGCTACATCTACAGTTATAACTATACGTATATTTATAAATATATATATATGTCATCTATACATGATTACAGAGTTCAGCAAACTTAAATATTAGACTAATATTTAATGCATTATAGAGGAAATTTTTTAATTAAAATCTATAAAAATAGGTGATATGATAGCTAAAACTGATAGTCAAAAATCCTTCAAATTCTTAATAAGCTAAAAAAAGCAACTCTTACTAATGTTTTGTTGGGAATTATTAGAGCAATAAAAAGAGTTTTATATATTCAAAGACTCAAAAAGCATAGCAGGTACTCTCACAGCTTAAAAGAAAGAAATGCTTGAATACATAGTCTAATCATCAAAGGAAGATTGAAATAATGAGGTAAATCTCAGGGAAGTCATAGAAGTGATTTTGAAATGAATTCAAACTACTTAAAACTAGAAATAATTCTAAATCTTACAAATGTAGTTATAAAACTAAAAAAGTGGGCTAAACATTCTTCTTTGAAGACGCATAGGTCAAATGCAATGATGTAATAATATATGGAAATAAAACCCAAATTATATTAAGAAACACTTGAGGTTAAGAGAAAAGAGAAATGTGTCCTGGATTTTAAACTTTAACTGAGTGACTACAAAGATAGTCTTGCTGTAAATAATTAAAAAAATAATTATAGTATCCTCATGAAACATTTAAGAATATATGTTTTCTTGTAGATGGGGGAAAAGGACTTATTGTTCAATGGATATAGAGTTTTAGTTTTGCAAGATGAAAAATTTCCTGAGATTTATTGCACAACAATGTACATATATAAGTTTGCACTGTTGTACTGCACATTTAAAAATGGTAGAATTGGTAAATTTTATGTTATGTGTTTTTAACAAAAATAAAAGAATATGTCTTCTAAAATTAAGATGATTAAACAAAAGAAAATATGTTCCATATATAATAAAATATAGTAAGAAAGTGCATAAGAAATATAAATCAGAAATAAAAACAGGTGTAAGATGTTTTAAAGAACTTTTACAATAAATAGACAATTTTTAGGTAATGACTAGGAAGTTTGCTTTACCTCCCTAATATTCCACTTTCTCCTCAGAGACATGAAGAAAATAATAGCTTCATAGAGTTGTTGTGCTAACTATAATAAATGAATGCAAAAACTATATCCCATAGTACATGCGAAGTTTCCTATTGGTTGTTGAATAGCAAATAAGACCCTGAGCATGAGGAAATATACTTTTTACAAGATCACTTTTAAGAAGCTAGAATTGAAGAATGGGTAAAAAGAATTGGGTAAAGAATTGAAGAATGGGTAAAGATGTCAGACAAATACAAAATTTAAGAAGAAAAAAACAAACAATTTTTAAATAAGATATAGAATAAAATTAAGTGAAATAGCATTGATAAAAAGAGATAATATTATATTCTACCAGAGTAAAATTCAATTTGAAAATAAGACATCATTGAAGCTATTAGCCAAAGAACATTTCATTGGAACATATGAACTCTTAACTGTTAGAATAGTAAGAAAATATCTTAATTATAGTATCATAATTAGAAAAATTTTGCAATAATTTAACATTCATCTATCATTAGTAGATTAAGAAAAAAAGTATGTAAATTTATTTAAATGTATTATAAAAAGTTAAATTCAGCTAACATTGTTCAGAACCCTTGGTATGCATCAGAATCAACTGGCCAATAACCTCCACCACTCAGAACATTACATTACCACAATTTGTACACAGCAAAATATTTCGAATGGAATGAAAGCTTAAGCACAAGGCACACTGTAGAAATATGTGAATGGGTAAATAAATTTACAAAGTGTAATAGGATCAGTCTTTCTAAGCAGAAAATATCTCAGAAGTCATAAAGAAAATTATTGATGAGAATGAGCACAGTAAATTTAAATACAGAAATTGAGAAAAAAAATTGGCCAACTATGTGTCTGTGTTTGGGAAGCGGAGATGATAGTTTTATAAATAAGAGAGATAAATAAGAAAAAGACATACCATGTAAACACAAAACAAAAAAGGCCATTCTAGTTGTACCAATAACAGACGAAAAAGATTTTAAGGCAATAGTATTACTCAAGTAAAAAGTGACATGTCACAATGTCAAAAGAGTAGATTCAACAGAAAGATATACAATCTTAAATTAGCTAATAACAGAGTATTAAAATACATTAAGCAAACTTTAACGGATTCAAAAGGAGAAATAGAAAAATCCACAATCATAGTTGGAAATTTGAACTCATCTCTCATAGCAACTCATAGGTAAGTTGAAAAAAGTCAAAGGGCTAATTTCTAAATTTACAAAATATAAAATATTCATCTGAATTAGTTAATGTTTCACTAATATTAAAAAATAGGTACCACACTGGACAAATATAGTGTTTGGGTGAGGGATATTAAGAAAAAAAAGTTTACAACTGTTTCGTTCCATAATAAAGAGAAAAATAACATATGTGAAACTTTCAACCTAAAGTATAAGGAAGCATAATAAAAGAGGTGTCAGTAACATCTTTGGGTTCCATCTGCTCTTTGATAAAAACCAAAGAGCCTTGCTATAGTCTGTGGACTCTGCATTATGTAACCAAGTTTTTAGCATTGTATTAGCCAGTCTCCTATCCTTTCAGGATGTTCTAGTCCTACTACAGTTTCTTTTTCTTTCTTTTTTCCATTTTTATGTCTTTTTATTCTCATCCTTTATTTCTAAGTTTGAATATTGCCTTTTCAGTGTTTAGATTCCCTTGAACACTTTATCTGATGTTACTTCCTATTATTTTCACTGTCAAACCTTATTATTTCTTTCATTAACATTTATCAAATTCATTTCTTTGTTCACTTTCTACTCTTTTTAAAATCATTATCTACCCAAATGTTAGGTATGACATGAACGACAGGGGAAACAAAGGAATAAGGGCCCAGCCTAGAGACCACCCAAAAAACACCCTATTGGTAATTAGAGAATTCTTCTGCATCCCAGGAAACAAAGGAAAGGACAGTCATAGTCTTAGTTGGCCTAATCCAACTCTAGACACCTGCACGGAAGGTACTACCCTAATTTGCCTA
>CM053506.1:48619382-48675781 GCA_028627145.1 Eidolon dupreanum | reverse complement strand
AATTTAAGCTTTGTTATAGTACTATGTTTATGCCTGGAAGTTCACAAATCTAATTATAACAGACTGAATTCTGGGTAAGCACATACACAATAGGTAAAGAGTTGTCTAACAGCCAAGTGTCAGTCTAAATGACCTCACTTGCCAATCACCCAGGAATACCTTTGGAACCACCCATCACAGCCCAAATATAATGCAGACATTCCCACTTCTGTGCCCTTTATTTTCTTTAGTTGTCTCAATCTGAGGCAGCAATGGCTGTGTTACATTTCCAGCTATCTGTAAGACCTCAAAAGTTACTCAGAGGTAGAAAAACCTCATTTGACCTTTAATTGCAAGCAGTAGATAAAAGTAAGCAATTAACATTTTTGAATTGGTAAACTTAGGTGATAATATGAAGGAAATAAAAAATGAGTGCAAATAATAGAGTGGAAAACTTAGAGTAAAAAGGGTGGCTTAGAGAGAAAGAAAAAACCTGTTTTAAAATGGTAGCTTTTCCCCGAGAATAATGACATGGAAGGGGTGGCACCTAAAGAAAAATGGTGAGAGCCGTGTATTTGAAAACAAAGGGGATGGGGGAAAAAACGGAGAGGCGGAGGACCCGTTGGTGAGAGGGTGTAGACATGGGGGTTTCCCTGGTAAGAGAGGTGTCACGTCAAACCACAGAACCAAAGAACCACAGGTAACTAGAACCTGAACACCTGAACCCTTTTAGAAGCAGAGGATCCATTGTCCAGAAAGATCCTGTGTTGATGCGCCTTACTATAAATGGCCAAGATCCAAAGTCCTCCAATTAAAACTTGCCCTGCCAGCACTTCCACATACGTGTTCTCTCTATATTAAAAACCTTGCCCTGAGCCCTGAATGGGGGAGTTTGGGCCTTTTGAGCATGAGCTTCCTGTTCTCCTGGATGGTGCCATTCATAATAAAATAGGCAATTTTCTCTACTGCAATTCTCCATGTTTAGTGTTTAGCTCTGCAACCATGACATGAACACACTCTTTCTGTTCTGTAACAAAATTGAGATTAAAGGGAATAAACTAAAATCATAAAAAATGATGTAAAACCATATTTACTTGGAAACATGTCTAATATATAGTATCGAAAATAATATCTTGCAAAGCAGCATGTTAAATATTGTCCCACTCTATGTGAATTATACACAAACACACATTTTTTTCTAGAGAAACACATAAGAAAGAAAAAAAATCTGGAGACATCAAATGGTATTAGCTCTTAAAAGCAGAATTATGGATGATATTCACAATAATGTTTATAAATTTCTTTATTGTCTAGTGGTTTTACACTGTCTATATAACTCATAATCAGGCTAAAATCTCCCATTTAAAATTAATAAACTAATGAATAATACATTTGTTCTGTGTCTCCAAGACCTTACAATTTTATTTCAGTCAAATAAAATAACATAAGAGAATATTTGTTCGATTACTCTTCCTTTTGTAGTCAATCCCAAAATATTTCTCCAGAAACAGATAATATTTCAATCAGTTTTGAAGGAATGATTCCTCCTACTATGGGGATCTGATAAATTAGAAAACTGGGGGGTGGGGAAACATGAATACATATGGTTCCACTGATTGTGTATACTAAAGAAAAAAACCCACAGTTCCAAAATGACGTCGCTGATGCTAAAAGCCCTCAATATCAAACTTAAATTTAATACCTTATCTCATTACACTTCCAGCCTCTCCCAGAAATATAACTTAACCAGTGTGGAGTTTCCTGGTCAAGTACTGGTGAGGTAATCTCTCAAGAAGTTCCTTTTCATTCCCCAGAGAAAGAAGCAGCAATCTACATAATAAAAACTTTTCTCCTACTCTTCCCTCAAAGAAAAGATGTAATGGCCCTTTACATCTTTTAAACAATAGTCCTTTTTTTGATTTTACTAACAGCTCCACTGCCCCACTCTGCTTCCTGTAAAAACACTCCCATTTTATATAACTCTTAGCACCCATCTAGTTGCTAGATGGAATGCTGCTCAATTCATGAATTGCTTAATAAAGCCAATTAGACCTTCAAATTTACTTGCTTAATTTTTTTTTTTTAACATAGATAAACCATCCCTCCTCTAAGTTCCACACTTCTGAGTTCCTTCTGCCTCCCTATTTATATTAATTGTTGTGTACTTGCCTAACATTAAACTTTTGATTGCTGAGGCGTCTATTTCAAAAGACATCCATCTTGAATAAACATACTGTCAGCTATGTGACATGGATACTAGCAAAACAACTAAGTAAGAAACTAGGCTCCCATACCCATGAAGTTCACCTTTCAGAAAACCTTGGGTGACCTAGATAATTGACACCTTGAACGATCTTGGGCATGCTGTGGACTTTTCAGGATCTGGGAATAACAAATCTCATTCCTCAAAGCTCCCTGATTTTTGCTAACATGTATCCTGTGGTCATAATAAGAATCACAAGGCTCCCCTGGTCAGGGAAATGTCTGTGAGTCTTCTACAAGGAATGAGGCAGTGTGCATGCCTCAGGCATTCCTAATGAGAATATCAGCATCAATAGATTGGACCACTCACAACATGAGCAAAGTAAAGAGACCATAACATTTTCTAAATGGTTCTAGAGAAGTGTTAATTGTTTCATAAACATGGAAAATTACATAATAAATAGATAGGAAATCGCCTCAGTAGTATGAAAGAATAGAACCAAGATATTAGCAAAAAAAATAAAATAAAATAAAAATAAATCTAATTATGTTTACATTAAATTTTCAGTTTCCATTATTTTCTGTGAAAGAGGTAGCAATTTCAAACTTAGAAAATTACTTTTATAATATATTTTAAAAGATTAATTGAAATTTGAAAACTGCCTTTGAAAACTAATTGTGTCATTTTTAATGAGTATATCAATAAGTCCATGGAACTGTACCAGAAAGGCGTTATATTTTCACAACACTCTGTAATTTCCAAAGTACTTTTGCATGATTTATTTTATTCTTCCAATGGCTTATGAATCAGAGCTTATAAACACTTAAATGCATTGGGAAACTGATAGGCTTAAGTAACCATGTCTTCCCGTTGCATGCAGAGTCCAATCCTAGTCTTCAGATTGCCATGGAAATGTTCTTTCGACTATATTGGACCATCCAATCTCTGAGGTAATTGAAAAGCTCTTTTACTAAGTACTGTTAAGCAATGAAAATAAATTAAAGACATAAGCATAATCTTTCTTCAGGAAATCTAAATACAAACAATTCAATTTACGTATATAAGACCTAAGATATAGGTTTCAAATCAACCTAAAAACAGCTATTTGGTGTCATGTATGCGTTTGATATGGAATGAACTTTGATCATCTAGAGCATCCCAATGAATTCTGGGATGCTCAAGGCTCACCCAGGCCCATCAAACATGGAGCATTCAGATATATTCAACTTTAAAAATTCATACGTGATGTGTACTTTTGGTTCAAAGTTATTGGACAGGCTGAATTAACACTTTTTGCAGCTTTCAAAACGTATTATAACTGCACTGCAGCTGCATACAAACTTCATTTCATTTCTTTAAGATAAGTTTTTCCACCCTCTTTTCCTTTACTTTTGTATGCCTGCTCCTTTGATCATTAAGCCTTAAGCCTCAGGTCTATAGTCATGGAGACAATTATTTTTGGTTACACTAAGGATAACATCTTAGCCTTACATGCATTTCAGCTCCAGGACCATGGAGGACAAACAATGCTACCCGCCACAGGACTAGACAGTATAGTGCCATGGCTGGTTCCAGAACTGAAGACTGTGATCAATCACCCAAGCCTTATCCAAATGTTAAATCAGTAGCACCCATACCAGCAACTCTCTTAGTTTCCATGACTACTGATTTTTCCCTATATAGTCTGTACTCCTAAGATATCCCAGGGGCCAGGTTGTTGAGAGCATTAGCTGGCCTGTGTCTCTGGGACCTGCGACTCCCTAAAATAAATCCATACTTTTTTTGCCGCAAAACCTACACGTGTCTTTTCATTGACTAGGATGTATGGAAGCAGATGGATCCTTTTTGTTTCAGTAACATTATGACTTTCTTATGGACTTTCTTAACACTTTATTTACAGAGGAGTTTCTGAAAGATAGCAAAATATGCCATTGCAAAACATGCCTCTTTTACATACTTATTTTGAGCTAAAAGCAACTGAGAAAATGCAAGTGTAAGAAAAGCTCTCTGCCTTCCCTTGATTCGCCTAAAAGCAGGATATGAATTTATATAGGCACCCTCTCTATCAGGAAGAACAAAATTAAGCACTGAGGACAACTTTAGACCCTTAGGAGTCTAGAGACTGGTGCTAGAGGAATCCAGATAAAAAATTTAGTAATGATTCTTTACCTACCATTAGTTTCTTCCATATATGCCTTTCCATAGTTTGACCCCCCATGGAAACTCAATGTCCTTTTTCTTTGTCTTGTCATTTTGATATCAGACAGGGCAAATCCTCCCAAGTAGGGACTGAAGCCCTACATTGAGAGAGGACCCTTGGCTTCACGCAAGAAAGAATTCAAGAGCAAGCCAGAGTTAAAGACAAAGGAAAAGTGATTATAGAAGGAATAACGCCCCACAGACAGAGACATGGTCCCCTCTTGGAGTAAGATAATGAGACTACAAGTATTTGAGGAACTGGGTTTATATTTGTTTCTTAGTTTCTATAGAAAACTAGTGATTATGGAAAGTAAAGGATGGAAGGAAATGTCAGGTTTATGTGTAACTTATACCAAGTATAACCTGAGGTTTTGGTTTTCCCTTTATAGTATGAATAAACATTAACGATATGGGCAAATAATTGTTAGCAATCTTCATGAGAATTTTTCTTTGTTTTGTAGGTTCCTCATAGGCTGCATAGCTGATTTGCTAGGTTCCGTAGCTAATAATACGTAGCAGGCTCTGAATTTCACTGGTTTAATATTTGTCAATTTGTGTAGTTTTATACCTCTTCCCTATGTCAATTTCTCTAAAATTTTATTGTTTCTTTGTGAAGATACTATATAAATTCAAGCCCTGTCACTCTTTTGAGTTACTCATTTCTGAGTTTCTTTAATATATGTTTGACATTTACATGTTACAAACTTCTATTTGTTTTTTTCTTGTTGATCTGTCTTTTGTTACAGAGCCCCATCCACAAACCTAGAAGGACTGAAATTTTTTTTCTTTTTTTGCATTTTTCTATACTAGGAAAATCATAGAAAATTCCTTAGAGTTTCATACGCCAGTTTTTAGTTATTAACTTTAAAGACATCATGGATACTCAACTCTCCAAATACTAACTGATATCAATTAACTTAGTGGCAAATCGTGAAAGAAAGCTACTGGGGTCCTGATCATAAATTAACATATTTAGAAGCTAGATGTTGAAACAATTTTAAAAAAGGGAGCTACAAAAATTAGGTGATAACTTAGGAAATTAACTTTCTCCTATTACCTCACACTATCCTTACTTACCATAAAATCTTTGTAAACAAGCACTAGTTGTCACCTTCCATAAGCCTAGAAGAGAGGTAAACACTAAGATCTAATCAGAGTTTTATGAAATATCAAGATTTTAATGCTTAATATTTTCTCTTCTTCTAAGGACACCAGTTATATTGGATTAAGGCCACCTCTAATGACCTTGCTTTAACTGAATTATCTCTTTAAAGAGACTATCTCTAAATTCAGTCATATTCTGAGGGTTAGTACTGGGACTTAACATATGAATTTTGGCAGGAGAGGGACACAATTCTGCCTATAACAGACAACTTTTTTGAGAACATCTTTCTTTGATCACTTTATTTAGTGGTCAAATTGTCTGATTATACTTGTTATCTGAAGGGGTAAATCGTTTGAGTATGAGGGGTGTCTATAAGCACAATGCAAAAATCTTTATATCACTAATTTTTACTTTGACAAAATACATTTCAACATTACTTTTAATTTTTTTTTATCACCATTCCCAAGGCACATATGATGGATGCCGAATTCAGGAGTGACAGTCAAAAATGTATAGATTTGGATACAAGTAACCTGGAATATGTCTGGGTTCCAACTCTGAGAGGCTTTTGATAGATTCTCATTAGCAAAATATAGAAAGTATCAACTCAGTAGAATATTGTGAGAATTGAATAAATTGATTTCATGAGAATGTTTTGTAAAATGTAAAGTCCAATAGAAATTGCTTGTAAGAATATGGCTTTTGGAATTAGAAGTTCTGAGTCCAAGTCCTATCATGGCCATGTATTTGTTTATTATTTGGACAATTCGATTAGCTTCTCTGAGCTTTAATTTCTCATCTCTATAAAAAGGAAGATTGATGATATCTACAATCTCTAAGGCATATGTTTCTATAAAGGAAAAAGTAAGGTACTGGCAATTGAAATGTTAAACATGTTAAATTCTTATACAACTAAAACTATTTCTTTTATGAAATCTGAGACTCTATGTATGCAAAAGCTAATAAAGCTTCCCCCTCCCTACCATCATGTTAAGGTGAAGTTTTGCTCCTTTTGATTATAGACTGTAGCTTGCAACTTTTTTAAAAATCATTCTTGGCAGTACTCAATGAATTTAGGATAGCTGCTGTTATGACTTCTCATGAAGGCAGTAACAGCTATACACATAGTGTTATTGTTGGGGATGGGGAGTAGGGTAGGTACCAGAGTTGAGCCTTATGCTGTGTGGTCCATCAGACTGTCAAAATGCCATGCCTGAAAGGAAAAATCTTACTAAAGGTGAGAAACATGAAAAAGGAAAGTCAGAATTAAAGAAATAGTTTGGAAGATATTTTAAACTGGAGAAGAATAAAGCAAGAGAGAATAAGAAAGAGATATTAGAAACATGGCCAAAGATGAGATTTGGTTCACATCCACAGGAAAAAGAGTCAGGAGTATGTTCTTAAGTAAAGTCAGCCTGACACAGTGTCCCTACAATAAACATCTTAGGACAGTTTGGTATGTTTCTTAATACTAACAAAGGAAAAAATTATCACAATGGTCAGCTTAAAAAATTGCTCCTCAGGTAGAAGAACAGAGATAGAATGAAAACCCTGATCACATTACAGTACTGTATGTAATTGGAACATTTCAATGTTTAGCAACTCTAGATGTAGGGAAAGGTTGAAATTGGAGACAATTAATTCTTGTGAATTCCCTTAGTGAACATGTGTTGACTAACACAGGTTGCTATATATGTGCAGCAAAAAAAACAGACAAAAATGATGAATAAAGCATAGACCCCCACCCCTGAGGCACAGACTTTAGCAGGGACAGCAACATAAACAGAACATTACTATCGGTGTACCAAGGACTCAAACTGAATTTCTAAAGGAGATCATGAAGAACAGAGGGAACTCCCTCAAACCATCTCTAGAGTAAAAAGATCAGAGTTTCGATTATGCAGTTCAGATCCATGCTTCTATTGGGTGGCAGTCTGACTATAACAGAATTTGGGATCTTATTTTAAGTCTCTTTACATAGTTACCTATAAACTCTTTTTTACATAATATTATCTTCTAAACATGGTTTTCAGTTAAAAGTAGGAAGAGACTTTCTCTAAAATAATACATTTTACACATTTACTTGGCTCTAGTCCTTCCAAATGTCCTTGAAAAAGTACTAAACAAATAGGAAACATCTAAAATTGTGAAGAACTTATGAAATATCTATTACAAATACTAAAATAAATAGGAAACATCTAAAATTATAATAAAAATTCAAAATACACTGAATATGGCAATATCGAAGAAAATGCAGGTAAGAGATTTCATATGAAGAAGAAAGCCTTCTTGAAAAGAAAATTGAATAATCCAAGAAGAAATCTCAAATAAATCAGTTTTAAAGAAGTCAGGGATGGAATGGAAAACAAACTATTGGTCTCCTGGGGTAAGGAATTGGTGAATTGATTATTAGTGAAAGTTCATTTTTCTCTCTCCCCTTCAAGTTTATAGTAAACTTATAGTAAACTTTCACTAGAAATTTCAAGCAGGGAGAGAGAGAGAGAGAGAGAGAGAGAGAGAGAGAGAGAGAGAGAGAGGGAGGGAGAGAGAGGGAGAGGGAGAGGGAGAGAGAGAGAGAGGCAGGGCCGGGGGTGGAGAGGGGAGGGAGGAGGAGGAGGAGGAGAAGGAGAAAGAGGAGAATGAAAATGAAAGGGAGAGACTTTAAGAAATAGACTATTGGCACCAAGATTTCTGAAAAGGTGAACACTCTAACACTATAAAAGACACAGTTGAGAAATTTCTCTCCAAATTTCACTTCATCAATATATGAAGGCAACAATGAGTTAAGACTCTTCCCAAATTCTACAATAAAAAATTGAAAAAGGCAAAGAATGAAGTTTACAGTGTGAAGAGGTAGACTTTAAGATAAATACATAAAGGATGAGAGTGGGTCATTCAACTGGGGAAAACAGAGCTAGAACCATCAATATTTTACAATAACCTGTTTGCGGCTATTTAAAAAAAGATGCATCAATAAGAAAGGAATTGTTATCTGTGAATGTTTACAAGAGTGCATATAACGGAATATATTCAAACTGTTTCTGAATTCTCTCATTTCATTTAAATGGCCACCACCACTGTCAGGAATCTCAAAGTGGGGTTTTATTCTCAATTATTATGGTAGAATTGGTTTTGCATATCATTCTCTTCTGCAGTGTTTTTTTTCTCCCTCTATTTGTACTGTAGTTATTTCATTGTTTTTGTATAATGAACAAATCTACATACATATGTATGTGGGAAATTTCATATCCTCTGCAAAAGACACTATGAAAATTAAAAGCAAAAGACAATTAATTGTTGCAGAGTACAACTTAACTGTGAAGAAACAAAATACTATTTCATTTATTAATACATCTTAGAGTACAGACAATATTCTGAGGATCTGATATTACTCACTTATAAAATAAGTGAACAACCCAATACATTCTATAACTTCAAATTTTATAGATAAAGAAAATGAGATATATAAAAGTTAAATAATCTTTCTCAATCCCATAGCTAGGGGACAGACAGTCCCATGTTCAAGCCAGTCCTTTTGACTCCAAAGCCCATGTTCTGTCCGCTATTCTATGATGTTTCAGAAATGATACTTTAAAATAGGGTAACCAATAAATATTTCTTTATGCAAATTGTTTTGGCTTTAGCTTTCAGAAACCTTGTTATAAGGGGAAATTTTAAAAATACATCAGTTTCTAAGCTTAAAATGATACCTAAAATGATCTGAGCCCTTTCCATTTGTAAAATATTGCTTTACTTCTTTCTATTTATTACATATTTTAAATAGAAAGTTCCATTTTTGTTTACTTCCATGTTTGTACACTAGAATTATTAATCAAAATGTCAATAGTCATTGATAGCTTGGAAGGAGAGTGGGGTTTGTTTACTAACTAATCCAACAATAATTAAACCATGACACTAAAAAACTATCTGCTTGAAGAAGCAGAATCTTTCAAATATCTCATCATTCATTATCTATTCAAATGTTTTATGAGTTGCTACTCCATTCCAAATCATCTATTCAGTACTGAAATGATTCACAAGAGATAATATCTGTATGCTTTCAAGGACTTACAGTACAGTGGAAAATACAATTCCTTTAAATACAATATGATGAGGACTACAGTTTTGACTTTTATCTAAGGTTTGTTCACTTGGCCCCAACGGATGAATGTTACTTACAATTTCAACTGGCATTTGACTTTTTTCTATTTCCATCTCACATAGTGAAATTTTAGCAGCATGTGGAAAGTCATAGGGCAAAAAAAGATAAATGGCTTAAGAGCACAAGTTACATAGTAAAGTATATAGAAAAGAAACTAAGATGAGACTAAGTCTCTTGTAAAAATATATGCTTCATGTCCAAAAAAATGTATATCCATTATTACAATAAAAACTAGATGTAATGCTAAGTGAAGAGAAATTGAGCCATCAGAGAAGCACAAAATAAAATGCTGGAATAGTTTGGTTATAAAAAGGATCCAGGATGTGGTCTCAAAATTCGAACAGGGTGTTATGGAAATGACTTTAGAAACAGAAAAAACAAGAGAGGGTGTTTCTAATAGTAGAGGAGGGTCTCTTGACTGAAACAGAATCTACTGTTTCATGAGTGAGCTCCACAGGATTGGGATTTTCCAAATCCTAAAATTGCTTACAAAACTTTGTATGTATGTCCATATTTTTTCTAGAGTGAAGGATCCAGAGCTTTCATCAGACTCTCTTAAATTTTCCTCGAAATATTATGAATCATGAAACAAAAGAAGACAGAGTGAGCAAACAGCAATAACTATTCAAAGAAAAGTAGTAAAAAAAATGTGTATTTTAAGATTTTTTTCATGTGAGTAGGCAAACACATCTCATATATAAACAGGGAAGAAAAACAGTTTTCAACTATATATTCATTGAGTGGGTAGCATTGAAAAGAAGCAGGTGATTTTTTCAAAAAAGAAATCTCAAAATGATGAGAGACAAGCAGTAGGAAATTTGTGTTGACCTCAGAATAATAATGGTGTTTACTCTGTGTGATTTGAGCCTCGTATACCTTCCATAAGTTATCTGAGTATAAATAATAAAATAAACACCTTCATATTTTATGATATTGTATCAGTGATTGGATAAGATCAAGGGGAAGAATCAGTCATGAAACATAGCTTAGGCTCTTTGGTTTATTTGAGGGAAGAATAAAAATTACTAGACTGTGGCTGTCCCAGACTTTTCTGTTGGTTTCTCAATGTACATTTCTAAAATAAATGAAAACATGACTTTCATACAAACATATCAAAGATAATTTAATGTATTATTAGTGCAATAACCAGTAGGCTTATAAAGCTGTTGTAAGAACATTTAAGGTGAACCTGGGATAATGAAAAAGTTGTGCTAAGTTAGATACACAACTGATAGTACTCTATAGAGAAATAAAACTGTGGATCTTTGGAGCTATATTTTACTTTCTGAAAGAAATCATTCTCATTTCTGCTGATCAAAATTATTTATAACTTATTCATCCTTAAAAGCTTATATGTAAATTCACAGTGTCTGGACTCAATTACTAATAAGTGAAAAGCCAGGAAAGGAAATTCTCCCTGAGAATTAAATAATTACTTGGTAACCTTAAAAGACAATGTACTTGTATAACATTGAAAGGACATGTAGTTATTCTTTTGCCTTATTTTTGAGTTTTGGGTCATTTTTCTTAACAGGTGTCAAGATTTCTCCGTTGATAAGAGGTAAGTTCTTATCGACAACACCACATCTATAACCTCTTCCATTTGATTTCATGGATTCATGCTTACATTGCAATAGGTAACATTACAGAAGGTTCAGATGAGATTTTGCTAAATTGTTTCAAAACCAAAAATAAGAATTTTCATGTGAAAGAAGTGAGAAGACAAAAGTTAACAAGAATATCACTTAAGTAACCTAGAGATCCATAGTTCTATATGGCCCCTTCAAGTGTGCCTTGCTTTCTCCCCTGTCCTGTCAAGGTTTATAGGATCAGAGCATGGAACTTGGTGTGTTCCATGATGAGGGTTGCTTCTCTGAGGTTGGAGGAGCAGTGTGCTTCCTGATGAATCAGTCTTTCTTACTCTTTCCACCCAAGGCCTTTCTTTGAACACCTCAGGACTAGGCTTCTCTTCCTCTTGCTGCTTCCATTTCAAACATAATTTCAGTAACTGACTCATACCTAGCAGTTGCCATCTCTAACCTCACCATCTTCCAGATTATAGGTTCTAAACTTTTGTCAATATGGCTACATTTCCAGACTTCAGCCAGAATCTATAGGCTTCTGAGAACTTCAGGATGTTGGGCCAGAAGAAGGAGCTCTCCCACTAACTATAATACTTGAAGAAATCATGGTATTGATCATACCTAGCTGTCCTCAAGTCTGTTTTCTAACTGCAGAGCACCTATGAGTTCATGACTTGGCTTTAGGCCTGTATTCTCATACCCTTCCCTCTTCTACCAGTCCCGAAATGTTCTGTCTCATAGCCCGAATTAAGCCATGGTAGCCCATCCATCAACTATTCTCTCCACCATATGTGGGAGCACTACCATTGTGAGATCTAGACACCCTACACTGGATCCTAAATGTAACACTAGAGCATTCTTTTGTTCTCAATGCCTTGTATATATTGCCATGGTTTGGGTTTGGTAATAAAATCATTAAATTTGCTCATAACTTTTACAACAACGCAGAAGTGAAAAATATTCATCTACAGAAATTTAACTAATCAATTGTGTTTCTCCTCTAAGTTTGTTTATCTAATACAGATGTATCTGATGTAGATGTCGATGCCACAGTAGCAGTAACCCAACCACATATCTTGAGTTTCAATCACTTTTAGAAGTGACTTTCTGGAAAGAAAAAAAAAATCCCTTCCACCTGATTTTACAAAATATTTAAATATTTCTTGATTGTAAATACTGAGCTTGGAAATGGGTAAGAATCAAATGGAGGTATCACAATCCTTATAGAGTAATATTAAGGATGATTACAAGTTCTGCTACTCATCACCCATTCCCAAATTCCCTCTGCTTATTGTCAATTCAGAGTATTAGTTTGAAACCTTTATGTTAGCTTGTTCAAGTAGAGGTTTAACTTCTACCACTCACGCACTTATCAAATAATTGACCCAATAAAGTGAATTTTACCCTAAGAAGAATGCTATAATTTGTTGTTAAGAGAATTAAATGCTTTTTAAAGAAATAGAACAAAAAATCATCAGATTTGTATGGAAGCACAAAAGACCCCAAATTGCTAAAGCCATCCTGAGAAAAAGGAATGAGGCTGGAGGCATCACTCTGCCCAACTTCAAATTCTACTACACAGCAACACAGAGACCAGTGGAACAGAATCAAGAGTCCAGAAGTAAACCTATATTTATATAAGCAAATAATTTTTGACAAAAAAAGCCAAAAGCATACAGTGGAGAAAGGAAAGCCTCTTCAGTAAATGGTGCTGGGAAAACTGGAAACCCACCTGCAAAAGAAAACTAGACTGTTGGCTATCACCACACACCAAAATTAACTCAAAATAGATTAAGGATCTGAATATAAGACCTGAACAATAAAATCATAGAAGAAAACATAGGAACTAAATTCAAGGACCTTGGACTTAAAGGGGATTTTATGAATTTGACCTCAAAAGCAAGGGAAGTAAAAGCTAAAATAAATGAGTGGGACTACATCAAACTAAAAAGCTTCTGTTCAGCAAAAGAAATTGTCAATAAGATAAAGAGACAACCATCTGAATGGAAAAATATATTTGCAAGCAACAGCTTTGATAAGAGCCTAATATTTAAAATATACAAAAAAACTCATACAACTCAATAACAACAACAAAAAAAAACAAATGATCCAATCAAAAAATGGGCAGAGGACCTCAACAGACACTTCTCCTTAGAGCACATACAAATGACCAATAAATATTTGAAAAGGTGCTCAACATCACTAGCTATTAGAGAAATGCAAATCAAAACCACAATGAGATACCATCTCACGCCTGTTAGAATAGCTATAATCAACAGGACAAGTAATAACAAATGTTGGTGAGGTTGTGGAGAAAAAAAAAAAAACCCTCATACACTCCTGGTGGGACTACAAATTGGTACAGACAAAAATAAGAATTGATCTACCATGTGATCCAGCAATTCTTCTACTGGGTATTTACCCCAAAGACTTGAAAACCCATATCTGAAAAGGTATTTGCACACTGATGTTTATAGCAGCATTATTCACGGTGGCCAGGACATGGAAGCATCCAAAGTGTCCTACAACAGATGATTGGCTAAAGAAGCTGTGATACACATATACAATGGAATATTATCCAGCCATAAGAAGAGATAAAATACTGCCATTTGAGAAAACAGGGGTGGACCTCAAGATCATCATGCTAAGCGAAATAAGCCAGACAGAAAAAGTTGAAAATCACATGATATCACTTATATGTGGGATATAAACCTAAAAGCAACAAATGAACAGGAAAAACAAACAGAGACTCATGGACATGGACTATGGACTAGTGGTTACCAGAGAGGGGAAGGGAAGTGGGGAGGTAGATGGGATAAAGGGGAACAAATATGTGGTGATGGAAAGAAATCTAACTATGGAGGTGAACACACAGTGTAAATATATATATATATATGCCTTACTGTTAAAGTGTACAGGTGAAACTTATTGGATTTCACTAATTAATGTTAGCAGAAAAAATTAAGTAATTAATTAAAAAAGAGAATTAAATGCTACTCGTCTTACTATATATGCATAAAGTTTAGAGACAATAAGAAATTTCTATAGCAATTTACTATCCAATAACTAGGAATACTTATTCTACATTTTAACAGAAAGAAAAGCCTGATAAGGTATCCATAAAAGTTAAGTAATTTGGCAACAGTCATAGGTTTGAAGAGCTGGTGAATTGAGACTCAATCTCGTCTTCTCTCTTTTTCCAGAGTTCCCCCACAAGTAAGTCCTTCAAGTAAAAAAGAAAATTACAATATAACTTCCATCAGCCTTCAGTGATGGCTCTCTTATGAAGAAAAAGGAGCTAAAAGTTTAAAAAATGTCATGGCTTGTCAGCCATCACAGAATTTAAGTTAACTTTTAAAATTTATGCAATAGATATTATTAAATCTAGCATATATGTTGTATAGATAGGAGAACAGAAGCGAGGCTCTCAAGAACTTTAAAATGAGAAGTATCATGTAGGTCCCTTGGAGGTCACCACATATAATGCATATGGCCTAGATCAGTAAAAAGATAAGTCTTGTGAAAGAGACAAAATGATGCCCAGGGGAGTAGGTTGATGAATCCTGATTGTCAAAACTCATCCAAATATGGTTCAGTGGTAGAAGCACTTGACAAATATATTAGGAATTATAAATTATTCTAGTGCTCTGTTTTCTCTTATCTGGGCCCACTATTATCTGACTACTTTGATTTACTTTGTATCTTGCTATACCTGGAGGCAAACATCCACTGAGCAGGCTCCTGCCAACATTTTATCCATCTGCTAGTTATTTTCTCCATTGCCATTTTTATTGGGCTGTGGTGAAATGGAGAGTCAGAACAATGTATATCCCAGGGATGCTGAATATCTGGGCATGTTTGCAGAACTGATAGAGGTTAGCCTACTAAAAGTCCATTTCCATAAAAAATGGAGGAACCTTCACATCAAAAGAGAAATGTCAGACAAATAAGCTTGGCTCTTAGTTTCAGAGTAAAAGCATTATTATTTGTCATAAAAATCTTTCCTGGCCCAGACCCTCAGTACTCACAGGAGAGTTATAGAGAAAGATTTGGTGGCTATAACTAAAAATTTCAAGATCTGATATCCTAAATCTCTGAGACTTTGGCACACATGTGGGACTGCTTTATTATTCCTTATCAGAGAGTCATATAAAGTGGATTCAGCATAAACCACCATCAGCTCGGACATAACAGTGAAGGAATGTGAAGAAAAGTAGCAGGAAGGCAATGTCATACCTGAAGGAAGATGGTGATACCACTACAGCATAAATGAATGGCAGCATCAGAGGGACCTCTGGAGCTGCAATATTCAGTAAGAAAGTTGGAGTCAGTGGGGAATTGGTATTATATAATGGAAGCTGAAACAGGACATGATAGACAGGGCAGTACTCATCAGAAGCATCTGTGTATTACACCAGTGGTGAATTGGATATGACTGTATGCAGAAAAAGACACAGCAGTGACCAGAGTTTATTACTATATATATAGCATATGAGACTGTCAGAGGAAGACTTGAACAAGAGGGAAAGAAAAAGAATAAGAATGACAATGGGAATAAGAATGAAAATGAGGAGAAGGAGGGAGAAGGAGAGAAGGAAAAGAGAAGAAAAACTTTGAAAGAAACACATAACTTGACCATTCTTAATAATGCCTCCATTAGGACACTTAGATCTGTTTTTGGAGAGATAGACAAATTTTAAAGACAAAGAATATTGAACAACTACATGATGCATTTGGAAACCTCTATAATATTTGGAGATACATAAAAGGATAAAATGGATTCAGGAAAAAATTGAAATCTGAAAAAACTACTAAAGCAAACTGATAGGGCGACAGAAACATTCCCATGCCCTGATATTTTTACCGATACTTTTATCAACTTTACACTAAAAGGTAATTCCAATCTTAATGTGTTTTAGAAAACAGAGAAAAGAGATAAAAATCAGAAATAATTTTTAAACTAATGAAATTCTTTTCAAAAACAAGGTAAAGAATGCAAGAAAAGAGAATCATAGATTCATTTGCAAATTATCTACCTAAAATATTAGATAACTAGTAACAAATAAATAATAAGTGTATTTTAAGAAACATATCACTATTAAAAAGAGTATAAGTTGGTAGTGAAGCATAATTCCATATCGGAAAATCTACCAATATAATTCAACCATGTTAATAGATTAAAATAACAATATCACTAGAGGTATAAGAATAATTTTATGAAATTCAACAATTTATATAATAAAAACACTCAAAATTAGAAAGTAATGGAACTTTTTTTATTTGTTTAAAAAACCTACAAAAAACACTATATGTAATGAAGAAAGTGGGGTATATTTACTGAGAGGCTGGGAATAAGGCAATGATGCCTGCTAACATAGCAACTGTGGAACATAAAATTGGAGGTTAGAGCCAACATAATAATAATAGTAGGACAATAAATAAGAGTTAAAAAGACAGAAAGAAAAGAGATAAGACTCCATTCTTACAGACAGGACAGGGTTTCTACATTGACTAGTCAAAACACAGGAGAGATCAGCAGGATATGAAATCAACTTATAGATATTAATAGCAGTGAAACTAGAGGACAGATGATAGAATAGGAAGTATCAGAAACTATCTCCCTCCACCCTCATCTAGATAACAGTGCATGGGCAGAATCTGCCAGAGGTAACTATTTTGAAACTGTGATATATATTGAAGGCTTACAACCTCCAGGGAAAGGCTTGCACTATAGCAATTTTGGTCAATTTTAGGTAAGTTAACTTTGAAAACAAAGAGAGTGGGGTGGCGTTGGAGTTGGCCCTGCAAGATTAAGACAGATTATAGCATCACACAAGATAAATTACATGGTAGTAGAAGTAATAAGGTATTGGCACAAGAATGGACAAATAGACCAACAGAGAAAAAGAGAGGTCATAAAGGTAGGCTCCTGTCTACATGAAAACTTACATAATAAAATTGGCCCTATAAATAAAAGAGGAAAGAGAGACCTGTTTAGTAAATGGTATTATGAAAACTGTCTCACTAAATCGAGAGTTTATAAATTAATCTTTAACTTTTATAATATACAAAAATAAATTGCAGATGAATTAGAGAACTACATGCAGAGGGTAAACATATAAAGGTAATAGGTATTATGTAAGATGTTATGTTTTTGAACTAATAGAGGAGACTGATTTCTTAAATAAAACTCAAATTGTTTAAATTATAATGCAAAAAATAATTTTATTTTATAAAAATTAATGATTTTCTTTTAACGATGGATACCTTAGATAAAATTACAGATAAATTACATTATGAGAAAATATACTTATTATGTCTTAAAAAGAAACAAGTATCTATACCAAGAAAACACAAGGAACTACTAAAACTCAATCTGAAAAAAGTAGAAACTCCAACAGAAAAGTAGGGAAATTATATGAACACACAATTAAATAAGAAGAAATGCAAAACACATTAGTAAATAGAGGAATAACATTTTTAAAAGATGAGATACCTCTTTATACTCTTTAGATTGAATTGTAAAAATAAGGCATTGAATAGTGATGGTGTTGGGTAAAGTCTTGTAGGAACAAGCCCCTTGCCCTGATGTGAGAGTGTGGACCAGAGCCAGTAATTCCATAGAATCACCTCACATTATGGACTCAATATGTGAGCACAGCACTGATGTTCAGCTGGATACACAGGAACCGTATATCTGTTGTCAGCATTCTGAAATGGACCTGTTCTGATTAGTTAATAGCTGCTTCCTCTCAATTCCCTAAATAGCTTCCTGCTACCACAAATGACCTGGATCTTTCTTCTAGCAACCTATAGATAATACCATGGTCTTTTACCTCTAGTAGTGATACATGAAAGAGCTGTGTTCTCCAGGAACTTGCTCCACAATCACTGGCAACGTGCATTCTTATTAGTCATTTTCCTGTGCTGTATTATGAATATCACTCTTGAGAATCCATTCAATACCTGTAATACAGCAATGCTCTAGATTATATGTCCCAAAGAAGTCTCAAACAGTTCCAGGAGGGGACATGTATAAAAATGTTCATTATAGTGCCTGAGAGCAGAGGGTTAAACCTAATTAAAGTGGCTATTATTCAGACAAGTTGGATGTGTTGGGTATATGCTGAAGTTCTATGTAACAGAAGTAATAGATTACATGTACAAACGTGATTCCCTAGTAATAATGTGGTACTACATAAAATAAATAAGAAAGAGAATGAGTTGTATATGAAAATAACACTTTCCTGAATATGAGTGCATAAAATATCAATTCAAAATTTATAAAACTAGACTGGTATTTATCACCATATACCAAAATTAACTCAAAATGGATCAAGGACCTGAATATAAGGCCTGAAACAATAAATTGCATAGAAGAAAACATAGGTACTAAAGTCATGTACCTTGGTTTTAGAGAGTATTTTGTAAATTTGATCTCAAAGGCAAAGGAAGTAAAAGCAAAAATAAATGAATGAGACTATAACAAACTAAAAAGATTCTGCACAGCAAAAGAAACCATTGACAAGGAAAAGAGGCAACCAACTGAATGAGAGAAAATATTTGCAGGCAACACCTCTAATAATGGCCTAATATCCAAAATATATAAAGAACTCATACAATTCAAAAACCAAAAAACAAACAATGCAATTGAAAAATAGGCAGAGGACCTGAACAGATACTTCTCCCAAGAAGACATACAAATGGCAAACGAATATATGAAAAGATGGTCAATTTCATTTGTTATTGGGGAAATGCAAATCAAAACCACAATGAGATACTACCTCACACTTGTTAGAATGGCTATCATCAGAACAAATAATAACAAATGTTGGAGAGGTTGTGGGGGAAAAGGAACCCTCATACACTGCTAGTGGGAATGTAAACTGGTACAATTACTATGGAAAACAGTATGGAGTTTCCTCAGAAAACTAAGAATAGAATTACCATATGACCCAGAAATCTCTCCTCTGGATATTTACCCAAAAAATCTGAAAACATTTATCCACAAAGATATATGCACCCCGATGTTCATAGCAGCATTCTTCACGGTGGCCAGGACATAAAAGCAACTGAAGGGTCCTACGATAGATACTGGATAAAGAAAATGTGGTACATATATACAATGGAATATTATTCAGCCTTAAGAAAGGATAAAATACTGCCATTTGTGACCACATGGATGGATCTTGAGATAATTATGTTAAGCAAAATATGTCAGACAGAAATAGTTGAAAATTGTATGATTTCACTCAAATGTGGGATATAAAGGCAAAAAACAAACACAACAAACAGAGACATGGATACTGACAGAGGGAAGCAGGAGGGGAAGGTAGATACAGGTTAAAGAGATCAAATATTTGGTGCTAGATGGAAATCTAACTGGGTGGTGAACACACAATGCAATGTATATATGACGTATTGTTGACGTATTATTTGATCTTATTAACCAATGTCACCTCAAGTTTTTAATTAATAAAAAATAAACACAAATAAATAAAACAAAAAATTTTTCCTGAAAAGAAGAAAGAAAAACACATTAATTAAATTAGGAAATTTTACCAGAGAGAGATAACACATGTAAACTGAACAAAAAAAAAAGTTGAAAAAAATCAAGAAAGATCTTGAGCAGATAAATTATGACAGTGTGTTCATTTCCTGTGACATATGCTTAATCTATTAGTTTATTAATCTATTGTCCAGGAATAGGGACAGAAGGAAAGAAAGGAAAGAAAGGGAGGGAAAGAAGGGGGGTAGAAAATAGGGGAAGGAGGACAGGAGGAAAAAACAGCAAAACATATAGTATACTTTATGAACTGTTTTTAAGCATAAAGTCTAAGGTGCCAAAACACAAAATTAAAAGCTTGGGATCCTATGCCTGAAAGACTGATAGCCACTAGACCAGGTTGATGGACAAAGGTGAAGATCGCTCATGGAAACTCGGCTAGGTGGTAAGTCACCCTTCCCTGTGCAGTCTTCTCCCTCAATCTCAGTGTGATTCTTCTTCACAAAGTTGTCACTGGCATAAATATAATTTTAAAATAGTCTATTCCGTATTTTAAAATAATTAATAGTCAAAGATTAGATCAATTTCCGCAAGATGTCAGTTTTCGCCGAAGCAGTATACATTACATAGAAGTCGTTTGAGTGAAGAGGATGGGGGAAAGTGTAATGGGAACCATTATCTCTTATGAAATTTTATAAGTACATTTTCAAGAGCCCTAAAGCCATATTTCATGCAGGTACGATAAGCATGAAAGCAACACATAAGCATATCTGTTTATTGTACAGCTGATGGAGAAATGAGAATTTCCACCAGGGCAGACAGCCAAGGCACTTCAGAGCAGGCTCTCACAGAATTTTACAAGCTCAATGGGGCTGGCCAAGCCAGCAGAGGTTGGCCAGAAATCCTGCCTTATAACTAAAGGTGACCCCTGGTTGTGAGGGATTGCTCCTATCCATGTAAAAAATGTTCAAACCTGCAGATAAACTTTATGAGTTTATTTGAGCCAAAATTGCTGGGAAGCAAGAGCTCAAATGCTCAGGACAATGAATTTTGCAGCTTTCTTCATCTATTTGAAATTAAGGAGGAAATATAAGGAAGATCACAGGAAGGTGGGAGAAAGCAAGGTGGGGACTGGATAGTAAAAATTATGTGCTTTCTTGAGAGTGGTTACTCTTATATCAAAGGTGTGTTAGCTGAGATGCACAAAAAAACAATGGACGGGGTTTGGGGGCTTGCTTAAGGCAAAGATAAACCTTTTATAAAGAACTTTATATGCTTGGGCCATGACAACCCACAATGACTTGCCCCGTTAGGAATTTATGATCAGGTCACACTGTGAGGTTACTTTCCATAAAACATATTTTTCATCCACACACCTGGCTCAAAACTTCCAATGGACTTTACCGAACTCCCTTTGAAGATGAGTACTCTTTTACATTATATTTATTTGTCTACTTTCTCTTAAAAAATGAAGAATTTCTTTGATAAGAGAACTTATATTTCATTCAGCCTTGTTCTTGATACATGGTTTAGCACAGACAATAAAAATTCTGTCTGGTGGTGTTGATTGAGTATATATCTCTGAGGGAAAATATAGAGATTAATTTTTTTTCTAAGATGTTTCCATACATCAAGAGAAGTTCATGGTAAAATTTATCAATCAACAAATTATTTACCACTAAAGGTTTTTATTTATCAGAATCTGTAAATTTAATATAAAATTTTAAGAAGAAGTAATTTATATCTCAATTTCTCAAACTCTGTTCCAAGGAATTCTAGCTCTTAATGTTCAGAAAAATCAGAACATGCATTTATAAACTGAGAGGTTTTAGAAATAGAATATTTTTTAAAAGCTTATTTTTTAAACCCATGTTTCTATAAATTTTATTGTACCATTGAAACTTTCTATCATCTAACATCTATTATCGCCCCTGTGGAATTATATTCCTGTAACACACTTTTGGAAATGTTGCCCTGACTTTAGATTTCAAGAGATAATAAATGAAAAATATTTTATTTCACATCTTCCAGATGTGTTTGTTTTGACAGTTGTCAATAAAGTATTTCCAGATTACCTTGATCCTTAATTTACTTTTGGTAGTTATATTACAGTAAATATATTTGATTTAAGTAAATCAATAAATTTAGCAGTGAAGTTATATATAAATAATTACTTCAGTTTATTTTAGTAGTTATATAACATGAAAAAAGTTATTCATCATTTGCCTACATCTGTTGGAAATTATATTAAATTATTAAGTTAAATACAAATTAAATAAAATCAGATTAAATTATTGTTTAGCAGTTTTTTATGACATTCTCCAAGCAACTTTCCTGAATATTAGGCTTTGCTGGAAGTGACTTGCTATTGGTAATGGGTGGTGAGCACAAGTGACAGCAGGATTGTTTTGAAACTCATCTTAAGAAATATTTTTTATTTCTACACCAGAACTCCTGGTCTCCCCAGCCAAGGAATAAATATTAGGTGATTGCTTTCACACCAGAATCTTCACCAGAAGGAAACATGTGGTGCAGCACCACCCTAGGCAATTTGTTGACCCATATCCTAAATTAAACTGCCCTGGTTGACCCACAAATGCACAAGTAAGAAATAAATAGAAATAAATGTTTATTGTTTAATGTTACTGAGATTTTTGTAGTTGTTTATTAAACAGCAAAAGCTAAGACAATGCCAAAGTTATGTAACAGATAACTCTTCTAATACACTTGTCCATGGAATCTGTCTCTAACTGAAGTCCTCCAATTCTTTACTCAACCAATTAATTTCCTGTTATGACTCTATTGAAACATACATCACTGTCACCTATTCCAGTTTCCCTTTTGCCAAACTCAAAGAACGTCTCACCTCATCTTACTCATCATTAAACACACTTTACTTCCCACTACTTCTGTGAACACTGCTTTCCTCTCTTAGCTTCCATGTCATCCATTGTCCTAGTGGCTTTGTTTGTTTGTCTGTTTCCCTGACTTATACTGAGTGCTCCATTTTGGACATCTTTCTTAGATAATTCACCCCTGCTTGACCTATTGGAATATTTAAGTTTTGGTTTTGAACCCTCCTTTTTATCTCACCTAAATAATCTCACCCAGTTCTAAGACTTTAAATATCATATTTGTAATTCAAATACTAAATTTATATCTCATATTCCAAAATCAGAACATGTATGTATAATTGTCCACTCAGCATCTTCATCAATATATTTAATATATTTAATAGTCATCTTTATTACTCACGGTTCTTTGTTGCAGACCAAACCTTCTGTTCCTACTTCAGCAAGAATGTATTAAGGATATAATGCATCTTACAGAATCTTGTTGAGGGTTAGAGGATTATGCATGAAAGCTACAAAACCAGGAATAAGCAACACATTAGCATTTGGACTACTCTGCCATCACTGTCACTGGCAGCAGCACTCCAGCATTCACCACTAGCCATGGACATTATTGCATTAGACCAAGGCCAATACTGCCTCTAGCATCTCCTTCTTCAGATGATTCTCTTTCAAATCTAAATATACAGATGCATTTGATTGGCAATGTCTAAATCACACACTTGTGCTCCTACTGCAAGTGAAGCTGGGAAAGAGAGTTATGAGTTCTAACTTGGAAAATCAGAACTCATATAGATGGAAATTCCCTAAACATAGTATGTCAATCAGGTAGTCTAGGTAGTGCTGTAGTAACAAAAATAAAAGCTCAGTGGCTTAAAACAAGTGAAAAGGGAGTACATGGAAGGAGTTAATTGCATCAGGGACATTCTGGAATTTAGCCTGGTGGAGGCGCCAATCTCAATATATGATCGCTAAAGCAGAATAAAAAGGGCATGGTAAATTGTGAAAGGGCTCTTAAAACTTTCACCTAAAAGTAATATGTATTACCTCTGATTGCAATTCATTTGCCAAAGCAAATCATGTCACCATGTCTAATGCTACAGAAGGTAGGAACGACCCTACCTTGTTCCCAAAATAAAAGGAGAACCTGATTTTTTTTTGAGTGAACTTCATGATTAAAACATATGAGGTAAAACATTCCTGAGTAACTGAGAAGTTTGACAAATTTTGCCACATCACCAAAAATGCAATATTACATCAAATCTTGATTTTTCTCTCAGATATCACTTTCCCTCAAGTTCCTCACTTCCAGTTCTGTCAGCTGTTCTTTAAAATATATTTTGAAGCCACTCACTTCTTTCTATTTCCATTACTACTGCTTTTATCCAAGACACCATCATCTCAAGTATGGATAATTGAAATCACTTCCTAACTGGGTCTTGTTTCTGCATACCCTCCTACAATCCACTTGTTGCAAAGAAACCAGAGACATCCTTTAAAATGTAAATCTAGTAGTGAGACTTTTTCTTCTTGAAGTCCTCCAATGTCCTAGCATCACTGAGGGTAAAACTCAAACTCTTTATCATGACTTTGACCCAGCCTTATTTTATAACAAGCTCCCTGTTCACTAGGCTCCAGTCATTCTGGGCTTTCCTTAGTTCCTTGAACTTGCTTCATTCACTCTCACTTGGAGACTTTGAGCTCATTATTTCTTTGCCTAAAGTCTTCCTTCCACAAATTTTACCTACCTTACTCTTTCTCATCACTCAATTCTCAGGTGATAATTTACCTTACATTCTGTTATGTAAAATTGATGATTTTCTTTACAGAAATTTTTACTAAGTTAAATGATCCTGTTTATTTATGTACTTAGCTGTGCCTAGTAGAATATCTATCAGATTGTCAATGCTTATAAATATTTGTTGAATGTATGAGTGATGAAATGAAGGAAAAAACAGAAATGCTTTATTCACTATACCACACTACCTTGAAAGGACATTAAGTTATAATAAGCACAGATTCTTTCGAATTTATAATTGTTGGAATTTTGACACAAAACATTAATCAATTTTATTAAATCACTTTTTAAAAATTTTCAGTGATGTTCAGATCTTTGGAAAAATGTAGAAGAAAACTTTATAAATCTGGAACAAACATACCATTCTAGGTTAAAGTAAACCAATCTTTCTCTCCTTATGCATACAAAAAAATTAGCCAAAACAAATAGTTAACCATTTCTCCAACTTCATGAAATAAATAAATAAATAAATAAATAAATAAATAAATAAATAAAATAGGACTAAAAATATTTATGGATATTTTGCTACTACAACAAGAGATCTTGTTTACTCTTCTCTAGATTCATCTCCTCTTGTCTCCTTCAGGAGTCCCTTCTTCCATGATACCTTTATTTCCTCTTTTAAAATAAGTTTCATTTAGTTATAATTGACATACAATGAACAACACCTATTTAAAGCAAACAATTTGGCAAGTGTGATTAGATGGTCTGTGAAATAAATCATCAGACATCATGGTAGTCAACATATCCATAATCCAAAAAAGCCTCCTCTCCTATTGCTCCCTGCACTCTCCCCACTAGCCATGAGCAACATGAAAATGCTTTCAGTAATTGTGTTAGTTTTGTTTTCCAAAATTTTAGATGAATGGAATTATATAGTACATTTCCTTCTGTGTGTTGCTTATTTCACTCATCATAATTATTTAAGATTCATCTGTGTCAATTCATGTTATAGTTGACTAACATTCCTTTAGATAAATATGCCACAGTATGTGTATGCATTCACTGTTGATGGGCATTTGGGTTATTTCAATTTTTGACAAAAATAAAGGTGCTATGTATACTCATGTACAAGTATTTGTATGATTAAATATTTCATTTCTTTAGGATAAATACCTAAAATTGGAATGATTAAACCATATGGGAGATGTGTATTGAACTTTTTAAGAAAATGTCAAACTATTTTCCAAAATGGTTGTACCATTTTATATTCCTACCAGCCATGTGTGAGAATTTCAATTCCTCTACATTCTTACCATAGTCAGAATAATCAGTTAAAGAAAATTTTAGCTGCTATAATTGGCTTGAAGTGGTATCTTTGATTCTTAATTTTAATTTTTAATTTCAATTTTTCTAATAATTAATAATTGTGAGCATTTTTATACGTCACCCATCTATTTTCTTTGGTAATGTATCTGTTCAAGTGTTTTGCTCTTATTTTTAATTAAGTGTTAAACTAGGTTCCTGAACCCAGTTCTACTATGGTGTGTTGTCCTCACACCAACAATAATACCTAGCAGAGTATGAGAATTCAACTGAATTCTGACATTATCTACCTAGAGATAGCAGCATATTCTACAAGTTAAAGGTTTAGTCCTACAAGACTGCCCCCTCACACACACACACACACACACACACACACACACACACAGACTTAAGACACCAGCTGGAATCTTAGGTTATCTGTACTTCTGGTCAACTGGCCACAGATTAGAAGTTTCAGCCCACCCCCTCCAACTCAGAATGCCAATCACAAATTGAGGTTGTCACCCATACTTCTGGCTATAAATCAGAGGTTTCTACAACCTCCTCCTTGGGTTTGATTAATTTGCTACAATGGCTCACAGAACTCAGAGAGAAACATGTTACTTACTAGATCACTGGTTTATTGTAAAAGGATATAATTCAGGAATAGCCAGATAGAAGAGATAAGAGATACGTATGGCAAGGTAAATGGGAAAGGATTCTTTCATGCCCTCTGCTGGGTACCACTATAATCACATCTACCCAACCCAGAAGCCCTTTGAGCTCTATCATTTTAGATTTTTCTGGAGGCTTTATAACATAGACATGCTTGATTAAATCACTAGCAATTGGTGACTGAGTTGATCTCCAACCCCTCTCACCTCCAGGGAGGTCAGGGGCTGGGACTGAAAGTTCTAACCCTCTAATCACATGGTTGGTTGGGTCTCTTGGCAACCAGCCCCCATCATTAGGTACTTCACAAAGACTCTTTATTAACTTTACAAAAGACACCATCATTACTCTCAACTCAGGAAATTCCAAGGGTTTCAGGATATGTGAGTCAGGAACTGTGGATAAAAACCAAATATATATGAGAAATATATTTTGGTTATCTGAATGACCAAATATATATTTTTTACAAATCACAATATTTCATGTGTTTTAAAAGTTCTTTTTATATTCTAACTACAAGTTATTTATTTTATCAGAGATGATTTGAAAAAAAATATTATTCAATATGAATGTTTCACAAGCATTTCAACTTATTTAAGTCCAAAATTTAATAGACTGTCCCTAAAACTGACCTTACTCTGGTGTTCTATTTTTCAGCAAATTCATCTAGTTTCCCAGAATAGAATTATGGTATTATCTTTCTCTCCTTTATTTTACCTCCTTTCTGACTTCTTTCTCTCCTTTAGTTTACCTCCTTTCAACACATTCTGTCATGTACCCAGTCATGCTTATTTAACATCCTAAATTTCAACATTCCCTATCCCCCCTCCCCCCACCACTATTCCCCATCACCACTATCTCCCATATCTTAACTGCAACATTACTCTCCTCACTGCAGCCAACATGACCTTGTACATGTGCCACTGCTCTGATCTTGTGCCTCTTTTACATGGATCTTTTCAATGACTTGACATTGCTCTATGAGTAAATGTTTTTTTAAACTTTGTCTTGACCTATACAATCCATCATCATCTATCTCTTGACTAATTCTACAGCTCCATTTCTCTCTACTCTTACTTTTTCACTCTACATCCCATGAAAATAGAACAACTTCAAACATATTATCATTTTACTGTCCTTTGGGTTCTTGTTCATGTTTTCCATTATATCTGGAGAAAATGGGGGCATTTTGTTGTTTACGTTGGGCTATCTTCTACATACTTTATTTTCTCCACTGGAATGTAAGCTCCATGAGGTCATAGATTTTGGCTGGTTCATCACTGGACTCCTTTCATCTGGATAATGCCTAACATGTAAATATGAACATTTTTAAAGACCAGACGAAATGACACCACTTCTGTAAAGCCACCAACAAGCTCCCAGGCGAAATTAATTTCACCTTTATCTGTTCTCCTGTAGCACTAAGTATATTCTACTTTATCAGCAATGCTTAGGTTGTTATACTTATTTTCTACTGCTGAAGGGGGAACTTTGCTAGGACAAGTACAATGTTTTACTTGATCAATGAGCTATAGTCTCTAAAAGTCCCTAACATACGAACTTTATTCATTTTTTTCCTTTCATCTTTCCATAATTTCTTTCTCCCTCTACTCATAATAAGTACAATGGATTATTAAATTAAAACCATCAATCAATTAGAAAGTGATGAATTTTATACATCAAATAAACTGTAACCATTAAATTCATAAAATATCTTTTGTGTATATTTATGCATCCTACAAATAGATAAGGAGCTCTATGTATCTATATAATACATTTTCAACAAAAGTGTCTTATAAATATAAATTTTCCATGTATATCACTGTGAACACAGGGAGACATTTTTGTATAAATAGTTGGATACATGTTACATTTCTAACCTATAAATTTGATGTTCTGGGAGGGTGTGCGTTATTTCTACATATATATGTATATGTAACCACATATAAACATCCATATACTACTACATTTATATAACAGCTTGTAAAAGCTTTAACAAGTTAGACCATAAAAATGAAAGATTTTAGAAATACAATCAACATTTTTCACTAAGCAAAAGGGCTTATGTACAGTGATTACAAGAACAGGTGACAAGCTGAGGTGTTTTTTTTTTTTTTTTTTGTCATCAACAAACTCCTGAGTCATTGATTCGAGGTTGCATCTCTTGAAGTATAGCCTAAGGATCAGTCAGCTACATTAGAGTCCTCCTGTGTGTGTCAAACATTTAGTTTGTAAGATACTACTCCAAACCTACCCCACCAGAATATCTGAGAATTGGGCCCTTCAATCAGGATGTTGAACAAACTTAACAGATGATTCTGTTGCACACTGCATTCTGAGAATTATTGATATAAGTAACCCTGCCTTGGGCAAATAAGCTTGTGTTGAAGAATGAGAAGCACGATGGGAGAACAGCTGTGAGTGGGAAGTTAGATATCCTGCATGAAGCACATAAGGCTGGCTACATGGTGGGTGCTGGCATGCATGGAGTACTAGATTCAACAGGGTGTGGGTGATTACAGAACAAGGATTGTTTTAACGAGGATCTTATGTTCCCCTTCAAGGTTAAAGAAGCAAAACTCTCAGCTGTCTGCTTTTCTATTTTTCACTTCCTTTTCACTCTCCTCCTGTTCTTTGACCTTCCCATCCACATATTTTCCATCAGAAATATGCTTTGAATCTTGGCAGAGTCAGCACTGCCTTCCTCTATTGTTGCCTCTCATCATCTTGCCATAGTAGAGCCAGATTCTGGTTATGGATGGGGACATAGAATGGTGGCCACAGTGCAGAGTCTTAAGAAAAGTCACTTCTGAAATCAAGTGACTACAGATCTGCAAGCTCAGAGAATATCAGGGATGAGAGGCATCCTAGAGATCATCTAACACTGTCCTTCATTTTAAGCTAAGAAACAGTTTAGAAAACAGTTGAGAAACTATAAGACCACAAAGCAACTTAGCCATCCTGATCTGATGTCCAGGTCACCTCTTTCTCACTTGATCTTCTTCCAGAAATCCATTGTAATATATCGTTAAATGGAATTATTGTTTATTATCTTCTGGAAAAAATCTGTAATAGTTTTAATGTGTAAATAAAACACTGAATGATTAATTGATTAATGACTGAATGAAGAATGAACATACTGATGAAAGAGAAAATTAAGAATAAGATTCAGTATCAAGCAAACAGTCTATGGATTCTAGAAACAAATGTAGTTAATAAACTGTATTTTAGAAAAGCATTTTATTGTCTTAACTTGTTATTTTATATTTCATAATATGTAACAACATATACATGACAACTTCACAAAACACTTCTCATATATAATTTCATTTGACACTTTAAAAAGTTTAACAGATATTCATAAACTTGTTCATAAGCTTTAAAAAAAAGACCTGAAGTTGTGAGATGTTAAGAAATTTGACATTTTATACAGCTAACTACCAGCAGAATTAGAACACAAACCCAGCTCTGATGAATCATTTTCTATTGACAATGAAGACTTCATAGACATGAGCTCTTCTCAGAACATTTTTTAAAATTCTTTAAAAAATTTTCAAATACAGTTGACATACAATATTATTTTAGTTTCAGGTAAACAACATAGTGATTAGACATTTATATACCTTGTAAAGTAATCACAAGTCTAGTACCCACTTGGCACCATACATACTTATTGCAATATTATTGACTATATTCCCTATGCTATACTTTATATCCTGTGACTCTTTCTGTAACTGGCAATTGTACTTTTTAATCCCTTCACCTTTTTCAGGAGACTTAGATAGTCTCACTCTCTGATTATTAAAGCAAACATGTAGAATGTTTCCTATAGTATATGTAAAAAAGGTAAATTAGCTATATATGTATTTTTAAAAAGGGCCATAGATCTAAAATTTAAGAAAAATGAGTAAAGATAAAAATGAAAATAAACAGTGCTATTAAGGACTAGAATACATAATAATTGTGGTGGACTTTGCTATGATCAAGCACCTGGCTCCACCACCAGCTAATGTGTATCTTCCACTATTTTAAATATTGTCCTTAATTCTGGCCACACTAGGCTACTCAGAGTCCATCAGGAAATTATAGTAAATGCATCCTTCAGCGTACATACTCAATTTTTTTAAATAATATTAAATATTATTTTACTAAAAAGGTAATATATTTCTTACAAACACACGTTTCATGTACTTATTTTAAATTATACAAAAGTAATTTATTTACTGCTACTCAGTGTGCTTCCCATTCAAAGTCTAGTATCCTTCCATCACCACATATCTGATCTCCTTTACCTTCATTATCCCTCCGCTCTCCCTTCCCCTCTGGTAACTGTCATTCTGTTTTCTGTATCTATGAATTTGAGGGTTTTGTTTGTTTGTTTGTTGCTTTTTGTTTTCTGTCTCACGTATGAGTGAATCATACAGTTTTTATCTGTTTTTATTTGACTTATTTTACTTAGCATAATACTCTGAAGATCCATCAATGGTTTTGCAAATGGAAATTTCTCATCTTTTACGGCTGAGAAGTGTACCTCATTTTCTTTATACAATCATCTGTCAAAGAACACTTAAGTTGTTTCCATGTCTTGGCTATTGTAAATAATACTGCAATTAACTAGGGGTACATTTAATTATTTAATTATTAGAAGGGCTAAAAGGTTTCTATGCAGTTTATAAGCATGAAATGTAGAAAACAGCTGCTACACCAGATGGAGGAGAGTAAACAATGAAAGAAATTGGAATCTTCAAGGAGAACCATCTCCACCACCTCTCCATACATATACACTTATGACACAGATACAGACTTCTTAAAAGAGGATGTGGTTGATACAGAAACACAAAGTTTTGAAGAACCTGCCAGAGCATGTGAACTGTAGCTAAACTATGAGTACATTGCTGCCTGGCAAAGAGAGATGCCAGGTATATAGGCCATAGCTGAACAGTGAAGGCTGCTACTGGTGGTGGAGAGCCTGACAAATGGTGAAGGCCAAGGACAAACACTTAACAGGCACCCTGAACTCTGATCACATCAGAAGAAGGGAGGAAAGTCTTTTCTTCCTGTCCCAGCTTTGAATTATACCTCCAAAAAACCTCTATTAGCAAAGTCTAACATTGTGCCAGAAAACAAAACAGAGATGACTAGAGGGTGTAGCTCTAGTTTCACAAAGCAGACCCAAAAAGGGTAGATTTGAATCTGAAAGGCACAATGCACCAACCTAATAGCCCATCGATTTCAGGCTTATATTTTTTCCCTTGAGAAATATAACATGCCTACATAAAACTTGTACATAGTTGTTCATGAATGCTTTATTAATAAGAGCCCCAAATTGGAAATAGCTCAATGTCCATTAACAAGTGAATGAATTAACCAGTTGTAATATATTCATACAATAGAATACTTCTCAGTAATAAAAAATGACAAACTACTGAAGAAATCTCATGTGCAATATGCTAAGCAAATTTTGAATACAAAAGACAACATACTATATATTATTCACATGAAACTCAAAAACTGGCAAAACTAATTTATGATGCTAGAAGTTAGAACTTTGGTTATATCTGGTGGGCATAGGCTAACTGAAAAGATTCACAAAAGGATTTCTAGAGTTAAAATTATTCTACGTTTTGATACAAGTAGTTATTAAAAGTGTATTCATGTCTGAAACTCATCAAATTGTGCACATACTTTTAATAGAGTCAATTTCTTTTATAAATTCTGCCTCAGTAATAAGACTATTAGGTAAAAATTAAAATATATAGATATGTATACATGTACATATATGTAATTTATTTCAAACCAAAAGTAAAGATAGATCTTGGGAAATAACAACAGTTTATCATAATCTTAATCACTTGAGAGAACAAATGAATGGTATCTATTGTTCCATGTGTATAATATTTATTGGAATAAATTAATATAACTCCCAAAACCTGAAATATAGCTTATGATTTTCTTTCCCCTATCTCAATAAACAAAAAACCAGAATCATTTACATTCATCTGACAGTCAGCAGGACTTCATCATCTTGCAATGAGATTATGTCAATTTCTTGGCTAAGTGCCACTGTATAAATTCAAGCATTTCACATTTAAACCATATCTCAATCAAGAATAATATTATATTTACCCACTATGCTAAAATAGGACCGTCAGAGCCGGAAGCAACGGGTACTGCAGATGTTTTGGAAAGATGCATATTACTGTAACGTAACAAATAGTCTTATGAAAATGAAAAGTGTTTATCACCTCAATGAAATTCCAGTGGGTCTAGTGGTCTGGGTATGTTGAGATATTCCTACATAATGAAAGAAATCTGCTCCTTCTTAAACTTCCTTCTAATGAGAAAGAAAAAAGAATACTGAGCGGTTTATCTGGATTTCAGAAGCAACATACAACAAATTTGGATTCTTTCTCCAATCAGTTGGTCAAATGACCCAAAAGACTTTCATCTTAAATTTGGAGTATTAGTTATATACTGTTACATAACAAATTAGCCCCAAATTTAACAGCTTAAAACAATAACAATTTATTATCTTACTGTTTCTTTCCGTCAGGAATCTGAGAGCATCTGAGTCTAAGTCCCTGGCTCAGGGTCTCTCACAAAGGGTCGATCAAGGTGTTTAGTGGGATTGCAAAGGTCAGCTTGGAAATGATTAACTTATAAACTATTGACCAGAAACATCAGTCCCTGGCTATATGTGCATTTCCATGAAACTACTCAAAACATGGAGGCTTGCTTATCCCAGAGTGAAGGCTTCAACACAAAAAGAAAGTGAGAGAGGAAAGTTACAGTCTTTTTGTATTTCAACCTTGGAAGTGACAATATAACAATTTTTGTGCCTTTTTTTTTCTTTCTACTATAAGTAAGAACCTACGTCTAGCCCACAATCAAGGGGAAGAAATCACATAAGGGAGGGAGTGAATACTAAGACTTAGAGATTATTAGAAGTCAATTTAGAGGCTTCTTATCTCTTTGGGATTCAGAGCAAAAGAAAGCTTTCTAGTTCACCCAGGCTGCAGAGCAGAGAGTTCTTAACCTTTAAGCCCTACCTAGTTAATCCAATGATATTTAAAGTGCCTGGGTAAGATCAGGATGCTGCACAAAGCTAGCGGCAAACCTTAATAACAGCAATAGAGGACTTACAATTAAATCAGCCAAGATTGTGAAACAAAGTTATGCCCTCTCTCATAATTAACTATTTTCCCTTTCTTAAACAGCTCCAGTATTTGACTGGATCTTGGTAGAGACTGAACACCTGATCTTGAGAGACCAAATGGTTATGCAATTCACATTGCTCATCATGACCTAGAAGTTGATTAAAATAGAAATAAAGTTAGGAGTAACAGGCAGCTTTTCATCATCAAGTGTAAATAATAAATAGTATATTAAGGACTATGAACCAGTGTGCCCTGAAGAATAATTAGGTTGATGGGCTTATTTACAGTCTTAGATTTTCTGTTGCTACCACACTGATGTGCCTCACTCCAGCTACATTTCCAAAGAAAAGTTTCCTCTGATATGTTTACTTAGGTTAGAAAAATTGAGCCTTTTTTGAAATGACTCTATAGCAGGGGTCAGTAAATATTTTCTGTAAGGATCAGAGAGTAAATATTTTAGGCTTTGCAGGACACATATAGTCTCTGTCACACCATTTGCTTTGTTTTTTGTTTTACAACACTTTAAGGATAAAATTCATACTTTACTCACAGGTCATACAAAAACAGGGCACAGGCTGCTTTGTTCCATGGTTATAGCTTTGCAACTCTTGCTCAATACTATCTGCTGGCTCCCATTAGAAGTGTCTGCTATCATGAAAACTTTACTCATAGATAGCTCTAAAGGACAATGAGTACAGTATAAATGCCCAATGGGTAGAATCTGGTGGAATATTATTTTTTCCCTGTATTTGGAAGGAGAGTTAGCTTGAAATAACAATACACATTGATTCATAAGCAGTAGTGGTTTATCCAAAGACATGGAAAGATCAAGATGTGAATGATTGGAAAAGGGGAATGTAGGTGAATTTCTTAGAATTATTCTAGAAAGTAAGAAGATATGTATTTCTTGTGATATTCCAAATATGATGGTGTGCTCTGTGAATGTCAGGCAGTCTTCTCTCCCAGCTATTTCAATAATTACTCAATCAGCTCATTAACAAATGTCTATGACTGTGCCTGGCCTCAACAGCATGTACTTTCTCTCATCAAGCTTTTCTACCTATAGCTAACACTGACTGCCAAATATTCCTATTGCAAAAGCAAATATTGAGTTCTGTATTAGTTTCCTGTGGCTGCTATAACAACCTACCACAACAGAAATATATTCTCTCAGCTCTAGAGACCAGTTCAAAACCAGTTTCATTTGACTAAAATCGAGATATTGTCAGTCTATGCTCCCTCCAGAGGCTGTACAGGAAAATCTGTCCTTCACCTTGTCTACTTTCTGGTGGCTGCTGGCATTTCTTGGCTTGTGACTAGAGAGCTCTAAACTCTGCCTCCATGGTCACATTGTCTTCTCTTCTTCTATTTGTGTCAAATCTCCCTCTCTTATAAGGACACTTGTGATTGCATATAGGACCCACCAAGATAATACCAGATAATCTCTTCATCTTGAGCCTTAATTTAATCACATCTGCAAATACCTTTTATCCATGTAGAGTTAACAGTCACATATTCCAGGTATTAGGACTAGATATCTCTGGAGGTCATTATTCAGCCTACTAAAAGCCTAAATATGTGCTGCACTCAGCTATCTATTGGCAGGATCATTTTATTAGAATTATTCCATCATTGGAATAGATATAAATTCACATTTTAGATTTGCTTCCTTTTATTCCAGACTTTGTTTTTCATCCCCATCCATGACTTATAGAGCTGTCATCATTTTTATGGATGTTTTCATAAGTACATGAATTGCCAGATCCTAGAGTCTGGAAAGTGAAAGAGGTGAGCTAACTACCTGTGAAAAAACAGAAACAGAGGGAAAACATATGTCCATAATATAGGGTATTATATTATAACACAATATTATAACAGACACAAGGAAGAGTGTTGTAAAAGTATGAGGATGGTACTGGAACACCTCAAGTTCCATAACTCAGTATGGCAAACCATTAAACCTCATTACTCCTTCAGCATTAGACTTGATGGCCTGTGGTAGGGGCAGAAAAAGCATTAATTTTATTTCATGCATTCCCAATTCTTGAATTTTTAAGTGTGTTTCAACTTTGACAATTAGTCTATATGAGTCACTAAAAGAATATGAATGGTTTATTTTGATAATTTGTTCATAATTTTAAAATTATAATAATATTTACACATATGGAAGAATAAAATTTGGGGATTCCAACCTTATCTCGCAAAAAGTTACCATTTTGTGATGCCTAGAAGTAAGTAGTCTGTATAGGATTCTTTAACTGCTTGTCTTTTTCCCCGAATTTAGACTTTAGGATCTAATTTTGCTACAACATATATAATTGCAACTCTCTTTTCGCTGATTTTTACCTGTCATGATATAAAACTTTTCAAAATTCATATTCAGATCTTAAAAACATATTGACTTATTTACTTTTCAAGAAAGTTTTATTCTATTATATGCTGTTGTCACTTTTGTTCTAGTGTCTCTGACTTCTCCTCAAGGAGGAAATACATATGATGTTTTATCCCTACAATTATCATTTTCTTTCTTTTATTTTTCATTCATCATATCTTTTTGCATTGCATTCTTGGAAAATCTCCCAGTGTTTCCTTTAGTGTCATTAATTTTATTATTTCAAATTGTTAATTCTGACTTGTACTGATGAGATTTTATTTCTGTGACTGTGTTTTACCTTTCTTGAAACAATTTTGTATTCCATATAATATCCTCTTTATTATAATGGTACTTTTAATTTTATCTTATTTTTTCCTTATGGCTTTATACTTTTGTTTCATAGAAACTATTTCTTTTTGTATGCTGTTGCATATACCAGTTTTTAAAGTTTTGATTTTTAATTCTTTTTATGTTCTAAAAAATTTTGATCTTAGAAATATTTTACACTCTTAAAAACTATAGAAGACCCCAAATAGCTTTTATTTTGCAGATTATATTTCCTGATGTTTACTGAATTAGAAATTAAAACTGAAAAATTTTTAAATATTTAATAATTCATTTATAATGTAAACTCATTATAAGTTAACATAATGCATTTTGATAAAAAAAAATATAGTTGACAAAACTAAAAAACTGAGAAGACTGACATTGTTTTACATTTTTGAAAACTTCTTTAATATCTGAAGAGAGATGTTTTCTCATATCTGCTCCTACATTCAATCTGTTGCAAAATCATATGTTATGTATCCTCTGAAAAGTGTCACTGTATGCTTGTGAGAGAATGAAAGTACAAAGTGCAGATAACATCTCAGTATTATTATGAAAATAGCTTTTACAAATTAGCCCTCTGAAAGTGTCACATGGACACCAAGGGCCCCCAGACCATATTTTGAAAATTACTGCCCTAATGCAGAAGTCAGTCTGCTTCTGAGTCAATTCTATAATCGTTCTTTTCACTTCATACCATTGGTTTCTTTACTGTTATATCATTGCTGTCTAGGAGATGCTTTTATAAAACAAGATTCACATAACACATTACTGAATGAAATCCACTTCAAGTACTCATGGCTAATGGAAGACGGGGTAAACTGCATTAATGCTCCCCCCCCACCATCTTTACATTTCACCACCTTCACATCCTTTGCCATGTAATCTTTCAATGCCGTCATGCAAAGAATGATTGTGAGACTTCTGAATCTGGCTTAGCTATGTGACTTACATTGGCTAAAGGAATATAAAACAAGGCTTGAAATAGGTTGTGCTTTTGAAGCCATCATGAGAAAGATATGCCTGTGCTAGTTCACTGGTCCCTGGAGGAAGATGAGAGAAATTTGGCAGAGTTGCCAAAACAATCTAGATCAGTGAAGTTCAAGGCAGCCCATGGAACTATGAGCTGCATAAATACTGATTATTGTTTTAAGCCCCTGAATTTGTGTTTGTTGTACAACAATTGCTAACTGATACAAAAAAAGAAAGCAAAAGAAACTGAACACCTAATAAATGTATAAAACACTTGTACTATTTTTAAATCAATTAATATAATTTGAATAGGTAAGTATGTTTTCCAAATTATTCTAACTAGAAAACAGGACAAAAGCCCTCATTGTTTTTCTAGAAAAGTTAACAGGACTCTGTATGAACAGTTATCAGCAAAGACAACAGAAATGCAGTGTGAGTATTTAGACCTTCAGGGATCTCACTTAAGTGTTGCTTAAACTATTGAACTATTGAACTATTGAACTTATCAGAGCCTTACTAGTAAATTATTCTGAAAGGAGGTATAATATTTTTGTAGTATTTTTGTTGTTTTCCTATGAGATTTTAGAACCTGTGTTTAGTGTCTATCTCTAGAAGTTCTGTCATTACTTGGCTAACTCTGATAATGCCATTCATGGAGAACACCATTATTGTCTTTGATTAACCAAAGAGAAGTATATGAAATTGGTGTTAAATTTGTCTAGTATAAATGCAGAGAGCTAAAAGATGACCAGTCACTGAAGTGTACAAGCAGATTTTAAACTAATAGGAGATAGTTTTTATAGTTATAGTGCATCAACTAGTGAGATCGCTGTTATTGGAGGCAGTTAAATGAATCATGAATGATCACTTATCAAGGATATCAAAATCAGGGACTCTCATTCTGCTTCCATAGATGCTTGGAAAATTCCTGATACCCAATATATGTTTTCAGAAGATCTGTGACCTCCTCTCCCAGAACTGTATGCAAAACTGCCTATAAGGTTACGTGTACTTTTCTCGGAGAGGGTTTATAATTGCATTATTCTCAAAGGATCACTGAGTCTCAGAAGATTAACAATTTGAAAAGCACCCATTCATGTGGAATGAAATTAGGCTAGATGTACTCTAACATTATATCAAACTGTAATATCAGATATAGTAAGCATGTGTCATTTTTTCACCAAAACTGAATATATAACTGTGATACACACACACACACACACACACACACACTTTATCTATTCATCCATTGACAGATGAGTACGTTATTTCCATATCTTTGCTATATACAGTGTCTATCTGAGATCCCCCTAGTGCTATTTTGTTTGGAATGATGGGGACTCCTTCCTCAGCTGGTTGTTAAGGAAGTCGATCATGCAACATATAAGTTTAAATCAAGAATTTTAAACAGATAAATGGAGACTTATGTATACTAAGGTAACATACTCACAAACTACAACACTGACATTTTATACACACTTGGGTAAAGAGTACTCTTAAATACATGGTAAACTGTGTGTGCTGGAGTAACCCAGCTCAGAGGTACATAATATAATACTACAGCTTAAAATAAATCTGTGTTTTTAATTTAGCTGAAGGGTTTTTTACTGCCTATATGCATAAATGTATTTTGTAGCAATGATATCATCCCAAGGAAGAATTTTTAGATTGAAAATGAAGTTGTTTTTACTTATATGTTTGTTTCTAAAAATGCTCATAAAAATATCTATTTAGCTAGTCATGTCCTTTGTGAATATTCACAATTAATTATTTTGTTTGTATCACATATGATCATGAACAAAAAGTAGATATAAGCACTTAGGTACTTAATTTCACACTGCTTTATATTAAGTCCTTATCTTTGTATCCTAGGCAAAGGAAGAAGATACAGATAATTGATCAAGCAGAGGAATAAAAAGTCTGTTCTCACCCTGAGGGGCCAGTACAAAAAGAATATGAACAGGAAAGCATGCGATGTCTCACATTTGGTTCCACAAAATGTGCCGAAATAAATGAAGAAGTATGTGCACATGTTCCAGCATGTGAGAGAAAAGGCTTAAGGGTTTTATAAAATTTTAATTTTGATAAGAAGCAATGATATACTAGGTGTTGTGAAACTGCACAATAAAGATATAACTGTCATGAATCTTTATGCACCAAATAGTACTATGTCAAAGTAGATTTTTAAAGAATATAAATATAAAAAACAAACTGACGGATAAACATTAGAAGTAACAGAATAGACTTCCCTTAGTTATTGGCATGTTAAGTAAGCAAAACATAAATAATAAATGTGTATAAGAAATCTTATAAAAATATACTAATAAAACTTTTGATAAAATGAATTATTATAGATTTAAAATGCCTTACAGACACTAGCAGATATACTTTAAAGGAAACTAAGAAATACATTATGAACAAAGATTAATTCTAGATGTGCAAAGATGGTGCAGTATTAGAATATGTATCAATATAATTTCTCAAAACAATGGATTAAATAAGATACATATTAGAATTATATTAATAAATATAAAAAGGAATATTTAGCCCATATTCTTGATTTTTAAAAATGTTCAAATAAATAAGAAGGCTCAATTACAGTCAATAACAAACTTTAGAATGCACAGTATTGGCATTCCATTTTATAATTTCATCATAGTTTTCTTATTACTATTTCATGGTTTAAATTTTACTAAGTTTTTAGTTGTGGATTACATTAACGCTTTTTTACTTCCAAACTTTGCATACTTCTTCTCTGTTGTAATAATACCTCCCAGTGGACCTCCTGGTAGCTACTAGCTAGACATTCCCCAGATTAGAATTTCAGCTAAATATTTTTATTGTGCTTATTGGTCATTTATAGGTATTCTTTATTGAACTATTCACTCATACTTCCATCTCATTTTTAAAATAGGTATTGTAGTTTTCTTATTTAAAGAATCTATAAACGAGAGTAAGGATACAGACTAGTGTATACTGTAGCCTAAATTCCGATGAATTATGATATTCCCCCAAAATATTTAAATCAGAATCACTTATTGACCATTTGGTTTGCTTACTACTTCAATTATTATCTTTTTCTATTTTATGTTCTTTTATGCTCAAATAGTTTTACATAGAGAACTCATAGAGAATTTATATTTATTAAACATACAGTTGTGCGGGACACTATTCCTTAGAATTGTTTAAATATTTTTTTAATCAGAAATTTTCTCAACCGCCACGTCTCTTTTTATGCCATCACATAGCAAGACCGTATTAGTAATATTTACTTGAACTCTGACTATTAAATTACTGAAATTATGTGTCTATTTTAAAGTTGGTATTCCCAAATTTACCTAAAACTTTAGGCATTATAAAAAAAGAGATTATGAAAATGTAAGCATAAATTCATGTTATCAAATGAGCATGTGTGTGTATGTTGGGAGAGGTATTTGAGAGGACATAATTGCCAGTTGATCCACAAGCTGTACCTGGGCAATTGGAGGCTCCTCATCCCCTCCCCTGTCCTTGAAAGAATAAGGTATTGTTGAGATCCTCTGGACAATATACGTGCTTGAACCCTGTTAAAGCCTCTATATAAACTTTAAGATTCTGGTGGATGAGTACAGAGATCTACCCATCTTGTGGTTGCCCAAGACAAGCCTAAGTAAGTTTTCTTGCTTGTTAAATCTACCACCTACCAGTCTAGAGTGATCTGCCTTTTTCTTCAGTCTCTGTTTGCCTTCCATGTACAGAGCCAGTTTCTAATTTCACCCAGGAAGTTCCCAAGGTTCTAAACCAATAATTAGCAAGCCAGCCAGGAGGCAGAGAAAATAAGCAACATCACCACACATTTTACTATCAATCAGCGCCTGCATAGAGGTGGAAGGGGTGTGGGTAGTGGTCAGGAAACTCACTCCCTTATAGATTAGATTATTCTAGCCTGCAGAGAGGCTTGGCTCAACAATAGAAATTTCCTTGGGCATGCGAGACCCTAAAAATCTATAGAGCAGATATATCAAATTCTTAGGGAGCTGAGAATAATACAGGTCATCTATGTCTCTGTCTTTAAAGGCTTTGATCAGTCCACATTAACAGCAGGAATGAATAACAAGATACCCCAGTCTGTTCCCAGCACCTGGCATGCAACAGGGATGTCCAGCCTGAGCCCAGTTGTGAGAAAAGACATTTACTATGTTGAGCAGTCCACTGCTGATCTGGGGGAAACTGAAAAATCCCAAGAACAGGTACAGGCTATGGGAAAGATCCAAGACAGAGCATAAGAAGTCAAAAGTTATCTCAATTGGTGTATAAGTATCCTGGAAACAAATGTTATTTGACCTCATTGCTTCTGGGATCCCATCTGAACAGCTAGACCAACAACCCACTGTGGAAAGCCTTAAAAGCTGAACAAAAATTCAGACCTGCCCCTACTACTTCGAGTGCCCTGTTTGCTCCAGCAGAGGCCTCAGGGATACAGTCCTATTGGGGTGGGTGCCTCCTACATCCCAGGTATAGGATATAGGCCAAGTTCATCACCAAATGAGGGCCACTGGGGGCAATCTGAGGCCCCCTGTTGAGCTCACTATTCATTAGGCCTCCAGAAATAAACAAAAGCTGACTGACAGCATTGGTTAATACTGGATACAAGCATATGTAAACTTGAGAAGATTTTTGGCCTCTCAACACGATCAGCAGTGACAGAGAACATTTAGTATTTATGTATTCTGCATGCAAGTCCTTAATCAATATATGATTTGCAGATATTTTCTTCCAGTCTGTGGTTTGTCTTTTCAATTTCTTAAGGGTATCTTTTGAAGCACAAACTTTTTAATTTTGATAAATTCCAAGTTATCACTTTACTATATTATAGATTGTATTTTGAAGTCACACTAAGCACTCTTTACCCAATCCAAGGTTATTAAGGTTTTCTCCTTTTTTTATGTTTTACTGTCTTATCTCTTATATTCCTATCCATGATTTATCTTAATTTTTGTGTGTGATGTGAGGTAACGATATAAATGTATCTGTTTTGCATGTGAGTACCCACTTGTCCCAGAATTATTTGTTAAAATGACTATTGTCTCCTTACTTTTCTTGCCACCTTTGTTAAAAATTAGAAGACCTTAAATATCAAGATTTATTTCTAGACTCTCATGTTTGTTTCATTGTTTTCTATGTTTCTCCTTCTTCTAATACCACATTATTTTGAATATTTTGGCTATAGAATATGTTCTCAGATCAGATACTGTAAGTCCTCCAGTTTTAAAACGTTTTAGCTATTCTAGGTTTGAATTTGAATTTCCAAATAAATTTCATGATTAGTTTGTCAAATGCTACAAAAATTGCTTTTTATGTATTTTAACCATTAAACAGACTTTTAATCCCATGAGTCCAGATTTATCCAATTGCATAAATAATCAGAACAAATATATGTAACAATCACTCAATATGCTGGACATCAGGCAATGTAGAGCAGTAATCCCTGAGAGATGGGAAACAAATGAGGTAAATTCTTTGATTGCTCCCATATGACTGCCTGGAGAGAGTTTCCAAGTCACATAAGGTGAGGAGGAGGTAGTCAGCAAGAACCTGATGTACATCCTGAGTTGAGGAGATGGAGTTAGAGTCTAAGGAGGCCAAGAAAACTAATCATTGAAAGATAGAGTACTGAAGAGGAATAGCTCCACAAAGAGAATATTCCAGGTATCTACAGAGGGTGCTCTTTCAGTATTCAGTTGAGTTTTACTAAACTGCTTTTGAAAATGGGGAAGTTAAACATCTCTCTGACTGGTATCTAAATTTATAAGCCCTATTTGTAACTTGTATTGAAGTACAAAAGATACAACTAGTGGCAATACTTACATGAAATGAAAATATTAATTAGGAATCAAAAAATGCAAAAGAATGAAAGTACAACTTTATTTTTATGACTTTAGGAAATTTAGAAGATGGAAAAAAAAGGAAAGTATATAAATTTAGAAAACATTTCCCAAATCATCTGGACAACTAAAAATGCAAATAAATCAGTGACAAGAAAAGTATTTGTTATTAAATTTCCCACCATAAAAATTTACTACTTGTTAACCTTTGATGAATCCAGCTCTCTAAGAAATTTTTGTGAATGTATAACACATGCAGTGAAATTAACAGCCAATGATATATTAAATAACTAAATACAAAGTGATTTCAGTAGTTTCCTCTTGCCTTTTCCATTTTTTGGCTTCTGTAAAAGTAATATACTTATGTATTTTTGAAAATAAATTTGCAGCAATGCAAAACCGATTTTTGAACATTAAATTTTGTCCTAGCATTGCTTTATAAAGACACAATATCATTACCAGGATTTCATAAATGTTTTCATATATTAACTCATTAACCCTCCGACCGTGTCTGCAATCCTGAATATTTAATGTCCTGACATTACTTAGAAGTCTTTTTATTTTAATATGGGCAGCATAAAAATAGAAATGCTAGTATACATTACAAATTCTCATATTTTACAACCATTTTGACACTAAAGAAAATCTAGTAAAATAAATTCTAATTCATCCACGGACCCATTATGCAATTTAGATAAATGAGATCATAATGAGGAAGAAACTTAATTTAGATTTCTAACATGCTTTGTACAACAAAATAATAATATTGAAATTCATCAAAATTTCAGACCTAATTGCTGAAATATGAAAAATTTATAACTAAACAGAGTTGGATCTGTTTATACTTTTGAAATGGTTATGAATTTTTAAGAATCATAGTAAAACTATAATGGAAAAGCTGGATTTTTGAAAATTTTAAATAATAAAAATAATAAATAGAATGAAAAGGTAAATGGCAAACCAGGAAAACATAGCTACAATACCTGTGAAGGTCAATGAGTGAAACAATTTACTGAATAACTCATAAATCAATTATAAACTTAAATTTCCATTAATTTAGCAGAAAAAAAGTCTGGGTTAAAAAAAGCCAGTTTACAAAAAAAAATAAAAAATAAAAAATAAATAAAAGAAAAGAAAAGAAAAAAGAGAAGAAAAGAAAAGAAAGAAAAGAAAAGAAAAGAAAGAAAAGAAAAGAAAAGAAAGAAAAGAAAAAAAAAATTGCCTGGAAATCAAAAGCTTTGAATGTTCCAACTTCTTTTATTGTTGAAGTATATAATATATCACAATTAAGAACTCAAATGTCAACTTTGACAACTGACTGCTGGCAATGGTCTGGAGAAACTATCACTCTACGAAACTGTTTATGATGTGTTAATAGGTAACATGGACTCGCATGTGTTTAGAATATTCTTTTGCCCACCATTACTCCTTGCATTTTATTCTTTTTTTTTTTTAATTTGTTCTCCCTGAAATGTATCCTCAGGTGTTTTTTCAGCAAAGTTCTTTTTAGTGATAAACTCAGCCTTCGTTTAAAAATATCTTCATTTTAACCTCAAACTTGAATGGTCATTTGATTGAAATTTTTAGATAAATATCTTAAGTTTAAAGTTAAATTTCCTCAATAGTTTGACAACTAAAATCTCTGGACTCTTTCTTTTTTTCAACAGTTTATTATGAAGTTTTACCAGCACACGGTAATCTTGAAAGATTTGCACAAATGAATATGCTTACATCTATACCTAGATTCTACAAATCGCATATCTATCCATCCATTAGTCCATTTTTTTAACTTTAAAAAATATTTTTATTTAAGTATAGTTGGTATATAATATTATATTGATTATATTAGTTTCAGGTGTACAATATAGTGCTTTGATATTTTTATACCTTACAAAGTAATCACCCCACTAATTCTAGTAATCATCTTTTACCATGCAAACTTATCACAATACTATTGACTGTATTTTATTTCCCCTTTCACCCATCTCCCCATTCCCTCCCTTTTGGTAACTATCCCTTTGGTCTCTGTTTCTGTAAGTATGTTTTTGTTTTGTTTTGTTTCTTTGCTTGTTTTGGTTTTTTAGTGTCCTCATGTAAGTGAAACTGCGTGGTTTTTGTCTTTCACTTAGCATTATGTATGCTCTATATACACCTAATGTTGTCACATAGTAAAATTTCACTCTATTGCTGTGTAATATTCCATTATGTGTGCTTGTGTATGTTCACGTTTGTGGATAAATCTTCTTTATCCATTCATCTATTGATGGACATCTAGGTTGCTTCAATATTTTGGCTAATGTAAATAATTCTTCAATAAACATAAGTGTGCATATATCTCTTCAAAGAAGTGTTTTTTTTTTTCCCCCTTCGGGTAAATACCCAGTAGCAGCAAAAATAAACATAGAAAATAAACTATTTAACATCAGTCTGAATAATATCATTTTGGATACATCTCCTTGAGCAAGGGAAACAAGAGCAAAAATAAACAAAAACGAAATTTTATCAAATAAAAAAGCTTCTGCACAGTGAAGAAAACCTTCGACAAAACAAAAAGACAATCTAGTGAGTGGGAGAATATATGTGCAAATGATATATCTAATAAGGGTATGGTATCAAAAAAATATAAGAAACTCATATAACTCAATAACAAAAAGTAAATAGTCCAATCAAAAAATAGGCAGAGAACACAAAAAGACATTTCTCTAGAGAAGACATACGAATGGCCAACAGACACGAAGAGATGCGCAACATCACTAATTATCAGAGAAATGCAAATCAAAACCACAAGGAGATACCACCTCACACCAGTCAAATGGCTATTATCAAAAAGCCAATAAATAACCAAGTGTTGGCAAAGATGTAGAGGAAAGGGAACCCTTGTTGGTTGGCTGCAAACTGGTATGGCCTTTATGGAAAACAGTACAAAGATTCCTCAAAAAACTAAAAATAGATACATCATACAACCCAGCAAGTCCATCTTATTTTTGATACATTTTAAGTATATTACACATATTGGTACACTTCCTCTTATTTAAACATGCATACTATTATCTAAAACTCAACATTTATTTTCAGTATTTTCTTTTGACCCAAAATCTAATACAAGAAGATGCACAATTCTCAAGCATACAATTAATGAGTTTTGACAAATACACACACTTGTGGAACCCAATTCACTCTTTAGCCTCTGTTCTTGATACAAAACCTTTATTACTGGAGTTTTATCACTTGTTGATTTTATAATACCTTCTTTGACTTTGGTGTTTAGCCACGTCACTGCAATATGCTAAGAAATAGATTTATTAAGAATTCTTTAATTCACTAAACCTCAGGTTTAGTATCTTTTATAATTTGAGAAAATTCTCAGCCATTTTTCTCTTTAAATACTGCTCTCTATTTTTCTCTTTCTGGAACTCACCATAAATATATATATATATTTTTAAGTTTCTTAATGGCCATGGTTCTTGGGATCATTGTATACTCAATCTAGAACTCACACTACCTGTGGATATCCAGGTGGCAAATTAAATTTTCTATTACAATGATTAATAAGCATCTCAACTGTAAAATAAACAACATCAAACATCTATGTCATCCTGCACCCTGATTTCCCCCCAATATTTTCTATCTCAATAAAAAACAAATCCATCTTCTCAGATGCCTAAGTTAAAACTCTTAGAATCAACCTCAACTCCTCTATTTTTCTCAACTAAGTCACAAGCAAATCTGGTCAGCCATAATTTCAAACATATCCAGAATCATTAAAACTGACCTCCTTTCAACATTATCAATACAACTTCATCTCTTCCCTAGATTATACCTTCAATAATTTCATACCTGGTTAGCTGTTTTAATCATTGCCTTTCACAGTCTATTCTCAATATAAAGAAAAGCCACATCAAATCACAACACTGTTCAAAACACATTTACTTATTCTCACCTCACTATGAAGAATAAAAACCAGTCTATCAATTGGGCCACAGAGCCCATGTGTTACTTATCCCCCTTTTCCTCTCTGACTTTATCTCCTACCACTTTTTCCCTTGGCTACCACCATGTGTCAGCCACACTGACCTTCTTACTGATCTTTGAAAATGTCATGCATACTCCTCTCTTTCCATATGGCCCAGATGGACATTTGGCTTATTTTCTCACTTCCTTAGTTCTCTGCTTAAACATTATCATTTCAAAGCACTTCTTCTTCATTTCCATATATAAAACAGTCACCTCAGACTCATACTGAGACTTTTGCCTTAGCAATTCTCTCCTCACCAGTGCTCCACTTATCACCACAATTTATACATCAACTCGGCTGGGCCATGGAGCTCTAATGGTTGGTCAAACATTATTCTGGATGTTTCTGTGTGGGTATTTTTGGATAAGATTGACACTGAAATTGTTTAGTAAAGCAGATTGCCCTTCATAATGTGGGTGGGCCTCATCTAATTGGTAAATGCCTGAGTATAAAAAAGGCTGACCTCTGCTAAACAGACAGTCTTAGGACTTGAACTGAAACATCAGCCCTTGCCTGAATCTCCAGTCTGCCAGTCTACCCTGTGGATTTTGTACTTTCTAGCCTCCCTAATTGTGTGAATGAATTTTTTTTTTTAAATTATATATATAGAGAGATCCTATTTGTTCTGTTTCCCTGGAGAATCCTGACTAATATAACCATTCAAAACACAAAACATTCACTTGTTTATTTTGTCTCCCCCAACTCCACCACTAGAATGTAAGCTTCATTAGGGCAGGGAGTTTGTTTTGTTCACAGCTGTACCTCTGGGCTTACATTATTCTCCATCTTTCAGTACTGCATTCTAGATAATTTCTCTGATCTTCCTTCCATTTAACTAATACTTCCTCCAGCCATTTCTAATCTGATATTTGATTCATTTTTTTAAAAATTCTAACTATAGTTTTAAGATTGAAATCTCTAATTGGCTCAAAGTGTGTTGTCTTTTTCTTATATTTTCAACTTCTTTTACAATTCTAAGCATTTTAAATGTTTATTTTTCTAATTTCTATTTTGTATTTTCTTATCAGAAATTAATGGTGGCCTACTTCTGTTTTTTGTTTTATCTACTGGCTATTGTTCAGTAGATTATTTTCTTGGGTTTTCTAAATTTATTTTGAATGTGAGCTAATCCTTAGTGGATCCCTTTTTTAAATTTAGGAATTTCATGGGAATATTTTTCCTAAATTAATTTTCATTTGATTCTATCAATACAATGCTGGTATTAATTTTTTCATTCAAAGACTCAGGACCTATATAAATAGTATAAAATCTTAACTTAATCTTATGTAATGTCACAGTTTCTCTTTCCCCATAGTCACAGTCATAACAGAGAAATTTCATTTTCTTCTCCCTGCGCCTGTAGATGGAACATTTTCTTGAGGTAGTAATTCTTTCTAGCTTATCAAAGATGATCTCAGATCTGTTTCCCAGCTTTTTACAAGCTAAGACTTGATCTTCTCATCCCACATGCATTATACTTGAATTCCCTAACTTACTATGACCACACCATTAACTTCTCCCAAACCACTGCCATAACAGCCAGATCTTGAGGATTTGTTTGTGTACCTATGGTTTTAAGTTTTTTCCCAATTTCTAGCATTTATGGACATTTCTTTCTTTCCTGTAAGAGACTGAAAATAGTAACTTTACCCAGAATGAAAGGTATTTTAGAATGAAAATATTTTCAAGTTATGATACTATATTATCTTGCTGGATCCAGGTTTATATCTTTCTTCCATCATCTTTTTTTAAAAAAATTTGTCTCTCTGTATTTTAGTTGCAAAGTAGTCTGTCACAGTATTTTGTGTTATTTTAGTCTAGTCTTAGAATCTGTCTTTTTACTATTCAGTGTGATTTCTTGATATTTATGTTCATTACTTACACATAGGATTTATTTCCACTATCTTTTTTTATGTGCTTTCTGTTTACCATATGTACTCTCTGCTGCTTCCTTTTTAATTTTTTTTCTTTTCTTCTTGACTTAGAAATTGGATAGGTAAATTTTTCAAGCTTGTGGCTCTCTCGTGCAGAACACTAGATTCTCAGAATTTAGGGTAATTATTAGTTGAGTCCAATTTAAGTTCCTAGTTTGAGAATTTCTATAGTACCAGGTAAGATAGCAAATATTCAGCACAGATTCTGGGCTTTGATTTCTTATGGAATTTTTCTTTCTTTCCAGTACAAAAGAATTTTTTTTTGTCTCTCAGAAGGCTATTTTGCAAAGATTTCCTTTTTCTTCTTTCCCTGAAAGTATACCCTCCAGGTGTCCTGTCTTTCTTTAAACAAAAGGCTTAGTCCTAACTCCCCATAAACAAAAGGTCCAAGTCCTAACTTCTGCTCCTGTATGAAAATTAAAGCCAGATTCTCTAGGATTAAGACCTAATTCGGGGTTTAATAACCATCTACAAGGTCAATTTACACAGCCTCATACTAATATAGGGAGGATGCAGGAGCATTAAAAAATGTTAATCAAGCCACATTCAGAAACTGCAATGTGCTGATCAGCCCTGCAGCCAGGCCAGGAGGACACCTACAGAACAAAGGAATATTTCTGCTGGAATATTAACAACCCATTCCCCACATCTATGAAGGGGAAACAGGAACCAAGACTCATTACCTATGGCTAAACCATGAGGAACCTACGGATTTAAGGCTAGGAACTCCAGCAGGTCTTTCACTCTACATATTCTTACCTTTTCACACTATATACCCTTCCTCTTTCTTACTGTATGTATGTCCATATCAAAGGAAATAAGTTGACAAAGTCTTTTAAACAGTAATTCACAGGAACTAAAGAATGATAAATATACTGAATTCCCTGAACACTCAGCCCCCTACTTAACATCTTTCCAAGCTCCTCTTTGCTCTCTCTCTCTCTCTCTCTCTCTCTCAATCTCTCTCTCTCTCCATCTGAGAGGAGGCCACACTCTGTGGAGTGTTACCCCTTTTCTAATAAACTTTCCTTTTGACTCTAACTTTGGTGTATATGTTGAATTCTTTCTTCACTCTCCACCAAAGAGTCCTCATCTTCTCTCAGTGCAGGGCTTGGTCTCCCCATCGTTTTGGGAAATTTGCCCAGTCCTGCATCAATACTGGCTGAATGCTCTGTTTTCTAGTTCTTCCTTTGTTTCTGGCAAATGGAACTTCCCTTTTTTCTTGTATTATGTTTAAATATGCCATTCCTTCAATTTATGATTGGAAGTGCTCTAGATTTGCTTTGTCAGCATGTTGCCAGAACAAGAGAACCATTACGGTAAAATTAAAAACTTTATAAAAGAATATAATTTGTTTATAAAAATAACATAAATAATATTAATGATAAAATTATAAAATAAAATGTACAGATACTTTAAATAAGTTGAAATATTAATGCTTCTACAAGAAAAAAATGGCTAACATATATGAGAACTTATGTGCAAAAATTAATATGGCTAAAAAATAAATTTAAAAACTATATAGTTAAGTAATATTACAAAATACAAATTAAAATAAACTTTTGCTTTTCAATTCACATTAACAAAAATTAATTGATAATTATCAATACTGATGGATATTTTCTGAGATAGGCACTCATATACTGCCAGCTTATGTTTCAAATTAAAAGTGTATACCTTTGAGCTAATAATTCAGTTTTTAATATTCTCTCCTGAATATTTAACCAGATATTGATATACTTATATTTGCTATATAGCCAGCATTTTAAAATAAAATGAATATTTTTGAAATAAAATTTCAAAAATAAAATTTTAAAAGTAGAAAATACATACCACAACCTCCTTGGCTCTTTCAATGAGGGATCCTTAGGGATATATGTCCTCACTCCAAAGAATACGCTTTATAAACAAGAGGAAGCATTTTATTTATATAATGGTTAACTCGATAAATATATCAACATTACACACACAGGCTGATTTTGTTATTTGTAATATTGATTCCTATTACTGTAATCTTAATATGAGAATATTAAACAGCTGGAGTTTGGACTAGGCTTTGAAAAAAATGAAAAAAAAGAAAATAAAAAGAAAATTTTCATTTAGTTAGAGAAGGTGATTTCTTTACTCTCTTTCATTTTTTCCTTTTGATCTTTTAGTATAGTCCCAGGAATTTAAAAAGGCTGGGCGATAGCTTTACTATTTTGCAATCAAGACTTGATCTCATTCTGAGTAACATTATCCGAACATAAAAGTAATGATTTTCTTTTAAACATAAACTTTTCAAAGATTTTCTCTATACTTTCATGTGATTTTATTACAGCTAAGAGCTATGTTTCTCCTCTGCCCCCAAGAGAAACAAAATTTCTATTTTATGAAGTCAGCAGGGAACCAAACTCAATTTATAAAAATTAACTTCACAGGGAACTTTTCCTAAGATTAACAAATGCCACATTAGGAAATTATACTCTGGTAATCAAAGGCTCACTTGCAGAAACAAATTAACCCTCTAGCATTAAGAACTAAAAGAAAAAAAACTGAGAAAATGATTAATTATATTTAAAAAAAAAGGGCTCTTATCAGATCGATCACAATTTTGAGTGTAGAAAGATTGTGCTAAAAATCAGTGTGCAGGATTACCCTCTGAGGGTCCGAAAGGAAATATTATAACTTTTATTTGCATTTATTTCTCATCACACCTCATATATTTGTTTGTGTATATAGTTTAAGTGTAGATATTGTATTAGTATAATGCCACATGTATATGATATATGAATAAACATACATATGTTTGAGGGTACATGCTGAAAAATATTCTCCTGATGTGGGATCATGATCTAAATGTTTGAATACCACTCCAAGACATCTAGAAAAAAAATCATAGAGAAGCAATTTTATAAATATGGCAGTGCATTCAAGTAGCTATATCAACATATTGGCATTCTACCTATTGAAAAAAGATTGTATTACTTGAGAAAATATTCTGTATTAATTGACTAATTTTTTTGATATCTTATATTTTCTCATTGACTCTTGTGATGTTTTGTTCTATAGAAGATCTATAGAAGAATGTTAAAAGTAATCTTGTAATGTAAACAGGAATCTTAATGATTAAACTATCACAGTGGCAAATCATTTCACCATACAATAGCTTTTCCAAAAACTTTAAAGAACTTTTGTATTTTGCCTTGAAAATAACAATTTAAGAAGAAAACTAAGTAAAAAAGTCTTGCTTTTTAATCCTGCAAAATAATTTTCCTGTGTTATCAATCCATTTTATAACAAATTACAGACTGTTAATTTTATGCTTCATTGATTCTAAGGCACATATTTTTTATAAACATTTAACTTTTGAAGTTGCAGTGCCCTTTATAATTATGGCATCTTAAGATTGTTGTAGGCAAGTGGCTATCATGTAATTCTTTGGCATGAGCAAAAATGAAAAATGGTAACATCAAAACTTGCAAAAAATATCAACATCTTAGTTGAGAACTCTAAAGAGAAGAGTAGCATATTCTCTAAATTTGCCTCACCAACACTCTTGATGACTCAAACCATGTTTGAATAAACATGGACATGAAGATCATGGATTGGAAGGTAATTGAGGAAGATCAAACTCTAGAGGTGAAGAAGCTTCAGGAATGCTTTAACTCATTTATTTCACTTTTACTTTCTTTTGCATGCATATACAAGAGTGATATGTAATAAAAATCTACTTAAATAAGTATGAGTTCTTTAAATAAGTAGAAAATAACAATTTTAAGTGATAAGAAATCATTGTCTTTTAATTGGTAGCATATTTTCTTTCCTATTAGTACATAAAATGATGATTGTACAATAAACAGTATCTTAGATTTGTGAAATAGGGATACACCTACTGTAACACATATGCTCTAGGTAATAAGAGATAAAACAGTCTTGGCATTTGCTCTTCATTTTTTGTCTTTCTTTTGCTCTTTTCAGTTTCAGTTAATATATATTAATGTAAACCTCCCCATGCTGCTCTCTATATCTCTTTTTTTTGAGTACTATGGAGTAAAATAAGCATAAAAGAGTAAGCTATAAATAAGACCCCTGAGTTAAAAGGCAGAGATAAATACTATTAAAATCAGGCAATATATACACTTACATAATGAAAGCAATATCAAAACACCACAAAGTATTTTGAAACTGACAATAAACTACATTATAAGTGGTAATGTAAGGTGAAACAGTAAAAACAAAAGATTTGAAAATTAATATCATAAAATGAATGTGTACTGGTAGATAGCTATTGTTGCAGATATTAAGTGTATATGAATTGAATAACTTGTAACTGATGTGAATAGCAAGCTGCAAATTCTGGCATGCAAGTTTCCATCACTATTTAGGAAAATTAGTTTTAATGATTTTCTATCTCCCAACATTAAATCACTCAAAGTACAATATCATGCACAGTTTAAAAGCATCGAGAATGCCACTCAAATCATTAGCCATCTGTCCACCCTGGATACCACCAACATCTCCATCATTCCTGCACTCAGAGTATCTCTTCAGGTCCAGTAACTCTGTTGCTCCTTTGACACATTTGGGGTCCATACTCTTGGGCTGAGCTGTGAATACTTGGACTCTGAGCCTAGTAAGTTTAATATTCTTCATGGCCAACCACCAGATAATTTTTACTTCCATGATGCACAGCAAAGATGCTGGGCTCAGTACCCTGCTACTCATATTCTTCCCAGGCTGGGGGAGAAAACTTTGTTCTCTTTCTCATTTCTCTCAAATCAATCTCTTTTACCCCATCTCTTCTGGAACACTTAACAATCTCCAAATAGTTTTGGCTTTTACAATAGGCTAGAAAATCCTTAGATTTATAGACCCCGAATTATAAAAGGTCCCCACTAGCTGCTTAAAAGGAAGGGAGTGCTGGGAAAATCTAAGGATGACACACACCAATTGCAAATTATTGTGCTACATCCACGCCAGAATCTCATGGCTTCAGCCAAGATATTCCTGGGTAATTTTCAATTAATTACAACAATAACCAAGAAAAGTTCAGGTGAGGAGTATTTATCATGCATGAAATATACTTTTTCACAAATAATGCATTTGCCCAAGCCACAGAATGTACATAGGGATCAATATATTTATTATTGTAGAATCATAAAAATATTTTTAGTGAAAATTTCAAAGGAAGAAGTGCTTTGTTATGCATTGTCTAAATATGAATCCTGTCTTTTTAAGTCCTAAAAGTGAGTCTGTACTTTGCATCATTTTACCACAATAATTTTGGAATGAAACAACCAAGGGGAAATAGTGTGTTGTGAGGTTGTAGAGCACCCGTTTATGAGTTTGTTTATTCTGCAGAAATTTTACTGCTGCTCAAACTGACTGCTTCTTTAGTGCCTTAAATCACTCAGCATAATCTTTGGACTTGAGATCGAAACAATAAACTTCACTGAATTTACAAGCTCAGAAGAACAGGATTCAATAGGGCCTTTTATTATGACCGTATCCTGACAATGTTTTTCTGACTTTCATTGCTTCAGGTATTCGCAGGGGAGATGCCAAACAGTATACTGCTTTGAGTGTGGACTCTACCCCACTTTCAATCACATCAAATATTGAAAAAACAACTCAGATAGAAAAAGACAATATGAGAGATCTCTAAGGTGGGTGCAGAAAATAGCTCCACATGTTAACAGACACATTTCAAAAAAGGAAATGTAGGGCCATACTTCTAACTTTCTTACAGACACTTACTTGTCCATCAGAATTATTACTTGTCACTGGGCATTGATGGATCACATACACAACTGAGTTATATAAAGATATAAAACCTAGTATAAAGGAGACAGAACAGTATAATTTAGGCTGTTTTCTCAAATTTTATATGTCTATGAAGGAAAACTTAAAATCTTGCTTCCCATACAAAATTATTAATAATTATATATGAAAATATTTTTGAATTAATGTAATATAAACTGTACAATATACAATAAAAATGAAAAGAAACACTATATTCGATAAAAATAAATGCAAAAATATTTCTCATAATTTTCCTGGTCACTGGCTTTAGATCCAGCGAAACCTTAATTTGAGTTGTGATGCTATTTACAACCTGTGTGAATCTGGACAATTGTTGTAAACTCTCCTAGCTGCCTATGTGACCCCACAACAAATGGTCATATCATAATGATGATGGTGATGATATTTCAGGTTATTGTTGATTCCCAGGGATCAGAGAAACCTTGGCAGGACCAGCCTAAACACAACCACAGCTGCACAACCAAGGGGTTTTCCTGTCTCAATGTGAATAACTCTATTGAGAAGGAAATCATTATTTCCTAATTCTTTTGCTTTTGGCAAACTGCATAGGTTGGCACACAGAGTAATTAATTTCTCCTCTTCTTCATAAGTATTTGTACCAATAGATGCTAAAATTTTGGTTCTGGGGAGTAAGGCAAGAAGTTACTGTCAGGTTCTTTAACCCCTTTGAAATAAAATTAATAAAGGAAAAAGAAAATGCTTTACTAAAACTGCATATCAGTTTGCAGAGATTTGACATCTTTATGTTGAGTGTTTTAATCTATGAACAAAATATGTCTCCCTATATATTTAGACCTTTCATTTCTTTAATCAGAATTTTGTAGTTTACAGAATAAAGATCTTATACATATCTTTTTAGATTTTTACTTAAGTTATCATGTTTTTGTTTCTTGTGGAGATTTTTTGCAATTAAATGGTACTGTATTTTAATTTTGGATTCAACATGTTCATGGCTAGACCATAAAAATACAGTTGATTTGTATGTTGATTTTTGTATCCTGAGACTTTGCTGAACTAATCTGTTAGTTCTAGAAGAGTTTGTTAATACAATATTCTGTAATCATGCCAACTGCAAATCAAGGTAGTTTTATTTTTTTTCTCTCCAACCTGTATGTCATTTATTTTATATTCTTATTTTATGGTGCTGGCTAGAATTTCCAGTAGTATGCTGAATAGAAATGGTAAGAGCAAATATTTTTGCCTTTTTTTTTCTAATCTTAGAGGAAAAGCATTGAGTCTTTCACTATAAACTATGATGTTAACTATAAGGGTTTTTTGTAGCTATGTTATCAAATTCAGGAAGTTGATTTCTATTCAGTTTTCTAAGAGTTTTTGTCATTAATGTGTGTTGAATTTTGTCAAATGCTCTTTATCATCAACTGAGAAGATCATGTTGTTTTTCTTTTTGGCCTGTTTATACAGTGGATTTCACTGATTGATTTTAAAATATTTAAACAACCTTGCTTCACTAGGCTAAAGAACACTGGGTCATAGTGTACAATTTTTTCTATAAATTGCCAAGTTATATTTCTAATGTTTTGTTAGAGTTGTTTGCATCATTTTTCATGAGGGATATTGGTCTGCAGTTTCTTTCTTTCTTTCTTTCTTTCTTTCTTTCTTTCTTTCTTTCTTTCTTTCTTTCTTTCT
>CM053506.1:48380337-48618882 GCA_028627145.1 Eidolon dupreanum | reverse complement strand
TTAGAAACTGGACTCTGTAATTCCATGTTGCTTAAACCTTAAAAAAGATGTTAATAGACTGCATTTTTTTCTTTTACTTAGCTTTCAGCCACATAATGTATCCCAAATCATTGACAAATAAATTTTTACTACATAACCAAAAGGTCTTCCTTAGATATCAAAAAACAAAATTCTTTCCCTGGTTCTTAAGAGGGTAATTCAAAGTCCTCCATATTTCCAGTTGAAGAAAATAAAGAAACTCTAATCACTCCAAATTCATATTACTTTAACTAATTTGTTTCTTAAAATTGGAAATTTTTAATGTGATAGGACAAAACACAGTTGTTATTATAAGACCTAGTCCCTCTCCCTTGTGTGCCTGGACATAAGTTCAGCTCCATGATTTTCAAACTGAATGTCCTTCAATAATTCATGTAAACTTAGAACCTTAATTTCCAAATCATATAATAAAGACAAAATTTTATGTTTTGAAAAGATGCTATGAATATAAAATAAACTATTGGATCTGAAAATGCTTTGTCAAGTGGAACATGATACAAACCCAGTTATTTTTGTCTCCCTTATCATTATGGACCACTCTTTTGCTACTAATTATTGCTAGCATTATTCAATGCATCTTCACACCTGAAAGTACCTTCAAGACTATGCTAAAATATAACCATTTCTGTTTAGCCTTCCTCAGCACCTAAAGGGATAATTAAGTTACCATCTTCTCTGTTTCAATAGCATGTTAAATGATCACTATTATGATTCTTGGTTCATTGCAATCGTAGTAGAATTAGTAATCATAAAAGTAATGTAACAGTAGCAATATGAGTAGTAGGAATAGCAACAGTAGTAATATTATTTACTAAGTGCATCTAAGGTAATGCACCAAGTACACATTTCAGCTTCATAATAATTTGATAAAGATAGTGTGTTTTTATATAAGGAAATAAGTTTTGGAAAGATCAACAAGCAGCTAAGGCTCACAGCTCTTAATTTCATGTATCAGTTAGTTACTGCTGTATAACAGCCCACTATAACATTTGGAAGCTTTAACAACAACCATTCTTTTAGCTTACAATTCTGTCACTTGAAAATTTTTCCCAAGGGCTAGGAGATTCTTCTGGTTTCCTAATTCTGTGGTAAACTTCATCTTGTCTGTTCAGGACTGCACCTATTTCTAAAAACTGACTGATTTTCAGTTGGATTATCTTGGCTTTTCTCAACATGTGTCTCATCCTCTAGGTGTCCAGGCATGGTCACATGGTGTGAACAGGGGATTAGAATGAATAAAAAAAGGAAGATCCAAGCAGAAGGTTGCAATATTCTTAAAACATAGACTTAGAACCAGCACCCTATCATTTCTACCACATTCTATTTGTTGAAGAAAGTCACAAGGCCATTCCAGAGTCAGAGTGGGAAGGAATTAGATAGTTATAAGACAAAAAAGCATGGATATAGAGACAACATTAATTAAGACTATCAATACAATAAAACTGCTACAACCTAGATCATGCTGCTTCCCTAGTTTTTTATTTTGTGTCTTATTTACATATTAGATTAGAAATCTCTTTAGGAACAAGGACCACTTAATAGGATCCTAGCACTCAATTTCCTTTTTCGGGCATTTATTTAATGTTTTAACTTATGTGTGTAAAAGGGAAACTGCACTTGATCTGACATATAAGGATAATTGAAGAATATAGGTCTATTAATTTGACTAACTTTTACTGAGCTACTACTATGTGCTAGGCAAATCTTTTTAAAGATGACTTCTGAATTTATGTAGCATGATCATGGTATTTATTGAAAAGTTCATAAACACATTTCCAAGCTCAGAATTTGTGTATGTGTTTAAAGATAGGGAAAAAGTTTTGGGTATTGTTAAAATTCTCAAAGCACAGCTATTTAAATTCTGAGAGATTCAGAGAAGCTTTGTCTCACATCATTAATCAACAGTCATGAAAATCCATGAGAAAATATTAGTAAAAAGATTTGCTTTTTATAATATTTTTTATCGTCTTCCATCCCAAACCAACTAATCTGTATAGAAAAACTCCAAATAAACATAAATAATATCAGTCTATAAGTAAACTTTACAAGAAATCCTTTAGGGCTAATTTTGGAATTCAAAGATTTAATACTCAATAAGAGAAGTCTTGTGACAAACACTAAAATAACATTTTCATAGTTAAAATGAACATTGAAAATTATATAAATTTCAAACCTATTTAGTAAAAATCTATTATGTACAGAATACTGTTGTGTATATATTGTAGGGTATGATGGACATTTTTCTTAACTGAAAGATTCCATATTCTATTGGGATTAATAAAATGCACATAATCATAAAATTTTAGTAAGTATTTAGGAACTACCATGTATGCTCAGGATATTTTCAATAAGGAATAATACACTTTACAAACATTTTCTCCCTGATATTTATACCTCTGCTCTTTTGTTTGTGAAATATAAATATGGCAACAGGCATAGAAGGAAACATTGTAAAAGACAAATTAATCAAATTTGTGAAAATGAATTACCATTCCAGGTACTCAAAGAGCATATAGCAAACATTCATTCAGTCATAACTGAAATACTTTTCAAATATTCTATGGTTTAAAAGACTAAAATAGCAGGATCAAAAATCTTTAGCACAATTTTTGCCTTCTATTGTATTCATTCTTAATTTATATTATTACAAGGAAGCCCTCATTCTCTCTGTAGCCTATGTAATTTTGCTTCTAACATCAGTCTTGTCTTTCCTCTGAAGACTCTCCCTACCCTCATTAAGTAGAAAATAAGATTATTATTATTAACTTCAGAGCTTGTAATAGACTTTGGCTTCTTTTATATCATTATCATTCATTAGCAGTACCTTCTCCTCCCTTATGTTCTTACTGTTCCATATTTCTTACTGCCTTTGGTGTGCTCTCTCTACTGTTTCCTTGGTTTTTAACAGCAGAAGCAACATTTAGTGACCTACCCTGATGTTGACATTCAGTTACTGCCTCCATTAAAGACAGACTAATTAGAGTGGGGCATGTGTTGGATTAGAATTAATGAAAGGGAGTACAAGAATCAAAGCAGGCATTGATTGTCTGAAGCTCTGAAATACAAGTTCACCCTTACATTTTGGAAGTCTAGGTTATGATTATTGACCAAGTTATGCATTAGTAGTACTTTTGTATCTGAAATCAGTGACTAGATCCATTGTAATTAGCATGTCTGTGTGTATGCATACACACATATATGTACACACATGTGTATGTTGGAGCTTGTTTGATTTCTCTTTTGAAAAGAATTGCATGTGAGTGAACATAAGAAGACTCCATTAGTGGGAAGCCACAACAATGCTAAAGATAAGGGAACATCAGATTGCTTACTATCAGGCTCTTTATTTTGATTCACTTCATCTAATTTTTTAAAACACTAAGGACTCTTTAACTTACAAGTCTTTCTAATAGAAATACTTGATAAGGGTCCTTCCTGCCATCTTCCCTTCATAATCAATACTTACCCTATCTCTACCTATACCCCATATCAGTTCATAGAACTTACCTTTCAATGCCTAGAACATCCATCAACATTAAGGAGTACTCCATCCTCTTAGGTATGAACTCACTCAAGAAGTTAGTGTACATTCAGCATGCCCTTCAGATTTCTTAACTTGTATTGCTTATAGGATCTGTGTATTAGCTCTGTCCATTCTATCCATCTACCAACAAGCAATGGGCTACATAGTGAAATGACTTATACAAAAGAGATGATCAATTAACATTTGAAAGATGAGGTTGTGGAAATTAAATTAATCTAAAGATTATACTTTTTTTAAAGAAGAGAAGAGTAAAGCTGTGTTAAGGTAATGCTTCTAAAAGTTTGATTTTCATAGGAATCAGCTGAGGAACTTGTTAGAATGCATAGTCTGACTCAATACGTCTGGTGCAGGGCCAGAGATTTTGGATTTTTAATATGGTCCTAGGTACTACTGCTGCTGCTGCTGCTGGTTGTATGCAAACCATATTTTGAGTAGCAAGATGTTAGACGCTTTGGTAACTTGGTCAAACAAATCAACATATTAAAGTATATTTTTCCCTCTATTCTCCATGGTTTTGTTGTAAAGAGATATTATACTTTCAAATGATGTACAAGAATATCTCAATCACTCCCAAGCCCTAGAGTGAGTTTCCCAAAATTCAAGTTTTCATAAATAATAGGGTAGCTTAAGAACTTAAATTAAAATACTGTGCAGAAGGAAAAATAGAAATTAAACCTACGAGAATTTTTTTCTTTATAATTTTATTACATTCATTAAAAGAAAAAAAGAATAGCATAGTAAATAGGAAGAAAATAAATTGTATCCACACATCTTAATTAGTAATAATAACTTCTATAAGATAAGTGCTATTTATTTTTATCTCAAGATGACTTCCTGTGATGTTGATAATGTTTTAAATTTGATGTGATAGTGATGATGTTACTAAGGAAGGAAGACAGAGGGTGGAATTTTTTTAAGAGAAAGTTCTGAGAACTATGTTTCTCCCTGAATGCATGGATCTACGAGCTCTTTGGGAGCTCAGTGCTTTTTTACCCCTCTGAATGGAAAGCAAAGTCACTTTTTTGAATGACCCTTTACACCTTCTTATCAATTGTGTCAAATCACTCCAGGTTGTATTAAGACTTGTTAAGACTGTGTTTATGTACTTTCAAAAAGTATTATCTTTGAGTACCAGTCTGTAATGAATTGATTTTCACAAAAAACTTTACTTCCTGTAGTATGTTCTGTATCAGGCAGCCTAATAGGCAAAAAGAATTTATGTGAGATGATACAACTATAGGCAGGTATTTTGCGCCCAAGCTGTCTGTAGTGTGAGTGTTGCCTCTTTTACTGTTTAGTTCTGAAATTTAAAGTTCCCAATAGTAAGGAGAAACATTATTATAGTAATGTTTTCAGTTGGTCATTGTTATCTTCAAATATCATTTTCTGTCACCTTATTTCCTTACCTCTACTTCCTAAACCAAACTAACCTGTATTTCTCCTCTTTCACCCCTGATTTAGTTTACTTGTGTCCTTTCTCTTTCTCCTTTAGTGAGTCTAGCCTGGGGATTGCCAATCTTATTAAACTTCTCAGAGAACCAGCTCTTTGTTACTTTTATTTTTTCTATTGTTTGTTGTCATTGTTGTTGTTTTCAATTTCATTTAATTCTGCTCTAATTTTGATTACTTCTTTCCTTCTGCTGACTTTAGACTTCATTTGTTCTTTCTTTTCTGTTTTTTTAAGATGACACATTAGGTTGTTTATTTGTTCTTGTTTTTGAAGGTAGGCCTGTAATGATATGAACTTTCCTCTTATGATCATTTTTGCCATGTCCCACAAGTTTTGATATGTTATACTATCATTATCATTCATTTCTATGTATCTCTTGATCTCTCTTTTTATTTCTTCTCTGACCCAGTTATTCTTCAGTAGTTTGTTGTTTAATCTCCATGAGTTTGTGGTTCTTCCCACTTTCTTTTTACCATTGATCTCCAGCTTCAAAGCATTATGATCAGAGAATACAGTTGGTATGATTTCAACCCACTTATATTTGTTGAAGCTATCTCTGTGTCCCAGTATGTGGTCAATTCTTAAGAATGTTCCATGTGCACGAGAGAAGAATGTATAAGCAGCTGTTTTGGGATAGAAGGCTCTGTATATGTCAATTATGTCCAGTTAGATTAATGTGTCATTTAAGGATGTTATTTCCTTATTGATTTTCTGTTTGGGTGATCTGTCTATATCCGACAGTAGGGTATTTAGGTCTCCTACTACGATAGTGTTTTGGTCTGTTTCTCCTTTTAGTTCTGTTAATAATTGCTTTACATATTTTGGGGCTCCCTGATTGGGAGCATAGATATTAATAAGTGTTATGTCTTCTTGGTGCATGATTCGATTCCCTTTATCATTATGAAGTGTCTCTCAGTATCTTTCTTTACCATTTTTATTTTGAAGTCTATTTTGTCCAATATTAGTACCGCTACTCCTGCTTTTCTCAGAATGCCATTTGCTTGAAATATCATTTTCTACCCTTTCATTTTGAGTCTATATTTGTCTTGGAGCTGAGATGTGTCTCCTGGAGACAGCATATGGTTGTGTTTTGTTTTTTGATCCATTCTGCAACTCTGTGCTTTTTTCTTGGTGAGTTCAGTCCATTTACATTTAGGGTGATTATTGAAATATGAGGTTTTCCTATACATATTTTATGTTCTGCTTTCTGCTATCTCAATGTTTTCCTGCTTCCTTGTTTTTGTGTTTCAGTTTATTATTATTGTTATTTTGGTTGGGTTTTGTGGGTTTTCCCTCTGGTCTTTCTTGTTCTATGTTATATACTTCAGTTCTGAATCTTTGGCGTGTAGTTACTATTACAAATATGAAAAGAATAGTTATATATATATTAGTCCATTTTCTTCTACATGTGCCTTATCTCCATTCTCCTTTGTGAATTTGGATCTTTGAATCCTCCCCTTTTCAGTCATTGTTGCCTCAATTTGTCTCTATGTATGCTGAACATTCATTACAATCTTGCTATAGCAAATCTTTTCTTATTATTTAAGCTTATAATGTCCTATTCTTAGCAAGGATTGCAGTCTTCTGCTTCTATCTGCCCGCTAGTCACCTTACTCTTAGTTATGTACTTTTTTTTGTCATTTAGTTTTAGGTGAGCTGACCCCTTTCAGTATTTCCTGTAATGCAGGCCTTGTGGTAGAGAATTCCCTCAATTTTTGCATGTCTTGAAAAGTTTTTATTTCTCCTTCATATCTAAAGGAGAGCTTAGCTAGACACATTATTCTAGGCTGGTAGTTGCTTTTATTTAATAGTTTGAATATTTGATTCCACTCCTTTCTGGCTTGTAAGGTTTGTGCTGAGAAGTCCGACAATAATTGAATGCATTTTCCTTTATAGGTTACCATCTTCTTTTCCCTAGCTGCCCTGAGAATTCTTTCTTTGTCATTGATTTTTGATAACTTTAATACAGTATGTCTTGGAGAAGGCCTTTTTGGGTTGAGATCATTGGGTGTTCTTTTGACTTCTTGAATTCCAAGTTCCAGCTCATTCCTTAGATTTGGGTAATTCTCTTCAACTCTTTTATTTTTGTCTGAAAATGCTTTCTAATCCCTGCTCCTTTTCCTCCTCTTTGAGAAAGCCTATTATTTTTATGTTTCTTCTCTTGATGGTATCAGCTACTTCTTGAATTTCTCTTTCATTATTTTTCATTTTTTGGTTTCTCTCTTCTACCTTCTGATTTATTTCTAGATTTCTGTTTTTGATATCACTGATCCTTTCCTCCATTTGGTCGACTCTATTTCCCAAGCTTGTTATTTCATTTTTCACCTTTTTCAGTGTGTTCTTCATCTCCAGAAGTTCTATTTGGTTATTTTTGAGGGTTTCAATTCCTGAAATTATTGATAGGAATTGTTTTGGAACTCAGAGAGTTTCTTCAGAAGTACCATCCAAAATTCTCTGTCATTTAAGTTGCATATTTCTGTCTTTAAGCTTTTCTTCTGGAGATTTTTCTCTTTCTTTCTAAGCTGCCTTGTCACCTTAGTTGTTCATGGTGTTTAATGGATTATTATCCACCTTGGGCATTAATAGAAGTATATTCTACTTTTTTTTTTTTACTAGCAGATTTATTACATAAATGTCTCTCTTTAGGCTGTTGCAAAGAAAGCATTTTTCTTTTGGTTTCCAGTATGTGGCATGTAAGCCTCTTGGAGCCCTGCTTGATATAAAGTTTAAATAATTCCTTTTTTTCCTAATAGATATTCAATCATGCTTGCTACCTTCAGTCTCAGTCCCTGTCAGTGTTAGTGATAGTTTCGGTAGTATTTGTTCAGATTCCGCTGGGGCTTCATGGTGTTCAGTCTTGGAGGCTATGGAGGGAGAGGCCTTTTGGGTTGGGAGATAGCGGCTGTGGCTGAGCCTCGCATTTTGTAATCCTGGCTGGTAATAATCAACTGTTGCTTCTCTGCCATCCCAGTTTTTCTACTATCCCCACTTCTCTGCTTTCTGCCCTGATGCCTGGGCACTGCTGCTAGCCACGTGGAGCTCACAGATTTCTCAGACATGGCTGTTCAGAAAACTCGTGCACCTTCTCCCCTCTCCCTCCTCCTGCAGGGAGCTCCAGCTGTGAGAAGCAGCTTCTTTGTTTCTCTCAGTCTACCATCTGACTCCTGGGGTTCTGACCTGTAGTAACTCTTACGCGCAGACCCCACGTTTAGACATGATGGTGTGAAGTTTGTGTGTTTTTTGTTGAGTTTTAGATGTTCAGCTCATTGTTGTTTCAAGGGGAGAGATCTGGGCACGTCTCTTACTCCGCCATGTTTCTGACATCACTCCTTCAGATTAGATAATTTTTTATGATCTATCTTCATATTCATTGATTCTCAGCTCTATTCTGCTACTAAGCCTATTTAGTGAATTTCTCATTCAGATATTGCATTTTTTATATATAGAAATTGCATGTGGTTCTTTCTATATAGTTTATATATTTTAATTCCATGAAAATATGTTTTCCTTTACATCACTGATTATATCCTAACAGCTACTTTTAAATCCTTTTCTTCTGATTCCATCTGAGTCATCTCACAGTTGAATTCTGTTGAATGTTTTTTTCTTCTCTCTCTCTTGATTGACACTGGTTTACATTTTCCTATATTTTGTAATTATAGGTCATATTCTAGACATTGAAATATTGTGTTGTGGAGACTGAATTCTAGTAAATTCTTCAAAAAATGTTATTTTTGTTTGTTCACTTAACAGCCAATTAATTTATATAGACTTCAATTGCAAACATCTATTCATCAGCAGTTCAAATCTGATTTTATTTCTTTATCTTAAGTTGGGCTACTTGTGTTCTTGTCTAGTAACCAAGGTCATGAGTCAGCAAGAGATTTGGGGAGAGCAAACACAGCATTTGGGCATCTCTCTCTCTCTCTCACTTCCATTTTTCCATCCTCGCTTTCCAGCTGCTATGTTGTTCTAATTTCTGTCCTCTAGAAAAACTATTGGGGTTTTAGCTATCCCATGCTGTACCAACCATGGACAACGTTCAAGCTAGAAGCTATGAAAATGGAAACACTGTCCTGTGCAGTTCCCTCTTTCCAAGTGTTTACTCACTTCCAGAAACTTCTGCTTTTATTTATCCTCAAGTGCCTTCAGATAACTGATTTTTAAAGATTTTTTTAAATAGAATTTTTAGATCAATAAAGGGATTGATTTTTAGGATCCAAAACAGTAATAGAACTTAAATTTATTATATACTTGGTTCTATATGTTATACAAATCTATCTTTAATAATACAGAAATTTAGACCACTTGGTGCTTCCAAAATAAAACATAAAATGTTTAGCATTGGCTTAGTGGTTAGACACAGGTATTAGAATGTGGAAATCTGGTAATCTTTGGTATACTATTACATAAATAGGAAGACAAACCATACAAGCATGCCAAACTCTAAAGGAAGTGTGGCTAAAAGTAAGAATTTCAGTGGATATCTAGGTTCATAGCCACTTTAGAAAAACTCTTAAATGAAGCGACAAGCTCAGGCAAAACTCATCTCAAACTGAATCAGTTATAAGAAGCAATTTATAAATGGAATGGTCATATGATTTATCATCCAAATCAGGTTATATTCATGAGTGAAAAAAAAAACCACTATTCGTAATTAATTGAGATAACAGGCATTAACAGCCAATATCTGGTACACACTGGTGTATATAGACACTAACTTTGAAGAGACATTCTTAGAAGTAGATAAAATTGTAGCATCAATTGTTTTTCTAACATTTTTTATTGATATTCTTCTGTCAGAAATGGGAGGCAGTCCAGTAACAGAGATCAGATTAAGAGGATCCTCCTGACCCAACCTATTTCATCTATCTTCATCATGAAATTAAGAAAAGAGAAATAGGCAATCCACGGAGGACAGTAATTTTATATTAAATGAGTCTTCAGTCTTAAGAATCATATCTAGATGAGATTGTCAGTTCTTATTATTTACGTGTAGAATTGACTAGAAGCAGAACAGAAGTTGGCTAAATTTTGAGATGATATTGTCAAAGAGTCATAAATTGACCAACAAAGAATTATGGTTTTTCTACCTCTAGTGAAACATTGAATCCCCAGACTTATGCAAGGTTGTGATTTCATGGATTTTATGATTTAGTTATATTTATTTGCTTAACAGAGTTTCATAGTCAGGATTTTGATCAAACATAATTATAATTCTGAGCTAAATCCAACTACTGAGAGTGGGACTTTTTTTTGTAGCTAAAGGTAAACTTTTAGGACAATTTAAATTTGTTTAGTCACAGATATTAGCCCCTTTATCCCATTAAATTAACATTATTTAGAAACAGATGATACTTCCTATTAATATAGTAATATGATATTAAAATCTTAAAAAAGAAAACATTTTAAACTCCCTAAAGAAAGATATATTAGAGATCATAAACATAGAACATCTAATAATTTAGATAGAATTTTATAAATTAATGATAAGAGTAATGGAAAGGAAACACTGACAAATAGAAGTTGTTGAGTTTTCTTTTTCATAAAATTTTTTATATGACTATTTTCATGGCCATTGTAACCATTATTTATCTTTTAATATACATAAATTTAGAATTGAGCTAAAATTCAAGGCTATTAAATATAGATGTATATAAAGACCTAACTTATAAAAGATAATTGAGAAAGTCAATAAACATAGTCAAATTAGTATCAAGAAAAGTCATTGAGACTTTTAAACTTGACCTTAAATTTTTGTGGGTACATATTTTTATAATATTGTTAGGGATTTATAAGAATTTAGGCACAAAAGAATTTAATCATGTTATTAACATATATTAAGCTGCAATTTTGTATGTAAATAACCTTTAGATAGATGTCACTGCCTTTATAAGTAACTTTCAGTCAGTTTTAATCTATGCCCAGAATTTTCTCCCACACTGACCTCCAGACATCTGTATCCCCTTGCATACTCTGCATCTCCATTTAGACATCCAACAGGCATTTCAAATTCAACTTTCCAAAAATAAAACCCTCGATTACCCTCTCCTTAATCTTAAAACTGATCAGTTCCCTGTATGCCCCACTATTATAATGTTCAGTTAAACCTCCTGGCTCAAACCTTAAAAATATACCCTACTCTACACTGCTCCCATTTTAAGCCAAGTTGCTATCATTTCTCAACTGAACTAGCACAATTACCTCATAAGTGTTCTCACTGTTGTATCGTTACAAGCATACAGTCATCTTTTGTTAAAGCAATGAAAGTGAACATTTTGAAATCCTGACATAGAAAAAAAAATCCAATACCCTCATTATCACCCATAAGATACCACACCAAGTGTCTGTCCCCTGCCAAGGTATCCATTTGAGCCTGTTTGCTGGATAGTTTCTGTGGCCATTTTACACACACATATAGACCTCCAACTAGAACTTTGTGTGAACATTGAAGATAATGATACCCCACACACCACGATGATATAAAAAGATTTATTACATAACGAAGACTTCGTTATATTGAGAGCAAAACAGGCCTCTCAATCTGTTCAAAAATGGTTTGAGAGAGAAAGAAAGGGTAACTGGTAGGTTCTTATAGTGGTTAGGGGTTAGGGCTGGGCTAAAGGTTAATATGTAGTCAAAGCTTTATGTGGTTTGAACCTTCTACTCAGACATAGTACATATACTGTTCTCTCTGCCTGGTATACTCCCACATATAAAAACTGCATATCATAGTTTTTGCCAGATATACGCGTTAGGTCCAGGAGGGCCCTATCCATACCAACCCCTTTCCCCAGTGTGGAAAACAGACTCCTCCTTTACCCTTGTGTGGGAACCAGACCTTGCATCTAGATTGGCAACATTACATGTTCACCTCCCACTTCACTGGACTCTCCTCCCTTCCCTGCCAATTTGCCTACTTGAAAATATTATCACCAGAAAAAGCCTGCCTCAAGCTCCATAGAAGTTTCAGGTACCCTCACGTTCAGGCTTGATGCCATCTTTGGCTCAGCCAGGCTATCACTCTTCTACAATAAATCTTGCTTAACCTCTTTGGCTTTGTGCTTTCCTCCTTTGCCAAACCTAACAATATGGAATGATGTAAGGAGTCAATAACTGGAAGCTATTTTCCAGGTCATATCATAATGGACCATGGAATTCAAGTAAATAGTGGCAAAAGAAAGCCAGAAGATTTTACCGAACTGTAAAAAAGTAGTGAAGTCACTGATTGGCGGTCTCAGTGATACTGAAGTAAACGCTATTTGAGCAAATAAGATTGAAGAATAGGAATATAATCCCTGGGAAATGGCTATTGAAAAGAGTGTCTGAAATACAATGAGAAACTTTGATGCCTATGAGGATATCAAGGTTCAAAGAAACTTGAGCCATACTATTACATATTTCATCTTCTTGGATGATGTAGCTGCTGACAATAAAAGCAGAAGCTGGGGTAGAGAGAAATACTGTGAACAATACATTAAAATCCTCAATTAATGTAGAAAATTAATCAGAGGTTGGTCATCAAATAGAGGAAGAGGGCGGGAATGCTGTAGACAGGTGACTTGTGCTTCAATCTAGATGTTATTACCACAAGAAGTCTCTAAATTATGCATCAGAATCTATTGATGAACTTAACTAGAATGGAATGTTTTTTAAATTAGCTAATATTAGTAGGTATATTTGTGGAAAATCATACACATTTTAAGACCATCTTTTAGAAGTTGTAATACATTATCACTGTATTGTGGAGATACTAACTATTATTGCCAGGGCTTAGCTTCTCTGAGAAAAGGAGAAAAGGAGAATTTATTTACAGTGAAGGGAAGGAGGCCCAAAGATTAGAAGACCTGTAAATGGTCATACAGGTAGCAAAGGCTCAAAGGGGAAATTTCCTAGCTTTAGGTTTTCTTAATAATTCACTTCCATCCCCTTGTCCACAACTATTAGCATCTTATAGCCTGTCAGCTATGTCATAAAACCCAAATGAAAATCACAATTCTGTATGCCTTTTAATTGTATTTGTAATGGAAATATCATTCCCATAGAAGTGTATTATTATTTGCTAAATAATAATAGAATAGGATTATGTTCATCTTTCATCAACCTTAAAAAATTAAATATGTCGATTCCTTTGAAGCCCACTTGCATCCCATACCCTCTTCCACAAAGGTAACTACTTCCTCAAACTTTTTGAACTAATCTATTCGATATTTATATAGTTTATCATATATGAAAATATACCTAAATAACACATTATTTTCCATTATTTTAAATTTTTATACAAATGAAATCATTTTATGTATCTCATCTAATTAAGAGGTATGTTTCACTCAATATTAAACATTTTTTGAGATTCATCCATATTGGTACATGTTTTGGTTCACTCAGTTTCACTGTTGAGAAAAAAACAAAGAGAATATAATTTACATATGTATAATGTATATGCACACACATACGTTTTCATTGCTGATGAACACATTTGTGTTGTATTATGTTTTTATTATTACTGATAACATTGATAGAAATATGTGTGTATAGATTTAGATATAGATATAGATTATAGGTATAGATACAGATAGATACAGATAGATAGATAGATATAGATAGATATAGCTATAGATATATAGTTATAGACATAAATGATATAGATATAGATGATATAGATATAGATATAGATAGATATATATTAGATATAGATAGATATACAGATATAAATATAGAGATGTAGACAGAGATAGATATAGATACAGATACAGATACAGATAGATAGATATCAATATAGATAGAGATAGAGATGATAGAGATATAGATATATATCCTGGAGCTACAATTTCTGTATATTATAGAAATTCTGAGTTTTAGGTTATCTGCCATTAAAATTCCATGTTGACTTGTATACATTTTTTAACCTTTATAAAAAATTTTCTTGTAGAAAAGCAAAACCTTACAAGTTTGTCATAAGAAATGAGTGACCTGTTTGTAACTGATATTTAGCATAGTAGCTGATGTTTAGAATCCCACAATAAATATTCCACAACCAAAACACATTTTCCCTTATAAAAATTTGAATTTCTTACACCTAACTAAATCCTGGCATAGAGAAGATATTCAGTATAAATACTGATTTAAATAAAATGATGGACCGTATATCTGTAGGCATTTATTCATACACCCTACCTCTCTTCTAACCTTCACAGATTATGAACGTGCCCACATCAACAACAGATTTCACTTCCGAGTAAAAGATTGCAATTTTGGCCTACCAAGCTCCATTGGGAGAAATAAAAGTTTTATCGTCATCCAAACATGATTTCCTTCAGTTAGGCTCCTCAAAAGATAACCTTCAAGTCTCTCAGGAAAGAAACTGTCTAAAATACCTGCATTATGATTGAAAATTTACACACGGGTTTAATGCTTTAGCTCTCAGCTCAGGAGATCAGATTTTTAAATCCCAGGTATCCCTTTAGACATATAAATGTGACTTTTCTATTCATTAGGAAAGCAAAGGAGGAAAAAGGGTGAGTTCTAAACTGACTCCATTTAATGGGCTACCACCTAAAAATGGTGAGTGAAAAAGTGAACCCTCGCAGGTCAGTATTGAATGAATGAACAGCAGCTAGTAAAAGATTACAAGCAATTTTCATGAGATTTAAAGTAAGCTAGTGAACTACAACATGACAGAGGCTGAAAGTGAAAGTAAATGAGGCTGTACATCAATGGAGATTTTGTTTTCAGCAGCTATGAACCTTAAGATGATTAACAAGACAAGAAATGTAGATTCTAGGGGCTCTTTAGAATAATCTAGGGCAAACAAAGTGATGAACAAGTAGAAGATGGGAACAGTTAAAACTGGGATGAAAGTGGGGAGAGAGTTCAGTGTCAATGTGTATTAGAAAAACTAACTCAATTACAAAACCAATGGACATGACTTAAGGGAATGCTTTGCCTTCTCAGGTTTGCACCCACCCCATTCATTCTTCCTGCCCAGGCTACAGAATCAAATCTAACCCAAGGTCATGACTCAGCCTCCTGCACTTCTGCATTACTCCCCCTGGCCTAGCCTTGTCAATGGTGCCTACTTCATGCCCTGCCTTGCATACATGAACTACATCAAGCCTCAGCCAGACCCCACAGTCTACACTGGCAATTTACTAGATGCCAATTCCCTAGCTGTTATTCAAGTCATATCTCTATATTTGATTTTTTCCTCATGAAACTCCATTCTCTAAAATAAAACTTCCTAATACTCAACTTGAGCTGTTTTCAATTGGTAAGTTTGCCAACAAGACTTCCTCTAAGCACATCCAGCTAGGCCTACTCTCCTTATATTTATCTGACTCCTGTGAAGGAGTTATAGTTCCATATTTTAGCTCCTCTTCTCTTTCCTCCATCTTGCTACAGTTTACCCAGAAATCAGGATGTAAAGCAGTGTGCCAATTCTAATCTAGACCTGATTCAAACTGCCTATTTGCCCATCACTAAAAGCATTATAGGTAATCTTCAGATACTCTGTATCAAACCACAGTTTCCTATATTTTGTTCAGGCCACCATATCTATAACTCATATACAGAAAGACTGACCAATCAACAGAACAGTCAGGCCAAACAACTTGGGTGACTGATAGTTTTCATAGCAAAGGAAATCATCCTTACAGTATTCTAATAGGAGCTTCTCTAATCTCCTATAGAGCCCAACCTAGCCTTGTATTCCTTCCCTTCTGAGTTCTAAGTGTCCTGCTTCTACCCTCTGAAGTTCAAACCACCTCCAAGAACCATACCCTGAAACAGAAACAAATTTACCTCATTCCTAGGTCCCTTAATCTCTTCATGTTCAGGGCCGATGCACTCAGGACTGGTCACCCTGATCCATTGGAGCTGGGTGTAGCTATTCATTCACACTCAAAATGGGCAAAGGAAAAGCTATTCAGATCTTTTCTCAATACAGTCTATTTCTAAAGATGCCAAGATGGTGATAGATGGAATTTACCCAGTCAGTAAAGATCCAGAGATACCTCTACTTGCACTTGCCTCTGCATTACTAAAGACACCCTCTTTCACTAGTTGGGGTCCCTGAATCAGTTTATTTCACAGCCCAGCATTTTTAAATGTATGGTCTCTGGCCCACCTCCATCAGAATCAGCTGAGGGACTGTGATAATGCAGATGTTCAGGTCCCAACCCAGACTGATTCAGACACTCTGGAGCTGGACTTTGCAAATATGCATTATTAACAAGATCTGCAGGGGATCCTGATGTACACTAAGTGTTTAGAGCCACTTCTCATACCCTTAGTGGGAACTGCAGCTGAGTACCATGAAATGGGGAGTTATCCCAAAGTGGTAATGTCAGTCAGAAGGCTAGGGTATGATTATGCATGTTTTTAACATTGTTTTTAACAATGTTTTTAACATTCAGTAGGAAATAGTATGCTTTCCAAAGAAGTTTGAGAAACACCTTAAAATATTACTGCTGAGGTCCTACCTAGACTGCAAATGGGTACATGTGCTGAGATCAGACAGGTAAATCCAGACCTTAGCACGGATGTCTGTTTAGTGAGGGAAGAGACTCACAGAAGCTGATCAGAGTGTCCTGTGTAGTCAAAGTACCTCCCTGAGTGAACACAATGCCGTCTTTATGGAGTCACTCTGTGCCCTTAAAGGAGCATGTAACTGAGGGAGAGAAGACTACTTGCTGTGTGGAGTGAGCAACCAAAAGCCTGTTGCCAGGGCACCACCTAAAAGCCTCAAGCTGAGTCATTTTCCCTTCTGGCAGACTCCTTGAATGTTTATGTCACTAAGGGAATAAGAGAGTAAAGACAGTAAATACTCCTCTCCAGAGGAGTAAGCAAGTCATTTTATGTACCTCATCTAATTAAGATGTATTTTTTAACTCTATATTAAACATTTTTTGAAATTCATCCATATTGGTACATGCTACTTTGGTTCACTCATGTATACTGTTGCAAAAAAACAAAAAACAAAGAGAATATAATTTACACATATATAATATATATACACATATTCTATTTATAGCATTCTGTTTTTAGTAGTGGTATTTCCATTTATATAATATAGTAATTCTCAATCACTGAAAATGTCAATGTAGCAACATAGAAAACGTGGCATTCCTATGCGTGACGTTAAATTAATACTGGCAGCAAGTTGCATTTTTTTTCTAAACAAGAAAAGGGTTAAAAAGCAAGAACACTCAAATTTCTAAAATTAGAAATGAAAAGGGGGACATTGCTATTGATCTTTCAGAAATAAAGAGAATTATAAAGGAATACTATACATAATTGTATGACAAATTAAATAATTTAAGTGAACTATATAAATTCATAGAAAGATACAAACTACAGAAACTGACCCCAAAAATAGAGATTATAGATAGACTTAGTACAAGTAAAGAGATTAAATTAGTAATCGAAACACAACCCACAAAGGAAAACCCAGACCCAGATGATTTCACTGGTGAATTCTACCAAACATGCAAAACAGAGCTAATAGGAATTTTTCACAAACTCTTCTAAAAAAAGAGTTCCATGAGACCAGTATTACCCTGTTACCAAGATCAGATAAAGACATCCCAATAAAGAAAATCACAGGCAAATAACTTTATGAACATAGACACAAAAATCACCAATAAGATATCAATAAAGCAAATTCTTCAAGATTTAAAAAAAAATTAAGTACCATAACAATGGGCTTTATTCAGGGATGTAAGGTTGGTTTAACATTCAGAGATTAATTAATATAATATACCATATCGGTAGATTTAAGACAAAAACCACATAATTATTTCATAGATACCAAAAAAGCATTTGACAAATTCCAGCACACTTTAATGATAAAATTACACAGGAAACTAAGAACAGAAGAGAAATATCTCGCCATGATAAAGAGCACCCATGAACACCCCATAGATAGCATCAAACTTGATGGTAAAAAACTGAATACTTTCCTTCAAAATCAGAAATACATAAAGATGTATTCTTCTGACACTTTTATGCAACATTGTACTTGAAAGAAATTTTAAAAGTTCTAAATAAGTGAAAAGATCTTAATTTCTAGAATTGGAAAACCATATTGTGAAAATGGAAGTATTCCTTAAATTAATCTACAGATTTAACACAACACTATCAAAACTCTCAGCTGGTATCTTTGCACAAATTGACAAATTTATCTTAAAATTCATATGGAAATGCAAGGGACCCAGAATAGCCACAACAATTTCAAAAAGAACAAAGTTGGAAAACTCATACTTCCTAATATCAAAACTTACTAGAAAGCTATATAATAATCAAGACATAAAGATAGAGGGGTGATGTCAGAAGCATGGTGGTGTGATGGGTCCTTTTTACCTCTCTCCTTGAAATTACAAACGATTGAACAGTTATAACCCAACAAGGATTTCCAGCCTAACACACAAACACTTCTGAGAGATCTGCACATGGAAACATCTGAAGGTAGGCAAATGTGGACAAATGGGAGGAGAGAAGGAAGAAGAGTAGAGTAGGGTGCAATGGAAACAGTGGGAGTTCACTGCAGGACTCAGGAAGAGGGGAGAAATCAGGTCTCTGTGTGCACTCTCTGTAGCCCCGAGCACTCCTGCCTGAGTGATCAGCATATACCACAACTAAACCCAATGGTCCATGGGGCAGAGATCAGAATACAGAAGTGCAACATCTGTGGTCTAGCAGCTGCCACTGTCAGGCAGAAAACAAAAATAACGATCCTGGCCACTTCTTTCCACCCTTCCAGAACTCGTTTCCCTGCAACCTTCGAGAGCTAGCAGCAGGCCTCAGAAAATACTGTATCAGTGAGTGTCAGACTACAAAGCAGAATATCTACAACCCCAAAAACTGAAGAGACAACTTTTGAGTGGCAGATGTATACAGACTGCAGCTAATCTCAGTGACAGGAGCGGAGATACAGAGGTGAGGCAGCTGAGGTCTGACAATCACCATTAGTAGGAGGAAAATAAAGAGGCACATGCACCAGCAGCCTCCCCCAACCCACCTTGAACCTACCCATTAAGGTTGATCCTAGCATAGGCACCTGGGACACCACAGGCAGTCAGTGCAACACTGGGGCAGCATCAAGCCTTCAGGGGCTTGGAACCACATCGCCCACCACATTCTCCAACAAGGGTGGAGCCCTGAGACCGAGGTAACCTGGTCACAGAGAAGACAGTCACATCCCCAAAGAATAAAGGGCTATTTTTCCCCAGCAGAGAACAAGGAGGCCTGGGCAGTGCAGGAGGCTTGTACTCCATCTACTAGAAAGCAAAATAAAAATCTGTTCTTATCAGCCTGCTAAGGAGAGACATCACTTTTTAACAATAATATGATGATGATAATGATGATGATGATGATGATGATGATGATGATGATGATGATGGAGGAGGAGGAGGAGGAGGAGAAGAAGAAGAAGAAGAGCTTATTCTCATAAATACCTATGAGGAGAAATAATTCATGGAATACCACAAACAACCAAGGTAACAAGGCAGCTCAGAAATAAAATACAATATCTCCAGGATATAACTTAAAGACATAGAAATATGTGATTAAAATGACAGAGAATTCAAGATTGCAGTTCTAAAAAAACACAAACGATGCAAGAGAACTTGGATAGGCATTTTAATGAACTCAGAGATAAAATCAACAAACAAAAAGAAAACTTTACCAAAGAGATTGAAACTTTAAAAAAGAAACCAAATAGAAATTCTAGAGCTGAAGAACTCACTAAAAGAAATGAAGAATGAAATAGTGAGCTTAGAAAATAAAGCTGACCAGCTGGAGGAAAGAATTAGTGATATCGAAGACAGAAATCTGGAAATAACACAAATGGAAGAAGAAAGAAATGAGAGAGAAAAAAAAGAAAGAACCATGTGACTCCAACGGAAAGAGCAATATAAGAATGATGGATATACCAGAGGGAAAAGGGAGGGAGAAGGGAACAGAGAGTCTATTGAAACAAATAGTCAACGAGAACTTCCCAAACCTATGGAAAGAACTGGATCCTCAAATCCAAAAAGGAAACAGAAAACCTAATTATCTCCATTTAAGAAGACTTCTCAGGCACATTGTAATTAAACAGACAAAAATTAATGACAATGAAACATTACCAAGGCAGCCAGAAAAAGACAGTAATTTACAAAGAAAATCCCATTAGATTATCATCGAATTTTTAAGCAGAAACTCTACAAGCTAGGAGGGAATGGGCTCAAAATTCAAACCATTGAAAGAGAAATTACCATCCAAGAATAATATTTCCAGCAAGATTCTTCTTCATACATAAAAAAGAAACAATCACCATTCTACACATACAGAAGCTCAGGAAATTTTCCACCACAAGGTCTGCACTACAGGAAATACTAAAGGGGGTTATTCTACCTGAAAGAAAAAGATAAAAAAGATACAAAACTAAAAGTAAGATGACTAGCAAACAGACAGAAACAGGAAATTGTCACTCTTAATCAGAATAGAGTATTATATACTTAACTATTACATAATGGTTAAAGGAGGTAAAAACATTTTTTAAAAAGAAGACAATAGCTACTGCAACTCAGATATAAACTCACAACGCAAATAGGAACAATTTGTGACAAAAAGAAAAAACGAAAAAGGGCAGAGGTAAAGGTCTAAATTTGTACAGTGGAATGGAGAAAAGACACATGCAAAAGAAAATGACTACTGTATATATGAAACTTTCTTTTACATAAACTTAATGATAACCACACACAGAGAAAATTCAGAATTGAGACATATAAATTTTTTAAAAAAAGATGGAAGAGAGGAAAAAATCATAGAATACCACTAAACTAAAATAACAGACAAAAATATGAGAGCAAAGAAATAATATGAGACACTAAGCAACCAGAAAACAAAAGATAAAATGGCTATAGGAAATCCTCATATATCTATAATCACCCAAAATTTAAATGGACCAAACTCACCAATAAAAAGGCACAGAGTAGCAGATTAGATCAAAAAATAAAACTCAACCATATACTGTCCTCAAGAGACACAGCTTAGCTGCAAAGATAAATATAGATTCAAAGTGAAAGGGTGGAAAATGATACTTCAAGCAAATGTCAACCTGAGAAAAGCAGGTATAGCCATACTTATATCTTATATTATTATATTTCATAATAACAAAGGAGACAATACAGCAAGAAAACATAACACTTATCAATATATATGCTCCCAATCGAGGAGCACTAAAATATATAAAGCAACTACTAATGGAACTAATGGGAGAAACTGACAAAAATACAAATATAGTAAGGGTCCTAAATACTCCACTGACAGCTATGGATAGATCATCCAAACAGAAAATCAGTAAGGAAATATTACCTTTAAATGACACATTAAACCAATTGGACATAATCAGCATTTACAGAGCCTCTTTTCCCAAAACACCAGATTACACATTCTTCTCTAGTGCACATGGAACATTCTCAGAAATAGACCATCTGTTGAGACACAAAACTAGCCTCAACAAATTCAAGAAGATCGAATTCACACCAAGCATATTCTCTGACCACAATGCTTTGAAACTGGACATCAACTACAGAAAGAAAGTGGGAATAAACACAAATGTGTGGAGATTAAACAACATGCTACCAAATGGGTCAAGAGAGAAATAAAAGGAAAGATCAAAAGATATATGGAAATAAATGAGAATGAAAATACAACATATCAAAACTTCTAGAATACAGTAAAATGGTAATAAAAAGAAAGTTCATATCATTACAAGCCTATTTTAGGAAACAAGAAAAATTCCAAATAAACAACCTAACATTACATCATAAAGAAATAAAAAGAAAAGAACAAAAGAAGCCCAAAGTCAGCAGAGGGAAGAAAATAAAAATTAGAACTAAATTAAATGAAATTGAGAACAAATAGACAATAGAAAAAATTAATGCAACAAAGAGCTGGGTCTTTGAAAACATCAATAAAATTAGCAACCCTTGGCTAAACTCAAAAAAGGAAAAAGAGAAAAGATATAAATAAAATCAGAAATGAAAGAGAAGTTACAACAGATACCACAGAAATGCAAAGGATCATACAAAAACACTGTGAAAGACTATATGCCATCAAACTCGATAACCTAAAAGAAATGGACAAATTCTTAGAAATATACAACCTTTTTAGACTGAATCACAAAGAAATGGAAAATCTAAATAGACCAATCAACACTACAGAGGTTGAAAAAAATCATCAAAAACCTCCCCAAAAATAAAAGTCCAAGACCAAATTGCTTCACTTGTGAATTCTAGCATACATTCAAAGATGATTTAATACCTATCCTTCTCAAACTCTTCAAAAAATTACAGAGGCAATACTTCCTAACTCATTTAACGAGGCCAGCATTACCCTGATACCAAAACTTAGTAAAGATAACACACAAAAAAAGAAAAATACAGACCAGTATCCCTGATGAGAACAGATGCAAAAATTCTGAACAAAATACTAGCAAATTGAGTACAACAATATATTTAAAAGATTATACATTACATTCAAATGAGTTTCATTCCAAGGGCACAAAGATTGTTCTACATTGGTCAATGGGATATATCACATAAACAAAATAAAGGATAAAAATCATATGATCATATCAGTAGATGCAGAAAAAAACATTTAACTAGATAACAGCATCCAGTTACAATTGAAACAGTTCATAAAATAGGTATAGAAGGAAAAATACCTCAACATAATAAAGTCCATATATGACAAACCCTCAGCTGACATCATACTTAATGGTGAAAAACTGAAAGCTTTCTCCTTAGATCAGGAACAAGGCAAAAATGCCTAGTCTAACCACTCTTATTTAATATAGTATTAGAAGTTCTCGCTAGAGCAATCAGATAAGAGAAAGAAATAAATGGCATACAAACTGGGAATGAAGTAGTAAATTGTCACTTTTTGCAGATGACATGATTCTATATACAGAAAACACTAAAGATTCTACCAAAAAAACTATTAGAAACAATAAACAAATACAGTAAATTTGTAGGATACAAAAGCAATGTACAAAACTCCATGGTGCTCCTATGTACAAAGAATTAAATTTCAGAAAAAGAAATGAAAAAAACCTTTTTTTGCAATTGCAACAAAAAGAATAAAATACCTAGGAATAAACTTAACAAAGGATGTGAAAAATCTATATATCCTGAAAACTATAAGACATTATTAAAAGAAATTGAAAAAGACAGAAAGAAATGCAAAGATGCTCCATGTTCATGGATTGGAAGAATTAACATAGTTAAAATGGTCTTATTGCCCAAAGCGATATATAGATTTAATGCAATTCCCATCAAGATTCCAACAGCATTTTTTAAAGAAATAAAAAAAAAATAGATCAGATTTGTATGGAATCACAAAAAACCCCAACAGCCACAGCAATTCTGAGATAAAACAAGGCCAGAGGTATCATACTACCTGACTTCAAATTATTGTACAAAGTGACAATAATCAAAAAAGCATGATATTGCTAGAAAAACAGACACATAGACTAATGAAACAGAATTGAGAGCTCAGAAATAAACCCACCTATATGTGGGCAAAAATTTCCAACAAAGGAGCCAAAAACATACAATGGAGAAAGGAAAGCCTCTTCAATAAATGATGCTGGGAAAATTGGAAAGCCACATGCAAAAGAATGAAACAAGACTGTTATCTGTCACCATATACCAAAGTTAACTCAAAATGGATCAAAGACCTAAATATAAGACCTAAAATAATAAATTGCAAAGAAGAAAACATGGGTACTAAAATCAGTGACCTTGGTTTTAGAGAGGATTTTATAAATCTAATCTTAAAGGTCAGGGAAGTAAAAGCAAAAATAAATGAATGAGATTGTATCAAACTAAAAAGCTTCTGCACGGCAAATGAAACCATCAACAAAACAAAGAGGCAACCAACTGAATGGGAGAATATATTTGTATGTGGAGGGCCATTTGGCCCAGGCCAGGTGCTGTTGTTCTTTGAGTGGGAACTTGTTTTGGTGGAACGAGCTGGATCTTGAGAGCATGGGCCCTGGGGCTGAGGGGGAGGTTTCAGGATGTGCTGACTTGGTGTATACATTTGTAGCTAACAAACATCCTTGTTCCTGAGTATATAAGCATGTGAAAAAATAAACTCAGGGTCTAGTCTCCGAGCTCGTCCCTCTCGACCCCATCTGTGTGTTTTTCTTCTTCTTCTTTTCTTTTCCCGTCCTTCGTTACAGGAGGCCCTGATTCGACTGTCGGCTGGCTCCAACATTTGTAAATATCTTAGAAGAAGGGGCTAATGTCCAAAATATGTAAAGAACTCATACAACTCAACAGCAAAAAAACAAACAACTCAAACAATGGACAGAGGACCTGAACAGATACTTCTCCCACAAAGACATGCAAATGGCCAACAGACATATGTGAAGATGCTCAACTTTACTAGCTATTAGAGATATGCAACGAGATACCACCTCATAACAAGATAAGTAACAACAAATGTTGGAGAGGTTGCAGGGGCAAGGAACCCTCATATACTACTAGTGGGAATGTAAATTGATACAGCCAGTATAGAAAACAGTACGGAGGTTCCTCAAAAAATTGAGACTAAAGTTACCATATAACCTGATTCAGCAATCCTTCTTCTGGATATCTACCCCCAAAATTTGAAAACATTTATCTGTAAAGATATATACACTTTGATGTTTATTGCAGCACTATTCACAGTGGCCAAGACGTGGAAACAACTGAAGTGTCCATCAATAGATGATTGTATAAAGAAGATGTGGTACATATATACAATGGAATATTACTCAGCCTTAAGAAAGGATGAAATACTGCCATTTGTGACAACATGGATGGATCTTGAGATTAGTATGCTAAGTGAAATGTCAGACAGAAAAAGTTAAGGTATAAATCTTCATGAACCAGGATCTGATAATAAATCCTTACATATGACACCAAAAGCAAAGGCAACCAAAGAAAAACTAAATTGGACTTTATCAAAATTAAAAAACTTTTGTGCTTTAAAAGTCATCATAAAGAAAAAATCCTACAAAATATTGGCAAACACCACATCTGATAAGGAAGTTATATCTAGAATATATAGAGAATGTTTACAGCTCAACAATAAAAAGAATTTGAATAGACATTTCTCTAACAAGATATGCAAATGGTCAATAAAAAAATGAAAAGGAAAAGATGTTCAACATCTTTAGCCATCAGGGATGTGCCAATCAAAACCACGATGAGATACCAATTTACAACCACTTTGATGGCTAGAATCAAAAAGTCAGATAATAACATGTATTGGTGAAGAGTTGGAGAAATTAGACCCCTCATACATTGCTGGTGGGAATGCAAAATGGTCTGCCACTTTGGAAAACAGTCTTATAGTTCATCAAGTTAAACATAAATTTCCCATATCATCTAGCAATTCCACTCCTAGGTTTATATGCAAGAAAAATGAAAACAGGTGTCTACACAAAAACTTGTACACAAAATGTTCATAAAAGCAAAGAACACAAATTTATATCAACTGATAAATAGGTAAGTATGGTATATCTATAGAATAGATATTGTTCAGGAATGAAAAATAAATGAGGATGTGATTCCATGGTGTAGTGGTTAGCACGTCTGCTTTACATGCAGAAGGTCCTGGGTTCATGTCCCAGTGGTGCCACTGTTCATGGTCTATGGCTATGCCACACTGAACAAGCCCGATGTCGGATTTCGGAAGCTAAGCAGGGTTGGGCCTAGTTAGTAGTTGGATGAAGACCACCTAGGAAGACTAGGTGCTGTAGGCATAAATAATAATAAAAATAAATAAATAAATAATAAACAAATAAATGAAATACTGATACATACTCCGACGTGGACAAACCTCGAGATCATTATGCTAAGTGAAAAAAATAGTAACAAAGGATCACATATTGTATGATTCAGTTCATATAAAAATTTCAGATGTATCCATAGAGACATAACGTAGAATAGTGGTTTCCTAGAGCTAGGAAAGATGTGGTCGGTGGGGAAAGGGAAGTATTGGCTAGAAGGTACAGGGTTTCTTTGGGGACTAATGAAAATGTTCTGTAATTCATTGTGGAGATGGTAACACAATTCCGGGGCTATACTAAAAATTTTTTGAATTGTACACTTTATATAAAATTGTATTTTATCTTTACAAACTCTTGCAAAGAAACAAAAACAAAAACAAGAAATTGGTAGGGTGACAGACACTGCCTTTTAAGGAAATGTCTGGATGTTGTCTCCTTCAACACTACATCTGGTCCCTGAAAGTTAATTTCTCTGAAGTGTCTGTTTCCAGGGGTTCAGACTCTTTCTTTTTCTTTTTTTTTATTTTTTATGAACTTGATCTTCTTATTATTTTTTTTAATTTTTCAATTACCAGTTTATTTAGTTTCAACTCTGCATATTCCCTGGGAGGAGGGGCAGCCTTGCTCCAGACTACTTAAGAACCTCTCTGAAAGAGTAGGTAGCCCTACCCCTTACCTCTTCTGTTCTCCTCTCCAGCCCTCCTGACTTAACCATGATGCCCACCTTCCTCTTCCCGACAGGAAATGGTTGTGGGTTGGGGACAACATTTGTCAAAACCCATAGAACTACATATAAAACACAAAGAATAAACCCCAGTGTAAACTATGGACTATAGTAAATAATGTATTATTTTTTGGTTTATTAATTTTAATAAATACATCACTCTAATGATATTAATAATAAAGAAAACTAATGGGGGATAGGGCGGGAATATGGAACTCTATGTACTATCTGCTCAATTATTCTGTAAATCTAAAACTGTACTAAAAAAAATAAAGTCTTTAATTATTTTTTAAAAAACAAGTACCTAACAAGTCATCTTAAAGGTGTCCTGACTCAGCCAACCTCACCTGACAGTGCAGTTTACAATCATTAAAAGAGAGACAGTATAATGCAAGAATATTGTCAAGAGAAAGACACAGAGCTTCTCATAATATTATCTGTCAAGGCAGATCAAGACCTGCAACAGGAGTAAGATCATTTTGAAGCAAGTGACAAGATGAACCATTAGGATTAAGAGCTGGAGGCCTGTATAAAGGCAGTCAAAGTCCTTGAAGAAAAGCTGGAAAGAACCTTTTCTTCATCTCAGAGCCAGATCTGTCCCTTGACTGACACGCATGTCCATTGTTGAGAATACAGAAAGCTGAATGAAACTTCATCATCTCCAGACAGAATGTGTGGACCTGAGATGAAGAATAGTAGAAATAGAGATGGAACCAGAGCTTCTAGAGGCAGATCCTCATGCATCTGACAATCCAAAAGAGCATCTGTCAGTGAGCATTTGCTCCCCTAAACATAAGATGCAGTTTTGTCTGAGATGGGAAGTCCTCACTCCCCTTCCCTATATCTCCCTTGGCTGCCAGGCTTTCACCCTCTTCCTTTCCATTCTTAAATCCAGTGACTCCAAATGAGAAGTTAATACTAAGTAGATGTCCATTCCTGCCAATTCTTTTAGGATATCTTGATGAATGCCCCTGCAACCTGATTTCCCCGTGTAGAGTCTCAAGTCACAGCTAGTGAGCAGATCTTGGAAAATGGAGACAAGAATGAGAAGACTAGCTAAATTCCAAGCCCTGTATCCCAGAGAAGTCCCAGGGACAAAGCTCAGAAAAACTTCAAATAGATGCAGGAAATGCATATATTATTGCACATTTTCAAAATTGCGCAGGTTGAGTTTTTGTCACCCAGGAGTAGTGATGCTTCTGAACAGCTACAGCATGTACATCCAAAGATATGTTTCCCAACCATTCAGCATTAATTTGATAAGGGTTTCCAATATCACTGAGGAAGACAAACAAAAATCAAATGCCAGAAGAAAAATTGAACAAATGTAATTACAGAGGTTTAAAGAAAAATCTATGACCCAAGAATCCAATAGCCAACTATATTATATTGCTATATTCTGATTACTTTTAAGACAACAAGAATATATTTTATATATAAAAAGGGATATAAATATTCTACTAACATTCCTCCCTTTACAAAGTTATACTGAGAGATTAATCAAAATAAGAGCACAAGTAGGTGAGAGTTCTAGGAATAAGAGAACTAGAATGCACATAAAGAAAAGGCACACATTAATTTAAGGGTAAATGTAGCTATAACTACGAGTAAAAAAAATGTCTTTGTCAAAATAATTTGTGAGTAAGTGGAACATAACAAAAAGTAAATAAATTTAATAATAATAAACTGGGTCTAAAATCACCTAATCATTGAGAAGAAGTGAAGATGAATTTGGAAAAAGTAGAATTAAAAACAGGAACCCATGAAAATAAAGAGACCAAAAATAAAAAGAAGAGAGAGGGAAAAAATACATACTATATAGGGGAGGCACCTAAAAGTGGCGTAGATGACAGAGGCTTTATTCATCTCTCTTGCGACTACCTCAAAGTCGGGACGGAAACACGGGGGAAAAAGCAAGCAAAGCTGCCTGGGATCTAGATGAACAGAAACACTACAACTAGTGAGAGAAATAATTACTCAACCTGCAATGGTAGAAGGTAGGAGAGGGCGAAGATGCAAGGCTGCCCAGTCCCAAGTGGCTGAGTGGGACAGAGGCTGAGGCAGTGGCAGGTGCAGATGCCTCTTAATGGGCCATGTCCACAAGCGGACTTTCCCAGTGACAGACCTGCTCGCTCTGAGCACCAGCGCCAGGTAGACTGCTCAGGGGGCACCAGGGATTTATAGGAGGACACTGAGTTGTAGAAGTGAGGGCCAGATGTGAGGCTTTTTCCCAGGCAGAAGTGCTGGCAGTGTCCATTGTTCCTCTATTAAGTCCTCTTCCCTCCCACTGTGTGGACTATAGCAGTGTCACCATAGCTGAGACATCATCAAACTGGATAACAGAGGTCGCTCAGTCCAGAGGATTCCCTGAAACTCTGCCACCCCAACTTGTGGCCCTACCAAAGCCACATTCAGTTGTGTCCTTGGGGAGTCCTGTGCAATCTGCTGAGCAATCTCCAAGACCCATACTGGTGGCAGATGACCTCGGTTTCTGGTTTCTAGCATGGCTTTTTGAGACAACTATAAGCACAGCTTGTTGAATCTTAACAGGTGACTCTGGAGGGGGCACAGGCTGGGGTTAAACTTGGACTACTGCTGAATCCCTCTCAAGACTGTGCTGCTGGACACCTACTATGCAAAGCCACACTAATAAGGCCAGGAGATTTAGGAGCTTTGCTTAGTATATAGAAACAGATATAGAAAAGCAGCCAGAATGGGAAGAAAAAAAAGCAGAAACCATATGAGAGAAAAGAACAGAGATCCAGTAATAATGGAATCAAGCAATCTAACAGATCCAGAGTTCAAAACACTTGTTATAAAGATGCTCAATAAACTTAGGAGAAGTGTAGATGAACTTAGAACTTTAACAAAGAGACCAAAAAAAAAAACAAAAAAAATGGAAATGGAAATTATAAAAGGGAAATAGAAATTAAGAATACATTATCTGAGATGAAGCGTATATTAGAGGGAATTAACAGAGTGGATGAAGAAGAGTGTCAAACCACCAATATAGAGGATGGGGAAGCCTGGGTCACCCAATCAGAATGGAAAATAAAAAAGCCAAGAATATAACAAAAATTTAAGGAGTTTCTGGGACAAAATCAAATGTAAAAACATCCATGTAATAGGGGTACCTGAGGGAGGAGAAAGAGAACAAGAAGTTGAAAAGCTATTTGAAGAAATAATGATGGAAAACTTACCTAACCTGATGAAGGAAATAGACATATACAACGCAGGAAGCTCAGAGTCCCAAGAAAGAGGAACCCAAAGAGGCCCACACCGATATACATCATCATCAAAATGCCAAAGGTTAAATACAAAGAGAGAATCTTAAAAGCAGCAGATAAAAGCAGTTAGTTTCCTACAAGAGAGCGCCCATAAGACTGACAGCTGATTTCTTAAAAGAAACTTCAAGACAGAAGGGCATGGCACAAAATATTCAAAATGATGAAAACCCAGGACCTACAACAAAGAATACTTTATCCAGCAAAGGTATCATTTAGAGTCAAAGGACAGATAAAGAGCTTCCCAGACAAAAATAAGCTAAAAGAATTCATTAACATCAAGCCACTGTTACAGAAAATGTTGGAGGGACTTCTTTAAGGAAAAAAGTATCAAAATCATGAATAAAAATGGCAATAACTACATATCTATCAATGAGTAATTCAAGCGGAAAAGAATTAAATGCTCCAACCAAAGGATAGGATGGCTGGATGGATAAGAAAACAAGACCCCTTGTGAAGGAAAAGAAAGATGGCTGTAGTCAGGCTCCCTTCTGACACCCTCAGCAGCTAGCTTGCAAACAGAAGTGAGTCAGCACTTCTCCTCTTATGTAACCATGTTCCCAGAATGCATGTATGGGCTTCTGGCAGTGTGTCACTATTGTTTAACCTGTGTACAGGCATACAAGCACAGACACAACTGAGCAAATGGCAGAAATGATTTAGGGAAAAACTGAAGGGCTGAGGGAGGCAGAGTGGGCTCAGACCCAAGAGTGGGCTGAGAGCTGGGCCAGGGGCAGCCGTTCTGAGGAATTATGCTTGAGCAGCTTGCTGATAAGATCCTGGGCTCCCACGGCCACAGAAGTGGGGAACTTCATGTCTACCTTGACGATGAGCCAATAAGTCTCACTGTGTGAAGTGCTCTCGAAGGGTGGGTTTCCCACCAACAGCTCATAGCAGAGCACTCTGATGCACCACAGATCCACCTTCTCATTGTGCGTGCATCCTTCGATCATCTCTGGAGGAAAGTAGTCTAGGGTGCCACACATTGTCTTCCTCCTCAGGAAGGGGGCTTGTAAAACCAGCCAAAGTCAGTAATCTTTAGCTCTCTCTGGAGCCCCATGAGCAGATTCTCTGGCTTTATGTCTCTGTGAATTACCTTCTTCCCATGGCAGTATATCAGAGCATCTGCCAGCTCCTCCATGATCGTGGCTGTTTGTTGCTCATCAAAACTGTAGCTCTTCTGTAGCTCCTTGTAGAGTTCCCCAAGGAGGCATACTTCAGAATCAAGCAGATCCTTTGACAGTCATAGAAATAGTTGTAGAGACACAAGATGTTGGGATGCTGCGGATGGGCCTGGATTTCGATCTCCCTGCGCAATGGTGCTCCACACCCTCTTTTTCTATCTGAGACTTGAATAGGACCTTGAGTGCCACAATGAAATGGCTTTTCTTCTCCCAAGACAAGTACATATTTCAAACTTGTCTTTGCCCAGAGGATGCCCAATCTCAAAGTCGTCAATTGTGAAGGACCGCATTAAGTTGGGTGTCTCACAGCTGTTCTGGCCAAGGGTGATTCATGAGGACAAATGGAGAAGGGGCGGTAGGCTCCTTCTGAAGGACTCTCTGAGGCAAAGTGTTCAGGCCAGAATGAGCTGTCTGTCAACTGTAGGGCCAGGAATAGGAGTTCTCTTTCTGGGTCACCCTTAGAGGGAAAAGGAGAGGAGAGCTGGAGCCCGTGGCACTGCCACCTTCCTGACTGCTTGCAAATGACTGAATAGGACCTGCTGTGCTGCCACCAAAGTCCTTTCCGAGGTCATACAATTTTCAATGCCAGAAATAATGTTTAAATTCTAATATTTTTATTCCAAAGCCAGCTGGGGCTATTTTTTCTTATTTTTACACAGTAGAGTTTTAAAAGAATTTCTTGTTGAGGTAAATACTCATACCTTAAGTGTCCAACTGAATGAATTTTCACAGTAAACCCACCTGTTTAACCAGCACCATAGAAGACCCCTCATACCTCCTTACCTTCAAGGGTAGCCACTTGCCTGACTTTTAACTAACATCATATATTAGTTTTGCCTATTTTTGTATTTTATATAAATGGAATCATTCAGTATATTCATTTTTATGTATGTTGTCTTTTGCTTAATTTTATCTTTGTGAGACGCTTCCATATTTTTGTGTATAGTGTGAATACTCATGTCACACTATAGTGTATACCATGCTGTACAGTATATAGTATATAGCATGCTGTACAGTATTCCCTTATGTGCCTACCAAACGTACTTATCCTTTCTACCACCGATGGGTATTTGTGTAGTTTCTAGTTTGGGGTTCTCACAAATAGTGTTGCTATGAACACTGTAGTACAGACAGTGTACATTTCTAGAATGCTTGTTTTTAAAACAAAAATTTGTTCCAACATGATTGATATATTAGAGAACAATTTGAGTAAGTTTTTTTATAATGCATAATGCGAACTTTATGTTTGCTTATGTGCAATTTTGTCCAAGAGAAAACATAAAACAGCACCCAACTAAACTGAGTCATGTAGGGAATACATGAAGCACACATATGTACACACCTCAAACAAGGACCAGTTTCCTTAGCTCACTGTGTACATTATTCTACAAGGTAGTGTTTTGCTGTTCTTTTTTATTTTATATTAAAATAAAATATATTTAATATAATAATAATATAATTTATAATATAATATAATATAATATATAATATAACATAATATAATACAATACAATATAATATATAAAATAGTAATATATTTCTATTAATATATTTCTATATTTTTAAAAAAGCACACACACATTCAACACCTCAAATATGTCTAAGCATTCTGGTTAAAAAGTGCCAAGCAGGATATACAAAAGGAAAGATTTAATATTGAAGAGAAGCTATAAAAAGCATTATGAGCAACCATCATAAAAGAATCCATCTCCTGGACCATCAGCATCAACATCATAAAAATAAAAGTCTTTTATTGTTCAGAAAGACTAGAACAATTTCAAATACTGTGAAGTCAAATAAGAGCAAGGTCTAAAGAATTAAAAGAAATAGAAAGACTGCTGAGTGAAAACCACAGTCAAAAAAATTAGGAATCACCTTTCTCAGAATCAAAAGGAAAGTACTGTTTACATACAAAGACCTTAAACAGAAACTCCCAAATCCTGCTTATGTATCTCCTTTTAGTGCTAAAAGTACCTGCTTTGGTGATCTGAAACATCTTATAATTTCCAAAGCCACTCTGGGCAAAGCCAGAGTGCAAATGAGAAAGCCACAAAAGAATTTCCAGTAGTGACAAAGAGGTTAAAGCTGATTGACAAAAAAGGCTATATGTTGGAACTTTTATTTTTTTACAGAGCAGGTATCACTTATCAAAACATACCTTAAAGGACCTACACCTCAAAAACAGAAAATATAGTTGTGAAAGATCACAAATTTTGATAACTTTCCTATAGTGAATTAAATGGTAGCCCCCAAATAGATATGTCTATGTTTTAAAACCTAAAACCTGTGAATGTGACCTTATTTGGAAAAGAATATTTGTAGACATAGATGAGACCATTCTGGATTATGTAGGTGGGCCCTAAATCCAATGGTAATCGTTTTTTTACGAAGCAGATGAGAAGACAGAGAGAAGAGAAGGCCATATGAAAACACATGCAGAGATTGGAGTGGTGCTGCCACGAACCAAGAAATACCTGCAGCCACTAGAGCTAGAAACTACACATTCATCACCCAGACTTAACAATATTAACATTTTGTTATATTTCTGTTCTTCCTAAACTCTTTAGCATGCATCTCCTAAGAATAAGAATACTTCATATCATAGTAGAGAGGACAGTTTTGTTGTGTCTATTGTTTTGCTAATACAAATAATACTTTAAAGAATATCCATGTATATTTTGCATAACTTTTGAGCGTTTATCCACGACATATTCTAAACACTGGTATTGCTGGTTCAAAGTATAGATGCATTTAAAATTTTGATAATAACTGGTAGATTATTCTCCAGAAAAATTACACCAATTTGCACTCCCAGCAAACAGTGTATGGGAGCTCCTTTGAAGGAAAGAGCTTCTGATGTTTCTCTTTGGGTGTCTCATCTAGTGATTTCTGCATCCTGTGATATACAGAGTGTATCGATTAGCACTTGAAAGTCACCATCTTTATGAAGGCACTCAGGACACTTTAAACACAGGGATGCTTTTCAGAACCTTAAACGTCCTCTGAAAGAAGACAAACACCAGAAAGATATAAATCCTACAATTTCAATTCTGATTATCTAACTATACCTAAATCACAAAAGGATCTAGTAAACTGTTCCTAGATAAAGAATTTAGTTTCATAGAAGCACTTTCAAAAAGGAAGCAAAAGGAAAGAGGTGAGTTCAAGGAGTATTTTTTAATCTACTTTACACTCTCCCTATCATAGAGAACCAAATTAAATGTTTCCCAAAGATAAGAAAAAATTATGATAGTCACAAAAATATTTTAGATAAAAGCAATGATTTAGTAAAGCTTAATCCACTTAATTCAGATAAAGTTGATTGATCTGTTAGGTTAAACAATTTGTTTTAGACACTCCTGAGCATGAAAACAAAAGTGAAACAACTGTTTGATGAGGTAGTTAAAGTCATTTAAGTTTGGCCAGAAGGATGACAGAGGAATTGGTGGAGCAGACATACCTTCTGAATATGACTAGCTATGCAATGAATAATTAAATGCAGCAGGATCAGTTTCATTTTCTAATTTATGAAATATTTTCAACCATCGTTGAACATGATGTTCCCATACAAGTTTATAATAACATTAGCAACTAACATTTGTAAAAAGTTGATGAATTGCCAAAAGGTTTGCATATTTGTTTTTAATTTGATTCTCAGCTTTTCAGATAAGCAAACAAAGGCTTAGAAAAAAAAACATTTAAATAGACTAATTTCGCAATGCTAGAAATTTTCAAAGCTTAAATTAAACCCAGAATATGTCATTTTCCAATTTAAATATTAATGAAACTTTATAATAGAAGATACAGAAAATCATAAAGTCTTAAATAGCTAATGTTATATTTGAGATAGTTAATATTAATCTTTTTCTACACATACATATATGCAAATATATATAATTGTTTATGTTGTGTCAAAATAATATTTATTTTTAAAAATATGTATAAATGCAGCGGACCAGAAAAACAAAACTTCCAAAAATGCCACTACCCAAAAATGATTAGTATTTACATGTTGGTATATAGCTTTCTAGAATGGTATGTGTATATGTATATGTGAATAGCAAGGTGAATAAATATTTACTTTTGTAGCCTGCTATTTACACTTGGGAATATATTGAGCATGGTTCTCCATTCCAATATATATTTTCCATTTATATTTACTATGACAGTGCTTTTATGATTATAAAATAACAGAGAACTTAAGAGTTTAAGCAGCTTAAAGAATCTGTCTCACATCCTATCTCCATCAATAACTCCCATCAACAGTTATATTTTCTCATATATAACATATTACATCCTTTCTTTTTTATACAAATGCAAACTTAAGAAATACACTGTTCTGCATTTCCCTATATTTATTTAATAATATATTATTGAAACCTTTCATCTCACTGCAAAAATAGAATATGTCATTGGATAGATATATTGTAATTAATTTAACTGACATTCTCTTGATAAAAATTAATGTTTTAATGGTTATTTTCTGGTATTAAAAATAATGTTGCAATAAATACAACTAGTAGTAGTAGTATTGCTAATGTTATTATCATTACTATTATTACTATTTACCAGGTACTATTCTAAGTAATTTACATAAAATAACTCATTTAATACACACTCCAACTTTATGAGGTAGTTATTATTATTATTACTATTATTAGCTTACTTTTATGAGGCACATAAGAGTTAAATAAATTGCCCAAATTACACAGATAGTAATGTGTATATATTTCCACATATGTGTTAATAAATATATAGGATAATTTTTATGATGCCTCCACTATTCTTTTCTTCCCTACAGGATTCTGCTCAAAATTCTTAATATATGTCTTTGGTAAGCTAAATTTGGAGAAAAATTTGGCCACATATATTTATCTAATTGTAATCTCTCTTTAAATATATGTGTGTATATATATATATACCCATAGATCATACTTTTTCTTTTTAATATTTTAATTTACATTAATAACATTTTGCTATAGGTCTTTTTCTTTTTATTAATATTTCACACAACATTGTGTTTTAAAATCTGTCTATATGGTTTTCTGTTCACACATCACATTTAATTATCCATTACATGGATATGGTTACCTCTGTCACCCATTTCAAACTATGTCATGATAAACATTCTTATCCCTGTCAGTGTGACTACTGACCTGAGTGAGTGGTATCCTGGCTTATATAGAATATTCACACTTAATTTCTCTAAATATTGTCAGATTACTCTTCAGAAACAAGGCATCCTTTCACACTTTCTTTCCTTCATATCTTGTCTAACACCAAAAATTATCTTACATTACAATCTTTTCCAATCTTAGGTATAAAATGAGATCTACTTCTTTTGAATTGCAGTTCTTTTATTGTAAGCAACATTAAGCACCTCTTCAATTTTTGTTAGTTGTTCAGACTTTCCTTCTTTTTAGTGTTTAATACTTATATCAGTTGACAGTCGTTGGTGAAAAGATTAGTGGCTTAAGTTGGGTAGTTTCTGAAATCCTATCTTAAAGTAAACTACTTAATCTAAGTTATAGTTTTTCAACCATTCTGTCAACTCGTTATCTGTTTTCCTAGCTAGGGATGACCTCCTAGGGAGGGCTGACATTCAGTAGACTCACTACTCTAAATGTATCGGTTGTTCGCACTGTCTTGATTTTCAATTGATCAGACATTACTTTTGACTGCATAAAGTCTATGCTAAGCAAACAACTGATTATTCTTAATATTATCCTTGTTTATAGTACCTAACATTAAACAAAACTCTTCTAAGTTCTTCCTTCTATTTCCAACAAGAACACTTCAATACTAGTAAAGTAAAATGACTTAAATAAACATTTGCGACTTTGCCTAGAAACTTGGTGCTCAGCAGGACAGAGAAATGAGATTTGTTGAGATATAGATGTGAAAGCTACAAAATGATTGCTCCTAAAATCAATAAGTGGCAAATGACTCAAACATTTGAAAAGTAATATGAAAATTCAAGTGAAGATTTCTTTGATCCAGAAATTACACTCCTAATTCGCTATATAAAACAATTTAAAAGAATAAAACTATGTCTTACCTGAAGATACTCACTGTAGTCATTTCTGTTTGAGGATAGGAGGAGTTACATTTAAAAACAAAAAGGTTAATTTGATAATAGTTAAAACTACATGCATCTGGATAAAGCCTGGACTTGGAATTATTTATTTTATTTACATTTTTAATTTTATTATTTGTGTTATTTTAATGGTAAATAAAGTCTCTAAAATTTTAATAAATAAAAAGACCTGTTTACTTCTTAAGATCTAACAAATAGAAAGTGTTTTGATACCTCTAGGTATAAATAAATGGAGTCTTTAGGCATAAATAAAAGGTGTGACTTGAACAGGTTAGAGGTAAAGTATGAGATAAAGTAGTAGAGATCACAGCCTCTAACATCTGCAAATACAGATTTTTAGAAGAGTACTTTTGAGTTTATATATTAAATGAGTTTTCAAGAGCAACTGACCTAAAATGAAATGTGTGCTAAGTATTAGTCATTAAGAATCAGCACAGTGTCAAGAAATGCTATCTGCATCCATAACTATAGGACTCAGATTAAAATATCGACCCAACTTCACTCCCTCAGCATCTGAACAATGATTTGCTTGTTAAGCCCTATTTTCTTTCATACTGCTGAGTTGTGATAAAGGGGAAGCTTTTCAGTGCAGGATGTTAAGATTTCTCTTTTGGTATGTATGACTCTAATTCATCTTTTTTGAATGAATTTTCAGTTTGTGTGTGAATATATTCCTGCCCTTATATAAATCCACATCTGAATGATGAAAGATGATGGATCAACCCAATTCAGGCTCTATTATTGGAATAGTGCACTTACCAAGTTTTTCAAAGAGGAATCCCTGAATTTTGACTAAAAATGTTCATGGATTCATATATTTCAAGTATATTTTCTCCTTGAAGGGGATTATATAACAATCATACTATGAAAGTGGAAAAGTTGTTATCTATACGCTGATGACTCCTAAATTCTAATCCCCAAGTTAAAACCTCTTTCTCTGGCACTCAACTCATATAAATCAAATTACTAATTGGCACTTCTATTTGTGTGTCTTAAAGATAGCTCAAACTAATTGTATTCTCTACTGAACACATTGCTTTTCCATGTAAACTTCTTATTCTTTAAAATCTCTATTCCACTGAATGAGAACACTATCTACTCAGCTTCCCAAGCCAAGGTCATCCTTGGTTTCTCCTTTTCCCTCATTTCTCACAAATACTCAACAAATCCTATTGATTGTATCACCTACGTATCAGTTAAATCATTTATTTCTCAATACTCCTTATCATGGAACTTCATATACTTTGTCATAATTGAATTTTTATATATGAGTTTAATTGTGCCCCTTAGCAAGAAGCTCTTAATTTTCTCACTTACTAGTCCAGAATCTGGAGTATATTCAGTATTACAGAAATGGTTTTAAGTTACTGAAACTCTTAAATGAGAAAAAAAATATATAAATAAAAGTGCATAAAAGGTAAAGTTTCATTAAAAGGTAAAATATTTTCAAAGAGAGGAAATAAAGATGAACATAAAGAGGATACATTTATTCCATTATAAGAGTTAAATGAAAAATGTGTTTCACTCCTTTGTGCTAAAGATTGTGCTGTATATACTGTAAATTATTTGCTTTGTTAAAACAACTTTTAGGTTGTAGGTTCTTTACACATAAAGTATTAAAGATTAAAAAAGATTGCATACCTGATAAATAACAGTATGTCTAATATGATCATACTTTTTTCTCATTAAACTCTTGGAAAATAAACAGAAATTTTAAAAATATTATTTTTTTAGATAAAGAATGAAGACTTAGAAGAGAAGAAACTCAAAACAAGGTTTTCTTGATTTTCATTCAAAGTTATGTGCACTGTATAATGAAATGTATAAAAGAGATCGTCAAAAGGTTGGCTAACTCTAGCCAACCTACATAGAAGATGATGGAGAGATAAGACCACTTGTTTCATTTTAAAAAAGAATCTATGAGTCTTAATCATAACTGAATTTTACAAGCAAACAACACCTCGAGATGCTTTTGATATAATATAGACTTTGAATTTGCCTTATTGTATTAAAAATTGTAATTAGAATTGACTTCTTAGTTTTGAATGACAACAAGTTGAAATAACAATTTAAAAGGCCATATGTGAATTTTTGCATTATTCCACCTTACACTAAATCAGATGAAAGGATGTTAATTTTAAAAAAAAAAAAAGGCTATACAAAATGAAGAGCTTTTATCATCAAAACACAGATATTCAGGTTTTGGTTTACATCTACTCTCCACTGAAAACTTCTACCTGCAGCCTTAGCTTAATCTATTGGAAATTTGGTTAAAGTCTACTGAGCAAAACCCAGACTATATTGTTCCTGTGAGCTCTGAATAAGAAGAGGATCAGCAATGGTGACACCTATTCCCATGGATTTGTGTAACAAAGTGATTAAGCCCATAGCTCTGGAGAGCGGCAGCTTTGGTGTCCTAATGTTGTAATGAACTATTTTAGTGCCTCTGAAAAAGTTATATAAGTGGGCTAAACCTGTTTTATATTTTACAGATTTTCCGTGATCATTTGAAATACCATATGTCATACAGCTGGCAAAAGTACCTGGTACATAAGAGTTACTAATAAATTTACTAGCAGTTCTTAAGAGTAGAGTTACTCTTAAGGTAGGAGAGGCCTTAATAACAATGTGATCTGCTTCTGTATTTTACAGATGAGTAAACATTACCAGAAAATGGAGGTAATTTTTCCAAAGTCACCAAAACAGGCATCAGTACAGCAGTGGGTCTCAAACTTTGGGAAGCATCAGAATGACCTGGAGGACTGATTTAACCACTGATTTCTGGGCCCCACCCCCAGAGTTTTTGTAGATCTAATTCAAGTTGAGAGATTTTTGCATTTCTACCAAGTTCCCAGACAATGTTAATGCTGTCTGTCCATACACTACACTGAGAACCACTGCAGAACACTGATCAAATCCTCCTCTAAGGGCTCCATAGGAAGTGTTGGCTCACTAACACTTGATTTGAGCTCAGTGATACTGATTTTAGATGCCTAGTCTATAGATTTGTGAGAGAATAGGTATCTGTTGTTTTAAGGGGGAAAAAAAATACTTCTTACTGAACAGTGTTAATAAGCATCAAAATGTAGTGGGGTGAGAGGTGGAGATAACATACTAAAATGACACCTACCCCTAGGAAGCTGAGAATTCAGTGGGGAGACAGGTATGTACTCAATATAAATCAAGGCATGGCATCAGTTCAAGGGATACATCACATTAAGTGCTAAGCAAGTGCAGGTGGTGGGACAAAAGTTGGTGGGACTTGGATAGAGCTGGGAGGGGGATTGCTTAGTTTAAGACAATCCACCAAAACAGTAGCCTCAGAGAAAGGCCTGACTTGAACCTTGGCTCCTACACCTTCCATAGGATTGCCTTGGGCAAGGCACATTGTCTTTTTGGAATTTTGTTTGCCCTTATGTAAATATGGGATTATAAAAGTACCCACCCATAAAGCAAAACTCAGTCTTTCTGCCTGTGTTTCTACCTTACTCTCTCCTTCACACAACTACAATACTTAGAACACTCTTGGTCCAGATGTGTGGGGGTTTCCCCACACCAAGCACATCGTAACACCAGATGTGTGTCCTACAATTTAACTCAATTCTGACACTATCCACCTGGAGATAATACATGATCCCATAGGTTAAGGGCTCAGTCCCATGAGACCGCCTCTCACATCAAATGCTAGTCACAAATAGTAGATTCCCTGGTTACTCACAACTTCTGTCTGCTTGGCTACAAATAAGAAATTCCCATGACTTCCTCCCCCTTGGATGGGATTATTTGCTAGAACAGCCCACAGAACTCAAGGAAACACTTACTTATAAATGAATAGCCAGATGAAGAGACAGACATGTCAAGATCTGGGAGGGTCCTGAATGCAGGAGCTTCTGTCTCATGAAGTTAGGGTGCATCACTCTGTTGCTATGTGAATATGTTCACCATCCTGAAAATTCCCTGAATTCCGTACAATTGGAATTTTTATGGAAGCTTCCTCATGTAGACCTGATCAGTTATTAACTCCATTTCTAGAACCTCTTTCCTCTCTAGAAAACGAGGGCGGGATTGAAAATCCCAAAGTTTTAATAATGAGTTGGTCTTTCTGATGACCATCCCCCAAACAAATCACCTCATTAGAACAAAAGTCAATCTTATCACCCAGGAAATTCCAAGGGATTTAGAAGCCCTATGTAAAAAACCAGGGTCAAAGACCAAATACAGTCATGTGTTGCTTAAAGACACAGATACATTCTGAGAAATGTGTTGTCAGGCAAGTTCCTCATTGTGTGAACATCATAAAGTACACTTACATAAACCTAGATGACATAGCCTACTCCACACCTACGCCGTATAGTATAGCCTATTGCTCCCAGGCTACAAATCTATACATATGTCACTATCCTGAATATTGTAAGCAATTGTAACACAATGGTATTTGTATATCTAAATATATCTAAACATAGAAAAAGTACAGTAAAAATATGGTATAAAAGACAAAAAAAAAGAGTACCCCTTTTCTAGGGCACTTACCATAAAAGGAGTTTACATGATTGGAAGCTGCTCTGGGTGAGTTAGTGAGTGAGTGGTGAGTGAAAGAGAAAGCCTAGGACATTACACTGTTGTAGACTTTATAAACACTTTACACTTAGGCTACACTAAATTTATTTTCTTTTAATTTTCTTTCTTCAATAATAAATTAACCTTAGTTTAATATACCATTTTTACTTTATAAACTTTTAAACTTGTTTAACTTTTTACTCTTTAAATAACACTTAGCTTAAAACAAAAACACACTGTACAGTTATACAAAAATGTTCTTTCCTTACATTCTTATCTATAAGATTTATCTATTTTTAATTTTCTTTACTTTTAAACTTTTTTGTTGAGCACTAAGACACAACTACTTACATTAGCCTCAGCCTACACAGACTCAGGATCATCAGTATCACTGTCTTTCACTTTCACATCTTATCTCCCTGGAAGCTCTTCAGGGGCAATAACACACATGGAGCTGTCATCTCCTATGATCACAATGCCTTCTTCTGAAACACTTACCGAAGGACCTACCAGAGGTTCTTCTTGAGGAGCTGTCACTCTTTTTAGGAATATGTCCATGCTGGTTGCCTTAGTTTCTTTTTTTCATCATAGATTTGCTTGTAAAAAGATAATATACTATGAACATTCCTTTCTATTAATGAGAACCTTTCAGTATTGGGGTCAATGTTTCCAAACATTTTAAGGAGCTTGTCAAGGTGAACAAACATTTTGGAACTTGATAGGTATTAGTTGCAAAACCTTATGAATGTACTAAATGCCATGAAACTGTATACATTAAGATGGTTAATTTTATGTTATGTGAATTTTATCTCAATAAATTTTTTCCTGTTCCAGTTTTAACAACTCCTCATTAGTCAGTTTCTCAGGAACCACCTCTAGTTGCTCCTCAGTGTCAACCCCATAAACATCCAGGTTAAAGTGGTTTGCCCTCTCAATCACATCCTTATTGATTTTTGCAACTTCCTCAACCTTGGCTAATCCTTTGATGTTACAGACAAACCTTTAGAGTGTTTTCTTCCAAATGTCATTTGTTCACTCTTTGATGACATCACCTAAAGCCCAAGCAAATTTCTGGATGCCATAATAGGTGTTGTACTATTCTCAGTTGCAACAACATCCTGGACTAAGGTCCTCCTCAGATTGTGGGCCCTAAAAGCTGTGGTAACTCCTCAATCCCCTGGATGTATCAAAGAGATATTTGGAGGGAGACACACCTTTTTGACGTTGGGATGAAGATACCAATAAAAAGAGGCTGTATGGGAACATTATCAACAAAAAACAAAATCTTGAAAGGTATGATACTTTCCAAACAGTATTTCTCTATCTTATTGGCATAGCAATTCAGGAGGGTATCTTGGAAGAGGAGCTGGATCATTCATGACTTCTAATTGCTTCTGTAGTACAATGGAAGTGTGTGCTTACTGACATGCTTGAAGCCCCCGTGGTTCTCACTGTGCCAAATCAGAAAGGTTTTCCATTTGTAGCCTGCAGCATGGCTCCCAAACAAGGATATTATATTGCCCTTAAAAGCTTTAAGTTGGCCTCCTAAGAATGAAAGTCCTTTCAGGTATCTGTTTCCAGAAAAGAAAGTTTTCATCCACATTGGATATTTGCTCTGGCAAGTAATTTTCCTTGCCAGAAATTTTTTAGCTGCCCTCACAGCAGCATTCACAGACTCACCCCTTACTTTCACATTATGTAATGAATATGAGTCTTGAACCACTTAAACCTTCCAAAGCTAGAAGTAAATGTAACATCACAGTCAAGTACAGCATTTTCTTTTAACATTGCAAAACTTTTGCTTTAGTCATGATCATCATTGTGTTGAGGAAAATATTTTTCTGTGTTTGGTCTTCAATCTAATCATTAGAAATTTCTTTACATCTGATATAGGCCCTTCTCAAATTTTTGTTAATCTTACTGCCTTCAATGAAGCAGATCATTTAACAGCTTTTGTCACTTTGTTCTTGTTCTTCAAAATTGTTGCAATTGTGGAATGAGACATGCTTGACTGATGAACAATAACCATTGCTGATTTTCCACCTGTGTAGTCCTACATCATTTTTAATTTTGTTTCCAGGTTATCACCCAATATAGCCTCTTACTGGCAATTTTAGCAATGGATTTTGTATACAGAGGGGCCATGAGATTAAATCAAGTACAAGAAGATAATACAATCAATAAATGTGGTACATATAAGGTGTGAAAGGCTGCTACTAACATATAAATAGAAAGAGCATCCTTTAAATTAATAATAAAAAATATAGTAAATATATAAACCAGTAGCATAATCATTTATTATCATTATCAATTGTTATGTACTGTACATAATTGTATGTGTTATACTTTCATATGACTGGCAGTGCAGTTAGTTTGTTTACACCAGCATCACCACAAAAACTGTGTAACACATTGCGCTATGGTGTTACAATGGCTATATTGTCAATAGGAATTTTTCAGCTCCATTATAATTCTGTGGGACCACCATCATATATGCTGTATGTAGTTGACCAAAATGTTGTTATGCAATGCATGATGACATTAGCACAAAAGATGATTCTTATCAATTAGATAAGAATCTTATCAATTCTTATCAGTTATGCTCTTATCAATTAAATATTTATTAGAGTTTCAGGAGCTCTGTGCTTAGAATTGGGGACGGAGACCAAGATATATTTTTTCTATTATCTCACATTGCCTCAAAAAGCAAGTACCAGATTGAAAGCTCTATGAAGGTTAAGACTGGGTTTAGATGTTTTTTTTTTCTCCTTTTTGTTTTTTTTCTTCTTTTTCCCTCAACAGTGATTCATCAGAACCTATCAAAGTATAAGCTATATTATAGACATTCTATAAATAATTATTTAATACATTAATGAGGATTGATGTAAAAATTAAATGATGCAAAACACTTAGAAGAGGGTCTAATTCTTACTAAGATCATCAGTGTTCAAAACAAAAAAAAAAGCTAAAAGATTTCATCACCATCAAACCAGTATCACAAGAAATGTTAAAAGGACTTCTTTAAGAAGAAGAAAATCTATATACATCAAAAATATGAACAATAAAATGGCAATAACTACATACCTTTCAATAATTACTTTAAATGTAAATGGATTAAATGCTCCAGTCAAAACACAGGTGGCTGAATGGATAAGAAAACAAGACCTGTACAACTGCTGCCTACAAGAGACCAACTTCAGATCAAAAGACACATAAAGACTAAAAGGAAAGAGATGGAAAAAGATATATCATGCAAATGAAAATGAAGAAAAAAAGTTAAAGTAGCAATACTTATATCAGACAAATAGACTTTAAAACAAAGGCTATAACAAGAGACAAAGGACACTTAACGCACATTAGACAAATGTCCATCAATAGATAATTGGATAAAGAAGATGTGGTATATATGTACAATGGATATTACCTGGCCATAAAAAAAAGATGAAATCTCCCCATTTTGCAACATGTATTGGCCTAGAGGATATTATGCTAGGTGAAATGAGACAGAGAAACACAAATACCATATGATTTCACTTACATGTAGAATCTAAAACACAAAATAAACAAACAAAACAGAAACAAGCTCATAGATACAGAGAACAAACTGATGGCTTTCAGATGAAATGGGGTTTGGAAGTCTAGGTGAAAAGGTAAAGAGATTAAGAAGACAAATTGACAGTTACAAAATAGTCATGGGGGTATAAAGTACAACAGAGGGAATATAGTCAATAATACTATAATAACTATGTGTAGTATCAGGTGGGTACTAGACTTCCCAAGGAGATCACATTGTAAGTTATATAAATATCTAACCTCTATACTGTACAGCTGAAACTATTATAAAATAATACTGAATGTCAACTGAAATTTTTTTAAAAAAATTATTGATGAGTGCTACCCACTATTATTTTTATTAGAGGCTAGAAATCAGTTGAAGGATGAAACATTTTATGAATTAAGACTTGAAGCCTTGAAATAATATTAACATGATTGTTTCTGGACTAGTAATATGTTTTAAAACGTAATAGCATTTCCTTTTTGACATATGATTTGCTTAATTTATCGGTATTAATATAACAAAATCTAAATCTTCACTTCTGTGAATATGCTGTTACTAAGAAATGCCCTATGTTTTCATTATTTGTTTCTTTGTTCACTTTGAGAAAGGAATTATGTCACTGAGACGTTCCTACACTTTGTCTTTTGTATTTTTACAAGAAAATATTTTCTTGCATTGATTTAAGAGTAAAGGTAAAAGTTTAACTTGCACCCTATTCTTATTTTTGTTAAATCTCAAGAGTTGTTTGGTTTAGATTTGCTTTTTGTTTTTCATTTGCTAGTTAAAACTGTTAAAGTCTAGCACTAATTGCATAATATGCATATATTTCTTCTTACAAATTCTTAAACAACTTGAGTTGTAGAAACAAAAGAAATAACACAGGCAAGGATTTTTCATTGTGCTAAAAACCTCTATATGATATTCAATGTGTTTTATCTTCTTACTTGATTTTATAGGCTCAAGAATCATAAGGGAAATCAAACCTTATCTTTTAATGGATAAATGCCAAAGGAAGTCCTTTATCAGTTTGTCCTAAGGCTTTGGATATATTTTCTGGACATAAGTAGAAAGACGATTTAGCTAAAAGAAGTTTGCTTTTAGTTTTCAATGAGCCCATTATTTTGTGCTTTCTCCACTGCCACAGAATTCATTTTTAACCATAGCCAGTAACTTGATGTCTCACTGCAAAATAAGTTATGTGGGTCAATAACAAATCTTTGGTAACTCTAAAATAGGCATTATTTATACATTTTTCTCTCTATTGCTATCTAGAAAAAATATATCTTGTGTGGTTCAGAATTGGACTCAAAGTACCTTCCTGTGATTCTGTGAAAAACAGATGTGACCAAAACACTCTTCATGAAGTATATCTTTTCCTTTCCAGGACTTCAATCCAGAATTAAAGACTACCTGTAGAAATGACTTATGATGATTAAGAGATTTGAGATTCCAGACTGATGTTCACCCTACAAAGGCGAACCCCACACAAACTGTGAAAAGGAGCTCCAGTGGCTGACTAAAAAGAGGCCTTTGATTGTCATTCATTCATCCCTTCTCTCATTTACTAAATCATTAACTCAATTATTCATTCAATTGTTGACTCATTTGTTCACTTATTCAAGAAGAGTAATTTTTTAAAAAGCTGTTTGCTCATGACAATCTTTTCCAATGACACATATTTGAAATTTAAGATGGTTCTCTTATTTTATTCAATCAAAAATATTGCGATTACTTTCTATTTGTGCCAGTTACTAAGTAACTCAACACACCAGCTCTTCAGCTCAATAAAGCTGGGGCTGAAACTCTGCAAACCACCTTCTTGCTTCACCAGCTGTCCCTGTTAGGCTCTGCCAGGAAAGGGCAGTAGAGGGAGACTGTAAGACTGGAGGCCTTTTTTTTTTTTTTTTTGGTGTTTTTTTTTTTATTTTTTATTTTTTAATTTATTTATTTTTATTAAGGTTATTGGGGTAACATTGATGAATACAGTTATATAATTTTAAGGTGTACATTATAATTTGACATCTATATATTCTATTGTGTATTTACCAACCAAAGTTCAGTTTCCTTTAGCTACTATATATTTGATCCCTTTTATCCACTTCACTCTCTATCTACCCTCCCTATATTTGATCCCCTTTTACCTCGTCTACCTACACTCTCCTCCCTCACTTCCTACCCTGTGGTAACCACTAATCCATTATCCATGTCCTTGAGTCTCTGTTTGTCCTGTTCATTTGTTGCTTTTAGGTTTATATCCTACATATAAGTGATATCGCTTGATTTTCAAATTTTTTCTGTCTGGCTTATTTCACTTAGCATGATTAGGTCCATCCATGTTGTAGCAAATGGCAGTATTTCATCTCTTCTTATGGCTAAGTAATATTCCATTTATATATGTACTACAGCTTCTTTAGCCTATTGTAGGACACTTCGGATGCTTCCATGTCCTGGCCACCGTGAATAATGGTGCTATGAACATCTTCGTGCAAATATCTTTTCAGATATGGGTTTTTAAGTCTTTGGGGTAAATACCTAGTAGAGGGATTGCTGGATCATATAGTAGATCAATTCTTAGTTTTTTGAGAAAACTCCATACTGTTTTCCATAGAGGCTGTACCAATTTGCAGTATATGAGGGTTCCTTTTACTTCACATCCTCTCCAATATTTATTACTTGTCCTGCTGATTATGGCTATTCTAAATAGGTGTGAGATGGTATCTCATTGAGGTTTTGATTTGCATTTTCCTAAAAGCTAGCGATGTTGGACATCTTTTCATATGTTTGTTGGCCATTTGTATGTCCTCTAGAGAGAAATGTCTGTTGACACTTTGCCCATTTTTTGATTGGGTCATTTGTTTTTGTTGTTGTTGTTGTTGTTATTGAGTCGTATGAGTTTTTTTAATATTTTGGATGTTAGGCCCTTATCAGAGGCTTTGCTTGCAAATATATTTTCTCATTCGGATGGTTGTCTCTTTATTTTGTCTATGGTTTCTTTTGCTGAGCAGAAGCTTTTTAGTTTGATGTAGCCCCATTCATTTATTTTAGCTTTTACTTCCCTTGCCTTTGAGGTCAAATTCATAAAATCCTCTTTAAGTTCAAGGTCCTTGAGTTTAGTTTCTATGTTTTCCTCTATGCATTTTATTGTTTCAGGTCTTATATTCAAATCCTTAATCCATTTTGAGTTAATTTTGATGTGTGGTGATAGACAAAAGAAATTTCCTTCCTTTGCAGGTGGCCTTCCAGTTTTCCCAGCATCATTTATTGAAGAGGCTTTCCTTTCTCCATTGTATGTTTTTGGCTTTTTTGAAGAAAATTATTTGCCCATATAAATATGGGTTTACTTCTGTTCCACTGGTCCGTGTGTCTGTTTTTTTGCCAATACCATGCTGTTTTGATTACTGTCACCTCATAGCATAATTTGAATTTGGGCAGAGTGCTGCCTCCAGCCTCATTCTTTTATCTCAGGATGTCTTTGACAATTCGGGATCTTTTGTGCTTCCATACAAATCTGATGATTTTTTGTTCTATTTATTTAAAAAATGCCAATAGGGTTTTGATGGGGATTGCATTAAATCTGTAAAATGCTTTAGGTTATACAATCATTTTAACTATGTTGATTCTTCCAATCCAAAAACATGGAATATCTTTCCATTTCTTTGTACCTTCTTCAATTTGTTTTAATAGGATATCATAGTTTTGTTTTCATTATGTAAGTCTTTCACATGTTTCATTAAATTTATTCCAGGTATTTTATCCTTTTTGCTGCAATTGCAAAAGTAATTATTTTTTCTACTTCTTTTTCTGACACTATATTATTAGAGTATAGGAACACTATGGATTTTTGAACATTGATTTTGTATCTAGAGACTTTACTGTATTTGCTTATTGTTTCTAGTAGTGTTCTTGTGGAGTCTTTAGGGTTTTCTATATAGAGAATCATGTCATATGCAAATAGTGACAGTTTGGCTTCTTTCTTTCCTATTTGGATGCCTTAAATATCTTTCTCTTGTCTGATTGCACTCGCTAGGACCTCCAATGTTATATTGAATAGCAATGGCAATAGTGGACAGCCTTGCCTTGTTCCTGATCCTAGAGGGAAGGTTTTTAGTTTTTCACCATTGAGTATAATGTTGGCTGAGGGTTTGTCATATATGGCCTTTATTAGGTTAAGATACTTTCCTTCTATATCAATTTTCTGAAGTGTTTTGATCATAAATGGATGTTGTATCTTGTTGAAGGATTTTTCTGCATCTATTGATATGACCATATGATTCTTATTTTTTTAATTTATGTGGTATATCACATTAATCGATTTGCATATGTTGAACCATCCCTATGTCCCTGGGATGAAGCCCACTTGATTGTGGTGTATAATCTTTTTCATATGTTGCTGTATTCTGTTCACTAGTATCTTATTTAGGATTTTTGCATCTGTGTTCATGAGAGATATTGGTCTGTTGTTTTCTTTTTTTTTGTTATCCTTACGAGGTTTATCAGAGAAATATTGGCCTCATAAAATGAGTTGGGAAATATTGCCTCTTCTTTGATTTTTTGGAAGAGTTTGAGGAGAATAGGTATTAAATCTTTGAATGTTTGGTAGAATTGACTGGTGAAGCCATCTGGTCCTGGACTTTTCCTTTTTGGTAGGTTTTGATGATTGTTTCAATTTCCATACTGCTGATCAGTCTATTTAGATTTTCTAAGTCTTCTTGATTCAGCCTAGGAAGATTGTATTTTCTAAGTACTGGTCCATTTTCTCTAGGTTATTAAATTTGGTATTATACACTCTTTCATAGTATTCTTGCATGATCCTTGTATTTCTGTGATGTCAGTAGTAATTTTCCCCCTTTCATCTTTGATTTTGTTTATTCACTTTCTTCTTCTTTTTTCTTTAGTGAGTCCAGCCTGGGGTTTGTCAATTTTATTAACCCTCTCAAAGAACCAGCTTTTTGTTGCATTTATTTTTTCTATTGTTTTTTTGTTTTTGTTTTTGTTTTTGTTCTTGTTGTTTTCAATTTCATTTATTTCTGCTCTAATTTTAATCATTTCTTTCCTTCTGCTGACTTTAGGCCTCATTTGTTCTTCCTTTTCTAGTTTTTTAAAATGAAGTGATAAGTTGTTTATTTGGGCTTGTTCTTATTTTTGGTGATAAGCTTGTAATGATATGAACTTTCCTCTTATGACCACTTTTGCCGTGTTCTAAAAGTTTTGATATGTTGTACTATCATTATTATTCATTTCTATGTATCTCTTGGTCTCTTTTTTTATTTCTTCTTGGACCCAGTTATTCTTCAGTAGCATGTTGTTTAATCTCCATTTATGTGGTCCTTCCTGACTTCTGCCTGCAGTTGATCTCTAGTTTCTGAGACTTATGATCAGAGAATATGATTGGTATGATTTCAACCCTCTTATATTTGTTGAGACTATCTCTGTGTTCCAGTATGTGATCAATCCTTGAGAATGTTCCGTGTGCACTAGACAAGAATGTATCAGCAGCTGCTTTGGGATGGAAGGCTCTGTATATTTTAATTATGTCCAGTTGGATTAATGTGTCATTTAAGGATGTTATTTCCTTATTGATTTTCTGTTTGAGTGATCTGTCCATATCTGACAGAAGGGCATTTAGGTCCCCTACTATGATAGTGTTTTGGTTTGTTTCTCCCTTTAGTTCTGTTAGTAATTGCTTTACATATTTTGGGGCTCCCTGATTGGGAGCATAGATATTAAGTGTTATGTCTTCTTGGTGCATGATTCTCTTTATCATTATGAAGTGTCTCTCAATATCTTTTTTACCATTTTTATTTTGAAGTCTATTTTGTCCAACATTAATACCACTACTCTTGCTTTTCTCAGAATGCCATTTGCTTGAAATATCATTTTCCACCCTTTCACTTTGAGTCTATATTTGTCTTTGGAGCTGAGATGTATCTCCTGGAGGCAGTGTATGGTCGGGTTTTGTTTTTTGATCCATTCTGCAACTCTGTGCCTTTTTATTGGTGAGTTCAGTCCTTTTACATTTAGGGTGATTATTGAAATATGTGGTTTCTTATAGCCATTTTATCTTTTGCTTTCTGGTAGCTCAGTGTTTCCATTGCTTCCTTATCGTTGTGTTTCTGTTTTCTTTATTTTGGTTGGCCTTTGTGTATTTTCCCTCTGGTTCTTCTTGTTTCATGTTATATACTTCAGTTATGAATCTTTGGTGTGTAGTTACCATTACGAATATGGAAAAGTATAGTTATATACACAGTTGTCTATTTTCTTCTGTATATGCCCTATCTCCATTGCCCTTTGTGAATTTGTATCTTTAATTCCTCCTCTTTTCAGTCATTGTTATCTTAATTTGTCCCTATGTATGCTGAACGTTCATTACTATCTTGCTATAGCAATTCTCTTCTTAATATTTAAGCTTATAATGTCTTCTTCTTCATAAGAATTGCACTCCTCTGCTTCTATTTGCCTGATAGTCATTTTATTCCTAATTATGTTTTTTTTTTCACTTTGTTTTAGGTGAACTGATCCCTTTCAGAATTTCTTATAGTGCAAGCCTCATAGTGGAGAATTCTCTCAATTTTTGTATGTCTGGAAAGGTTTAATTTCTCTTTCATATCTACAGGAGAGCTTAGCTGGATACATTATTCTAGGCTGGTAGTTCTTTTCACATAATAGTTTAAATATTTGATTCCATTTCTTTCTGGCTTATAAGGTCTGCACTGAGAAATCTCACGATAATATAATGGGTTTTCCTTTATAAGTTACTATTTTCTTGTCCCTGCCTGCCCTGAGAATTCTTTGTCATTGATTTTTGATCATTTTAATACAAAGTGTCTTGGTGAAGGCTTTTTTGGGTTGAGATAATTGGGTGTTCTGTTGACTTCTTGAATTCCAAGCTCCAGCTCATTCCTTAGATTTGGGAAATTCTCGTCAACTATTTGTCTGAAAATGTTTTCTATTTTCTACTCCCTCTCCTCGCCTTCAACAATGCTCATTATTCTTATGCTTTCTCTCCTGATGGATCAGCTACTTCTTGTGTTTCTCTTTCATTATTTTTTCATTCTTTGATTTCTTTCTTCTTCTTTCTGATTTATTTCTAGATTTCTGCCTTTGATATCACTGATCCTTTCCTCCATTTGGTCAACTCTCTTTCCCAAGCTTGCTATTTCATTTTTCAGCTCTTATAGTGTGTTTTTTTTAATCTCTAGATCGATTCTGGTTTGTTTTTTTGTTTGTTTGTTTTTGAGGGTTTCAATCTCATTGCTCTGCTCATCTAGTTGTTTTTCCAATTCCTGAAATTGTTGATTTGAGCTGTTTTGGATCTCATTGAGTTTTTTCAGAAGTACCACCCTGAATTCTCTGTTTTTAAGTACCATATTTCTATGTCTGTAAGCTTATTTTCTAGAGATTTTTCTATTTCTTTCTTAAATGCTTTGTCACCTTGGTTGTTCATGGTGTTTAATGGACTATTTCTCCACCTAGGCACTAATGAAAGTGTATTCTGCTGTTTTTACAGAAAGAAGATTTATTACATAAAGGTGTTTCTTTAGCCTACTGCAATGAAGGCACTTTTCTTTTGGTTTCCAGTAGATGGCCTCTAAGCTTCTTGGATCCCTGCTTTATATAAAACCTAATAATGCCTTTTTCATTTTCTTGTAGATATTTAATCACCCTCGCTACCCTCAGTTTCAGTCCTTGTTAGTGTCTGCAATATTCTCCATAGCATTTGCTCAGAATCCCCTGGGGCTCTGCAGTGATCAGTCTCAGACCGTATGGCGGGGAGGGGCTGTCTGTGTTGGGGGTTGAGGGCTGCAGGTCAACCTCAGTTTTGCAACAGTGGATGGAAAAAACAACTGTTTTTTTGTGCCATCCTGCTTCTCTGCCTTCTGCCCTGATAACTATGCTCTGCTGCCGGCCGGCTGCAAGGAGCTCACAGCTTTCCCAGGCAAGGCTGTTCAAGGAACTCACTGCTCCTTCTCCCCTCCCCCTCCTCCTACAGGGACCTCCAGTGGCTGTAAGAGGCAGATTTTTTATTTCTCCAAATCCACTGCCCAACACCTGGGATTCTGACCTGTGGTAGCTCTTATGCGCAGATCCCAATGCTCAGATGTGCTGGTGTGCAGTTTGGGTGTTTTTTGTTGAGTTTTAGATGTTCAGCTTATTGTTGTTTCAAGGGAAGAGAGCTGAGGATGTCTCTCACTCTGCCATGTTTCCCAGAATCGTCTTTTTTTAAAGTTATTTTTTCACCCTTTCAATTTCTTAGTAAATACCATTGTATTTACAGCCATGCATTGCTTAACAATGGGGATATGTTCTGAGAAAATGCATTGTTAAGTGATTGCCTTGTTGTGTGAGATCATAGAGTACACTACACAAACTTAGATGGTATAGCCTACTACTGTAATTGTATATGCTATACTGGCAGCACAATGGGTTTGCTTATACCAGCACCATCACAAACATGTGAGTAATATGTTGCAATATAATGTTACAACAGCTATGACATCACTAGATGATAGGAATTTGTCAGGTCCATTATAACCTTATGGAACCACCATACATATATAGCCATCATTGACCAAAATATCATTATGTGGCACATGACTATCATTAACAGAGCTTTATATTAAATTATCTCTGTTCAAATAACCTGTATATTCTCTGTCTCCTGATTATACCCTGAACTGATACAATATTAGATTTTTAAAAAACAATGACTTAGATTCTTGTTTAAGAAAAGTATATCTGAGCTATAAGAACTTAGCTATTCAAATATTAAAATAATATAAAGCCAAATAAATTTATCAAATAATGATGCGTCTCAAGAAATATAAAAAGCTGGAAATATTAACATTCTGAGAGGGAAGGCCATGGAATCCTGTTGACAATTTCTGAATTCACATTGAATTGTTACTTCAAATTGCATGACAACACTGAGTTGAGCCAAAATCAACAACCTGAACTTCAGAACCCGAGATGAGAGAAGCTACTAGAGGAATAACAAAGCACAAGGAGAAAAAAGAAGAGACAATATATGAATTAAGCATCCTATACTGTAAATATAATATGCATTATTTTATCAATTATAAAAAAGAATTTATATTCATGGCAGAAAAATTATAAAATTTAGACACAAAGAACAAATTCAAAATCTCCACAAGTCTACTACTGTGCAATTGAAATTAACTTTTTAATGTTCAGGTTTTCAATTTTTTTATAGCATTATAGTTTAATCACTACTTTGTGAGTTTATTTTATTTAATAAGATGATCATTTTACAATGATCATAAGAAAGTAATTTTAATATGTTGATATTTTAAACATTATTAATATACTTTCTTTCTTACCTCATTCATCTTCCTGAGGGAAGCTGAACATATGTTTCAGAAGAAATTAAGAAGGAAAGAACAAAGCAATAATCAAAATTCTAATAAGAAAACTAAGATTTTACCTCAAGAAAATTAGTTTGAGAGGCAAGTGCTATTGAGATAGGATTTTCAAACTTTCTTTGTCTTATGCCATTTAAAATTACAGCAATTATGACTGAAGGATGCATACTAGAGCCCTCCCAGAGTTTGTCAGAGAAGGCCTTCCACATATGACAATAAATTCAGGATGCTTTCTTCTTGATGATAGGAGGATATGATATAAGAGAAGTAAGAGGAAAGGAGGAAAGCAAGACAAAAAGTGGGGATGAGACAAACAGATATGTGCTCTAGTTTTATCTCAGGTTTGGCCATGGCCTATCACCAGAGAGATTTGGCTTTTCCTGGGCCAGCCTTCATTTCTGTTTAATATAGACAGAATCCCAAAATGTCACAAGTTCTGCTATGGAGCCTGTTGATGGGTATGCCAGAAAGAGAGCAAGAGGCATTTCTGGCAGTTAACACAAAGCAATTTCTCTGAACTAAACTAAAGTAGAGACATAGCCAGACCTTGAAGAGTCTTATTCTACCAGGGAAAGACAAGGTGGGGGTAAGTGGTGCAAAGTCAAACAGAAAGAATTGACAGGGCCAAAATAGCTGAGAAAGATAAGAATGAGTTAAAACAGCTAAAATATTCTGCCTTGGATGCCAGTAGGGCCATCGAATCTAGGCAAAAGAAACATTGAACCCAAGACCAGCATATATTAAATGTCATCACAAAGATTAGAGGATCTTTTTCCCCTCCAATACCATAAGTTTTCCTAAATCATCTATCTTTTATGTCCTTTCAAACATATAGCATCTTAAAGGGGAAAGGAAGAGAAAGGGAAAAAAAGAGAAACTGAGCTTTATGATATGTAAAAAAGGGTAATGGAATATTACCCAAAATGATTGCTTAAGTTATCAGACTGGATTTGGCTGAAAACTAGACTAAACATAGGTTATTCTTCCTCATAACCTGTGGGTGGAGACTTGAGAGAGGTTATATGAGTTATAAAAACTAAGCATATTTTCTCTACACATCAGAGTCATATTTTGAGTTTAGATTTGCAAGTTCACTACACTATTATTTCTAACATAATTTTTAAAAGTATATGGTATTTCAGAAGATGTAATAGTTCTCTGTTGCTGCCGTAACAAATTTACCACAATGTAACAGCTTAAATGACTCATTCATTCTCTCATAGTTCCTCTGGGTCTCAAAAGTCTGAAATCAAGGTAATGGCAGGGGCTACAGTTCTCAACTGGGGCTCAAGCTCCTCTTTCAAGCTCGTTGGTGGTTGGCTGAATTTAGTACCTTGCAACCATGGAATTGATGTCTCTGTTATCTTGACACAGGGTCCTCTGCATCCTCAAGCCAACAGTTGAGCATCAAAGCCTACTTGTGCTTTAAATTTCTCTGATTCTCTCTCTACCACCTCTCTCTGCCTTCCTTTTCTTCTGTTAGGGGCTCCTTTGATTACATTAGGCACACTCAATTACTCAGGATAATCTTTCATTTTTAAGAAAAACTGATTAGTAAATTTCTTTACATCTGAAAAGTACCTTTTGTCAAGTAACATAACCACCAGGGGGACAGAGATTGTGGGGATCAAAATTCTGCCTGCTATAAAAGATGTATCTATGACACAGATGATCTACTTAGAATGGTTCCATTTATGATTTTTTACTTTAAAATGGTGCAAAGGTGCATTGAGTAGAAATCATATTTCAAATTTTGAATTTTGTTCTTTTCCTGGGCTAGCAGCATTTGTTATGATACTCTCTCATGATGCTGGGCAGCTGACAACGAGCCACAGTTCCCAGTCAGCCATGTGATCATGAGGGTAAACAACTCATGCTCTACAGTGTACTGTGTCGCCAGCTCTTTTATATATTGTGTTTTGTGTTTTCACATCCCATCATGTCTACAAAACACCCATCTATGTCTCCTGCTTCTGATGAGAAGAAGAGGAAGCAATTACTCTTGAGATGAAACTCAAGATAATTGCCCAACTGCAGGCTAATATAAGTGTTCTGAATGCATTTAAGGTAGGTGAGGCTAAGCTATGAGGTTTAGTAGGTTAGGTGTATTAAATGCATTTTTTACTTAAAATACTTTCAGCTTATGATGGTTTATAGGGACATAACCCCTTTATAAATCAAGGAACATCTGTAATTTGTTTTGCTAATTTCCCACCATTATCCTATTCAGGCTCTTTGTAATAAACAATAAAGAGATGAACACAGTTGTAAAAAGCTTGAGCGCAGGACCTTGCCGAGGAAGTCTGATGAGTAATAGTTGCTGATTCTGTCCTCTAAAAGCATGATATACATTAAGTTTTTACAGGCATTCAGCTCACGAGGACTTTGCACAACTGCAAATAACTGGGTGGCTGTGTGAGGTTCTAGGAAAACTAAAGATGACATTGTACTGACGAGCAACATTGATGCGTACTCTATCCAGGTCTTACAAGCTTCAGTTCTTCTGGGAAAGACATCCCGAATATGACTGCTGCCTTTCTTGCCTGTGGCATAAATCCAAAGAAATATATCATTTTCAGCAGTTGCTGGTATCTGGCCATACAGAATTAAGTTGGAGTTTGGTTAGGATGCCTAGATTATAATACTGACACTGGAGAAAGGCAATAAATGCTAGCCAGAAGTGCCTTTTCCCAGTGGACCCACTTACACTCCAGCTTCAGGCTATGGGCACTCTGTCATCCAGTCCTACACACATGGGGCCTGGGAGGTGTGATGCCCAGCACAAGAAGCTACTCAGGATCTCACACAAAGTTTCAAAAACAAGTTTTGGGAAATTCTTTCCAGCACCCAATTCATTTTAACTTCAATGAAGTAGGTATAATCCCTCAAGGCCCTTCTGCCAAAATCTGTCAGTCCTAAACAAACAACTGAAGCTGGAAAATTTGTAAAAGTTTATATAACCACAGATGTTGAAGAAATCGTTGTATGTAAAACAGAACTCTATATAAACCCTATCTTAATAATCTTTAAAATCTCAATTAAGTAGATAATTAAACAGAAACTTTTAAATTATAAATTACTCCCCAAATTAAGCAGGAATGTGAATTTAAAGTTTAGTGCATATAGATGGCATGTCAAATCATTGGAGTGATTATGAAATTCCATAAATGGGCTGTGATGATTTAAATATTTGGAAATATTTATATTCCATATTTATCTTTAGTTCAGAGAGATTAAAAAGAAAACAATGAAATATAAGACCATAAAATATCAGAAGAAAATAAACACATTTAAAAAATCTCTTGGTATATCTGTCTTTTCAAACCAAGTGAGAAGCAGCTGAGTTACTTACAAATCCCTTTCAATCTGATGATAAAGATAAAACTGAGTCATTTTTGTTTTATATTTCATTTAATTTTAACAGATAATACAGTATCATGGTTATGATTCTGGTTTTAGATCCCTGCTCCATTCTTCTGAGTTGTTTGTCCTTAGACAAATTATGGAATTTATGCCCAACTTTCCTCAATCATAGCATGGAAATAATAATAGCATTACCCTGTAAGACTGTTATGAGAATAAAGCAAGGAAGTACATGTCAAAAACTTATAACAGGGCTTGGTATGTGGTAACCACTCAATAAATTCCTTTTTTTGTTATTCTCCTTTATTTTTTCTTCCTTCTTGTTCTATCATTCCAATGACAAATAAGTGAGGAAATCTAGATATGTCCTCCATGGCATTTTAAATCTTTTCTCCCATTTATTTACCTCATTCTTTTTGTCTGAAACTAACAGAATTTTTTTTTTTTGTCACCACATTTTGCATTTTTCTCTCCTGCAGAATCTAATCTGCTTTTCTTTGTCCCTTTTATTTCCTTTAAATTTGGAAACAATTTTTTTTATTTCTAAGTAAATATTCTATGTACCAGATTTTTTCACTTTTCATTCACTGCAATCTTTTCTTTTGCTCTCTTTAATCTATTTGAATTAGAATTTCTCACATTTTCTTCTTTTACTTGTGGTATCCACTTCAAATGTGCCCTTCATCTTGCTTCCTTGAATTAAGCCAATGTTTTCAAACATTGAAATATTTTTCTCTCTGGCAATTTTTTCTCTCTCTCTTTGTCCATCCTCACAGAGGGGAAGGTGGGGAGAGCCTATGGTTGTCTGAGATGATCAATAAAATGATTGATCTTTCAGAGATTTAGAGATAATTTCTTTCAGAAATTGAGCCTTTCCACAACTTTCAAACTTTGTGAAAGAATAACAAGTCAGTTTAGATTTTTACTTTTCTTTATTGAAATTCTAAGTCACTGTGTGAAACAGAGAGGAAATAGATATTTCAATAGTTTGTCAAAGCATTGTTTTTCTGAGCTCGCATAAAGTTAGTTGAAGCCATGTTTCCTCCCTCTAAATGGCAGCCAGTGGTTTAGGAGGCAGCTGTCGAGTCCTCCTTTAACTTAGCATGGCAATCCTCAGTGCACTCCCCAAAGGTGTGCAAATCATTTCTTCCAAAAAACTATCCTATGACCCACCTTCCTCTCTGAGACTGCTTCAGCCACTGACTCTGCTTCATCTTTCTCTCTAGTATATATTGTCATCTGACATATTATATATTTACAGGTTCAGTTGCTTATTGCCTATTCCCCATCTACCCACATATATATGTTAGCATTTTCGACACATAGTAGGTGTTCAGTAAATATTTGTTGAGTGAATAAATATTTCTCAAGGGGTCTTTTGTCCACATAAAATTAATCTTAGTTCATTAGTTCTTTCTTCAATATGCTTTTCTGGTATATCTCCTGGAAAGAAAGCCTGTAAATTTCCTGGCATGATTTGTAATGCTGACATTTTCTATAATTTCGATGAAAATTGATACAAGCTAGATGATGGATATAGTTCTGGAATTGCCATATTGAATCATAAATCCTCTCTACATTTAGTTTGCTATTCTTAAACTTCAACAGCTCTAAGTTTTATTTTCTGTTTAACATGGTAAAAAGTAAATGTGATAAAATGGCTTATAATATAAAGCATTCCAAATCCTCTCTAACCCTAATGCAGAGGATTTATTTTTTATCATTTTTTGAGCTTAGTTTTTCCAAGACTTACTTTTATGACTCCTAACACCATATGCTGGTTCTCCAGGAAATAGACTCTGAGACGAAGATTTGCATACAGAAAGTTCATCAGAGAATGCCACTGAGATCAACTCCTACAAAGCATTGAAGGAAGCAGGACTACACAGCATGAGAAGTTAAAATGTGATTCAGCTGCACCACAGACCTTTGCTGGTCATACAGGAAGTTCTGGAGCTGAGATGGTTCTTCAGAGTTGTCTCAAATCTAGACAAGAGAGGTGGCCTTTTTTATGTTCTCACGGAATGGTCTTCAGATATAGACTTCCTCAGAAAGTGTGGAATCCTGGGAAAGACAGTTCTCAGACCAAAAGTCCTTAACAGAGAACAACACAGCTATAATCCATCTTTAGTCAGCACTTCCAGAACTGTAGGAGGGAGTGCTTCCATCCCAAAGGGAGAATCTAGGCAGCAAACCCCAGCATCCATCACATTGCTTTAGATCAGCTCACACATTTTTGCCTCATATTTGTGTCATGGCTTCCTTGGTACAGCTTTAAAGCATTCTGTTACAGCATTAATCAAAAATAATAAGAAGAAGAACAAGGAGGAGCAGAACAAATTGGAGAAAAAGAGAAAGAAATGGAAAAAGAGGAAGAAGAAGAAAAGCAATAATAACAACAAATAAATGCATACATATGCATCTTAACTTCTAAGAAATGGAATAAAAGTAAGGAAACTCTTCATTTCTTCTAGTAAAGTGTTAGCAGATAATATCAAGTGCTAAGAAGATGGAAAAAATTATAAATAAACTATTTTAAGTTAAGGATATGACCATCAGAAAGAAATTAAAAATAGAACATTCAAATAGGTACATGAGTTAAAATTGAAAAAGTACATGAAAGCTTATAATCAACAGTAATATATTCTCAGCTCACCACACAAGGCACCTAATCTCAGTCCCCAAAGGCAAACACGTTTAACTTCTTTAGGCAACACTTTTATGATACTGTATATATAATACATTTACATTTCTAGTTCTTGACTTAAATGCTCTATTTACAACATGTTGACCAGACATTATGAAATATGATGATTTTGTATATTAGGTCACCCCCACCTTTACCTCCCCTCTTATCTACTTAGAAGAACTTCATAGGAGGTCTAATTTCAGAATCGCAAAGATGGCATTAAAAGGACATGGAACACATTGGAGTTAATTGCAAGTTTATCTGCAATAACAATACCCTAGTCATAATCTATGTCATGAGCCAAGTAACATATCCTTAAAAATACTGAAGGCAGATTATTAATTTCACAAGAATGCTGGTGTGAGTTGATGGACTGAGCACAAATATTTGCTAGCCCCTGTTATGAGACCCCAATAAAATAAGAGTAAAAGAATTCACAAATTAACCCATAAAGGGAAAGGAGTAGGAGAGCACATCATTGGCATATAGAATTTAAGAGGAATGTCTGGAAGAAAATAAATGGATGAAAATTTATTTATATTTAAAACCAAAAAGAGGGAGTCACAACTCAAATACATAAGCTAGAGAAAAGAATATAATTCAAGGTCTGTATTCGATAATCTAGTGCTGGTCTCTGAACCATGTCTACCATAAACAGAATGACAAACATTATAGTACATATGCGTCAAAAAAACATTAAAAGAAAAATAAGCTCTTTTTTAAGAAATTAAATAAAATGTTCATGGAGAACTAAGCCGGCTACCATGAGAATAAAACTTTCTTATTCTGGTATAAGAATACCTCCAGCTTTTGGCTCACTCCACCTACCACAAAACCTAACCAACAATCATCAAATAAAGGAGAAACCTTTCATCAGAGAAAACAAGAAAGAAAAAAATAGAGAGAAATTAAGTCGGGAAGAAACAGATTTTCAGGGAAGAATAGTGAATTGTAATGGGATTCTGGGCAGGTTGTCCCAAAACATGCTACGGATATACTGATAACTCTGAATTAAAGGTTACTTCAAAAACAGCCAATGCAGGAAAGATACTCATACCATCTTTTGTTCCCCTGAAAGCAAGAACTAAATTGCCCATGTAAAGACTACCCTTCCTGTACCTGTAGGGTAGAAGACACCCTTATCTCCAGAGATAGGGAATTCAAGTCCAAGAAGCTTATATTAAACCAACTTTGTTGCTTCTTCATTAATTTGCTACCCCAAGCTCAACCCTTTTGTCAATTCTTCACAAATAATTGTTTCTTTGTTTAAAAAGTATAAAAGCTGCCTGCTTTGGTAACTTCAGAGATCTCATATTTCTATGAGCTCTTGTATATACAAAATTAAATCATTTTCTCCTGTTAATCTGTCTTATATTAATTTAATTGTTAGGACAGACAAAGAATCTAGAAGGGAAGGAATAAAAATTTTCTTTTTAACCTAAAACCAAAAGATAAGTGCTTACTTTTTAGTGCCATCGAATAATTCAAGGAAATATAGTATCACTAAAACAAGAAGAAATGCTATAAATAAAAGAGAAATTGAAGAACTAGAGTTTGGTAAAATTAAACACTTCTGAATCTGACTTTTAAAAATCAATAGAAATGTTTAAGACAAAGTTGTAGAAATCTTCAATAACATGGTACAAAAGACAGGACTAGCAAATGTGAGAAAGAGGTAAGAGAAATAAAGGAGAAATGTAAGAGATGATCATAAGCTGATTAATTGTGATTCTAGAAAATGAGGGAAAAATAATGTGGCGGGAGATAAATTATTAAAGGGATAATCATAGAAAATTTCCCAAAGCTGCAGAGATATATGTATATTTATAAGGAAAGAGTTGTATGTTAAAGAAAAACAGACTTACACACATCAGTATACAAATGTCAGGCTGCCAAGTATGCAGGAGTCAGCAGTAGGTGACACAGAGTCAGGTGCAGATGGCAGTGTAAAATTCCCACAAGATCCTAAGTGACAAATATTTTGAACCTAGAATTCTACGTTCAAACAAAATACCAAGATATGATTTTTAAAAAGATATTTTTAACCTAGAAAGATCAGAAAGCTTATCTCGTTTGAATACATCCATGGAGTTATTTGAGGAGGATCTTTAAAAGTTATGCTGAAAAGTACAGGGAAAAAATAAGTGGGATACAAAATTCTAGAAGGAATTAAATGATGGTCTCAAAATAATTTTGCATGAGTCTAAAGAGGAACAAGCACATGCAGTAAACAGGATCAAATGACTATGGAAAACATCTCTTCAAGAAGAAAGTGGATTCTATGAAATAGATCATTTGTTTAAGAAGCTTGTTAAATTCAGTGATATTGCCATTGTACTTTTGTTGTTATTGTTAATAACAACAACAAAAGCAAATAGAAACTTCACTAAAATGCAGCATGACTTAAGAAATTTATATATTTCAGTAAAAAGAAAATCCACTTGAATGTCACACTTAGAACATTTTATTTGAGTGATGGAGGGTTGCTGATACAGATTTTTATTTTAGTCTTTCTGAATCTTTCATCCTATTTGGCTTTGCAATTGCAATGGACTGAATTTTTTATCTCCCTCAATTTCATACATTGAAGCCTAATCCCTAATATGATAATATTCAGAGGTGTAGTCTTTGGGTGGTGATTCAGTCATAAATGTGGAGCCCTCATGAATGGAATTAGTACCCTTATAAAAGAGACTCCAGAGACCTTTCTTGTCCCTTTTACCATGTGAAGACACAACAGGGAAATGACCGTCTGTGAACCAGAAAGCAGGTCCCAGAAGACACTGAATGTACTGTGACCTTAATCTTGGACTTCCCAGGCCCCACAACTGTGAGAAATAATTATTTATTGTTTAAGCCACCCAGACTATGGCATTTTTGTTATAGCACTCTGAATGGACTGAAACAGTAATGAGTATTTTTTATATAATCAGAATTCTGAACACGTTTTTTATTATATTTTGCTTTTTATAGCCAAATTATAGGCAAAGCATGGAAGAATTAACTACTGTTACCAAACTGTAAGTATAAATAACCTTGATAATGAAGAAAAAGCACAATATGAGGTAGAGGGGGAATAGGAAGTATAAGGATGCGTTGTGGCACCATTTTTTTCTGATTTTCTAATGAAGGAGATGACACTGTCTAAAACTAATGGAACAAAAAACATCATTAAAATTTACTTTTAAAAGAATAAAAGATAGCATTCAGAATATAAGAGGGAAGGAATTAAGGGCAGCTATGTAAGGAGTTAATTCCTCATCCTTCCAAGAGAGGAACCAGGAGATATGTGGTGAACAAGTCAAAAAATATTGATATATTCCTTCAGTTTTGGAGATACCCACAGAGAAATGGAATATAAAAATTATTAAGAAAGTTTTCCTCTGGAGAATTAGCCTGAAGAAAGGAGACAAAGTTCATTTTGTGCCTTTCCTACACCATTTTTTTTTTACCATATTCACATATCATATGATTTTATTATATAAAAAAAATTATTTTTTAGCCAAAGTGAATAGCAATGGAAGAGTATGTAACTGAGATCCAGTCAAAGAAGCTTGCAGGATGCACAATGGTTCTGAAGTTGAGTGCCAGCTCACTTATTAGCTCCATAAACTGGGGAAAATAATCTTCATTCAATGAACCTCAGTAATCTTAATCAGGGTGATTTTTTTCTCATAGATATTTTATGAAAATTAAATATGACAATAAGTATAAAAATATTTTATAATATCTAAAGTAGTATACAGATATTAGCTAAAAGCAGAGGATAGAGAAGTTATTAATAATGAATGCTATAAAAATTCAGTTTTTGAACTAAGGAACTTGATTTCATCAATATAACTTGAAGTCTGGAGAAGAATGAAAAGAAGTTGAACACAATATGATTATACAATAGCATAAAGGTCTCTTGCAGCCTGCAATGGAAAGATCAAGGAAATATGAGATTTCAGAATAATCCCCCTATGTGGGCAAGCAAAGTAGGGGTAGTGGAACACATGTTCTTTGAAGTCATCACGAACTTTACTGAAAGTTTTCAACTCACCACCATGGATTTTTTTCTTTAAGAGTCCAGAAGTCTCTGGTTTTTCACTGTCACAACTACTGGGTAGTGGATATTAGATCTATTACTAGAAGGTTATCACAAATGAGTTTAATTAAAAATTAACATCAGTTCATTTAGAGCCTATTTACATACAAGGCTGACTATATTAAGTGATAAATTGTGTAAATCAAACCATAGTAAATAGTTGATAGTTATGGTACTTCCTTGTAGAAATTTTCATTCTAATTGGTGATGATGAGAAATATATAGTTACTTTCTAAAATATGAATTTTTATAATAAATGGTAAATAAGTTATTTACATAGGAAGAACATCAGGACTTTTAAGGAAAGAGAAAAACATGAGGTAAAATCTTTTGAGATGCAGCAGGATCTAAACTATGTTTTGTTAGCCAAGGGAAAAAGAGGAGAAGAGGAGGGGTAGGCTTTCTAGGTAAGAGAAGCATCTTTGAAAAACACAGATTTTAGTTTCTATAAATTTTCTTCTCAGGTGTCATCTTTTCAATTCTAATGCTAAGCTTTACACTGAAATTCTAACTTGCATACAAGTCATGTCTTCCTATATCATTTTTATGATATTGGAATAACCTTTTGAGGAAACACCTTCATTTTTCCTCTTATCCAATCCAGCTAGAGATTTTTAAGTTTTGAGGAGTTACTATCCAAAAATGGCCCATAAGTGCATCAAGGAAATATAAATCTCCCCTGAGGATTATTTAAATAAGAATGGGAGATATGGGTCACCTGTGTCTTACACACCAGAACTCCAGCTGCTACCAGTATGTGGCCTTATGCATATATCAAGTACTACAAAATAGTGGGTTGTTCACTGACAACTCCTGGTTTTGATCATACCATGCCATCTGTATTGATACAGTAATCATCCCTCTCTGGGCTTTATACACACAAGTAAATAATGAAAGCTTGAATTAGATGAGGTTCTTCTTTTCTCCAAAACTGTATGATTCAATAAAGAAAGGGGCCACTACAGATGGAAAACTTGGCTTTGTAGTGACATTACAAACATTTTCACTTTTATGTCCTGTATTTTGGGATGATTTTCTTTAAGGGTAAAAATGTGATGGCCATATTAAATTACAGTGATTCTCCCCAGATGTCTCTTAATTGAGGTTTAAAGCCAATAATTGTACCTACTTACCTTCCTCCACTGTTCCTCCATCAGTCAGGGAGGAGGAATTGTTCTCTCTGAAATTAAATTAGGATAATTCCCTCCAAAATCATAAAAATGCAAATATTTAGTATTTATGATGTTGGGACATTTTAAAAATTATTGAGAAAAAGTTCACATAACATAAAATTAACCATCTTAATGTATACAATTTCATGGCATTTAGTATATTCATAAGGTTGTACAACCTTTGCTCACCTCCAAAGAAAATCAAGTAAATGGTCATTCCCCACTTCCCTTCATCCCCTGATACCATTAATCTGCGTTTGGTCTCAATGGCTTTATCTATTCTGGATATTTCATATAAACAGAATCATAAAATATGTGACCTTTTGTGTTGACCTCCTTTCAGTAAACAAAATGGTTTTTAGATTCATCCACATTGTAGAATGCATGAGTATTTTACCACTTTTTATGACTGAATATAATTCCTTTGTATATATACCACATTTTGTTTATCCATTTATCCTTTGATGAACATTTGAATTGTTTTGACCTTTTTGCTATTGTGAATAGTGCTTCCAGAACATTCATGAACAAGCATTTGTTTGATTATCTATTTTCAGTCCTTTGGGATATATTCCTAGGAGTTGAACTGTTGGGTCAAATGGTAATTTTACGTTTAATCTCTTTTTTTTTAAACACCTACAGCACCTGGTATTCCTAGGTGGTCTCCCATCCAAGTACTAACCAGGCTCAACCATACTTAGCTACAAGATCAGATGAGATCAGGCATGTTCAGGTTAGCATGGCTGTAGACTTATATTTAACTTTTTAAGGAACTGTTAAACCATTTTCCAAAGCAGCTGTAGCATTTTACATTCCTACTAGATATGTATAAGAGTTCAAATGTCTCATTTTCATTAACATTTGTTCTTTTTTTTTTTTAATTTTAGCAATCCTAGTGGGTGTGAAGTGGTATCACATTGCAGTTTTGATTTGCATTTCCCTAATGACTAATGATGTTGAGCATCTATTTATGCTTCCTGGTCATTTATATATCTTTGGAGAAATGTCTATTCAAGTCTTTTAACAATTTTTAATTGGGTTACTTGTCTTTTTGATAAATTTTAAGAGTTCTTTATATATTCTGGATACTAGACCTTTATCAAATATACGATTTGCAAGTATTTTCTCTAAATCTGTAGGGAGTCTTTTCACGTTCTTAATACTATTCTTAAGAACATAAAGTTTTTAATTTTAATGTTATTTACTTATTTATTTATTTCGCTTGTGCTTTTGGCCTCATACCTAAGAATCCATTGCAGAATTTAGGGCAAGTTAAGGTGTTTGCAGGGTTGGTTGCATGTATTTCTTTATTGCTGCTTTCAAGGTTCTCTTCTTATCTTTGACTTTCAACAGTTTGATAATAATGTCATTGGTATGGATCTCTTTTGCATTTATCCTTTTTGGAATTCACTGGAATTTTTGGATGTATGTATTTGTGTTTTTTATCAAATTTGGGATATTATCTCTTCAAATAGTCTTTCTTTTTTATTCTCCCTTTTCTCCTTCTGATACTTCCATTTAGGGTATATTAAAATGTTCTGGAGTGTCTCACAGGTCTCTTAGGCTATGTTTGTTTTCTTCATTCTATTCTCTTTCTACTCTTGATACTAGATCATTTCAATTAACCTGTTTCCAAGTTTGCTAATTCTTCTGCTTGTTCATATCTGCTACTGAAACTCTCTAGTGAATTTTCCATTTCAGGTACTATATTTCTCAGCTACAGAATTTTTATTTGGTTCCTTTTTATAATTTTCATCTCTTTATTAATAGTTTCTATTTGGCGATAAATAATTCTTCTGTTTTTTTTTTTTTTTTGAGCTAATAGAGCATAATTCAACACAGTTGATTTAAAGTATTTATTAAGACACACAATGTTTATGATTTCTCAGGAAGAGTTTCTGTTAATTTCTCCTGCGTATGAGCTATACTTCCTTGTTTCTTTGTGCGTCTATTATTTTTTGTTGAAAATTGAACATCATGAATATTATAATGTGGCAACTCTGGAAATCTGGTTCTTCCTCCCTCCTCTTTTTTCTTTTCTTTTCTTTTCTTTTTTTTTCCTTTCTTTTCTTTTCTTTCTTTCTTTCTTTTTTTTTTTTTTTTTTTTTTGCTTGCTGTGTGTATCGTCATTTGTTGAGCGACTTTACTAAATTATTTTTGTAAAGTTTATATTTTTTGTCATTTCTGGTCTCTGATGTCTCTGTTCCTTTTTCTTGTGATCAGCTAGCATTTTTACCTTAACCACTTGGAAAGAAGAAAGAAAAAAAGAAAAAAAAAACTCTCTTAATCTTTGCTTAATGTCTCTGTATTGGGGCACACCTTAATGTTTAGTTAGGCTATTTTGAATTCTGCCTTAATCTTTACTTTCTGTTTGTGCTGAGCCTAGAGGTCAGCCAGAGATGAAAGCTTAGGATCTTCTTAGGTATTTCCTGATCAAGCATACTGGGCCAGCAAGTGCCTTAATAAATTCCCTAATACGCATGGGTGTGTTTCATTTTCCAAATTTCCAAATGAAATTTCTTCCCTAACTTTTCTCTCAGGCTTTCAACACATCTGTTGTTTGTGCTGACTATAATCTTCAGCCACATGCGACAGAGATTGTTCATTTGCCTTAAAATGCTTTTTAAAAAATGTCCTCTATTTTATGAATTTGACCTCAAAAGCAAGGGAAGTAAAAGTTAAAATAGTTAAAATAAATGAAACTACATCACTCTAAAAAGCTTCTGCTCAGCAAAAGAAATCATCAACAAGAGACAACCATCTGAATGGGAAAATATATTTGCAAACAACGCCTCCAATAAGGGCCTAATATCCAAAATGTACAAAGAATTCATGCAACTCAATAACAACAACAGCAACAACAACAACAACAACAACAACAACAAAAATGATCCAATCAAAATATGGGCAGAGAACCTGAACAAACACTTCTCCCTAGAGGATGTACAAATGGCCAACAAATACTTGAAAAGATGCTCAACATCACTAGCTATTAGGGAAATGCAAATCAAAACCACAACGAGATCTCACACCTGGTAGAATAGCTATAATCAATAGGACAAGTAATAACAAATGTTGGAGAGGATGCAGAGAAAAAGGAACTCTTATACACTGCTGGTGGGACTGTAAATTGGTACAGCCACTATAGAAAACAGTATGGAGGCTTCTTCAAAAAACTAAGAATTGATCTACCATATGATCTAGCAATCTCTCTACTAGGAATTTACCCCAAAGATTTGAAAACCCATATCCAAAAAGATTTTTGCACACCGATGTTCATAGTAGCATTATTCACAGTGACCAGGACGTGGAAGCAAATGAAGTGTTCTGGCTAAAAAGCTGTGGTATATATATACAATGGAATATTACTCAGCCATAAGAAGAGATGAAATACTGTCATTTGTGACCACATGGACAGACCTTGAGATAATCATGCCAGACAGAAAAGTTAAAAATCACATGATATCACTCATATGTGGGATATAAACCTAAAAGCAACAAATGAACAGGACAAACAAACAGAGACTCATGAACATGGAATATAGACTTGTGGTTACCAGAGAGTAGGGGGTGAGGGAGGAGAGTGTAGGTAGACGATTATAGGGGATCAAATATAGGGGAGTAGGTGGAGAGTAAAGTGTGTGAAGGGGATCAAATATATGGTAACTGAAGGAAATTGGACTTTGGGTTATAAACACACAATAGAATATACAGATGTCAAATTATAATGTTCACATGAAAATTATATAATTGTATTCACCAATGTTACCTCCAATAAACTTAATAAAAATAAATTAATTAAAAAATAAAAAATCAAACAAACAAAAAGCCTCTAGCCTTGAACATGGACCATAGACTAGTGGTTACCAGAAGGTAGGGGGTGTGGTAGGAGGGGGGAGGTAGACGGGATAAAGGGAGTCAAATATGCATTAACGGAAAGAAATCTAACTATGAGAGGTGAGCACACAGTGTAAATATATGTATATGCCTTACTGTTAAAGTGTACAGCTGAAACTTATTGGATTTCGTTAACCAATGTCACCATAAAAATTAATTAATTAATTAATTAATTTTTTAAAAAATGCCCTCTGCAAAGTGGTTGCTCTGACCTAAAAAAGTTTTACATTTTGTAAAACAAAGGCAAGTACTTTGAATCAGTCCATCAGGTGACCCCCCAAACAGATCAAAACAAATAAAAACTTTTGAGAATAAGGCCTGCTCTTTTCCCTTCAAAACCAGAGCCCAAGTCCTCATACTGGGCACTTCTGTCTTGGAACCATTGCTAGGAATTGGGGATGGCGGGGAGGGGACAAGAGTAGGTAAAACTGCCACAAAGCTTCCCTACCATTTTTGTGTTGCCTTTTCTTTTCTTTTTTTTTTTTTTTTTTAGTGTTTGCTTGTTTTCTGTAAACCTTTGACTGTTTTCCAGAGTTATAACAAAATTGATTATGAATTTTTTGCTCAATATTTCATTATTTCTGTGAAGAAACAGACCTTTGGAATTACCTATTCTGATATTTTCTCTAACATTACCAAACTTATCATTTTAACTCAGCCACACTGAACCTGGTTCATATTTTGCCTTTGTCTCTAAGTTTTAGGAACTTTTTCAACAGTGTGACATTTCAAGTAAGATCATCTGCCTTTGGATTTTAGCTTGGCCACTTACTAGGTGTGTGACCTTTAATAAGTCACTCCATGAATTTTGGTTTCAGCATTTGTTAAGAATGATAGCAAAAATAACCATCTTCACCTATGAAGGCAAGGGGTATTGTGTGTACAAAATGAAATAATGTATATGTAATTGAAAATTTTTTTAACTTAACATGATAAAAATAATATTAAAATGCAAAATTTCAGAAAGCCATATTTTACTTCCATTACCTCTGCCATTCAATTCTACACATTTTTCAAGTATTCAATCTTTATTTGATGACTTTTCTGTCAATCTTTCCAAAAACTGTAATATTCTTGGATTTTAATACCCTTGCTACTTATTTACCATAAAAAAATATTTTAATGGGAATGCATTTATGAGGAAGATAAGCCAAAGTTCCTCATAAATTTGTAAAACAGAATAAGACATGTCAATATTACTTGAGGAAAAAATATATTTAATATTTCTCACAATATTTGTTTTCTTCAAAAATAATCACAGTAAAGCTTTCCACTATTTCAGAAAAACCACCAGTCAGATATTCAGGAATTTGTTTTCCTCTGTTCAATTTTAAGAGTTTGGGGTTCTTATTGTTAGAATCACACTTGAGAATTACTTGAGAAGAGTTTTTGTTCTTTTCTTTTCTTTTCTTTTTAATACAAATTCCCTTCTGAATCTCAATTGGGAACCAAGAGCCAAGCATATATATTTTTTAAAAGCTCTGTCGAAAATTATAATAAGCAGTCAGGATTAAAAAGCATTAATTTGAATGCTTCTGTATTCTTATGGAAAGAGAATCAAGAGTGATATGGACATAACAGTCCAAGGGCCTTATAGTACATCCATCTAACATATACATAAAATATCATCACATCTGTTATTATACTTGAGTCTGATACCAAATGAATTCCACAGATAAATACACTTTTCCATTTTTCCATTCAACTGAGATTGGAGGCAATGAGTGATTTGTCAAAAGTCTACCAGCTAGGACATGAGAGAATCACATGTCAGAACTTAGGTTGATTTTTAAGCCCAGTTTTCTTTCCACAGCACCAGATATGAGCTTCTATAATGATATACCCATCCAGCTTTCTTATCACTCATCCCCAACAGTCCTGCTGTTGATGCTCTTTGGAAATCCATTATCTTTTAAATTACCTCTATTTTAGGGCCATAGTCTAGTAAAGGACTCATGGTTTTCCTTATCCAGTGTAAACATTATGGTTCAACACACCAAAACTTTCTCACCAACATCTCCAATGGTATCATCCCTTTGTCTAAGATTTTTGTCCTTAAAATCTTCCTCCTTAGATCAACACTATTTGTCCTTCTCTGGTTATCTTTCTGTGTGTGTGCAGCCTACTAGAGAAAACCATACACTGTGTGAATTGCCGCTTGCTTTCCATCTTCATCAAGAGCCTCTGTGTCTCTCAGTAATCCATTTCCCTGTTTATATCTAAGACTTCAACACTCACCTCACTTTCTAGTCACTTTTCAACTATCAACAGACTTCTGTTTCAGTGATACCACTGAAAATACCTCTACAAAGAGAACCAAATATCTAAATCCAGTGAAATGTGTTCATTTCTGGCCTAATTTGACCTCTGGTAACTATAGGAGGTTGAAGAGATTTGGATCAAGAAAAAAGAAATAACCAGGAGATGGCAATAGTACCCACAAGATTTATTTTAATGATATTTTGGTAGATTTGCATGTGAGAGAAGTCCCTCATAGCATGAAACCACTAGGGAGGAAGGCAGGGGCTGTCTTAGGGAAAAAGAGGGTCAGAGAAGGGACTTACATGTCTAGAGGGGGCTTACATGTCAGCGGCACAGAAGGGAATCTCTGGGTCAGAGTTCCAGAAAGTAGCAGGCGCTTAACGTTTTAATAGCACCAGGGGTTTTATATCTCTCTAGCTAGCAGATGTTGGGTGCAGTTTCATGGGATATGCAAAACAAGCAGGCTCTAAATCTCTACAAATCTGCTTGTTTAGGTTATATTTAAAACAATAAGATGTGTAAATTTTCAGTTTGGCATTGGTTGACTTTTGCGCTAATGGGTCTCAATCTGCTGTGAAAAAATAAGCTACGAAGGGGCCAATATATAGAGTTCACCTTTGAATCATTCATATAACAATAACTCAGATATCTAGGTGAACTCCAGGCACCCCAAAACTAAACTCAATATCTTTCTACTAAATACAGTTCTTTTTCTCTTATTCTATCTCAGTGAAAGAAATACTGTGTCACTGAAGCTAAAGCAGCCCACATTGTCTTTCACGTACTCTAATCCATGACCATTTTATTAATTGCAGTCTCTTTACATCTTTTATCTCTTCATCACACTATTTCCATCAATGATGCCTTAAATCATGACGTCCTTATATCTTGCTATATTGTTACCAAAGTCTCTTAATTAATCCTCCTCTCTCAAGTCCTATTATTGCCTGGTACATTCTTTGCAAAATCATCAAGATAATTTTTCTAAAACTCGAAAATTATGATGTCCAAATCCCTAGTCTAAAAGGTAAAGTATAGAAGCTTGTCATGACCTACAAGCCCTCATAAGGTAACCACTCTACATCTTAGTTTTATCCTCACTATATCTCCCATTATTACTCTAAATCACAGCCATATGAAACTGCTAGTAGTTTCCAGAATGTACCAGTATACTTTATTTTTTAATGGACAGTTATACAATGTTTAATATAGTCATATCTTTTACAGATTTAACAAAAATGTGTAATTCTAATTAATGAAAGAAAAATTTAATAGGCAATAATATCTTAATCTCTGTGAATATAATAAGACAAATATGTGAAAACTATTTTAGAGTTTGGTTATCATAGATGTCACTTTACTGGTACAAGACTAAAACCTGCAGCAGTGGAGTGGCTGCAAGCTTCCGCATAAGCTGGTGTCCAGTAATAGTGATTTTAAGGCTGTTGGAGACTTCTGCAAGTTACACACATCCATCCACTATGAATGGCTCCACAACTGTATTGTCTGATTGCAGAAGCCTAGTTGAGTCAGTCTGAATATGCCACACATGTAGCCTCATTAAATTTGCTTCCTCAAATGTAAATACTAGAGTGTGGGATTTGTTTTCATTGATTGTGAAAGTATAACAAGTCCTTCTCACTCAATTTGTTGCTGACTACTAACAATTCTTTAAGATTCCTGTTGTATGAAGCGAGAGTTTCACTGAGATTCTTTGCTCCTGCATTTTCTATTGTGTTGAAAGAAAGATCTATTACTTCCAGGGTAGTATTGGTTTTCAGTACATGAGCCCAAAACACCATTCCATCACAATATTTCATTGCAGCTGCATCAAGGTAGCATAGGCTTTTGTTCAGATACAGTGCATCACATAACTGTTTTATACCTCAATTTCTTATATCATGCTTATACATGTGTAGTTCAACAAGGCAGTGATTTTCTTTTAACTTGTAGCCTAGATGAACTTTAGACTTTTTCTGCTCATTGTACAGTGTAGGTCGGTTTATGTTTATTCCTTTGTTTGGTTTTGAGTTAGAACTGTAGCAAATGCTATCATACTTTGCATTCCCGTATCATAGTCACCCAGATCTAACTCCTCTAAGGATGAATTAATTTGTAGCGTTGCTGCAAAAAACATTCCACCTTTATTTTCAATTTGTTTCCAGTAACTCTTAGGTTTTTCAGGGCAGTAGTCTCATATAATACTTTAGCTATCAATTCTCTAGCTTCAGGCGCAATATTATTAAATATAGGATTTAAGTGAATGAGACTGTATTGTTTCATTAATATAAAGATTCTTCTCTAAAATGCTAAATGGTATCCAAAAATCTTCACCTGTTACTCTTTCCACCATTTTGATTGTTGCCAGCAATGTTTAATGAGATGCCTTCAAACCCTTTTTCAATTTCGTCAACCACTTCTTGGAGTATATGCAATATAAAAGGATTAATTTTCTGGGATTGCTCCATAGATATTTTCATTTTATTTTTATTTATTTATTTTTTTAATTTTTTTTATTATGGTGCCATTGATTAACAAAATCCAGTAAGTTTCAGGTGTACAGTTTAGCTTTAAGGCATATATATATATATATATATATATAGCATTGTGTTCCACAGATTCTTATATTGTTCCCGGAGACTGCCAATAGGTGCTGGAGCTTCCTTCAGGACAACCTATGGTGAGAAATGAGGACTCCCTATGAGGACGGGGGCTTTCCTACCGGCTTTTGGAGGGTACTCCAAAGTTCCGACCACAGCTGTTCCCAGAACACCCTCCAGCCACACCCACTAGGGCTGCAGCCTGCTAGGAGGAATTGGCTGGAGCTCCCTGCGTCTTTCTTTCCGGCAAGGCTGGCACAGCAGGACACTATTTCTTACTGCTGCGTTTGGCCAGCGTCCTGGCCAGCGCCCTGGCTAGAGTAGGGCTGGGAGTCTGGCCAGAGGTGGGGCTGGGACTTGGCCTGGGCAGCTTCCTAAGCCTCCTTGGGCCTTTGCCACATGCTTCTATGACCCCGAGGGCCAAGAGGCGGCATTGTCCTGAAGACCACGCGCGTGCACTTGCCTCCTCTTCCTTAGGATACTCTCATAATGCCTTCCATTCCTATTTCCCATACTTATTGCCTACTCGGTTCTAGATTAAAGAGCTATTCTGTCAAGCATTTCCTAATCTCTCTCAAAGTAGCAATGCTTTCTCTTTTCCGCCTCACTACATACTTTACACACTTTGGTCATAGCACCAACAGTCTTATTTTTCTTTTGTGTTCAAAAATGATTTTAGTCTACTAAGATTTAAGTGACAGTTGGCTAGGTATACATTTCTATATTTGAAATCTTATTCCCTCAATTTTGAAAACATTATGCAATTGTTTTTGAGAAATCTGATACCCGTTTGATTCTTGTTAATTTGAACACCAGTGTCTTGTAATCTTAAGTTTGTTTTTATGTCCAGTGTTTTTTAATTAATAACTTTATATTTTAAAGCAGAAAGAAGAGAGATCTCATATACTCCTTACTCCTCTCCTCATACACACACAATTCCTACTATCATTAACATGTTGTATTAATAAGGTACATTTGTTAGAAGTGATGAGACAATATTGATATTTTATTATTATTTAAGTCCATAATTTACTTTAGAATTCACTTTTTCTGATGTAAATTGTATGGGTTTCCACATATGTATAATGACATTTATCAACCATTACAGTATCATACAGAATAGTTTCACGGCCCTAAAAATTCTCTGTGCTCCACCTATTCATCCTTCTCCCTCCCCAAACCCATGATAACCACTGATCTTTTTAATTTCTCCATAGTTTAGCTTTTTCAAGAATGTCATATACTTGGAATCATACAGTGCACAGCTTTCAGACTGGGTTCTTTCACTTAGTAACAGCTCATTTCTTTTTATTACTGAATAATATTCCCTCATTTGTATATACCAAGGTTTGTTTATTCATCCACCTATTGAAGACATCTTGCTTCTAAATTGGGCAATTATGAATAAACCTGCTTGTTATAAACATTTGTGTGTAGGTTTTTGTATAGACATAAATTTTCAACTCATTTGGATAAAAACCAATGAATGCAATTGCTGGATCATATGGTAAGCACATTTTTAGTTTTATAAGAAGTTATGAAATTGTCTTTCAGAGTTGCTGTTCCACTTTGCATTCTCACCAGCAATGAATGAGAATTCCTGTTGCTCCATATCCTGGTCAGCATTTGGTATTGTCAGTGTTCCACACTTTGGTCATCCTATTAGGTGTGTGGTGGTATGTCATTTTAATTTGCATTTCTTTGATGACATATGATGTGGAACATCTTTCAATATGATTATTTGCTATCTGTATATCTTCTTTAGTGAGATATCTGTTCAGATCTTTTGCCTACTTTTAATCAGGTTATTGCTTTCTTATCATTAGATTTTACCAATAATTTTTCACTATTGTTATAATTATCTTCAAGATTATTTGTTTTGCAAGCATTATTTTACATAAGTCTCATAACAGCATTATTTTATCTAATTTTATCCATGTATAAATGGCTAGAGAGATTCAATAATTTACATAAGACCACATAGCAAGTAAGCAATAGGTCCAGAATAGCAACCCAGTCTTTGACTCTCCAAAACCAGGACTTTAATTACTGTATACATTCTTTCCCTCTCTTCTACTGATGTGTGACAGGTGTGTTTTTTCTGGTTAAACTGAGAATATCAGAAGGATAGGGAAAGTATTGTGCTAAATATAAAGATCAATGAATGCATGAATCAATAGAACAATCGATATATCTGTATCTAATTAGAAACTTATCTACCTCTAAAAATATTTTTTTAAACTTGGAAAGCAGTTCCTAATTTTTCTACTTAAAAGACTACTTTGAATAGTATTTTTTTCCTATTTGAGGGAAATTAAACTTCCTCCTACAGTCTAATAGAAAAATAGTTAAAAGTGTAAGCAGTTTTTCTTTCCAAAATCACTAATGTACCAATTAATAATTTCTAATTTGGTCTGCTACTCCCTTTCATTTGAATCACTTACTAATCCAAATAAGACAATCATCATATTCCATTTCATATACTGAGGGCTGCTTCTGTTAGAAAAATGCACATTTCTCTGGACATTCGGCAATTAGCAAAAATTTTAAATATTACACATATACTATGAAAAACGAAAAAGGCAGTTTATTAACCTTATCAGAGTTCTTTTACTTACGCTAAGACATAGTGATTAGGATTCTATTCATTGGGATGAAAACTTTTAAACCTTTAGGCTGACACTATTGCCCTTCTGGAAGCTTCAGGCTGGGTGGCTTCTTTCACTTCTGTATCTTTTTCTACTCTGGCTGCTACATGTGGTTTTACATGATTATTAAAATTTCATTTTGGAATGAGAATCAAATTCCCTTCAGCTTCTTCAGGAATGTGGGAATAGAAGCCTCCCCAGTAGGGTCAGGCCTCTAAGAGAAGTTTCCAGCTTTTACCTCTAATCTTGCTACATAAGGGCCCACAGAAAACCAATGTTTGAAAACCAGGGCCATCCTACCTTGAGCCACTACAGTCACATCTTGGTTTCACTCAACTCACTTTCTTCCCTGAGCCTCAGGTCTTCAAGCCACATTCCTTTCTCTCTCAGTGGCCATCTTTACCTTTATTCTAAATTTGGTGCCCCCTTTAGTCTTTCTTCTCCACCAATCCATCTTCCTTCCTTGTTCTGAAGTGTAAATGAACAGAATGTAATTATTCAACACATTTTCATTGCTATTCTCTCTGAGAAAAGAGATGGAGAAGAATATAAAGAGGAAGTGATGGAAACCAATGCAGGAAAATGACAAAGGTTCTGGAAATTCATGCAATTTGAGAGTTCTTATCTCTGATCTTTGACCACGTGATCTTACATGCAGACAACTTTTTGTCCTTTTCTTTTACTCAGAAACACAGTTCTCTTACACTCCCTTATTCAGATAGGAGCCTTTTCCTAACCCTCTCTCCTAGCTACTATTCTTGAACACCTACTAAGAATAAGGAGCTGACATATTGTTTTAGCTTATTATTGCATTTCATCCTTTTTGCATTAATTATATTTTACAGATGAGAAAAATGATATTTCTGTAAACATCAGTCATTTGTCCCAAACATAAAATGCTTACATAGTATAGAGCAAGGTTTTGAAGCAATATCTTTCTGATTCCTCAATCCACTCTAGCTTTACTACATTGTCCCTTCTTTCTAGAAATTATGTTGGAATATTAGATAAAAATGAATGGCTATTTAGATGTTCTCTATCCTTAATGGGTCATTTATTCTGTGGCCAGGCTGGTAATGCAGTCACTCTCCACCATGCCCTAACATCCTTTCTATCATTGGCAGACAAGAATGGGAGACATACACTCTTGTTGAGATATATTTTAATAAGGAAATCAAGTCATTTTCTCATTTATATTATGAAATAGAAAAATCTCTAGGGTCCCTTCTCTTAAAACATATATCTCTCTAGAACAGAAACCATAACTAATTAATCACTATATATAGAGCATGCTCTATCTAGAGCACATAAAGACTGCTGGATGCCTAAAAAGCTGAACTAAACTATTAAAAAGCTGAACTAAACTATTCACATCTGCAATTCAAGGATGCTATGTTTCATAATTTTCACAGTCAATAGTAATAAAAACAATAACTGGAAAACATATTCTAAATTGAAGTGGCATCTAATTTAATGCAGACATTATGGAACACTTCAAATAAAAATGTCTCATTAATTCCTCTCCCAGCCTGTCACTTAGCAAATAAGGAAATATTGAGGAAATTGAGGTCTTACTGAATTGTCCCAAATTATGAAGTTCTTCATTGTAGATTCAAATTTGTGACCTAGTTTCTTTTAATTTTTTAGCTCAACAAACAGGACTTCCTTACTCTTCTTCTGGGTACTATTGACAAAAAGGAAATTAGAAGCATCAATGCAAATTGACCCATCACAGTACCCTTAGTATTGGCACACTTTCATAGCAGCAGGGGATGAACTCACAAATTTATCTCAAATTTTAAATAATTAATTATACAAGTATGTCCAGGCAACAAATATGTTCTTAATCTGAAATGTCCCTTACACCTAAAAAATTAAATGGTCGAGAATCACCAATTAATAGACAACTAGTGCTCTTCTGATTAAACTTTTTAATTTCATACCAGCTTTTAAAATTACCAACTAATCTGTAATTTAAAAGCAATCATATATAAGGTAGACAAAAAAATATACCCTGTTAGGGATTTTGTAACTTTCAAGATTTGCTGAATTTACATACTTTTATGCCATAATATCAGGAAAATAGTGGCTACAAGAGATGATAATACCACATAAATCAGAATTTTTAAGTATACTCCTAATAGTAAATGCAGAATAATTTATAAATTGGTATTTTAATGCAATAGGTTTCTTTTTAAATTTATTCTGTTTTAAATCAAGAAATATTGTGGTCAAGATACTATCTTTCTCACTAAATAGAAAGATATTCAGATCCACAAGAGTTTCAGATTGTTCATTTAATGAAACTTGAAAAGTGATGTCAACATATAGGCTACTCAGCTTTAAGAAAATACTTTCTGACTCTTATGTTTTCTGAGGATGAATGGAAAAGATAGTTATCTATCTCTAAAATATTTGTTTGCCCCATACAACAGCTTCTCTCTCTCTATTACATCTGAGGTGGGCCGCCCAGATATGATTCCTTAGGTAAATTAACTGAGGGCAACAGGGAGCTCTAAACTTATCAGTGCCAGTCACAGGCCCTCCATCATTACCACAGGTGTGGTGGGACCCAAGCAAAGCCCTGGCCACCCACCACCTCACATGTGCTTCTAACAGTGCCATAGCAGGAAGAGCTATGAGCTGCAGCTCATGCAATGGCTAGAATAGGGCAGGCGACATTGAGTACTAGTCCAAGGAAATGCCAATGAAACCAAATAAAAAAGACTGACATGACTATTCTCATATGTGACATTCAGGGTACTCACAGGAGCAGTCAGCCTCCAGACACAAATAAGGAGGGGAATAACAGGAAGCTATTTTAACATATAGGAGAGACAGAAGCACAAACATACATACTCATGTATTTAAAATATATCATTATCTTTTTTTATAACCTATTTTATTCACCTAAGCAATATGTTGTGAGTATGTTGGCATTTCTACAATAGTATTTTTAATGTCTACATAGTATTCCATTATATGAATGTATCTGTTTATTTAACCAATCTCAATATTTGATAATTTGTATATATCCAGTTTGGGGTTATTTTTAAATGCTATAAGAAAGAGGAATGTGAAAACATATTTGTACATATTTGAAATGATTTCCTTAGATAAAATTCACAGAAGTGGAATTATTAGTGAAAAGACTGTAAGCATTTTTAGACAACTGTTAACATGTTTCCATGATACTATCTAAAAAAATTTACACCCAGCAGCAGAGAATGATAGCTCTGGATTAAAGAAAACTGCCTGATTGAAGTATTAGAATCTAGAATATCTTGGAATGAATAAAATTTTATTCATTAGACTATATTTTATAAATTTATTGAGTTATTTGTGTCTCATATTTTATTAATTCCATGATTGTGACTCTTACTAGTTTCACATTGGGCTTTAGTCTTTTATTGCTTGATAAGATTTTTAAATAACACTTTTTCAATGATTTATCAACAATATTTTGCAAATTTGTAGTTTGTCTCAAACTTTAATGGTGTTTATGTGATCAAATGTATTAATATTTCCTGCACGATAAAATATATATATTTCTTCCTCTAATTTTAGCCTTAGAAATTCCACTATCATCAGAAGTCACATAAATAAGTGTATCAGGTCTGTGTTTTACATGAAATTAGTAGATCAACAGAGAATTCTTTCTTTCTTTCTTTCTTTCTTTCTTTCTTTCTTTCTTTCTTTCTTTCTTTCTTTTTTTTTTGGCATAATGTGAAATATGTCTCTCCAAAAATCTCAGCATTTTTAGAATTCAGAAACATGAATTCTCTCTTGATTTATTTATGAAGCAAATTAGTTTTCTGTTTTTCATCATTAGGTTCATGTCATTCCTTGTTAGATTTGTTCCTAGGGGAGAAATGAGAGAAAGTGAGAGATCAAGTAAGATATTTTTTAAATGCTTCCTCTCCCCTTATCAATTGGTTTCTTGCTCCCTATACTCTATCATTAATTTAGTTTTGAGTCTAGATTTAAGAAAGAGAAAGAAGTTACTTGAGAAGGACAAAACCATTAATAAGAGAAACTAAGAGAAAAAAATACCATCACTTTTTATCCCAGCTGGATTCTACAAAGATAAGGCAGACAGGAAGAGAAAAAGGTTGTGAGAAGCCATTTCTTATTCTACTACTATATGAGTAAGGAAATGTTGGGGGCTGGAGGAGGCATACATTTAAACACATCCAGATAAGTACGGAGAAGTCCAAAATGTTTGACAGCAGGCCAGTTTACATTGTGAGAGGCCATAAGTCTCCCAGGAAAAGACCTTCATGTAGATCATGCAACACAGTATAAGCCCATGGTATAGCAGATGAGTGGGACTGAGGGAGTGCTCCTGGCTCCCTAGGGCCTGAATGTACATGCAAGAGACCCAGTTGTGCTCCCAAATCCATGAGGGGATATCAAGGTTCTAAAAGTGTTGGTAGGCCAAAAGAAGCCTAGCTTCAGGCCAAGGACCTCTCAGGGTATGGGAAATTTGCAACCAGAGACAAATAACAATGACTATTGACTACAGTGGGTAGTTTCATCACATCTCAAAGTCAGATGGGCCAGTTATGACACAAAAGTCACCAGGGATTGATCAGTCCTGGTTGTTCATTCCATGACAGTTACACAATATGACCCAAAAAATATTGTGTAGTTTCAAGAAATCTACCTTTTCTGTCTTCTCAAAGTCATATCATCTAAATAACACCTACCCCCGATACTACTAAGAGTGACCTTGGAAAAGGCAAGCATGTGAATAACCATTTGCCTGAGTCATCCAAGCAGAGACTAATTTTCATTAAATGGCAATTTAAATTATTGCAAAGAACACAGATTATAAATTTGGACTAAATACAATTATTCCCTCTGTTTACTTCTCCCTCCCACCCAATGGAGTGGGGGATGGGAGAGAGCTCGGGCAGAAAATGAGAACAATTATAAAGAAATAAATTCTATACCGCTTTGTACATTCTATTTAATGAGATTGAATCTGTTACACTAATACACACACAGACTCTTGTGCACACACATACATTTGCCTTCCTTTTAATTTTTCCAATTGTTTTGTAATGATAACATAATGTATTTTCCTAGAAGAAACACTCATTTTTGAAATCTTAACCAGTCTTCTTGGAAATTCCCCAGCAACTGTGTATTTTAATATACTTCAAACACAATTGGAACATTTTACTTAAACCATTGCTCCTACGTTTTTACTTCACAACCTACTTGGCAAACCTGAGTTTAACAAACAGAAGTATTTTGCATATTGGACTGCCATTATTTATAATTCATATTTAAGAAGATTTTCTCAAATTTTTTATCCGAAATGAGTTGGACAAGATATGAAAGGCATAAACATTTTACATTAACCTTAGGTGTGACTAATTTCATTTTTAAAAACAAAACATATAACAAACCTATTGCTGTTGAAAGAGACAACTAAAACTTAAAGAATTATTCCAAGGGACTTAAAAATACAAAACAACTTTTTTCAGGCTTTTTTTGAGTCATTCCTAAATGGATTTATTTCATCTTGAATTAGACTCAAAGTGGTCCTCAGATATAAATAAAAATGAGGTTGATAGTGAGGTTGAAGAGCTCATATTTATTGATAAGCACTTACTATGTGCCAGGCCCTTTAAATGCCTTATAAGACTTAATCTCTTTGAGGAAGTCCTTTAATTATTTATATTTTAACAGATATGGAAATTGAAACTCAGAGAGGTGTGTTAGCTTGCCCAGTTCTTCAGCTAGGGAATAACAGATCTGACATCCAAATCTAGAACCTTGAAAACCAAAGCTCATACTTATCCTTCTGCTTTTGTCCTCAGAATATGTTTGAGTTTATGTAGCAATGGAAGCAATATATTTAGAGACTGGAATTCCACATCCATCTCTTACCTTTGTCAGGTCTGCTGTATCACTCTAAGCAAATGACCTGTTACATGCTTTCAAAAACAAAGGTTGTTGTGAATATTAAATGGACTTCAACTTCATTCTCTGTTAAAAACAATCAAATAAACAAACAAAAACATAACACTACCTAACTCACAGAGTTGTTTTGAAGGTTTTATTAGATAATATGCGAACACCACAGAATCCAATATTTTCCATGTACAGTCATGCCCTCATAAATTATAGCAATTATGATTAGTTTTATATATTTAAAACTACTTCAATGTGAAAGCACTGTGTAGATAAAAGATGATGCTATCCGTTCAGAAGTAGGGCAATGACTGTATCCTTCTTGAGGAATTTAAGTGCAATGGTGATGATAATGCACAATGTTTCCAGTGAGAAGAGCCTTGCCCTGTCTATCTTATCCCACTTCCCATTACTTTCCAATAAACCCATTCTACATGCCTTTCAGAAACATGAGGATCACTCTGGACCATATTCCTTTCTTTTTGCTCTCCTTATCCATCTCGAAAGCTTCTCCTCCCTGAGACAAAACCTCATAACACAAGTCATGGGGCTTTGGAAACAGCAGTGGTCTGGGATTGAGATGCCAGACTGAGGACCCGTCACTGCCTGAACCCACTGTAGGAGTGCAGGACACTCCTTGAGACTCAATGCCCATATGGGCAAAATGGCCTTCCAAGTCCCTTATTTTTTTAAATACCTATTTAATAATTCAGTTCAGCTCTTCTATCAAACTTTCTGTAATGATTCTCCTCACACTATTAGTGTCTTTCTTCCTGGTCCTACTATGTTAAGAATCAGATCTAAGGTTCTAAACAGTCTTCTCTAACCCTTCCCTGCAGAGCTGACCTAATTCACCAGCCACCCAGGCCTTATCAGGAGTCAAGAAAGCACTTTCCTCTCCCCCAGCCAGAGTGGGTTGCAGATCTGTCTTACCTTATTCCCACCTAGAGTTCTTGGAGAGAAAGTCCAAGAGTTGACTATAAAAAGGAATGCAAAGCAGAGCTCCACCTTCCAGTACTGGGATCAACTGTTTCTATGTCTTCACCATAAAACACGCCATCCATATACACTGGCCTCAGACACCTGTCAATGCACTGTCGGATGTTCACGAATGTGTAACACAAATAAGTACAGCAGGCTCTCACTTCTTATGGACCTCTCTATCTATATGTAAGAAAAAAACATAAAGTAAATTGTCTTAAGAGTTTTAAAACCAGCTCTTTTGTGAAGTCGTTCAAAGAGTTTTAACAAAGTGTAAGAATGAATAAGAATCTATGCGTTGACCCTTATTAGCTATAAAGGCTTCATCAAGTTACTTTACTTCTATATGGCTTAATTCCTCATTTTAAAATAGGGGTAACAATGTCCAGTTTAAGAAGAAAATATGAAATATAATGTATACAAATGAGCCAGCTGGTGGGTGCCCTTTAGGAAGTCAATAAGAAACTGTACTTAATTTAATTAAAAATAAATAAGTAAAATAAAAAGAAAGAAGCTGCTTCTGTGAGGACAGCTGTGATTGTCTTCTCAAAGTCACCAATGACCCTCAATTCTAAGTAGAGAGAAAATAATCAACCCCCAAGTGTCAAGGCTTTGTCATTAAAAAGAAAAGAGTTTTTCTTTAACATCTTGCCAGTCTAGGACATTGTTTTTGCTACATACACCATCTCAGTCCTGACCTAATGTATTAATTTCCTGTTGCCACTATAACAAATTTACCTTAACTCAGTGGTTTAAAACAAGGCAAGTTTATTCTCTTATATTTCTGGAGGTCAAAAGTCCAACATGGTCTCACAGCACTAAAGTTAAGGTATCAGCTGCATTTGCTGCTTCTAGAAGCTCTAGGAAGAATGCTTTCTCTTGCTTTTTTCTGTCTATATTCTTTGGCTTGTGGCCCCTTCCTCCATTTCCAAAGTACATTACTTCAATCTCTGCTCAGCCATCACATCTCCTCCTTCTCTTACTCTGGCTCCTCCTGTATTATTCTGATGAAGAACATTATGCCTACATTAGGTCTGCATGAGATATCTGGGATAATCTCTCCATCTCAAGACCCACACTGTAACAACATTTGCAAAGTCTCTTTTGCCAAATAAGGTTATAGTCACAGGTTCAGAAATTAGGATGTGGACATATTTAGGGTCCATTTATTACCACATCAAGTTTCCATCATGATTGCTTACACATTCATTCTTTGCACACTTTCTAATTAATGAACTCAGCCCATGAGACATTGGAGTTATACTAATACAACTGTAAATAAAAATCTCTACAGAAAACATACACTTCTTAATCAAAGTTACTCAAATTAAAATATGTATCTCCATTCACTAAATCTACTCATTCACATGTATTAGGAAAGCTATAGCAGGCAAAAGTTTTTGCAAATATTTCTAATAAAGAAAAGGAAATATCTGGTTGGACATGTACCAGTAGTGCAACTACTCTGAAAAGCTTTTGGAAAAGTTCATTTACAGAGTCTCTAAGCGCATTTTTAGCATGGAGTCATGACCCTACAAAAATTCCCAGGTACTTCTTATCATTGCTCTCATTTCTAATAGTAGATGCACATGAATTTATACCTGGGTTCTAACTAGACGTGAAACAATTGGGAAAAAGTAGTATATATAAAAAGGTTATTATGACATTTGTGTCTTTATTCCCTTTGCTATTTAAACAGAAACACTTAGACAAGCTCACACATGCAGTGAACTTCTACCTGGGTTGATGAACTATGCACCAATGTCAAAACAGACATTTTACTTTCTCTTTTACTTTTAGAGTCAATTTTTAAAATTACAATCACCAGTGCTCTCCATAAAATAACAAAATAATTTTTTTGGTGAGTATCCTATGATTATTCAATCTCATTCTTTTCCTATGCCTTTGGCTGTGGCATCATGAGAAACATCATTATTAAAAAGTATCCTATGATATTTGAGCTTTCTTTGAAAAGAAAGCTCATACAAAATTTTAACAAAGTATCATGTTTTATAAGCATTATAAACATTCATAATTTGAATTGCTATCTTATTTATTCAAGTATCTAAATTATATCAACTAGAAATAAGTATTCCACATTTCAATTTTTCAAAGCATTAGAAAATAATATGGTGGAAAGATTGACATATATCTATCAACAAAGAGGTTCTAGTGTCAGATACTGTACCAAATTTACACGACCTTCTAATATTTTACTAAATTAAAAGTGTATACATTTGTTGTCATCTAATTTACATAGTAATTCTTTTGCATCTCATTGTGAATAATCTATAAATCTATACCAACAATAAGTTTGTATTATTGTCTAGAAAATTATTGTTTACATATTCATTACTCATTCAATCATTTAACAAATATTTATCAAATGCCTACTACATGCCAGATCAGGCATTGAGTTAGCTGATAGAGACAAAGCAATGAACAAAATTAATATGCTTAGTTCTCATTCTTTATAACAAGTTGTACATTCCCTTACTCATCATCTCAATGTCTCAAATCCTATCTGTAACAGCATAAATAAAAACAAAAGTCACTAAACATATAAAATTAATTCACAGTGTATGTTTTCAATATTTTGAGCTTAATGGACTCAGGTTGAATTGTGTATATCAAGTTTCCTGATTATCAGTTTCTTCCCAAGTGCATTTATGAAATTGCCTCCTCAAGACACTTGTTACTACAAGGGCAACTGGATGAAAATAGTTCAAAATCTTCCATGGAAAACAAAAAAGTTATGCCCATGGGAGTTCTCCTGTCCTAGAAAGTATTAAACATCATGACTCAAGCAAGAGAAGTAACCAAAAGGTACCTGTATCTCACTCCTTAAACAGATAAACTGAAAGTTAAGAGGTTTGGGATTCATCCTGGAGAAGGTGACTTATTTATTGTCCAAACCGGGCACATCTGAGTGTAAATAGGGGCACTAATACCTGGAAAATAGGCATAAACTAAGACATATAGTCACCCATGGTAACTCACTTAACCTCTTTGGCCATTGTATTCCCTGTCATATGGTGACAATGGCACATAATTGTATGAAAATATGAAATATAGGAATAGACATGAAAACGCTTTGATAAGTATGTAGTGCTAAACAAATTATGATTTCACTGTTAACAAAACTTTTTAAATTAATTAATTTTCAAATTACCCTGCGAGTTGACTCGAAGGTATCTTTTTTTTTTTTTTTAATGTATACACTATTACTTCCAAGAGTTACAATAAAACACCAAGACACATTCTAAAAAAGTTGTCAGGACATTTAATACCTTTTCCTAGGTAATCAGTTAGTAGTGTCACTATTTTCTAACCATAGCTATTCATCAGTGAGAACAGGAAAACAGGAAAAAGTAGCATTGGCATGGTGATAGAAACCTGCTTTCTAACATGGGATAAGCTGAACCAAACATCCATGACAAATAGCCATATCGAATTGCAATTCTGAACTACTAAATCCTTATTAACCTTTGGGAAAATTTTTAAATCTGCAGCTGTGAGTTTGACCTGCAATGTATTTTATCTGAAGAGAACAGTATTGTAGCTATTCCAATAACAGTCAATTTTTTCCCTCACCATAAATCATTACTTTTATCCCAGATGGTGGAAAAAAAAAAAAAACTAATGACTTAAAGCTGATGTAAAACACTTAATTCTTTATCAGGAAGATAAAAATAGAGTACTGACACTGACAAAATCTAAAAATCGTGATAAAGCATTGCACAAATGGATTCCATGTTACGATGTGCTATAATAGTGCTATAATAGTGGAACAAACTCCTGTGTGGGAACGCTTTATAGGAGTTTATACAAGTTGATACAAGTGAGACTGTAAAAGACTAGAAGAAAAACAAAAGAAATTAGAGAAAATAAATGATAAGATTAGACAGAGAAAATGATAGAAATGAAATTAAATTCTCTTTTATGAAATCAAAAACATTCCTATTTGTAATCATCAAGTTTTTGACAATTTGCAAGACAGCAAGGATTTTATGTAGCATCTAGATTTTATGTAGCATGGAAAGATTTGAAACAGACCACAGTAGGTGTACCAGAAAGACCTTCAAAGAAAATTGAGTAATTAAAATAAGAGAATGTTCCTCCTCTTTAGCTCTTAAAACAAGATGACTTATTACTATCAAGGCCAGAAATATGAAAACATACAGCAAATGGAAAAAAAATTCCACATATCTTCATAACAATCATAATAATCTGGGAAAAAAACTGCTGGTTTTTGCCCCAGTATTAGTTTTCATCATCTTCCTTAATAAAAGAAGTGATTATTGGATGGGTACATTTTAGCTGAGAATAAGACTATGTTTGCCAGCCTTCCTTATAAGTAAGTCTGTTGGTAATATGATTAAGTGCTAGATATTTAGATCTAAGTAGAATTGTCTTCAAGAAGCTATCTTAAAAGGAAGGAATATCCAATTTGCCTCTTCCTTTTTTCTGCTGTGCAGGATGTTAATGTGATTCCTGAAGCCCACACAGAAATAGTTTATGTTTAGTATGATGAAGCAAGAAGATAGAAGTGATAGTCAAGCAACCAGAACGGCCTTAAACTACTAACTTTGGATATCATTTACATTAGAGAGAAATGAATTCTCATCTTATTTAAAATTACTGTTATTTGGGGTTGTTGCTAACAGCTAAAAATTACCCTAATAATAAAGAATCACTAAATTATTTGAATTTAGAGAGAAAAAAATGGCATAGATGATAGAGGCTGTGTTCATCCCTCTGGCAACCAAATCAAAGTTGTGACAGAAACAAGGAGCAGCAGCAAGGAAAAATCACATGGGATCTAGAGGAACAAGCAAGCCATACAACTAGGGAGAAGTCCAAGAAAGCACCCTACAATGCTGAGGATCTTTGGAAACATCCAAAATGAGAGATGTCCCCAGATCTCTCCCCTTGAAACAACAATAAGTTAAACACCTAAAACTCAACAAAAAACACCCAAACAGCACACCAGCACATCTGAGCCTGGGATGTGCACATAAGAGCTACCACAATTCAGAACCCCACGTGTCAGGTGGTGAAATGGGAGAAATAAAATAGTTGCTTCTCACAGCCACTGGAGCTCTTTGTAATAGGAGGGGGAGGGGAGAAGACGTAGCAAGTTCCCTGAACAACCCTGCCTGGAAAAGCTGTGAACTTCCTGTGGCTGGCAGCACAGCCCAGTCATCAGGGCAGAAGGCAGAGAAGTAGGGATGGCAAAAAGCAACAGTTGATTTTTACCGGCCACAGTTGCAAAACCGAGGTTGAGCTGCAGCCCACAACCCCCAACCTAGAAGCCCCTCCTCCCATATGCTGCAAGACCAGACACCGCAGAGCACAGGGGAATCTAAGAAAATGCTACCGAAACTGTTGCTAATACTGACAAGAACTGAAATTGAGGGTAGTGAGTGTGATTAAGGATCTACAAGAAAATAAAAAGGCATTATTAGGCTTTATATAAAGCAGAGATCCAAGAGGCTTAGACACCACCTATTGGAAACGAAAAGAAAAGCACCTTCTTTGCAGCATGCTAAAAAGATACCTTTACATAATAAATCATTTTTCTGGAAAAACAACAGAATACACTTCGATTAATGTCCAAGTGCAGAAATAGACCGTTAAAAATTATAAACAACCGAGGTGAAAAGGCATCTCAGAAAGAGAAAAATCCCCAGAAAATAAGCTTATAGACATAGAGAAATATGCAATTTAAATGAAAGAGAATTCAGGACAGTACTTTTGAAAAACCTCAGTGAATTCCAAAATGAGTCATATCAACATTTTCAGGAATTGAAGAAACACCTAGATGAGCAGAGCGAGGAGATTGAATTCCTCAAAAAAAAAAAAATCAAATAGAACTTCTGGAGATGAAGAACATACTATAAGAGTTGAAAAATGAAATAGCAAGCTTGAGAAATAGAGTTGACCAAGTGAAGAAAAGGATCAGTGATATCAAAGACAGAAATCTAGAAATAAATCAGAAGGAAGAAGAGAGAAACTGAAGAATGAAAAATAATGAAAGAGAAATTCAAGAACTAGCTGATACCATCAGGAGAGGAAACATAAGAATAATGGGCACTATCGAAGATAAGGAAAAGGAGGAGGGTTTAGAAAGAATTTTCAAATAAATAGTTGATGAGAATTTCCCAAATCTGAGGAATGAGCTGGAGCTTGAAATTTAAGAAGTCAACAGAACACCCAATTATCTCAACCCCCAAAAAAGGCCTTTTCCAAGACACAGAGACAAAGACAGAATTCTCAGGGTAGCCAGGGAGAAGAAAAAGGTAAATTATGAAGGAAAACCCATTAGATTATCATCAGATTTATCAGTGCAGACCTTACAAGCTAGAAAGAAATGGAATCAAATATTTAAACTATTAAGTGCAAGGACCTACCAGCTAAGCAAACCCTTACATATAAAGGAGAAATTAAGACCTTTCTAGACATACAAAAATTGAGGGAATTATCCACTATGAGGCTTGCACTACAGGAAATACTGAAATGGGTCAGCTCACTTAAAACAAAATGACCCCAAAAAATACATAATTAGTAGTAAAGTGACTATCAGGCATATAAAAGCAGAGGAGTGCAACCCTTACTAAGAAAAGGGCATTACAGCTTAAATAATAAGAAGAGAATTACTATAGCAAGATAGTAATGAACGTTCAGTACACATAGGAACAAGGGAGATAACAATGACTGAAAAGGGGGGAATTCAAAGATCCAGAGTCACAAAGGGGAATAGAGATAAGGCACATGCAGAAGAAAATGGATGACTATATATATATATATATACATATATATATATATATATGTATATATATATATACACATACACACACACACACACACACACACACACACACACATATATATATATAACTATCCTTTTCATATTTATAATGGTAACCGCACACCAAAGATTCAGAACTGAACTATGTAACATAAAATAAGAACCATAGGGAAAACACACAAAAGCCAACCAAAATAAAGAAAACAGAAACACAAGGACAAAAAAGCAATGGAAACACTGAGCTACCAGAAAGCAAAAGATAAAATAGCTATAAGAAACTGCATATTTCAATAATCACCCTAAATGTAAAAGGACTGAACTCACCAATAAAAAGGCAAAGAGTTGCAGAATGGATCAAAAAACAAAACACAACCATACGCTACCTCCGGGAGATACAACTCAGCTCCAAAGACAAATATAGACTCAAAGTGAAAGGGTAGAAAATGATATTTCAAGCAAACAGCATTCAGAGAAAAGTGGGAGTAGCAGTACTAATATCGGACAAAATAGACTTCAAAATAAAAAAGGTAAAAAAGATACTGAGAGACACTTCATAATGATAAATAGAATCATGCACCAAGAAGTTGTAACACTTAAAATCTATGCTCCCAATCAAGGAGGCTCAAAATATGGAAAGTAATTACTAACAGAAGTAAAGGGAGAAACAGACCATTTAGGAGACCTAAATGCCTCACTGTCAGATATAGAAAGATCATCCAAACAGAAAATCAATAAGGAAATAACATCCTTATTTACACATTAAACCAATTGGACATAATTGGCATTTATAGAGCCTTCTATTCCAAAATAGATGCTTATACATTCTTCTCTAGAGTATATGGAATATTCTTAAGGATTGACCATATACTGAGACACAGAGATAGCCTCAACAAATATAAGGGGTTGAAATCATACCAACCATATTCTCTCATCATAATGCTCTGAAACTAGAGATCAGCTGCAAAAGGAAATGAGAAAGAACCACAAATACATGGAGATTAAACAACATGCTACTGAAGAATAACCGAGTCAGAGAAGAAATAAAAAGAGAGATCAAGAGATACATAGAAATGAATAAAAATGATAGGACAACATATCAAAACTTTTGGGACACACCAATAGCGGTCATAAGAGGAAAGTTCATATCATTACAGGCCTATCTTCAAAAACAAGAATGAGCCCAAATAAAAAACCTAATGCTTCATCTTAAAGTCAGCAGAAGGAAAGAAATTATCAAAATTAGAGCAGAAATAAATAAATCTGAAAACAAACAAAAAAACAATAATTGCAAAGAAATAAATGCAACAAAGAGCTGGTTCTTTGAGAAGGTTAATAAAATTGGCAAACCCCTGGCTAGACTCACTAAAGAAAAAAGAGAAAGGACACAAATAAACAAAATCCAGGATGAAAAAAGAGAAATTATGACTGATATAGCAGAAATACACAGGATCATGCAAGAATACTATGAAAAAGTACGTAACATCAAATTTAATAACCTAGAAGAAGTGGACCGGTACTTAGAAAAATACAACCTTCCTAGACTGAATCAAGAAGAACTGGAAAATCTAAATAAACTGATCAGCAGTATAGAAATGGAAACAATCATCAAAAACCTACCAAAAAGTAAAAGTACAGGACAAGATAGCTTTACCAGAAAATTCTACCAAACATTCAAAGAAGATTTAATACCTATTCTCCTCAAACTCTTCCAAAATATTGAAGAGGAGGCAATGCTTCCCAACTCATTTTATGAGGCCAGTATTACTCTGATACCAAAACCTGGTAAAGATAACACAAAAATAGAAAACAATAGACCAATATCTCTCATGAACACAGATGCGAAAATCCTAAATAAGATACTAGCAACATATAAAAAGATTATAAACCACGATCAAGTGGGCTTCATCCCAGGGGCACAGGAATGGTTCAACACTTGCAAAATGATTAATATGATACACCACACAAACAAATTAAAAAATAAGAATCATATAATCATATCAATAGATGCAGAAAAAGCCTTCGACAAGATACAGCTCCATTTCTGATCAAAACATTTAACAAAATTGGTATAGAAGGAAAATACCTTACTATAATAAAGGCCATATACAACAAACCCTCAGCCAACATTATCCTCAATGGTGAAAAACTAAAAACTTTCTATCTAAGATCAGGAACAAGGCAAAGCTGTTCACTATCGCCACTATTATTCAATATAACATTGGAGGTCCTACCGAGTGCAATCAGACAAGAGAAAGATATAAAAGGCATCCAAATAGGAAATGAAGAAGTCAAACTGTCACTATTTGCAGATGTTGTGATTCTCTATGTAGAAAATTCTAAAGATTCCACCAGAACACTACTAGAAACAATAAGGAAAGACAGTAAAGTCACTGGATACAAAATCAGTGTTCATAAATCTATAGCATTCCTATACTCTAATAATGATGTGTCAGAAAAAGAAGTAGAAAAAATCATTTCTTTTGCAATTGCAACAAAAAGAATAAAATACCTAGGATTAAATTTAACAAAACATATGAAGGATCTATATAATGAAAACTACAAGACTCTATTAAAAGAAATTGAAGAACATGCAAAGAAATGGAAAGATATTCCATGTTCTTGGATTGGAAGAATCAACATAGTTAAAATGATCATATTACCTAAAGCATTATACAGATTTAATGAAATCTCCATCAATATTTCATCAGCATTTTTTAAAGAAATAGAACAAAAAATTATCAGATTTGTTTGGAAGCACAAAAGATCCCAATTGCCAAAGCCATTCTGAGAAAAAAGAATGAGACTGGAGGCATCACTCTGCCCGACTTCAAATTATACCAACAAAGCAACAATAATCCACATGGCATTGTATTAGCAGAAAACAGACTCACAGACCAGTGAAACAGAATCTAGAATCTAAAAGTAATCCCATATTTATATGAGCAAATAATTTTCAAAAAAAAAGCAAAAAACATACAGTGGAGAAAGGAAAGCCTTTTCAATAAATGGTGCTGTGAAAACTGAAAAGCCACCTGCAAAAGGATGAAACTAGACTGTTGTCTATCACCCCACTCCAAAATTAACTCAAAGTGAATTAAGGACCTGAATAGAAGACCTGAAACAATAAAATGGATAGAAGAAAACATAGAAACTTTACTCAAGGACCTTGGACTTAAAGAGGATTTTATGAATTTGACCTCAAAGGCAAGAAAAGTAAAAGTTAAAATAAATGAATGGGACTACATCAAACTAAGTTTCTGCTAACCAAAAGAAATCAACAACAAGGTAAAGAGACAACTATCCGAATGGGAAAATACATTTGCAAGCAACACCTCTGATAAGGGCCTAATATCCAAAATATACAAAGAACTTATACAACTTAGTAACAACAACAACAACAAAATGATTCAACAAATAAATGGTCAGAGGACCTGAACAGACACTTCTCCCAAGAAGACATACAAATGGCCAACAAACATATGAAAAGATGGTCAACATCGCTAGCTTTTAGGGAAATACAAATCAAAACCACAATGAGATTGCATCTCATACATATTAGAATAGCTATAATCAACAGGATAAGTAATAACAAATGTTGGAGAGGATGCAGAGAAAAAGGAACCCTCATACCCTGCTGGTGGAACTGCAAATTGGTACAGCCACTATGAAAAACAGTATGGAAGTTCCTCAAAAAACTAAGAATTCATTTACTATATGATCCAGTAATCCTTCTATGGGATATTTACCCCAAAAGACTTGAAAACCCATATCCAAAAAGATATTTGCTCACCAATGTTCATAGTAGCATTATTCACAGTGGCCAGGACATGGAAGCAACCAAAGTGTCCTACGATAGATGATTGGCTAAAGAAGATGTGGTACATATATATATATATAATAGAATAGTACTCAGCCATAAGAAGAGATGAAATACTGCCATTTGCAACTACATGGACGGACCTTGAGATAATCATGCTAAGCGAAATAAGCCAGACAGAAAAGTTAAAAATCACATGAAATCACTTATATGTGGGATATAAACCTAAAAGCAACAAATGAACAGGACAAACAAACAGAGACTCATGGACATGGACTGTAGACTAGTGGTTACCAGAGGGTAGGGAGTGGGGGAGGAGAGTATAGGTAGACGGTTAAAGGGGATCAAATATAGGGGAGTAGGTGGAGAGAAAAGTGTGTAAAGGGAATCAAATATATGGTAACTGAAGGAAACTGGACTTTGGGTTGTAAACACACAATAGAATATATAGATGTCAAATTGTAATGTTCACCTGAAAATTATATAATTCTATTAACCAATGTTACCCCAATAATGTGAATAAAAAATAATATTGAGTTTATTCTTTTATGGATGACTTAGTAGTATAATATTGTACCAGTGGCATTTTCAAGATGAGGTTTATTAGATATTTGAAAATACAATACATACTAATTTGGATTCTTCATTTAACCTTATAAAAATTTGCCTCATTTGCTTGTCTTCTCTCTTTCTCTCTCTCTCTCCCCCCTCCCTCATCTCTCTCTCTGTCTTTCTTTCTCTCTCTTCCCCCTCTCCCTTTCTCTTTCACTGATGCTCCCTCCTCAACACTGTGATATTTAATTCCTCAACACATAAGCCTGCATCTCTCAGTAGAACATAAAGATATTCTACTACACAACCAGGACACCATCATTATGGCTAAACTAATAAGAATAATCACATAAATCATGTAATACAGGGGTCCCTAACCCCCTGGCCATGGACTGGGATTGGTCCATGACCTGTTAGGAACTGGGCCACACAGCAGGAGGTGAGCAGCAAGCAAGCAAGCTAGTGAAGTTTCATCAGTATTTGCAGCCCCTCCCCAGCACTAGCATCCCCGCCTCAGCTCCACCTCAGATCAGGCATTAGATTTTCATAAGAGCTCTGGTCCCAAGTGCCTAAAATGTTGGGGACTGCTGATATAAGAAATTCTTTCACTATCTTCTAAACATTACAGTGCTGAACTCCTACATCCTGTTCAAGAAGAACAATTATGAGCACATAATCAGCTGTGTAAATGTCACTGACCTTGATTGAAAAAATGCTGGAAAAACATCATAAGCCAGGGCAGCAATGTCCTTGATGTTGTCTGTGCTCTGATGATGTCATACCTCCTCATCTCTCTGGAAGACATTTCCCCAAGAGCACACACCACCATCATCAGGGAAACAGAACTCAACTGGTCACTGCAAAGTTTGCCACTTGCACAGTGACAAGAATGGCAAGAAGATCCAGAGAGAAATGCAGTGTTTTTGTGCAGAATGTGATGTTCTGCTTTGTGTTGTTCCATGCTTTGAAATTTACCACATGAAAAAAAATTATTAAATACAGATTATCATATACATTTCTGTTACATTAGGATTGGAGACAAATTCTGCTTAGAAATAAGAACAGTTTTAATACTTTATTTTCACATTGAAAACCAGTCAGATTTCCTTTAGCTTCAAAGAGCATGTTTATATAACATTAAATTAACTCTGGCAGTGAGCTACATTTTTTTTCTAAACAGGAAATGGGTCAAATTATTTTTTTAGATATTTCCTTTTATTTTTATTTCTTCAAGAGGTAATTTTCAGGTCTTTGAATTTATTAAATATATTTAATTACCATTCTTCGGATGTTTTGAAAGATTTAAATTCAAATTCACATTAAATGGGTGTGTTTAAATGACAGCATCTTCTCTCTGTGTTCACCCTACCTGTCTTATGGAATTTCAGGTACCTAAACACAGGCAAACAGTGGCCCAAGATCTAAGCCAAATCTTGCACAGGTGCTCAGTCTCTTTGTCCAACAGGATATCAAAGATCAATGCCATGAGTCCAGCATCAGGCTCAGTCTGTTTCCTGGATATGCAGTTGTTACTGTTAAATCCAGCCACCCTTGGTGAAAGCTCTCCAGCTGCTTCAGGTTCAGAAAGCATTTTTCCAGATTTCAATCATCCTTGGGGCTCACACTTTACCCCCTACCAATACCCCCCTTCATATGGTATATGGCTCTTTTCCTCTGCCACTCATGTACCATGTTTTATTTCTACTCCCCACAAGACTTAAACTCCTGCTGTCACATTCTCTTTCCATTTCCAAAGTCCAGTAGGCCTTCAGCTTCAGAACCTATTCCCCACTGTGTTTCCTTTCTGTTTCTAGTCCATGAAAAGAAGAGCAGCACAATCCAGTTTTGCAAGGTCCTGGACCTTTTAGAATGTGCTCTTCTAGAGGGATGGTTTTGTCACAAGTTAATGATTTTGGAGACCATATTAAATAAATTTTAATCAATAGCTATATACCTGAGTCTCAGAGGCCCTGTCATGGAGGAGCAACAAATAAAAAGCAAACTTAGGATTGGTGTAGATCATTGTAGGTAGAATAATTATGCCAAAGTAGATCGATACCCTGTTCCTAGAATGTGGTTTATGAAGAGAATCAATAGTATTCTGAATTGGATGCAGAGTGGATGGGTGAGGAGGATGAGAAGATACCCTTTATGATCAATTGAATGGGTGCCTCAGGGTATTACCAGGGCCACAGTTCCATTCTAGTGGCTAAAAGTCAGAAGAAAAAAGAAAGAAAAGAAACAAAACTTATATTTAAATTTATAGTTTAAAAATATTTTCCCAGAAGTAAAATATTTTCTTTTAAAAAGATTTTGAAATAACACATATAACTGGAAAAAGCAATACAGATTGATGAACTCCAAGATATAGCTCAGCAAAATTATTTTAAACTGTTAAAATACAGAGGATATTATGGTTCTATCCCAAAGCTTATCCTCCAAATACCAAACTTTTCACCAACTTGATTAAAAGTTACAAGTATAGCACTAGAACTCTTTCCTAGGTGGACACCATCCCAGCTACATCTTGATCAAAAGATGTTGGTTATATCTGTGAGCAGGTATTGAAAGCATTGCTAGGCTAATCAGTGCCTCTCAGCTAGCTTTCTATCCCCAAAACCCTTTTACACTACATGTTCAACCAATCTACAGGAAAGAACACAGCCAAGGGAACTCTGGGGAGATAAAATCCCATCGCATTGTCTTGTCAAAGTTTATCCAGTAGGAAAACTTTGGATTTCATTCACAAACTAAATTCAGTTATTGTAAATAAATTTAAGGCTTATGTATATGAAGTATCATTTCAGGTGAGAACCAGCTATACCTCTTATCTATGTGCTGATTAGTGAATAAAAAAATAAAAGATAGATGCCTTACAGCATCCTTTCCTGAATTTATAAATGGTAGCATTGAAGTAACTTTTATATGAATCCAGTCTTATGTCATCAAGATCATCCCTAGCAAGGAAGAGAGAGAAATATTTTCTCTTTAATATTTCATAATTTGGGGCTCTTTAAACACGTTATTTAACAAAGTAAATAACTCACATGTCATTATTCGAGATAAATGAATCTATTAAAGAAGTTTTCCAATACCTCTGAAGTTATATTTTCAAATTTAAAATGGTGACTTCTAAATATCTAGAATCGGGAAATAAAGTTTTATTACTTGACTCAGTTTAATTATCTGATAAGGTGAAAAGTAATCCCTTCTCAAATTCATACACATAACACACTGTCGTACAGTGTATACACACACACATATATATAACACACACAGATACAATTGATCTGTTGCAATGGAAGGTTATAAATACAGCAAAATGTCTCCTCATTACTGAAAGTTTACATCCACAAAGTAAAATTTTATAGGGTATTGGTTTTAAAGCATATTAATTTCAAAGCATAATTTCTCCAGCTATTTAAAAGATAGTAGATCATCTCATCCCAGATAACTCAAAATCCATTTTTCCCCAGCTACCCTATGTTATAAACTAACAAGTTCTATTCTATTTCACACTGGGAGATTCTTTGTTACACGCCATTAGCTAAGCTATTTTTTCTCCTTTGAGATTTGACATAAACAGTAGTATAGCTATTATTGCAATCATAAGATACATACAGGATTTATCTGCTTTTTAGCTTTCAAAGAAAAAAACTTCATTGTCTTGACTAACATGATATTTATATGTGTTTTGAATTTTAATCTCTCTCTCTCTCTCACACACACACACACACACACACACACACACACACACACACAAACACACTCTTCAGAGACCAAGCTTCCACTATGATTTCCCTCTGTCTTCTCAATCAATGTGGTATTTTGTGACAGAGAACAGGTGAGTTCCTCTCTGGCTTCCACATTATAAATCCTGGTCAAAATATCTACAATAAAATGCAAGAAGAAAGGTGAGTGTCAATACTGACAGCTGCAAAGTGCCAGGAATATATTCTTTTTTATAATGCCGTGGGGCTTTGCTTGAGGGCTGCAATTTTGAATTAGCAGCTGTTTCATCTTAATGTGGAAATATCAACTCTAAACAGAAGACCAATATCTCTACATGTACCAATGGTATTCTGGTATTCAGATCAGATTTTTTCTTTGGGCAAATTATAGACTTATTGTTTTCCACAGGTAGTTATTGACCCAGGGAAAAGTGATAAGTTGTTAAGATAAAAAATTAAGCAGTCTCATAGTCTCAAAGACAACAAATTGTAGTATTATTTCTCATCTCTCTTTAACACAAAATACTCATAACCTCCTTCAGTCTTAATTTTGTCACTCATTATATGAGTGATTTCTTGCTTCTTGCAAGTATTTAAGGGAAACAAGTAAAAAAATGGTTGTAGGCCCTGGAACAAAGGATCTTGTGAAGAAAAATGACTACACAAAAAATTTTAGCCATGTTCTCTGTGTAGGGTAGATTTGTTTGAATAATAAAATTTTAAAGGAAAATGATATAGAGTCTCATTTGATGAAAAGCTGTCCTTCACTTACTATGGGCTTCAGTCACTGAAAAGATTAGACACGAAAGTTACCAAACTTTGTGCAATTCATTATGTTGGGCTCTATTGTGTTTTTAAGGTACTTCCAGTGTCTTTCACTTTGGGAACTTACAATTCCTCTCATAATGTATTAGGAACACATCCATTGAACATTCATCAGATGCCATCGATGCTTCAGTGGGACAATAGCTCCAAAAAAAAAAAAAATCAGGGAACAATGCCAAGGTAGAATGATTTATCAAAAATATAATTTAATAAAATCATCTTAAATTCTTAGAACTGAAGCCAGCATTCAGGGAGAACCCTTGTCCTTTTTTCTCCACTTTTCTTTCTCACTGGGTTTCAGTTTAGATCGTTTCCACTGGCCCATCTTCGATGTTCAGTTTCTTTCTTCACCTGTGTCTAGTCTGGGGGATGTGGAGGGTAAGGATTGAATCAGTCTGGTGAGAAGTTGAACAGAGTTTGTGTTTTTTGTTCATAGGAGACTTTCAGTCCTCCACAAATCTGAATTCCTCTGGTGGTGGGGCAACGCCACCTGGTGCTTGGTGCGGGTCTTATGTTTTTCCAGATTCTTCTCAGCACTCCTGCCCCACCCTCAAGCCTCAGAGGCCCTTGCCTATCTGAACCACAGTGGCCTTGCCCCTGCCCAACAGTAGCCTATTGATGCAGGTGACATGAGATGCTGGGGTCCTGGTAGGAGCTGGGTGGTTCCCCTAGTCCAGTCCCAGCAAACTTAGGACACCAGGGACTCGCAGGTGGGGCTTTCTCAGTCCTTGCTCCTCCATGGCAGGAGAGCGTTTCATGTCGGTCCCCCAGATGTAACCAACTTTGGTGTCTACCACTCCCCACAGAAGTAGTGGATCTTAGCCTGGATCCTGGGAGGACGGCTTCCTCCCCTCTACGAGCAGCTGCAGACTTTCATTTCGTAGGAAAGCAGAGTCTGGGAGTGTGCTGCATTTCATGCCCCTGAGCTTCTGAGGGGCTTCTCACGCTGCCTCTACCTTCTAGGAAGCCTGGTGGAAAACAGCTGATGAGTGACAGCAGATGTCCCTGGCATCTGAGGCACCCAGAGATTCTAAACTGCCATGCTGGTCCACACTCCACCTTTAAGTTCATTTTAGCTATGATTTTCTTACCTAATTTTATGTGCTGCCAGAAGTAAAAATGTGTCCGTCTCCTTGTCACTCTTTGAAAGTCAGTCCACCTGGTTGCCTTGGGACAGGCTCCCTGATGAGCTCAAGAAAATTAAGACCTTATGGATGATTTGGCTTTTCCTCTTCCTTACAATGGGAGGAGCGTGGTCTTTCAAATTTCCACATCCTATTGGGAAGCAGAAACTCTCCTGTGCTTTTTAAAGTAACCATAAAGTCACCCACTTTCTGTAGGGTGGAGGGGTAAAAAAATTCCTCCTTCTTTCTTTCATGAGCAAAACTTCCTCTGAAATGGAGACAACACCAGTGAGTGTTTCAAGGCTGAGTCCCAGTATCTTTGAGTATGTTTCTGTGTTGTTGTTTTTTTCTCAAAATTATACTCAAAAAGTTGGAGTATAATTCTCAAAAACACAGCTCAGGGTAATGGTTGAAGAAATTTTATTACAAGAGCAACAACATTTTCTTAAGTGTGTTTTACAGAATTCTACTTCCTAATGAATTGTAATGGGTATTACTCTTAAAATCAAAATTTGGTGGCCAAAGTTTAGTAAATGCTAGTTTAAAACAACAACCAAAAAATGTTTAAAGGTTTCTTTACCTCACACCTTTCAGAGTCTTATCTAAACTGTGTCCAGACCTTTGGGAGCACAAAACCACTGTTAAGTGCTTATATCAAAGTCTTTGTGCACGTGCACAAGCATATCAGTAGATCAGCAATCTCAGAAGTGGAATTCTTGGTTCAAATGCCATGCTTGTTTTTTAACCCATTTACCATTTGCCCTGAGAATACTCATCAGCGGTGCTTGCAGCTACAGGGTTTATCTTGAGATAACTCACACATTAGCGTCCTAACCTTACCCCCAAAGTTTGCCATGAAATATTTTGCTTTTATTGTTATTTTTGCATTGCTCTAGTATATCTATAGTCTTTGGAAACAAATGGCATTATTTTATTTATAGCATCTGTTTTTAGTAGTGCTATTTTTATTTACAATATAGTAATTTTCGATCACTGAAAATATCAAAATCCAAGAAAATATAGCATTCCTATGTATGATGTTAATATCGTTCTGAAACAGTTGTTAGCAGAAGATTCATTTGATGAATCTGATTTATATATACATTTCTGTTACATTAGGATTAGAGACAATTTCTGTTTAGAAATCACTCCAGGAACAGTTTTAATATTTTTCTTTCACACTAAAAACCAGTTAGGTTTGCTTCAGCTCAAAGAGGGTGTTTATGTAAAATTAAATTAACATTGGCAGCGAGCTGCACTCTTTTTTTCTAAATGGGAAATGGGTTAAATTTTATTTACAACTCACATTCTACACTTCAACAAAAATTATACCAACTTACGTCCATAAAGAGTGCATTAACATTCCCATTTTATTATACATACTCAGTAACCCTGTGTGTTCACATACCTCTAATATTTGCTAATTTTATAGGGTAAGGATAGTGCCTTCTGGCCCTCATTTGCAAATTGGCAACATGTGCATTTATATATCTCAGAGATACTTAGTCTTTGCTCATTTTTTATTGTCTCGTATTTATTCAGAAAGTTATTTATATTTTAAAGAAGTTAGGTCTTTACTATGAATTATTATTTTCTTCCTGTTTTACCATTTGTCTTCTAACATTGTTCTGGAGGTTTGTTCTTGATCAAAAATATTAATTTGTATATAGTCAAATTTAACAAACTTTTTTCAATGCTTTCTGAGTTTCATGCTTTTAAATATTTATTCCCCTCTAAACTATATTTTAAAAATTACTAAACTATTATAGTACATCATTAAATTAAATTCTATGCAATTGTTAAAAACAATGAGGTAAATCTATATGTACTATCAGAGAAATAATTCCATTATATATTGTTTTAAAAAATCTTTACCTATATTATTTTATTCAAGCCTCACAACATTTATAAACTTGTTATTGTTATTTTCCCAATTTTATTAAGAAGAATATTGAGTTACAGAGATATTAAGTATCTTTTAACCAACTAAAATCCCATAATTGGTGGAGAAGCCAGGATTTGCTCCAGGCTGACTGATTCCACAGCTTGTGCTATTAGCCAAACTACTGTATTTGGGTCTATAACTGGAATATAAAGAATCTGGTGTGGCTCTTTCTATCTGTTTTCTATTCTTGAGTAGAATTCATCAATTAGAAAGAAATTGAAGTCTTCTGAAGATACCTTTAGAAGGCTTTCCTTTCTGAGTTTGTTGGTTTTCGTTTTTTCCTCAAATGAGCCTATATTGCTTTTATAATGATTATTTTACAAAAATAAATCCATTTGGCATTAAAGAAAGATCAATTGTGTCTCTCTAAAATAAGGCTGTTTTAGTATTAAATATTCTCCAAACTTTTTTGAACGTGGAAAGTAGTTTTGGAGAGCATTTTGAAGAACTAATGTTCTTTTAAAAACAATACACTTGGGAGTAGGAAATAAAACAGTAGAATTCTCTTTCCCAGTTCCCTTCACTTTGCTGACAGCTGTGTTACCAGGCCCACTTCCTCAGGAAACAATGCTGAAAGAAATGCACTTCAATATTTACTGAGCACGTAATGTATGCTTTAATTAATATTTAACTTTGGGCCTTTTCAGTTTCATGTGCAAGGAAAAAGATTTTGTTGATGTAATTTACTTTTTTAAAATGAATTAAATGATTATCTGGCATTCTGTAACATTCTATTTAAGCAGTTAAGATAGTTTGTATTTCATTACCGAGTTTTGTAGGGTACAGAAGAACCTATTTCCCCTCATCTGACTCTCCATGTCTTTTACTAATGTACATCACTGTGAGCCAGGGCCTTCTCTTCTGCTCTCTGTACATCCCTGCTCAGCCTAAAGAAGTTCATACATTAACTGCCGCAAAGTGTTTGTGCCAACAAAATTCAGAGCTTAGGTTAATTACTGGGGAAGTCCCTTTCCCTGGGCAATCTGCACATCTATTAAAAAATCTTTATGGCAGTTCATGCAAGCCCAAGGCTTTTGAGACTTTTTTATAAAGGGCTTATTCATCTGCATTGATTAAATCTCACATAATTAAACTTAGTTCAAGGTCACTAAGTATAGTGATATGTTTCTACAGAAACATTTACATTTTCCACCTATCATCTATTTTCTTTCTTTCTTTTTTTAAATTAATAATTTGCTCCATTCTCTCATAGCTGTATCAGTGGTTCCAAGAATAAGAACTTATTTTAAAAATCTGCGACATTTATTTCCTCAGCAAATAATTATTAAGAACCTACTATGTGTCAAGTCCTGAGAATTTAAAAAAACAACAATAAGTAAATAAGACATTAGCCTCTTCCTAAAGAAATTCTCAGAATTAGTGGGGACCAGAGGCCCATAAGGATATTATTGCAATGCAGGATAACTGATGCTGTAAATCAAGGTAAAAGCAAATTCCATGGAACCAATGAGGACAGAAGAAACCTGGAAAACTGTCTTCACATGAACTACACATTTCATGAAAAGGGATCCAACAAAAAAAAAACCTTTCACGCAATAGGCAAACATATACACAGATCATTCCCTCAGCAAGTTGAAATTTCTCTATTCATTCAGCTTCAGATTCAATTTTTACCATGTTTTCCTGGCCATGAACTGAATGTAAGCACAGTCACATAAATCACATTATTTAACTTAAGGACTTTGTGAGGTAATTATAATTCTATTTTCATATAAGAAAGCTCATACTCAGAGTTTAGTTTCCTCAAAGCCACACAGTTGGGAAAAATTTGGATTAGAATTTAACCTAATTTTCCTACCTCAAGACTACTGATTATTCAGGAGTACCATGATCATGCACTGCACCACCACTGCTGCATCTTTTATGTGAATGTCCCCATGGGTCAGGCTGGGAGAATCTAAAGTTACAGCTAGAATACACCCCAAGGGCTAGTTTACTCTGTAGTCTAGTCTCCCAAGGTGGTGGTTATTTCCTATTATTTGTGGTTAAAATGCTTCTCTAGTCATTCAATATTGCAACCTAGTCATATTTTCAGAATAAAGCCGATTTTCAAAATAATCATAAAAGTTTAATTATTAATTGGAATATGAATTAATAGAGCTCTTCATTACCTTAATTTATTCTAGTTTCTTATATATTGGTCTCATAACCATGACCCATTCGGGCAATCAGACCTCAAAACATATAACTAAAGACTAAGGGCTTTACATTAAGTGTTCTACCTCTGCTTTCTTATACATTTATCTTAAAACATGTTTGTTCCTGAAAGTGTTTGCCAATCTAATTTATTTAGTGTAATTGAATGGCGTAGCCAGTATTCAAATAAATATATCAAGGTATCACAAGATAAGTGAAGCTAGTAAAAATCACTACTGCATACTGAAAGACAAATTAACCACTTAGAAAAATGACCCATACTAAATGGTTTACCAGGTGTTTCTAATTATCTTGGCACTTCTCCCACATCACAACAAGACCAGAAAGAAACTAAAATCGAATGTAATTGACTAGACCGCAATCATAATAATTTCTGTGATTTATTGATTAACTTTATTTTATATAGGTTATCTATTGCTACCCAACAAATTACCCCAAAGCTTTGCAGTTTAAAACAACAAACAGTTATTTTTCTCATAGTTTCTATGATCAGGATTTCAGGAGTGGATCATTTTGGTGGTTCTCTTACGGTGTCTCATTACGGTGGTTCTCTAACTCCATTTCCAAAATGGCTCATGACATGAAATTTGCAGGACCTGTTGGTTCCCATACACACACCTCTAAGGGTTTCTTAAGTGCCATCTGCCTTCCTCCTGAGCAAGTGATCCAAGAAAGTAAGATGGAAAACACAATTTCTTTTAAGCTGTAGCCTCAGAAGTCACATCCCATCATGCTTTTGCATTATAGAGTTTACACATATCAGTCCTACTGACTATGAGAGGGAACTATATAAGGACATGAATTCCAGGAAGTGAAGATCATTGGATCCACCATGAAGGCTGTATATCACACATACTTAACACTTCAAAGGAACTATTACTTTTGATCCTAGTATAACCCTATGAGGTAACATGGTTACTGATATGATACCCTTTTATAGAAAGTACAGTTTAGAACAGTTGTGATAATGGATCCAAAGCTTCTAGGTAGCATATGTTAGAATTAGGTCAACCAGGTTTCTTCGTCTGAGCACTTATCTATGGACTTTCGACCCCTAGGAATGAATACAAACCTAGAAGGACATGAGTGTGGTGTCACTGACAAAAAGATGAAAATCTTCTCTAGGGTTGCAAAATAATTATGGAATTTATGCAGAAGTAAAGGTTAAATGGAGCCAAAATGCAAATGCAGGTAAGTGCTGCTTCCACGCTGCATAGGATACCTGTCGGTGGAAGAGGACTCTTCTGTTCTTGCCTATATCCTGCAAGAGGAACCCAATCTTTTCACCTGGAATCCAGTTCACTACATTCCAACTTCTGACTCTTTCCCAAAGTAGAGCTGCATTTCAGAAAACAATACTCAAGATAATGTACTTAAGTGTTCTAGAATCCATAAAAGAGAATCTCCCACTGTGAATGAATACATCAAAATCTAATATCTTAGTTTGGGCAGTATTGGCTGGCACAGACCTAAGGATGAGATATTGCTGGTTGACTGGACCAAGGTTCCTCTCTAAAGCAAAAAGCCATCTAGCCAGATTTCAAAAACTCTCTCTTCTACTTTAATAAAAACATTAAATAACTAGACATTAAGAATAACTCTAGAAATCCTTGCTCGGCTTTAATCATTTTATAATCATACCCCAAAATGATGCTTCTAGTTCCATGAAGTTTTAGCACCTAAGGACTGGAGAGTAATGACGACAGTTAGGAGCTATGTAGGAAAAATGTTTCATCCTAAGACCAAGTCAGCATCTTCCTAGGAACAACCTCCCTTTATCTGGGCTTATTTAAGAAATTTGGTTTTTAAGAAGTAGTTACAAACTTCAACACCAAAACCAACTTTATTCTGAAACCTAATCTCTGCCACTTTATAAATAACAACAAAATGAGTAATAAAAATGCAAATTAAACTGCAGAGGAGGACTACTGGCTGGAGGGGAAGAAATCCTTAGAGAATTGGTTTATCTCCTAGGTAATGAAGATGACAGACTAGTTCGCAGATTAGTTTGTTCTCTTCTAAACCAAGGGGAAAGAAATGATGAGAAGTGTGGGCACAGCTGTGGAATGCATTCTGCAGCCCATACACTTAGTTAGCTCCCAAGGTTGTTCCTAAGCTTTTGCACAATAATGTTTGATTACTACAGTAACTGATGACTGTTTTTATTTGTATTTCCCACAATGCTGCTACAGTATACATCTTCAGCTTGGGACTGCTGAAAATATTTAATGTGTAACTGCTATTTTCCATAAAAATAAAGCTAGCTTCACAGGGATCAAGTTCTGGAAAAGCAGGTTTTCAGAAGCAATCTAATGTTTTCACAGCAGTAGTCTCTCTACACAGTTATTTTTATTAACATAGTTCTTCTCTGTTTAAGGAGGCAGCTCTGGAGTTAGTATTATGGAATTAGACTATGAGCTATACCATGTCACCAGCACAACAAAAGCAGTCAAGATTTTCATTCATTCTCATATGCACATAACCTCCTGGACGGGGGTACACTGGTCCTCTGGACATATCTGAGTTTCAGTAGTAGCCAAATTGAGTTTTCTCAAATACTCAAAAGTTTTAAACACTCAAAGTTCAAAAACAAAATCGTGTGCTTAGTACTACTCCCCTGGGGAAAAAACCTTCTTAAGTAGAGATAAGCATTGGATCATTTACAGGATATTGCAGAAAGAAAAACTAAATTTAGAATAACTGTGGATCAAAAGCATGATGCAACAACCAAATCATGCCAAAAACATTAGGCAGATACTACTGCCCATGGAGAGGTGTTCACGCTCCTAGACCACCTCTGCTCACCTGGACCCTATGCATTTTTTTGCTCACTTCAATTTAGAAAAAGCACTGATGGTATAGCCATCCTCATCTCCCCCATCCAAGTGGCTTTCAGAAGTATCTTTGCATGTTAAACTTTCTGAGGCCTCGAGTTTCTGAAAATATCCTTTCTCACTCACCCTGATAGTTTAATGTACAGCACAAATTCAAAATCTTTCTCCTCAGCAGGTAAAAAATATTACTTCATTATCCTCTTGTATCAAGTATTACTAGCAAGAAGTCTGATGTCATATAGATTCAAAAAAAAGATTGATAATGTTGATTACATAAAAATTGAAACAAAAAGTGGAAATAGTGTCATTGCTTTATATTTTTGCAATTTTAAAAAGCGCCTAGCTTAATAAAAGACAGCTGTTTTTACATTCTTTCTATTACAATATTACATGCCATGTACCTGTGGGAAATTCCACTGTATGCTCATGAGATAATGACAGTGAAAAGGAAAATAATACATAATTAGTATTATGAAAATACTTTTGGCTTCACACAATCCTTAAAATAGCCTAGAGGAACACCTAGGCTCCCCCAGATCACACTCTGAGAAATGCTTGAATAAAATACTTCTAAAAACTGAGAATAAAAAAGCCAACAATGTTATTTTTAAATGCACTAATGATATTTTTAAATGCGCTAATGAAATGTGCTAATGATATTCATAGGAAAAGGGAATGTCTTTTAGACATTAGAAAAGATGTGTAGTTTTGCTCATACTAAAAGAAACACAAACTAAAATTATGCTAATTCACTATCAAAAGAAAAAAATGTTTCTCAAAAGTTTGACAGTGTACTTTGTTGGCAAGACTGTAGAAAACCCAAGTAGCAATAAGATCTTTAGCCCTCAGATGATGGGTTTCCTCTAAAGAAAATCAAGAATCTTCAAGAAATAGCTGATTTCTGGTTTAGAACAGAAATATACAAGACAAGCTTAGACTATTTTGTCACATCTGATAAGAAAAGAGGTGTCAAAGAATATTAGAATTGTGTCTAAAGGGCTTAAAAGCGAACCCAATGAGGAGCCCATTTACCAAGTATTTTACAACTTCAGCATCAATAGGGATAATTACCACAATGGACTGAAATATATAATATGTGTTTAAACACATGACTTCATAATAATATTACAAATAAAAATAACAGATCAACTTTGAAGGATGATAGCAAACCAACTCATTTTTTGAAACTAATTCATAAAAGAAAACTAAAGCACTTATTCTGCCTTTCCCATAAGAACTATACCAATGGATTACCAAATAGTAAGTAAAGGGAAGTTTCTCTTTATAGAAGTATTTCAGCTAATAAATAAAGAAGAAATGACAGAATTTGAATTCCACCATTTTGCAACCCCTAAGGAATTAATTTAATTAATGTAGGCATAGATTCATTAATTGTCAATGACTGTCAACATGACAAAAGGAGAAACAAACAGATACTATGTGTCTCCTGTGGATGGTCATAACACCACCTATGATGTATTCTTGGAGGAAAAACCAACTAAAGAGAGTCATAGCAAGACTCAATATCTGATCACCTATTTTCCAAGTTGGCAGAAAATACCTGCTTATCTGGTATAGTCGAAGAGTCACACAGTGTATGTGACATTTTCCAGGGACACTTGTCCCATAAATTCATAGATTCCAGGCTTGCTTACTGTGAACGATCCTAGAAACCAGACATCCTGCTAAACTCTCCCACTAGCAAAAACTATTACTTGTTTATGAGATCTGTCACTAGCATATTTACGAGAAAATTTAATGAATCTATGCCTTCTTTCTTTTGCAAGGAAATCCCTCTGGGAGAGAAAGGGCTATAGACCTGAAGCTTAACTGATTACTTTCTTCACGTGCTTCCAGGTAATAAGACAACTTATTAAAAGGTCACAAACTGCAACATACTGAAAGTTCCCAAATAATAAAAAGAGAAAAATGGAACAAAATAGTCAGAAATTATCCTGTATCTATATAAAAATTGTTTATATTCTGGGGATAATAACTAAAAATCAATGGGGAAACAATGGATTATTTAAAAACTGTGTTATGAAAATGTAGATATTGTGGTAGCCATACTCCAGGATGGGTCCCAATGATATCTGCATTGTGGTATTTGCCCTCTTGAGTATTGAGTAGCCCTCTCCCACATTATTAGGGTTGGTCTGTGTAACTAGCAGCATATGGCATAAGGGGCTGTATACCATTTTTAAGGTTAGGTTATAAAAGACTATGACTTCCATCTTGAGCATGTGCTTGTGTTCACTGTCTCATTTCTTGCTTTGTGGAAAGCAGACAGCCATGTTGTGAACAGCCCTCCAGGAAGGTTTGCATGACAAGGTTTCAGTAAACCTCTAGCCAATAGTCAGTGAGGAACTGAGGCCTACTAACAATTATGTGAGTGAGCTTATATCAGATTTTCAAGGCTGTAAGATCACTGCAACCCTGGGCAAGAGTTTACTTGCAAGTTTGTGAAAGATCCTGAGACAGAACCACACAACTAAGCTGCTGCCAGATTCCTGACTCAGAATATATAAAAATATGTGTTGTTTTAACCCACTACATTTTTAGGGTGATTTGTTATGTAGCAATAAATAAATAATACAGATCTTGGTATCAAAAGTGGAATATGCCTTAACAAAAGCCTATATGTTGAAAAGGCAGTGGACAGAAATGGGATAGATAAAGGATTTTAAGGAGGCCATTAGAGAAAGTCTAAAGTGCCTTGATCAGAATATTAGTAGAATTTTAGACTTTAAGGAGGTTGCCAGTGAAGTCTTAAAAGAAAAATAAGAAAACAGTCTTATTGAAAACTGGAGGAAAGTAGATCCTTATTATGCAGTGGCAAAAAGTTTAAGAACTAGAAATATTGTGGAAGTTAAAAATGTACCTAGTGAACTGGATGATCTAGCTAAGGAGATTTCCAGTTTAATGAGTAAAAATGCCACATAAATGCTATTTACAGTAAAATCTGAGAAGATAGTAATAAACTAAAGAAAGGACTGTTTTACAGAAAGAACCAGAATTTTATAGTTTTAAAGATCCCCAGCCTCATCAGATAGCAAACAATACTATATTTAAGAAATGGCTCTAAATAAAGATCAAATCCAGGACTCTCTCAAGAAAACATGGTTTAAATGTGAAGCTGAGGGAATGAGCATAAAATCTTTTTAGACCTCAGAAACCTCAAAGGCAGTGCCTCAGAGTGTCATTCAATGGGATTTAAAAAATAATAATAATAAAAATAAAAAAAATAAAACAAAACAGAAAAAACTCTCTTAAGGTTTTAAGATCATGACTCACAGATCCTTTAGATCAAGCGATAGAGCTTCTAAGAAACTTAAGAGCATTATTCTTCAATAGAAGCTCAAAGTAGAAAAGAAATTTTCTTGAAGAGATTTATCAGTCTGCTTTTATGTAATGGCATAAATTCCAAAAAGATGCACAGGAGACCTACACAATTTTAAGAGAATGATATATGCAGAAATATCATTAGCTTAGATATTTGGGACAGAGACAGTACAAAATGAAAAGATACCTTAGGACCCTCGACATCTACAAACAGGAGGCAAGCTGAGGAAACTACTCACCTGAAAACATGGGCTATCTTTCATAACAATGAAAGGATGACTCAGAATGGAGCCAGGAACCAGAGAGTGCAGCCAAAAGTCCTAAAGAATAACTGCTGAGCAGAAGTAGAACTGAGTTCTGATACAGGAACCTTCAATATTTGCCCAGCTATATTTCATAACTGCTACATTCCAGTGACTCTCTGTACCTCCCCTCTTCCCTCTTTTTGAATAGGAATGTCTACAGAAATTTTCTTAGACTTTTGCAATCTTGAATGTCAGGTATGCGGGGGATAGCTCATCTCTTCAATTTCATAAATCAAGAGAACTTACTCAAAGGACTACATCCAAGGTGTCCCATACTTACCAGGACATGACTTAAATGATGAATTTCTGGACTTTGAGCTGATGCTCAAATAATATCAAGCAATAGCAAGAATAAAGATAAATAAGAATCTTTTTGCAGTACTAGTAAAGAAGACATTTTTGAGGAGAAAAAATGGAAAAATTTGGTGAAATTACAAATGTTCATATCTACAAACTTAGTCATCTTACTCTTTTATAAGGAAACTCATAGGAACATAAGGAAGCATGCACAAGGATGTTCATTAAAATATGGCTTATGGAACTGAAGTTGGAAGCAACCTAGATGCCATCACTGAAGTAATGAATAATGAATATGCAGTGCAGATATTTGACAAAAGATGATATAGCAGACAGAAGCTAGAGATTTATAAACAGTAATTAAATCTTTTTAACAATAGGATTGAGTAAATAAATGAAACAAAATTAGTTCTGTAACAATAAAATTTATATAAATTAAAAAGAAATAACTTACTGAATAAAACTTTATGATTTTCACTCATATCTATCTAAATGCAGACATTAAATGCCCTAGAGCAGAAGCCTATGGACAGTAGATAAATAAAGATAAAGATGGATAATATAGGAGAAAAATATAAAAGAAGTTACATGTTAATGGATCATAAACTGAAAAATATGATTAACTCAATATTCAATGTTTAACATCCACAAAAAAGAAAACAGGTATAAAGGAAGAAAGAAACAAACAAGCTAACCAAGAAATAAAAGAGGGAGGGGAGAGCAGTGAGAAAAGAGAACAAGAAGGAAAAGAGAACGAAAAGGTGAATTTGGCTAAAAGGTGTTTAGTACTTTTAGATAAAGAGCCTGGGGATCACTGGAAGGCATCAGCTCTAGGCTCTACCAGGCTTTAGCTAAGCACTTCCATATTTGGAACTATATGCTAGCTCTTTTTCAGACTTTGTGAGCTTCTGTATCATGAGAAAGTATTAAGAATTAAGAGTACCTGAAGCTGAAGAAAAGGTCTACCTTAGTTTTTTTGTTGCTGTTGTTGTTTTTTATAGGTCGTTGTTGAAAGTAGTAGTAATGTAAGGAGTCCAAGATATTGCTCTATGGGAGGAATATCATTTGAGAACTTTTACACTTCATCAAGTTTCCTGGAATAGGGGTGTCTTGCTCACTCTTGGAAATTGACCTCATACTGTCTGCAGAGTATTGAGCAATTTGGGGTCTCTGGCTCCTAAATCCCATTTCGGTGTATCAAATTCATGTCTGAGGGCATTTTAAAAGCTACTAATTAGATAAAATTTATATCACATTCAGACATTGTGCTTCATTATTACAACATGAAAATGGTACTGTTAGCCATATTTATATCTTATTAGCAATATAAAAGCATTAAGGTGACTTGCTTGGGCAGCCAGTGATACAGCTAGCCTCTCTGTTGCCCATATTAATTATGAAGCCATACTTGAAAGGGCAGCATGTAAAGACTAACTGATAATACATAGAAATATGAGGCTGTGTTTTTAAATTTCTCTCTGTCCCTTTTCCACTGAAACCTTGATGATACTCAAGTAAATGATATTTGAGAGTCATCATTTCTGAGACTGTTAAAACCAAAAAGAGAAAAAGTGCTGTGTGTTACTAAAAAAAAAAAAAAAAAAAAAAAAAAAAAAAAAAAAAAGCAGGCTACGAGAGATGGTTCATGCCTAGTGAGAAATCAAAAAGTCATTTCTTGCCCAGGAAACCAGGTGTGAGGAAAGAATTCAGTATCCATCTCAACACTTACACCTTAAAATCATGTGGAGAAGGAAATTCAAAGAATTGAAAAGGAAAAGGAGAGCAACAGATGTTAGATTGGAGAGAGTATGTAAATCTAACTGTCCTAGTCTCCTGAATAAGAAAAACATCAGTACACTGAAATTTCTGGAGATAGTAAAGATAGTAAAGAATCACCAAGAGCCACATTTTGCACATGTGTTAATTGTGGTGATTTTTATTTTTCATGAAACTCTTCTGTTAGCATATGTCAAAAAAATCTAAGAAGGTTTTGTATATTGGCCATCTCCAGATTGTACTCTTATGTATCTAAAGGGACAAAATCTTATTAACCAAATCCATGTCTTTTAGAGTAATGCACATGAAACTGAGCAAGAAGTATCTTGGTAGCTTTTCTAAGGAGAGAGAAAGCATGTATTTGAAGAGTGTATAATAAGACACATTCATGTAAGCTCTATTTCTTTAAAAGAATAAGACTACTTTATCATAAAAAACCAATCCCTTGGCTCAGGATACAATCACATCTTTCTAATTTATTCATCCAAAAATGCTGAGCTTCCAGGAAGGTGGAGGGAGAGATCAGAGAAGGATTTCTTACCTATACTTCTGTAGACTATAACTCAGGTGACCGTGCTCTATACAAAAAGTAGATTCAAAGAAATTCACTAATACAATAAGCACAAATAATAAAACTATCCTTTAGAAAGCCAAAGTCATATTACAGTGGAATATATTTTTCCCCTTGCTGAAAAGCATAGCCTTGGTCCTTCCTAGATTAATTACAATTTCTTAACCACTTGTATAAGGAGAGGCCAAAAGTCACCACAGTAAATAGAGTGAGAAAAGGTGAGCACTCAGTTCAGGAAATTAAATGCTAGAGGTCAGTGAAGGATATTCCATGAACCCTAACAGGTGGCAAACTTTCCTCACAGCCAGAAAGGTAGATATTGCTAAAAGTCCTCCAGTGAATTCTCTCCCTCAGAGTTTATTCAAGAAGAAGAGGTTGAACAGATGCTGTAACAATAAGCATTCCCCATGCGTGGCAGGGACAAAATACTTGAGGAGTCAGAATCATATCACCAGAGGTAATTAAGAAATTTATTGCAAGCAGATGGATATAACAGCTACTGTAAAGGGCAAGGAAGCAGATGTTTACAGATATTAGGAAAAGACTCTACAGTGTTCTGATGCCCTGATCCCAAACAGGTTTCAAAACCAATGCTGCTCAGTCCTTAATGGGCTCCAACATCCCTCGGAGACAGTCGAGAACACAGGACCTAAATTGCTTGAATTACTTTTCTGAAATTTACTTAATTTATGAAAACCTCACCTGCAGAATAAGTAAAGTCATGCCCAGGTGGCAGAATTATGTAAAAAGGACTTAACCTAATGCCTAGCACATGATGTGACCTCTGTAAATTGTTCCTAATTTTATTGCTATTATTATTACCATCATTTGTTAGTATCCATGTGTTAACATTTCTATAACACCTTTGGAATCAAGGATCACATTACTTGAACTTGTGATTTGAATAATGAACACTATTTTTAAGGGCAAATATCACAATATTTTGAGAGGACTGTTTATGTTTGGAGATTGTGCGATTAGTACTTGTGATGATCTTAATAAGAAAAATAAATTACCAAAATCAGGCTAAAGGGAAAGGAAAATCTAAGAAGTATATTTAGAAAAGGGAAAATGAGCTGTGAAAATTACTGCCATGTCTAAAACACCAAAATTAACCTATAGATCTAGTGAACCAGGACAGAATAAATAGAACATAAATTTCCTCTGCACAGCAATTCTTTCAGTGTGCATGTGTGACTTATCTGGTACATACAGTACAGAGTATGGAAGCTCTGTACAGTTTGAGCCTCTGCCTTGTATACAGCAAGTGAAAAGCTGAAAAATACCTAAAAAGTTAGTAGAGATGATTGGTGTTAAAAAGTTTTTTGTTTTTTTTTTAATTCTGGAAAACCAAAAGTTAAAGACCCCATGGAAACCATAACAAAAAGGTTCACCTACCTAAAAGAAAAGATGTTCCCTCCTAATAGAGCTTTTTTAGTGAAATAGCCCTGAAGAAATACCTTCTTCTTCATGTTCTCATTTTTATCCTTCAAAAAACTTTTACAGCAGTTTGTCTTCATTTCACAGATGAGGAAATAGTACCTCAACATATTGGAATGATTGTTATAAAGTGGAAGACCAAGCTTTGAATCTTGAACTTTCTGACCAACTATCCTGCCCTATTTCCACTATGTCACACTCTCTCACTCAGAGACTCATTGGAATCTATTTCCCTTGGGAATTACAAAAATAGATTTTATCTTTAAGAGATACAGTTCTCTCTCTAGAGAGAATTAATGATATTTTTCTCTGTTGAGATTCCTTCCAGCTTTTGATTCCTCTGCCTTCTCCTTCTCTAAGCCTAGGCTACTAGTTGATCTACTTTTTTAAATAATATTTTTTATTTTTCAGTTATAGTTGGCATACAATATTATATTAGTTTCATATGTACGACACAGTGTGATTAGACATCTATATATCTCACAAAATGATCACCCCAATAAATACAGTACCCATCTGACACCATATGTAGTTATTACATTGTTATTGGCTATATTCCTTATTCTAGCCTTTATATCTCCATGACTATTTTGTTACTACCATTCTGTACTTTTTAATGCCTTGCCCCTTTGTCACCTCCCCTCCAACCCCCCTCCTATCTGGTAACCTTCAAAATGTTCTCTGTATCTATGAGTTTGTTTCTGCTTTTTTTTTTTTTGTTTATTTTGTTATTTAGAGTCCTCATGTACATGAAATCACATGGCATTTGTCTTTCTCTAACTGACTTAGTCCATTCAGCACGATATGCTCTAGGTTCATCATGAAATATGTTTTTCCAACCCCCTTTACTTTTAATCTGTGTGTGTGTGTGTATGTGTGTGTGTGTGTGCGTGTGCTTTAATCTGCAGTGAGTCTCTTGTAGGCAGCATAAGTAAGGGTTTTACTTTCTTATCCATTCAGCCACCCTATCTTTTTATTGGAGCCTTACTTCTTTTTTTCATTTGAAGTACTTGTTAATAGACACGTAGTTATTGTCATTCTTTATTCATATTTTTATACATATTATTCTCTTCTTTTTAAAGAAGTCCCTCCAACACTTCCTGTGATATTGGCTTGGTGGTGATAAACTCCTATTGTCTGAGAAGCTCTTTATCTGTTTTTTTTTTTTTTATTATTATTATTCTAAATGATAGCTTTGCTGAGAAGGGTAATCTTGGTGGTAGGTCCTGGGTTGTCATTACTTTGAAAATTGTGTGCCAAGCCCTTCTGGCCTGCAAAGTTTCTGTTGAGAAATCAGCTGACAATCTTATGGGAGCTCCCTTGTAGGTAACTAATTGCTTTTCTCTTGCTGTTTTTAAGATTCTCTCTTTAAATTTAACCTCTGGCATTTTGATAATGATTTGTCTTTGTGTGGGCCTCTTTGGGTTTATCTTGTTTGAGACTCTCTGCACTTCTTGGGCTTGTATGTCTATTTCCTTTACCAGGTTAGGAAAGTTTTCAGACATTGTTTCTTAAAATAGATTTTCAATTTCTTCCTCTCTCTTTCCTCCTTCTAGTACCTCTATGATGTGAATGTTGTTACACTTGATGTTTTCCCAGAAGCCCCTTAAACTATCCTCATTTTTTTGGATTCTTTTTTCTTGTTGCTATTATTATTGGGTGTCCTCCCCTATCCCATCTTCTAAATCACTAGTTCAATCCTTCGCTTCATCTAATATGTTGTTTCCCTCTAATGTACTCTTCATCTCAGATGTATTCTTCATTTCTGACTGGTTCCCTTTTTTGTTTTCTATCTCCTTGTTAAAGTTATCATTGAGTTCATCTACTCTTCCTCTAAGTTCATTGAGCATCCTTAGAACCAGTGTTTTGAACTCTGCATCTGTTAGATTGCTTGTCTACACTTCAGTTCTTTTTCTGGAGCTTTGTTCTATTCTTTCATGTAGGACATGTTTCTTTGTCTCCCCATTTTGGCTGCCTCCCTGTGTTTGTTCTATGTGTTAGGTAGACCTCCTAAGTCTCTTGGTCTTAGTTGACTGGCTTTATGAAGTAGATGTCCTATAGATTCCAGTGGTAATCTTCCCTGGTCACATGAGCAAGGTGCTCAAGGTGTGTCTGTTGTGTGAGTTGTGTGTGCCCTCCTGATGTTGGGTCTTGGTTGCTGTTTGTACTTCAATGGGAGGCATTGACCCTTGGGCTGATTTGTTATGAGAGCTGACCAGTGAGGGGCTCACCCTACAGAGCAGGATTCACTTTAGCTGGGCTCTGATGTCTGCCTAGACTGCCCTTTGTCCTCTTCAAATGCAGCCCTGGGTGATGCTCTGGCTCTATCACTGGTCAAAACAGGTCATTGGGTGTCCCAAGGGCCTTCTGGGAGGGGCCCAGCTGCAGGTCAAGTTTAGCTGCAGCCTGTGCCCTGCTTGGAACCACCTGGCATGAGCCATCAAGCAATCCCCAGATGGTTGCCACCCATGTTGGGCTAGGATGTGCCTCAAAAGGCTAAACCATAAACCAAGACCAGCTGACACTAGTGCTGGGCTTGGGGCTGCTCAGCAAGAGACACAGTGCACTCCAAGACCAAATGCTACTTCTTTGGGTTTTGTGAGCCTTTAGAGATTTTAGGAAAGTCCCACAGTATGAGCTGAGGCAAGCCATTTGTATGAAAAAAAAAAAAAAACACTGGAGGCAGCTTGAGTGGGCCCGCAAGTTGGGAGAGGCAGAGTCTCAGGGAATCACCTGAGCAGAGCGACCTGAGTTATCCAAGTTGATGCAGACTGAGATATAGCAGCTGCCTATGTCCATATGGTAGTTGACTTACTCTTTAAGCAGAAGAAAAGGAACCTATAAGAGAGGAAGGAGTTACTACTAGAATGTCATGAGTTCTTGTGGGCTTTAATGAGATGGATATAAAAACAAAAATTTAAATATGATGACAATATCACACCACATTGCAAGGGGGTTATGAAACATGTATACTGATTGACACTATTGTCAAAAATAAACTTAACAGTAGAAAGTATATACCTATATGTCAATAACAGCTTTGAAAAAGGTTAAGTCTCAGCATTCAGCAACACCTTGAGAAACTGTTTGACCTTTATGAATCCTTGATAAATATTTTTGGGAACTAAATAGCTAACCATATCAATTGGTATTTTCAGGGATGTCTTACCCTGCTGTCTGTCATTCATACTTGCCTGGGTTCAAATAAAGTCTCTGCCATTTCATAAACTTCCTTTTCCCCAGTCTCTTTATCTACAAATAAGGATAATAGAATCTACTTCATAAGCCATTTACAGAAATAAATAAAATCATGTAAGCATAGGGCTTCAATGATGTTGTTATACATAATTACCTACTAAATGTTAACTATTACTGTTAGCTATTATCCTGGGTGATAAGCCCCTGAAACTCTTCTTTCCCCTCAACTTAATTACTCCATCCCTCATTTGCCAGATCAATCTAAGCCCAAATTCTAAGAACAAATTTGTTCTTGAGCACCACTGTCCCTCAATGTAGAAGTCTACCACTTGCTGCTGGTTCACTAAGAAACCTTTGACATCAGCTTTGATGGCTGGATGTATTAGTTTTCTAGGGCCACCATAACAAGGTACCATGAGCTTGGGGGCTTAAAATAACAGAAATTTCTTCTTCCCAGTTCTGTATGCCAGAAGTCCAAAACCAAGGTGTCCACAGAGTATGCTCTCTCTAAGACTCTGGGTAGAATCCTTCCTTGTGCCTTCCAGCTTCTGGCAATAGCAGCTGATCCATGGTATCTCTTGGCTTTTGTTGCATGACTCACTCCAGTCTTTGCCTCTGTCATTACATGGGCTTCTCCTTCTGTGCCTCAGACTTCACATGGCATTTTCCTCTTCTTATAAGAATACCAGTTATATTAGATAAAACCCATACTAATCATCCATTTTAACTAGATTATATCTGCAAGAACCTACTTTTTAATAAGGTCACATTTGCAGGTACAGAGGATTAGGACATTAATATATGTTTTGAGAGGGACACAAGTCAACCCATAAGACTAGATAATGGTCCCTACCCTCATGGAAACACCAGTCCAAGAAGGGAAATAGACATTAAAGAAATAACTAAATAAAATTAGTAACTAACTACAACTGTAGTGAGTATCAAAGGGTGTTAGAAGAGCATCATTCTACAAGAAACCTTAATCTAGTCCTTGTGAAACTGAAGGCTTCTCAGAAGAAGTGAGAACTGAAAAATGAGCATGAACAAACTAAGCAAAGGGTTTGGGTGGGTTAGGCAACAATCAAGGCATGAATAACAAACAGTAAGTGCAGAGTTTCTGAAAGCAGAAAGGAGATAGACACTCGGAAGGAATTAAAAAGAAGGTCAATGTGGCTGGAGCAGAGACAACAAGGGGCCAAGGCATAGAAAGTAGCTGAACTTCCAAGGCCACAAAAAGACTGTAAAAATCTTGAGCCTAAGAGCAGTGGCATCTGTGGAAGAATTTTAAGTAGAAAAGTATTGTTATCAAGTTGGTATCATTTACTATTTCTGTTGAATCAAACCACTAACAAATTTTCATAGTTTCGTAATCCCCATGGATAAACAGGATACACAAAGGTCTCTAAGCTCTCCCATATTCTGTTTCATTATCATCATCATCATCATCATCATCATTGGTGTCTGCTCATTCTGTCTACTATGCTTTCATTCTTCTCTATGATATTCTTACTCATATTAGTCAGATTCAAATCACTAAGACAATATCTGAACCTCATGTAAGAGAAAGCATGGAGACTTGGCTTAAAATCCTTTAGTTTTCCATGTGACTAACCTCACTGAAGACAATTCAAATGAAAAATCAAATTAAATAAACTTGGAAAAAATTTTACACACACACCACACACACATAGTAACTTGAAGACAGCCCTTTTTTAACAGAGTGTGAATGCAAATATAAAGAACTAGAGAAATCATGTTAAGCTTCGTGGTTGAACAAGATGAGCTCTCGTCATCTGATTAGAAATATCATGGAATTTTCCCTATGAATTCTGCAAAACTGATTTTTTAAAAGTTTTATAATGTGCGGACACTAGGTGTATACATTTGTGTCTCGATGCTCATATTTTTTAAATATTCATTTTAATTGGTCTTGAAACTTAACAAAGTAGAATCTACTTTACTTGCAACTGTCAAGCTTATGAAAGAGAAACTGCAGTGGTTTATCCAAACATTTGATTCATCTCAGAGCTGTTAAATGTTTCAAGTGCAATGGGATCATATTAAATTCTGGATTCTAAAAAATAACACACTATTTCATTCCATTCACCACTCTAATGCACAGTATTTCTTGTTTAACCAGGAATCATAAATACAAAGGATTTGGTTTGAATTTGAGGCCACCCAATGCCTCATTGCATTAATGCCTCCTAGCATTAAGCAAGAATATTAAATTAAAGAAAATGTCAGTCTCGTAGCTTTACTAAATGTAATTTATAGTTTAACCATCATATTAAATACTTTAATTGAAATTTGTAAAACAAATGGCAGTGTTAGTAATTCCTTTATCAGCTCCAGTTCTCTGCCTGCTTAACACCAGCCTATAACCCAGGGGAAATATAATTCCCAAATGCAATCCTTGAACTTAGGAAAACATCACTGAATCTTCATATTGCATAACCATAATGTTCACTATTTCTGCAAGATAACACATTTTCATTTATCATACAAAAGTGCTCATTTTCTTTTTGTGGTGCAAATGCATATTAATGGGGATTTCTAGCTTCTGGACTTTGGCTTAAGCTATAATTATACATAGAAAAGAATAAGAGTTCAAATGGAACAAGAAACACAAAAACAGAATCAAAATGGCAACTAATGTGGTGGAAAGTCAAAAGCAAATGAGAAATAATAGCAAAACTACAGAATAAAAGTAACAGAGACGATACGGAAAAGCTAAAATTAGCACAATATCATTATTATCTTTCCCAATACATTGCTCTCTACAAAAGCAGTTCTTTGTATTTTATAATTGGTGCTTTAAAATATAAGGGAAGGAAGTAAGAGATTGGAGTGGGTAGAGGTGGAGGGGATCATAGACACCCCTGCTTGTTATCATCCTCATCCCTGCAATCTTTGTGCCCCTTCTTAGTGTATAGTGAGGTGTGTGGAAAGGTACCAGAGCCAATAGGGCAGGACTTTTCCCAGTCCAACTTTCCTTGCCTGTGGTCCCTTTTCCATTCATGCTGTACCTAGGCCTCCCTGGACAGCATCTCTATTCTACCTAACCTTAATCTTGGGCTTTCTATAAACCCCATTCTCAGCTGTGCCTCTGTTCAATGCCAAGGGAGAGTCTCAGAATCTGCAAAAGCTTCTCATTGTTGCCACCACTTGCTATTCATCTGCCAGGGAATCAGCAGTATCCCTCACTCCCCAGCCTTCTGATTCAGTCCCCTTAAATTATTCAAGCTTCCTTCCAGGTTCTGCCACCCTTACTCAAAGGAAGGCCTTTAAGTCTGTAAAAAGGTGTCTGCTGCTACTACCTTCACCTGACACGTTGTGTCCAGCCTCCAACTTGAGTGACATATGCTACTTTATCTCATAGCCTGACTTTACCTCCTTTTCCCTGGAATGTCTGAGTTCCGCTCTACTTAATTCCTTTGAGATCATACCATTTTCTTCAGGAGAGAGTTTAAAGTAAATGCTCTAGGCTATTTTTATTATCTGTTTTCATGCATACTTAAAACATATTCATTTCCTTGGTCGTTTCACTCAGGATTGCTGAAGTAGAGATGGAGTCATATGTCTTTGTTTCTGCTACTTTGTGTCATATTGATTTTTATTGGAGACCATTTTTCCCAAAAGTGAGACATCACGGCATGTTTACTCTTGCAGCCCCAACAGCTGGTAGAAGACAAGCTTTAAAAATGCTTATGGAACTTGCATGAGCCGGGATTCATCAAAGGGCATTCTGATGATCCCACAAAGTTATCGCACCAAAAACCATTCAGCCAATAATAGCCCTTAGGAAACATAAGAACTTTCTTCTGCATTTTCCAAGTGAAGTTTTCTGTGCCCTGAGGGCAGTTCCTAAAAAATCAGGAGTGACCTTTGCCTTCTCTCTTTCTGAGTACTAGAATCTAAGTGACCTAGGGTCTGACCACAATTTCTAGAGTTTTCTTCACCATATCTTAGGTAAATATGTAAAATTAGACCCTCAGCAGTATTGTCTCTAATGTCTTTTTGACTCTAACATCCTATGATTCCTATATATAAGTAGATGAAGCTATTTGAATAAATTAATATAATGGAAATCAAGACACAATTCTTTCCTGGTAATCCAGATTTCCCAAGACCACTTTACAGATTAGGCAAAACTGGAGTTATCATTGCTTACTTAATTTAGTAGATTAGAAAGGAAGGAAAAAAGAGAAAAATATAGAAAGTATAAGATGAGAGTGATGCCCAGTAAGAGTTATTACTGTTTGTTGTTTGGTTTTATTCTGTTTCTTTATTTTCTCCATTTGGGCATATTTTTATTAAAACAAAGAATAAGAAAACTATCATTATTCAAGAGCCTACAGTGTTCTGGGCCCTGTGTTGGCACTCTCCTGAAATTATTTTATGTAGCTCTCCTAAAAACCTTGCAAGATAGGCATTTCAGATGGTTACATTAAGGATAGGCCAATAAAGGAATTGGCCTAAAAGCCCATATCAGGTGGCAAATTTGGAATTCAAATTCAAGTATCTAACTCCATAACTAATGTCCCTTCCTCCACCCTACACCATCCCTCAAAAGCTTCATTCTACAGTAATTTTTTGATCAAAATATAGGTCATTGCATGACTAAATTAGGAAGGTAGTAAACTGCAGGAAAAGCCCGTAGTGCCCATCTAATTTGGAAGCCTGGGTTTTTCTTTTTCCATCCACTAATCAGCTATGTGACCTTGGGCTGTTCATGTGGTTTGTCTGCCTCAGTCATTACATCTATAAATTTTATTTCAATAACTGGATTGTCTCTAATGTCTTTTTGACTCTAACATCCTATGATTCCTATATATAAGTAGATGAAGCTATTTGAATAAATTAATATATTGGAAATCAAGACACAATTCTTTCTAACTCTTCCTGTAATATGCCTCTCTTGGAGAACTTGATTTCCAGGCACTAGTGTCCTCATCACCGAAGACATTAGTGCTTTGACAATGCCATTTCATTCACCTTTTGAATTTAAAAATTGTTCATCACGAGTGCATTTCAAAAATTACTCACAGGCAAAGGTTAAAAAGTGGCTGCTACATATAATGAATTTCTGAAAACTATTCAATCTCCGATCCTTCTACAGGCACTGCTTCTCAACAATAAAGGGACAAGAATAATTGGAAGCAAAGTTCTTAAAACACACACCTCATATTCATCCTTCATCTTGCAGCAGTCCTATTGCAATTGAACAAGAGCCTTTTCATGCTTGAAGGAAATTAATTTAGCCTCTTCGTTCAGATTTGATCTCAAGGAAAGGAAACAATAGCCTTTTGGACGCCAACCAAAGCCCTCACTTGAACGCCTGTTGCTAGGGTATGTGAGTGCCCTGTGGGCTTTAGGCAAGGAGGGAGGAAATTGGGGGGAGCTGTTTTGCTTTTATCTCCCATACAGTTTCTACCATAAATTAAGTCATTTTCAATTATCTTAGACTTGAGTTTCTACGGCATTAGCATCTTTTATCTCCTGACAAACATTTCCAAAGAACATTGTTTCATTCTTATAGCATATGTTCTGAAGATACCTTTTGAAGAAACATAAGTCCCCAAAAGTGAAGAGACAATATAACTTGAATGGGGTAGAATTTATATTAAACACATACATACACACAACAACACTGTATATTTTTATAGCCATATTTATGAATAGAAATCCATAGCAACATATCTGGAAGGAGATACAACAAACTGATAATTGTCATTTCCTCTGAGGAGTAGAATAAGTAAAGGGAAAAGGATGAAGGGATATTAGCATGGTCTGAAATTCTTAATATTTTACAAAGAAAATAAAAAAAACACATTTTTAAACTTTGAAGTAAAATAATTAAGTTTAAAGAAAACAAAAAGCATGTACTAGTCTCCTTTATTCTCAGTAGTTAGTATAGGTTTTTAATCTCTGCAGGCCTGATACCCATGGAGAAGTTTGCTCAGCTACCTGTCATTTGGGGTATGGGGTCATCTATCTCCTACCCTTTGCCATGAAATCAGACTGGCAACCCTAAAGAAAGTCCAATGACTATTTTACTTCACCTCTGGTATAATAAAACAAAAATAAGACAGATTCTGAATCTGCCTGGGGCAGAAGTCAGGAATGGCACCCTTGTTCTCGCCATCCTGCCCTTGGTTCTGGCCCCCCCCCCCAATCCCCCAGGTGGAAGACCTCCACCCATGAAAGTGAGTTTCCTGTAAAAACAGTTCTGGGATTGATGAAAGTGCCCCCTAATTCCTCCTCTCACAGCCTGCTTTCTCTTTTACCTCCATCTGACACTCTCACTCACTTTCATACCCAATGCCAGTCTTTAATCCTTTCTAACCCTGTAAAGTCTCCATTGTCACTCAGTTCAGTGTAGTAGCTATTCCCTCAGCCTCCTCTTCCAGTCTTGGGACTCTGTGGACCCTTCCAGCTTAGTGTCAATATGATAAACAAGTATATGGTAAAAAAAAAAAAAAAAATCTACAAGGTTCATAATAGCTAATGAGAAAATATTGAATACATTCTTCTTGAGGTCAAGAAGAAGACCAAGTTGTCTATTGTCACCAATTCTATTCAACATCATGCTGAAGTTATAATCGGGGAATAAAAATTAAACCATAGAGATTAACAAGGAGTAAATCAATCTATTACATATATACACATATACATATATATGTATGTATATAATAGATTAATATATATATTTTATAATGTACATAGACAATTCAATCTAATCTAATCTACAAATGGATTATTAGAATTAGACTTTAATAGTGAGTGATTCTAGATATGAAATCAGCAGACAAAAAAATCAATTATGTTTCAACACAGAAATGAAAAAGAGAATATAAATATTTTAAAAGATATAATTTATATCAGAAAATAAAACTATGAAACATCTACAAAAGATCTTTAACAAAAGTTTATAAATCCAAGGAAAAATTTACAAACAGAAAATAAAGAACATTTATTAATTTTAAGTGATCTATGGAGTTGTTGTGAGTTTTGAATGTTTAAGTGAAAGAGGTTTTAGAGATGACAATGAATATAGTATTCTTCAAACAACAGAAATGTATGGAATCATCTACTTGCTGAATTTGATATATTTTTTGCATAAGAACCTGCAAAATTTCAACAGAAATAAACAAATATAACGTATTTACCTAAAACAGTTTATGAATAATTAGTAAAAACAATGGAAAATATGTATGAAATAAAATGATAAATCAAACAAACCAGACAGCAAATACTACCACAGTATCATAGATTTGTCGCCATATGAGACAAATATTAGTCACCTGGGAATTGTTTAAACTCTAATTATTTAAGGACAAATAACATAGCAAAACAAACAGAGAAACTATGAGCATGGTTTCCAACTTTTTCATCTATTAAAAACAATTTTATCAATTAAAACCAGTTTTACACATGTGTAACCTGCTGCAGAATAATAATCACAGACAGATACATGAAACACCCTTACAAGGCTGAAACACCCTTAGTAGGTTTTTCAACAACTCACTCCCTTAGTCTTGTCTGACAAAGAGCTGCCTCCACAGTCCCTGATATGGTTGACTAATTTAGGATTTTGCAACAGTTATTTTTTCTTTTCCAGCTGTCTTTTACTTGGAGTATTTTGAATATACATGCCAAAAGGGGGTTTTGTTTAAATAATCTAAGAAATGTAATGAAATGGCTTGCCCATTACCAAAATGGTCAACCTTGCAACATGAGTAGAGTGACACTTTAAGAATTTGAATATATATTTTCAAAGATTCAGCAGAGAAACAAACTCAAATGAGATGCCAAAGCATTTATTCAAAAAGTTGATCAAGTCCAAATATGTCATTTGAACTACAATTTGGAAAAACATAATGGAATGTTTCAATAAAATAATTGATAAAGAATTCCAAGTTAGATCCAGATATCTCTTGTTATCTTTATATTTACTTAAAAAGAACTGAAAGGAAATTTCGATAAAACATTATGGAATATAAAACAAAGGTGATAAAGATAAATGAGGAAATCAACAAAAATTACTTTGACATCAAGAAGCAAATGGTTGCAAACTTTTTAGATTATACCAAGAGCAGAAAATGATTAAGAGAAAGACATAAATTTCAGATAAAAGTAAGGAATAGGTTTTAGAGAGCTTGAAATGAAATTAATAAGAAAATTAAATAGCTGAACACATTTAAAAAGATTTAAAGATTTTCTTACCAATTTTACACAATACCAACATCAATTAAGTTAACATAAAACTAATAATATGTTACTACAACTTAGACATCAACAACAAATTAATGGATGTCATTAATTGAGGTAGTATTTAAGATTACTCAGTGTCCAAGAAAACTTTAAATGCTCTGAAATTTTATAGCTTAAATACAAAAAACTTGGAAGAGAATTTCACAAATTTGACAGCAATTCTAAAAATGTGCATGATATTACCAGCAACGAGTTATGAAACGTAGAGAAATTTATCCAAGCCATCAATAATAAAATAAATTTCTATCACTCATGCTAGAGTAGAGACTAAATCATCTTTATGTCTTCTATATAGAAAGTTACATTACAAAATCATTGTCATATAAAAAGGCTATCAAAGCAGCCAAAAGAAATAGTGGAGAAAATTGGTTCTATTGATTTCAGGCCTTTAATAAATAAAAACATCTTATTTTTCCAGATTTTCTGATGTTTATGTTATTTGTCAGCTTTTTAAATTTGTAATTTATTGATTCCTTTTTTCTTCCAAATAAGTGTTCATATTTGTACTTAATTATGTATTTTAATTGTACTATTTTTTTTCTCTTAATGAACTACCTGCCCTAAATTGTGAAAGCATCTATCCCCATAAAACCTAGATCCACCTTGCATCCAGGTGAAGTGAAAGTTGGAACTGTGAATCCCAGTAAAGGCAGACATGTGGTTATAATTTCTTAGTTTTTTCTTTTTTTAACATCTTTCCATCTGGAAGTCAAGACATAGGCTCCATAGTCCCCTGGGGGTGAGATTGACTACTCTGGTTGACCCTTACCCTGAGGCATTCTGGAATCCTAGCTTTCTGCAGAATGGTGTCTTAGACTCTTCAGCATGAGTGGCCACTGAGCTTTTCACTCTGTCACCTAACAAGTTCCAAAATCTGCCATCCAATTTGCCAAGTTCAGCAAAAGTAAGAGGGGAACAGCCAGAGGCTATGGTGCCCTGTTGACCTCTCAATGTTGCCACCATTGGTGAGATGAACTTGGCAATCCCTTACTATCTTGTCACTCATAGATACTTTTAAGATATATTTAATATTTTTTATCCAGCACTCCCAATTGTTTTCAGTGGTTGGTCAGTCTGAATTATTAGCAAGCCATACCCCTGGGCATAGAATCTTATTTGCCCATTGTATGCCAGATTTAGAGAAGTCCTATTTCCTTTCAGACATAGTCTTGCTTTTTTAATTAAGTTTATTTAGATTACACATAAAAATTTTTTGAATGAAAAACACCCACAATTCTTTTCAGCAAATAAAAAAGTGTCCCCACACACAGTCTTAATTCTATGCTTTTTTTCACATTTTTGAAGCCATAGGTTAGATAACAATTTAAATTATGCTTTCTTTTTTGCTTTTGTTCTCAACATTTTATCATAAGCACTTCTCATGTGATTAAAAATGCTTGATAAACATTTAGTTGGTCATGCAATAAAAGTATATGTACTACTCTAAATTATACAGTAATACTGTGTGCAATTAATTAGGTTATTTAAAGAATAAGATCCGAGAATAAATAAGCATGTATATGCTTCTTCTAGACTTTCCAGTCCATAGAGTTCAATTCTCCAATGGGCAAAGGAAATGAGTTTTTTTTTTTTCCTGATTAGCTGTCCAGTTCTAAGGGCACAACTGAACAAACAGCAAACCAAGTAACTCTGAAATGACTGGAACTCAATGTTTCCTAAAACACATACACTTCTTTGAAGATCCTTTAATCTGAAGAATTCCTGGTATATATATATATAAATATATATATATATATATGTATATTTTAATGAGGAAAATATATGTTTGAGTTTAAGAGAGAAAACAAAGCACATGTGTTTCCCTCTAGCCACTCCCAAATCTCATTGAAATAATAGCAAAGATGTAGGGAAAAAGAATAAAATTATTACTATTCTGATGAAATAAAAATTGGAACTCATGAGTCAACTTAGACATTTTGATGAATTTCTATGGGCAAGAAAGAGGACAGAAGTGTATCAATAGACTGCAGGGAGCTGCAGCCCAGAATACACAGAGAAGGTCATAGGGACTCAGGGCCTATTCTACTGGCAATGCATACAAACTCCAATTAATGATCAAGATAAATGGAGAAGTGTTTATGGGATACCTGGGACATATCTCCTATACCCCACACATAGACAAGCTTGCAGCAGTTAATATCTACCCTACACTGAAGTCTAAGATTTCTTCTCTAATAAAATTACATGATCTGCTAGAAGAAAATCAGTATTCTGGATGTGGATGTTGGTGTTACAGGGTAAAGCCCTGTTGGCTTTGTCACTGAAGGTAGGAGGAAGTCTGCCTACATGCTCCCTGTATGTACACCCTGAAATAAAACTCCCTAGTTGATATCCCCCCACACACATACAGATAACTTCTGTCCTTTTGGCTATTACTTCTTAAAAATTTATCCCAAAATGTTGACACTCAATTATTTTATGATATATCATGATTATGGCCTCAATAATTCAGGCAGGGCTCAGCTGGACAATTTTTCTGTCCCACATGACATTGGCTAAGGTCACTTGATGGTATTCAGATAGAGGATGGATGATCTAGAGGGCTCACAATGGCTTCATTTATGTCCAACATAGCTAGAAGTTTGGGTTCCACTTGAATGGCTTTCTGGAGTGCCTACACATAGCCTTATCAACATGGGGGACTAAAAATAGTTGGACTTATATAGTTTCTTGGATCCCAGGGAGCGTGCTCCAAGAGACAGGAAGAGGAAGGCTCCAATCTCTCAAGGTCCAGGCCCAGCCACTTGCACACTGTCACATTCACCATATTCTATTGTTCAAGTCATAAAAGAGCCCATCTAGATTCAAGGGGAGAAAACATAAGTCTCACCTCACATTCTAGTAGGGAAGAGGGAGACAAAAATAAACTAAATAAACCACTAAAGATATACTCTATAAAAAGCTGAGTTATAAAATAAAAGCAATTAAATAGAGTAGAGAAAGTCAAGAAGTGGGAAAAATATGATACCTGTGCTTCTGACTGACCTGCTACAACGTGGATGTTTCAGTGAGCCCCTCCAACTCTGAATGCCAATCATAAGTCCAGGTTGTTACTTGTATTTCTGACTCACTGGCTATAAATCAGAGATTCCCACAACTTTCTCCTTTAGTTCAATTAATTTTCTAGAATGGCTTATAGAACTCAGGAAACTCACTAGATTACTGATTTATTAAGGGATATTAAAAGATACAAATCAACATATAACAAGATACAAGAGGCAGGGTCCCAAACAAAGAAGACTCCATCCTCATGGATCTTGGGGCCTGGCACAGTAGCACTTGGAAGCATTCTGTCTCCCTAACCTGCAAGCTCTCAGAATCCTGTACTTTTTATTTTTATGGATGTTTCATTACATAGATATTATTGATTAAATCATTGACCATTGGTGATTGATTCCATCTTCAGCCTCTCCCCCCGACCATGGAGGTCAGGGAGCAGGGGCTGAAAGTTCCAACCCTCTAATTTAGTGGTTGGTACTCCTGAAAACCAGCCTCCATCTTTAGGTGGAGTCCAAAAATTATCTCGTTAATATAAGAAACAACACCTTTGTTGTTCTCATCATTCACAAAATTTCAAGGGTTTTAGGAGCTCTGTGCCAGAAACCAGAAATGGCGACAAAGACAAAATATATATTTTTTCTTATAAATTACAATATCACAAAATATTTTTTCAGTGAATTAATTTTTAAACTTGTATATCTTAACAAATTTATAGTTTGTGAATTATTGGCATGAAACCAATAGTATTATTTCTTTTTTACTGAGATATAACTTACATAAATTATAAAGTGTGCAAGTTTTAAATGAACCATTTGATTATTTTTCACTTATGTGTATACTGATGTCACCACTCAGAGTCCCTCCTTGCCCCCCCCCCCGTCACTATCTTCTCCAAAGATAACCACTATTCTCACTTCTATCACTACAGATATATCTGTTTATGTACTTTATGTAAATGGAATAACATTGTCAGCGCTGAGCCGATTGAGAAGGGAAAGTTTTGGTGGTGAGATGCCCAGTTGGAAGAATGCACAAGGGACTGACACAAGAATGAAACAGCAGGCACCAACTTTATTGTGGGGATTGTGCTTCTGTTGCAGGGAGTGTAGTTCTATTGTGGGAAGTGCTCTTCTGCTTCTGCTCTTCTTCTGCTCCCCTTCGTGTGTTCCCCAAGGGACCACATGGCTCCACGTATATCAGAGTACAATAATAACATTCAGCCACACATGTGTGATACAATAAGCTGAAGTATGTTTACATATTTTAGGCACAGAAGCCCTACTATACTAATGTAACATTCTAAATCCGAGATCCTATTCCTATCTGCGAGCCTGGATCACAGCCAGACCTGGGACCAGCCAGGCTTGAGACCTACAAATATAAAGTGTAATCTTTTATGCCTAGCTTATTTCACTTAATATTATATCTGTAAGATTAACCCATGTTGCTTACATCACAGTGGGTTTATTCTTCTTCACTGAATATAGTATAATTTATTTATAAAGGTATTGCTAATAGCATTTGCTGATGGTTTCAAAATGGGGTATGAGAAAAAGAGGAATCATTTTTAGTCTGAGCATCTAGAAGACTTGAAATTACCATGGAGGAGGCTGTAAAAGAAGCAATCTTTGATGGGTGGGCATTGGAAATAGTTCTTTTGGGGTATGATGCCTATGAGATTCCTGTTAGACATCTAATGAAAAGACTAAGGAGGCCGTTAGATATATAAATCTGAAATTATGGAACAGGTTTGAACTGAAGATATGAATTTAGGAATCTTTGATGTATATATATGTTATTTAATCTTGTGACTGAATAGAATCTATGAAAGAATGGAGTTATCCAATAAAATAAACTAAGGACTGAGCTCTAAGCAGTGTTGAGAGTTAAGCAGAAGGATGAACATGTAAAGGAGATAAGGAAGTTATGGCTGATAAAGCAGGAAAAGTGCCAAGTGGCATCCTAAAAGTAAAGTAAGAAAGTATTTCAAAGATTAAACTGTGGCAAAGGCTGCACATAGGCCAGTAATGACTGGGACTGACTTGACAAGAGTGTTTCTTTGGAAGACTGGAGAAAAAAGCCTGATGGGATTCCTATAGAAGCAACTACTGGTTTCCTCCCAATAACCATACACTGTTCTTTAGTAACAAGAAATATGGTTTTATTTGGTGTAAAGTGCATGAGCTATATTTTCTAATCTCTTTTTTATCAAGGTGTGACCATATATGACAAGTAGATGTGTGTGGAGGATTTCTGAGAAGCAGGTTGAAAGGGAGCTGATTCGGCCAGGAGGTACCCTTTGCCCTTCTATACTGGCCAGATTTTTACTAAGAAAACAAAAACAAAAATATCTCTATGACTTATAAAAAACATTCTATTTCATGCTTCTCAATCAGTAGTTTGGGTGATTTGAGATGGGCTTACAGGGATTGGCTGAGTAAGTCTGTATTCCAGGCTTTGGATCAGGTTCAGGGCTGCTTCAATTCCAGTCTGTAAGAAAAACTTCAGTTTCTGTGGCAGGAATGGGAGCTCCTATAAGCTTGTAGAAATTTGCTGTGACTCTAATGCTTCAGCTCAGAACCCACAAAGTCATATCTACCCATTGAGCCCAAAGTAATAAAGAGGGTTATTGCTATGACTGTAAACCATAGCAAAGAAGTAGAGGTTAAAAAAAAAATAGTGTTTGCAAATAGTAACAGTTACCACACTTTCCTTTGTTTGTACCTTTTATGTACTAAAACCCAAAGTGATAACTGGAGCAGCAGCAGCCATGTGACCTTAGAAGTACCAGGCTAACATAGTAGAGTAGAAAGATATGTCCCATCTATTCATGGAGTCACCATATCAACACAGACCAGGAAAAATCTGACCTAACTTAATGTGGAGGGGAAAAAACTGCTGTCTTTTTAGTTCATTTTTTTTTTAATTTTCTATCAAATGCTGATAAACCTAATATTAATGGACACAAGTTGGTTTAAGTAAGAATGGACAATACCTTCAAGGAATTTTTCTACACAGAAGAGCAGAGAGATGGTATATTAACTAAAGAGGCAAAGGAGTAAAAGGAAGTTTGTTTTTCATTTTAGTTTGGCAAGTATTACAGAATGTTACATTATGAGGAGAAAAATTCAAAAAAGAAAAATAGTAATTGATAGAAGAGAGGACAATTATTATAGTACTATTCCTGAATAAACTATAGGAAAAGAGATCCAGGGCCAAATTTGACATGTGGTACTTAGAAGTGCATTTGTTTTGATGTAATCATAGAGCAATTTATACCCGTTATAGGACTTAAGCTATTTAAATTCTGTGAATTTTTCCCAAGAGTTTTTCTTGTAACTTCATATATTAAAAAAAAATGTTTTTCTTTGTGTTTTTAATTGTGTGTAAGTAATAATTGAATCTTTCCAGAATCTAACTCCACCCCTCCCCACATTATTTTTCATCTTGAATTGAGCCAGGAAGTAGAGGAAGAGTTTGTACTGTTTATGGTTATATAAATGATCAAAAGATTGCCCAATAGCCTAAAATAAAGAACTAATTTGATCTTTGAAAACATGGCAGAGTGAGAGACGTCCCCAAATCTCTCCCCCTGAAACAACAATAAGCTGAACATCTAAAATTCAACTAAAAATACTCAAACTGCACAACAACACATCTGAGTGTGGGATCTGTGCATAAGAGCTACCACAGGTCAGAACCCCAGATATCAGATGGTGGACTGGGCAAAATAAAGAAGCTGCTCTCACAGCCACCAGAGCTCTCTGTAGTAAGAGGGGAAGGGGAGAAGAAGTGGCAAGTTCTCTGAACAGCTCTGCATGAGAAAGCTGTGAGCTCCCCCCAGCTGGCCAGCAGCAAGGCCCAGTCATCAGGGCAAAAGGCAGAGAAGTAGGGATGGCAGAAAAACAACAATTGATTTTTACCATCCATGGTTGAAAAACCAAGGCTGAGCCTAAGCCCCCCACTGCCAACCCAGAGATCCCCTCCCCCCACACCTTTTGAGACCAAACACCACGGAGCCCCAAGAGTATCTGAGCAAATGCTATCGAAATTGTTGCTAACACTGACAAGGACTGAAACTGAGGGTAGCAAGCATGATTAAATATCTATCAGAAAATAAAAAGGCATTATTGAGGCTTTATATAAAGCAGGGATCGAAGAGGTTTAGATGCCATCTACTGGAAACCAAAAGAAAAGCACCTTCTTTGTAGCAGGCTAAAGAGAGACCTTTATATAATAAATCTTCTTTATGAAAAAAAAAGAAGCAGAATACATTTCCATTAATGCCCAGATAGAGAAATAGTCTATTAAACACCATGGACAACCAAGGTGACAAGGCATCTCAGAAAGAAAGAGAAAAATCTCCAGAAAATAAACTTATAGACATAGAAATATGCCACTTAAATGACAGAGAATACAGGATGGTACTTCTGAAAAAACTCAGTGAATTCTGAAACGAGTCATGACAGCAATTTCAAAAATTGAAAAAACACCTAGATAAGCAGAGTAAAAAGATCAAAATCCTCAAAAAGAACAGAATAGATCTTCTGGAGATGAAGAATACACTGCAGGAGTTGAAAAATGAAATAGCAAGCTTGGAAAATAGCGTCGACCAAATGGAGGGAAGGATCAGTGATATTGAAGACAGGAATCTAGAAATAAATCAGAAGATAGAAGAGAGAAACTGAAGAATGAAAAATAATGAAAGAGAAATATAAGAACTACCTGATATCATCTGGAGAGGAAAAATAAGAATAATGGGCATTCTCAAAGGCAAGGAAAAGGAACAGGGTCTAGAAAGCATTATCAGACAAATAGTTAACAAGATTTCCCAAATCTAAGGAATGAGCTGGAGCTTGGAATTCAAGCTGTCAACAGAACACCCAATTATCTCAACCCAAAAAAGGCCTTCACCAAGATACATTGTATTAAAATTATCAAAAATCAATGACAAAGACAGAGTTCTCAGGGCAGCCAGGGAGATAAAAATGGTAATTTATAAAGGAAAACCCATTAAATTATCCTTGGACTTCTCAGAGCAAACCTTACATGCTAGAAAGGAATGTGATCAAATATTTAAACTATTAAATAAAAGAAACTACTAGCCTAGAATAATGTATCCAGCTAAACTCTCCTTTAGATATGAAGAAGAAATTAAGACTTTCCAGACATACAAAAATTGAGGGAATTCTCCACTATAAGGTCTGCATTACAGGAAATACTGAAATTGTTTCAGCTCACCTAAAGCAAAATGTCACACTCACACAAAATATATAATTAAGAGTAAAGTGACTATCAGGCAAATAGAAGCAGAGGAGTACAACCCTTATTAAGAACAGGGTGTTATAAGATTAAATAATAAGAAAGAATTGCTATAGCAAGATAGTAATGAATGTTCAGCATACATAGGGACAAATTGAGGTGACAATGACTGAAAAGGGGAGGATTCAAAGATCCAAATTCACAAAGGTGAATGGAGAAAAGGCACGTGCAGAAGAAAATGGACAACTGTATATATAAAACTATCCTTTTCATATTCATAATGGTAATCACACACAGGAAATTCAGAACTGAAGTATATGACATAAAACAAAGAGAATTAGAAGGAAAACCCACAAAAGTCAACCAAAATAAAGAAAAGAGATACACAAGAATAAGGAAGCAATGGAAACACCGAGCTACCAGAAAGCAAAAGATAAAATGGCTATAAGAAGATCTCATATTTCAATAATCACTCTAAATGTAAATGGACTGAACTCACTAATAAAAAGGCACAGAATAGCAGAATGAATCAAAAAACAAAACCCAACCATATGCTGCCTCTGGGAGACACATCTCAGCTCCAAAGGGAAATATAGACTCGAAGTAAAATGGTGGAAAATGATATTTCAAGCAAACGGCATTCAGAGAAAAATGGGAGTAGCAGTACTAATATCAGATGAAATAGACTTCAAAATAAAAAAAAGTAAAAAAGATATGAAGGGACACTTCGTAATGATAAAGGGAATCATGCACCAAGAAGACATAACACTTATTATCTATGCTTCCAATCAGCAAGCCCCAAAATACGTAAAGCAAGATATCCAAAATACACAAAGAACTCATACAACTCAATAACTATGAAAATACAAATGATCCAATCAAAAAATGGGCAGAGGACCTAAACAGACACTTCTCCCTAGAGGACATACAAATGGCCAATAAACATATGAAAAGATGCTCAACATCACTAGCTATTAGGGAAATGCAAATCAAAACCACATTCAGATACCATCTTGCACCTGTTAGAATAGCTATAATCAACAGGACAAGTAATAACAAATGTTGGAGAGAATGTGGAGAAAAAGGAACTTTCATACACTGCTGGTAGGACTGCAAATTGCTACAGACACTATGGAAAACAGTATGGAGATTCTTCAAAAAACTAAGAATTGATCTACCATATGATCCAGTAATCCCTCTTCTGGGCATCTACCTACCCCAAAGACTTGAAAATCCATATCCAAAAAGATACTTGCACACCATTATTGATGGTGGCCAGAACATGGAAGCAACAAAGTATCCTATGACAGATGATTGGATAAAGAAGCTGTGGTACATACATACAATAGAATATTACTCAGCCATAAGAAGAGACGAAATACTACCATTTGTGACAACATGGATGGACCTTGAGATAATCATGCTAAGCAAAATAAGCCAGACAGAAAAAGAAAATCACATGATATCAATTATATGTGGGATATAAAACTAAAAGCAACAAATGAACAGAACAAACAGAGACTCATAGACATGGACTATAGATTAGTGGTTACCAGAGAATAGGGAGTGGGGGAGGAGGGGGTAGTAGACAGTTAAAGAGGGTCAAATATAGGGGGGTAGGGGGAGGGTGAAGTGGATAAAGGAGATCGAATATATGGTAGCTAAAGGAAACTGGACTTTGGGTGGTAAACACACAATAGAATATACAGATGTCAAATTACAATGTTCACCTGAAAATTATATAATTGTATTAACCAATGTTACCCCAATAACTTAATAAAAAACTGTAAAAAATAAAAATAAATAGTGAAAAAAGAAATAATTCATTAAATGGTATATATCATTTCACAAATTAAAAGGTAAGATACATAAAGCTGATAAAACAAGTAAAGGAAAATTCTATTTTTTCTTAGTCTCCTGTTAAAATGTAATTTTAAAGCCCACAAGATGTTTAGAGGATATAAAAATATATTTCCTTGTTTGATGAAACTGCTACAATTCCAAATATGTTAAAACTACCCACAGCATTAATTAACATTTAATTTTCTCTCTCTCTCTCTCTCTCTCTCTCTCTCTCTCTCTCTCTCTCTCTCTCTCTCTGATGTAAGTAATATAATGCCTTTTCTTAATTAGGGCATTGCTTTTCTTCCCTGATGTGCCAGATAAGAGGCAATACTTTTAAATACATGTTTTTCCCCCTAGAGGGAGCGGATTCAGGAGAAATAACCTAAAGCACCTTTTGTGATTTGTTAAGTTTGAGATACTTACTACACATCCCATGGGAGATGTTAAATAACAAGCTGGATATATGAGTCTGTAGTTCAGGTAAAAGGTCTGAACTAGAAATATAATTTTAGGAGTCATCTGTATTTGCTATATATAAAAGCATGGAACTGGATAAGGTCATCTAGGGATTTAGTGTATATTGAATTAAAAAAAAAAAAAAGCATACTTAGACAGAGCCCGAGGGTACAACATTTAGAGGTTAGAGAACTGAGAAGAAATCAACAGAAGGGACTGAGAAGGAGCAGCTGGTGATGAAGATAACAGGAAGAGCAGTGTTTTAAAGGCCAAAGAAGAAAGTATCTAAGAGGAGGTATATCTATTTTGACTAATAAGGTAAACATGGAGAAGTGACAATGGATTGTGCAAATGACAATGAATGGCATTAGTGATCTTGATAAGAATATTCAGAGATTTCCAGTCAAGATGGTGGAGTAGGTCTAGGCTGCACCCACCTCCTCCCATAACCATATCAAAATTACAACTAAATCATAGACCAACTACCCTTGAGAACCACGCTTAGTCTAGCTGAACAGAAGTCCTATAACTAAGGATATACAGAAGAAGCCACACAGAGATAGTAGGAGGGGTAGAGATACAAAATATGCTGATCCTACACCCACATGTGGTGATTAAGAATCAGGAGAGTTATCTCAGCTGTGGTGGTCCCAACTGAGGAGCAAGGGGGCCCAGGCCCACAACTAGGCTTCCCAGCCTAGAGCACAAATGCTAGGAAGAAAAGTCCTCACAACAACTGGTTGTGAAAATCAGCAGAGACTCAATTTAGTTGAGACAGAGGGCTTCTGTAGACACGGGAGCCCTCTTAAAGGGCCTGAGCACAGACTCACTCGCTCACACTTACCCTAAGCTCCAGAGAAGGGACAGAAGCTCAAAAAGTGCCAGGAAAATATGAGGAGGAACTGAATTGTCTCACTTGAGGGCAAGGGCTGGAGCAGCACCTCTTTCTGGGACTAAAGTACAGGCAGATGCCATTGTGCCTTTGTTGAGCCCTCCCCCCATACAACTGGCAAGAGTAGGGTGAAACCAAATCTGAGTATTCATAAACCTGTCTAACATCATGCTCACCCCACCCTAGTGATTCTCTGAGACCCAGCTGCCATCAACTCATCTACTCAGTCCCAGCCTCTTTCAGAAGCAAATCCACACAAGCAGCCAGACTGAGCTTGCACTGTGGACTTTCCTAAAATCTACCAAAGGTCCACAAACCCCAAACAAGTAGCACCTGGCCTTGGCATGCCCTATACCTCTTGCTAAACAGACCCAACCAAGCCCAGGATTAACAGCAGCCAGCTTCAGTTCACAGTATAGCCTCTCCCAGCCATTTCCAAGTCCAGCACATGCAGCAACCATCTACAGATCACTTTGTAGCCCCTACCAGGTAACCTCAGTCCGGACACAGGTAGTAGCTGAACTTGGCCTGCACTGGAATCCCTCCCAAGAGACTCCAAAACCAACACACCTGGTGGCCAGCTCAGACCATACTAGAGCATATCCAATTAGTACCACAAATGACACACCTAAGGAGTGGACTCAGCAGGCACCAGAGTCCCACTAAGTAAATTCCATTCTGTAGGGTCAGCCCCCTCATAATAGCTTGTCTGCTATAGTCATGACCAGTCCTTGTAGCCAGTCAGCTTGAGGGTCAATCCCACCCACTGTGTGCCAACAACAATCAAGGCTCAACTAGTCAGAGAGCATACACAATCCACCCAAGGGACACCACTGGAAGACCTGGCAAATATAAATAGAGAGACTGTGCCATTGGGACCCACAGGATACCTACTCCATAAGGCCACCCTGCCAAGTCTGGGAGATATAACACAACTACCTAATACATAGAAAGAAACATTGAGAGGCAGACAAAATAGAGAGACAAAGAAACATGTCCCAAATTAAAGAACAGAACAAAACTCCAGAAAAAGAACAAAACAAAATGGAGGCAAGCAATCTATCAGATGCATAGTTCAAAAACTGGTTATAAGAATGCTAAATGATCAGTCAGAACTTCAACAAAGAGATAGGAAACATAAAAAAGGAAATAGAAAACATAAAAAAGAACTGGTTAGAAATAAAGAACACATTAGATGAAATTAACAGCAGGTCAGGTGAAGAAGAGAATTGAATCAGCAATTTGGAAGACAAGGTAGCAGAAAACACCTAATTAGAATAGCAACAAGAAATTTTTTTTTCCTAACCTGGTAAAAGAAATAGACAAACAACCCCAGGAAGCTCAGAGAGTCTCAAGCAAGATGAACCTGAAGAGGTCCACACCAAGACACATCGTAATTAAAATGCCAAAAGTTAAATACAAAGAGAGAATCTTAAAAAGCAGCAAGAGAAAAGGAACTCTCATAAGCTAGTTCAACTGATTTCTCAACAGAAACTTTACAGGCCAGAAGGACTTGGCACAAAATATTCAAAGTGATGAAAACCTGGGACCTACAACCAAGATTATGTTACCCAGAAAAGTTGTCATTTAGAATTGAAGAACAGACAAAGAGCTTCCCAGACAAGAAAAAGCTAAAAAAGTTCATCATCACCAAGTCAGTATTACAAATGGAAATGCAGGAGGGACTTCTTTAAGAAGAAGAAGAAAAAAAGATGTATCAAAAGTCTAAATAAAGAATGGCAATAATTACATATCTATCAATAAGTACTTCAAATTAAAAATAATTAAATGCTCCAATCAAAAGATAGGCTAGTTGAATGGATAAGAAAACAAGACCTTTACACATGCTCTCTACAAGACACTTACTGCAGATTAAAAGACACACACAGACTAAAAGTAAAGAGAAGGAAAAAGATATTTCATGATGTACCTAGAGGGTAGTATGCTGAATAGAGTAAGTCAGATAGAGGAAGATAAATGTTATATGATTGCACAGATATGTGGACTCTAAAGAACAAAATAAATAAATAAACAAACATAAACAAACTCATAGATACAGAGAACATTTTGAGGATTACCAGATTAGAGGAGAGTTTGGGGGTTCAGTGAAAAAGGGGGAAGGGATTAAGAAGTGCAAATTGGTATTTACAAAATAGTCATAAAGATAGGAAGTATAGCATAAGTAATATAGTCAATAATATTGCAATAACTATGGTGTCAGAGGGGCACTAGATTTATTGGGGTGGTCACTTTGTGAGTTACATAGATATCTAATCACTATGTACACCGGAAACTAATATAGTATTATATGCCAACTATAACTAAAAAATAAAAGATTATTTAAAATATATTAATAAGAAAATATCACAAAGAAAAAAAATCTCACTCACAAAAGCAAACACATAATAAAAGCAGTGTCTCAAATAACACTAAATCTAGTACGAAGGTTAAAGACAAAAGTAGGAAGATCATGTATAATTACAACAGTAAATTAAGAAACACACAAACATACATACAAAAGATGTAAAAAAATAATGACAAAAACATAAACATGGAGGGAGTGAGTAAAATGGTAGTGATTTTAAGAACTGTTCGAACTTAAGTGAACATTAACTTTAAAAAGACTTCTATAAACATAGCTTGATATATACAAAGCACATGGTAACCACAAACCAAAAATCTACAAAAAATATAAAGAAATAAAGATAAAGAAATTCAAACATAACACTACAGAAGGTCATCAACATACAAGAGAAGAGAACAAAAGAAAAGGAAATAGAAGAAATAGAAAAAAAATCAGAAAACAAATAAAATGGCAATAACTATATACCTATCAACAATTACTTTAAATTTAAATGTATTAAATGCTCTAATCAAAAGACAAATCAATAAAAAGAAAAGATGTAGTACATGTATACAATGGAATATTCTTGGCTATAAAAAAAAATGAAATTTTATCATTTGTGACAACATGGATAAACCTAGAGGGTATTATGCTAAGTGAAAGAAGCCAGAGAAAGAAAAAAAAAAACATATGATTTTACTTAAATGTGAAAACTGAAAAACAAAATAAATGAACAAACAAAACAAACAAACTCATACATGCAGAGAACATTTTGATAGTTGCCAGACGGGAGGGGGGTTGGGAGGATTGGTAGAAAAGGGGAAGGGATTAAGTAGAATTCGAGTTACAAAAGAGTCGTGGGAATATAAAGTACAGCTTAGACAATATAGTCAATAATATTGTAATAACTATATCTGGTGTCAGGTAGGTGCAAGACTTATCAGGGGAATCACTTCATAAGTTATATAAATGTGTAATCACTATGCTTTGCATTTGAAACTAATATAATATTGAATGTTAACTGTAATTAATTTTTTTTTAATTTTAAGAAACAGAAGAAAAAAATTTAAAGAAGATCTGGAATAAATAGTAGGCATGAACACTTGTTTGAAGTGGGTTCAGGAGAGAACTGAAGAGAAATTAGAGACAACAGAAATAGACAGCTCTTTCTGGAGCTTTGTTGTAAATAGGAAGAGAAAGAAATTGTGTGATGAGGTTGAGAAAATTTGTTTGTTTGTTTGTTTGTTTTTGTCAAGAGAAATAAAAACATGTTGTTACACTTATGGGAATGACCCAAGAAAGGAGAAAGCCAAAATGCAGAAGAAAGATGGAACTTACTGAAGGAGTGTAAGTGAAAAAAAGAATGAGATCTGTTGCATAGGGAGAAAACTTGGCTTTAGTTGGGAATGTTGATGATTCATTCAGGACAACCAAAAAAAAGTTAGAATATAGAGACACTTATGCAAGTAAGGTGTTATATATTATGATGATGGGAGTTTCTGGAAGCTGTTTTGAATTTTTTCACTTTTCTTGGTACCATCAGCTAAGTAAGGATGGGAAGAAAACATGAGAGGTTTTAGGAGAGTAGGAAAGTAAGAAATATCCATCCAGAATAATAAAAAAAGAAAAAAACGGAAATATAATGTGACCACGTGGCAGCTTTAAAGGTCCATTTGAGGTTATTGATCATCAATGTAAAGGGAGAGCAGTTAACATAGTTGTATGTTTTGCTATAGTCATTTTTAGCTGTGGATCCAGACTTAGAAGGAGTTTCATCAATGATTCACCAAGCAGTATGATAAAGTAAAAGGGGTGGAGAGTTGAGGGTGTGTAAAGAAATGATTAAAATGATTGACCATAGAATTTAAGCTTAGATAATGAGGGAAAGGAAAACATGAAGGGTGATTGGAATGTTAAAATGATAACATTTGTGGGTTGAAGGTCCAAATGGAGACTAAAGAAATTGAAGTCAGTCACTAAAAGGAATGAACAGAAAAGATGGTGAGAGAGTTGCAGAGTACTTAAAAATGACCTTTTGGAGGACATACAATTTCAAGACAAGACCAAGGATTACCATGAAAGTGAGTGAAGAGGTAGGGAAAAGGATAAGATCATTCAAGATCATTAAGGCAATAAGGCCAGGGAATTAGAAGGACTATCAAGTGAATATTTAAATCACTAAGAATTACAATAGCAGTCACCAGAGCAAATGACTGATTCAGAAGCCAATACCTTCAATGAAGATGTTGGTCTCTCAGAGGACGACAGTGAGGATGAGTACTGATTGGCTAATCTCATAGTCTAATGACTTGAAATGCAAACTCAGGATCTTTGTGGAGGAATCAGGGAGAATGGTAAAATGTGCAAAGAGGAGCAGAAGTGCACTTGCCACCTATATGGCCTAGGGGACTGAGGACAGGTGAGAGAGAAAAGAGCCACTTTGGGAGGGCTGCAGGGGAAGCCATAACCTGAGACAGCAGCTAAGCTTCAGTTTTATCAGGAACACTTTGGTTTTTATGCTAAGCATGGATTGAAAAGGAGCAAAGGGTAGAATGACAAGTTAGGAGGCTATTGCAAAAATGGAGGCAAAAGATGAGGGAGGCTTATCTCAGGAAAACTGCAGAAAGCTGTTAAGAAAGATCAGATTCTGATCACTTTTAAATACATCATATTTCATTGCACCATTGATTTCAAGATGCTCCACTATTTTATATACCACTAAGAAAACAATGCTGCCAATTAAACAGTAACATTTTTTATCATTTCAATTTTAAGATGCAACCAAATTTCAGAGATGTTAAAAAATAAAAATGTGCATTCGAGAATTGATGAAATATGGTACGTTGGTTGAATACATTGGTGTACCGAGAAACTCTTTTCTCAAAAAAAAAAATTGAGAATTAAGCAAAGTAGGTGTTCAGTATCTAAAGGGCTTGCCAGAGAAATTCACCGCCAGCTGCTGGAGTCAAAACAAGACTATGCTCCTGTTAGCTGACCTTCACTTGACACATTTTGCCACCTATTTACTACTTGGCTACTGTCAGAGAATAACTCCATGTTGCTTGATATGTCTAATTATTAGCCACAAATCAATTTACTTATCATTTGCATCTTCATATACTACTTGTTATTTCCAGTTAATGGTTCATGTCCTATCATTTTGGGAAGGTGGCTCAAATCGTCCATTTATCCCTGTCACTGATGACTATTACATTAGGGCTGCAGGAATTAAAACAGCAAAACAGCAGTCTGTGCTGAGTTAGAAGTCTTAGATTTGTAATCCTCTTTTCACCCATGTTATGTCAAACTGGCATATCTTCCTCAGTGGATCATAATCCTAACTGCACATTAGAAACACCTGAGTGTGTGTTTTAAAAATATTTATTCCTGGACCCCATCTCACACCAACTAGAACAGAATCACTGGAGGTGACATTCAGGCTTTCATAATTTTTAAAACTCCTCAGGTGATTTAAATACCCTATCACCATTGAGGGCCATGGGTACTTGATAGTTTCCTCATTAGTAAGTAAGAAACTTTGATGAGCTCAGCTCAACACATATGAGAAATAGTGCTTTAATAGCATAAGCCATGCAATGGTATATAGCAGCCATCAGAAATAAATATGAAATGAAGTAGAATGTTATAATATGTCATAATGGAAACTAAAACAGTGTCAAATATTATCTTAATTAAAATAAGTTGTATCTATGTATTTTTGTGTGTATACATGTCTGGTTAATATCCACAGATCAATTTACCTATCATTTTTTTCTCTGTATATTTCTTATTATTTCTAGTTAATGGTTCAAATTGGACCATGATGGAAAGATAAGTCTAAATTTTCCATGATGTATATTTAACCCTACCCCAGTGAATATGACACATACATTTGTGCATGTACACATGTACATATGTATCTATACACACATATGACATACATAAACATGCATATGATGATGGGGTACAGAGAAAATGTTTACAATTTTAAATACTCAAGATTATGAGAGATTTTAATTTTCTTCTTTCTTTTTACTTCATTTTCAAAAATGTCAATGTATTTACTTTGTAATAGAAACTATTCAGAAACAACAGTAATATCTACTCATTGGGGAAAATTTGGAAAATTCAAGAAAATATAAGTAAAAATAATTAAAATCGTCCATGATTCCACCAGCTAGAAATAACCACTTTGGACATTTTGATTCAATCCTTTCAATTTTTTTTCTGTATATGACAGTGTATGTTCACGTCTTTGTATATAGAATCATACTGAAAAATATTTTTTAAGTTTTAGTCTTTTTTCTTTTAAAGTTATTTACCACATCATTAAAAATTCTCATGAAACATACTTTTTAATAAGTTATATAATATTATATTGCGTGGATGTATCATAATTTATTTGACCAAACATTCATTGTTTAGCTTCTAGGTCGTTCTCAATATTTTTCCTAACTATAACACTGTAATGAAAATCTTTGTGCCTAGTTTTGGTGTACATTTGTATGAATTCCTATAATTGAACTTCCTAGGTAAAACATGCACATGTTTTGAAGACCTTTGATCTCCTGACTTTTTGAGACATTCTAGATTTTTCACACCAACAGAAAAGAATAAGATGTCTGTTTTGCTGCACTCTTAATATTGGATGGTATATTTCTACATAAATAAATTATTGAGAAAATTTGGATAACAAAGCACAATGCAAAAGTAAATACCACCTATAATCTATTTAACGTTTTTCTAAATGGCAATCTAAGTGTTAACATTTTGGGTCTTTCTCTATATTGTAAGAAAAGTATTATACTGATATTAAATTTCCCAAGGGTGATATTTGTATTATGGTAATCAAGGCAAATGTCTTTAGTCTTAGGAGATACATATTGAAGAATTTAGAATGACGTGTCATGGCTAACTCTCAACTAACTCCCTAATCCTTCACAATCAATATTCAAACACACACATGTTTATGGATGGAGAAAGAACAAAAGCAAAAGTGGCAAATGTTGACAACTGGTACATCCAAGCAAAAGTTATACAGATATTCACTGTAGACATCTTGCCCTTAAAAGACTAAAATTCTCTCCCACTCTCCTGACACCTCCAGCGCTCCCACCACTGGGTGTTCTCCATGTGCTTATAAAGTTTCCAACCCTTCTTTAACTAGTTAACTCTACAATCCTTCAGCTTTCATCTTAAACATTCTTCTCTGAATCCAGTTCTTCCTGGCCCAAATACCAAGATCAGGCTCCCCCATTACTGCATACACTTGCTTGTAGCATCCAGAGACATAGCGTGATGATCAGAGATGGCAGAGAGCATGGCTCCTTACAGAAACTGCAAATCACCTAGTATCCCAAAAAACAAAGCATGTTGCTGCAGATTCACAGTTCCAAGATAAGGGGTATGAGACTTGAGCAGTTGGAAGAAAAAGCAGGGAGCTGTAGGCAACTGCAACATAGCTCTTTATTCCAGCAAAGGCATAGCCAGCCTCACAAGGCAGCAGTTCTCCAGCAAGGGCACAGTACCCTCTGCATGGTGGTGGCACCTTTTATACACTGGTTAAACAATAGTGGCACCATGCCAGATAATGGGAGCCCAGACACATGTACTTGGCACATGGTTACATAAGGGGAGAAGTGCAGAGTTTATTCCGCCCAAAAGTTAACTACAGGTGTGGAAGGAAGCCTGATTATTGTTATCTTTCTTTCTCCACACACGAAGTAATTGAGAAGTTGAATAGTACTGGGTGAAGTTGGATGGTGAGTTTTTAGTAGTGCTGCAACATGGTCAGATATGTATTTTTTTTAATCACTGTAGCTTCAGGAAGACTGCCATGTCTTCCCAAGTTAGGCCAGCAAAAGTGGGACCTTAATTGTACTTGGTTTCAAGAAATATTGAAGTGTCTCATCATGACTTGAATGGATTACAAATGGCTATGTACTTTAACTTCCACATCATTCATACCCCAGCCCTTTTCTGAGGAGGCGGTAGTCCCAAGACTTTTGCATGTACTATTCTCTTTGCCTGGAATACTCCCACACACATACACAACTCTCTGGCCACCTAATTCAAATTCTTCACTCTTGCTTCAGCTGCAACATTGCTTCTTGAAAGGAGCCTCTGCCTCTCTCTCCTGAATCAAGTTACTCTATTAAAACACTTAATCACAAGTTTTACTTTTCCTTCAGAGACCCAGCACAATGTGTAATTATGTATTTGCTGTGTATTTGTTCCATGTCTGTCTTATTCATAACATACATTGCATGAGCATAAGAAATGTATCTATTTTATTTACTGCTTTATCTTTTATGTCTTAAAACACCTAGAATGTTGAATAAATATTTGTTGACTAATGAATGAGTGAAAGGTGTAGAACAAGAACTATTAAGCCATGGTGTCATTTGAAGGAGCTCTATTTTACAGAACCAAGAATGTTAAATGTCCTCCAGGTAGAGTTCCTTTTTTGGGATATGGGGTGTCCTTCTCAGTCTTCCACAGAGAGGCATGAATTTATGCAGTCAGCTGGACCTAGACCTTCTTCATCTGACTAAGGAGTGGTTACCCTTTTCTACATTAAAAGGCCAAATAGGCCACAAAGGTTGGATGGAATACATGCAGTCCAATTAGGCTTTAACCCAGAAAAGCAAAATCACCTTGTAGAGTTTGGGAGGTGAGAGAGCTACATTCCTTAGCAAGCAATAATGCGTGTTTTTGTCTTGAGCATCCTCTGCATGGCTCATCTCTAAAAAATGAGAGTGAAATCATTATAAATTTCTAAATTGTCACAATACATAACCTCTTAAAGAGAAAGCATTTGGTTAGACTAAGGATTTTTTATTCCTTGATATGAAAATTTTAGCTGCCAAATTACATCTCAATGGGAGACTTCTTGCAATTGAGTTTTAAGTCCACAGATGGTAGAGTCTGGAAAACTGTCACAAATTGACCATCACTGAAAAAACTGAAAATCTTTAGCCTTCCTTTTTTCACTCCATTTTCTCTGTCCTCTATTTTCCTCTCATGACACTAAATCTCTAATGTTTGCCTGAAAAAAAAATTGTGAAATCTGGTTTCAAGATACACTGAGCTCTGGAAGCACTACTTTTCCTTGATTATTGTGACTTATAGAGGCAACTGAAGTTAAATTGTTGTATGCTGCAGTGCTCAGGTTTTGTTTGGGGACTTTTGTCCTTTGTTTATATTTTATCATTTTATGGTCACTGATAAAATTTCAACACTAAATAGTATACGTTTTGACTGTTGGCACTACATTCTTTTATTTCTCTTGCTTCTTAGACATTTAGAAGGGAGAGACTACACAAGACTTTGGATTAAATAATTTGGTTTTAGAGAGGCTAAGGGAATATGGAATAAAAGATGCCCCAGAATGCAGTTCCTGAAGAGACCCATCCACCTACCAAGTCTTCACTGAAATCTGGCTGAGACTGAGGAGAAAAAAAACTAAAGAGTGGGATATTTTAGTACACATTTGGGAACTCTATTGGTTTTTCTAAAGAAAAAAGAAACCTCCCTGAGAAGGGGGTAGTTGTAGTATTTAATTGTATATGGTGGGATCAAATGTGGAACATTTTATATGGGACATTTTATATGTATAGCAGGGTGGTCATTGGGTTAGGCTATCATCTGGGACATTATATAAGTCTACTGGCTGATTGTTTAGACAACATAGCTGAGAGTTTTTTAAGGTTTGGAAACAGGATAGAGAGTGATTTCTTTGCTTATTATGCAAAATAGCATTGAAATGAAATTGATTTAAGCATACTTGTCATATTTCAGAGTATTTGATAACAACATCCAAGAAAAGCCTGTGAAGGCCTGCATCCCCCACAATTTTGGCCTCAGATGGATATTGGAAAAGTAACAAGGGTTGGAGAATATTATAATGTAAGCTCACACAAGAAATTTCTGACACTTTTCCAGTCCCTTTCCTTGCAAGGAATTATATCACCACTGTTTTATATCAGCACTCATGATTGAATCTATTTGGTTAATCTGTTTGGAATATCTACAGAATCTAGCTACACAATCTAGCATCCACCAAGAATCTAGGCTCTTTTCTCCCTCAGCACTTCTGTCCCTCTTCCACCCCAAGGAGAGCTTATGATATGGGCCAAGGAAAAAGGTATTCCTTTTAGTTCTGCTTTTGAAACTTCATGCAGAGTTTTGGGTCTCACCTTATAAAAGAGAAGAACCTCATCAAAAGGGAACTGTGGAGGAATAGAGGGAGAGGCAAAGGGGCAGAGTCAAGCCAAGTTCACCAAGGTAGGAAACTACACAGGAATACTGGACTTCACCTCTTAATCAAGAGAATTACTATGTGAATATGTGTGTATGTGTTCTCTTTTGCAATCCTATAATATGTTATAATTTTCTTAATTAGATGATACATTTTCTTTCTGGTGGAAGGTCAACATTGCAAAAAGAGAGATTAAAATTTCTGTATCTACTAGGTTTTGATGGAGGAAACAGAACCACTATGAGTAATAGTGAATAAAGAATTTAATATAAGGATTAGTCTTTGCACAACTGTGGGTGAAGATAGGGGTGTAGAGGTCCAGGAAGGAATGGCTGTAGATGAGAAAGAAGTCAATAACCAAGGACCATGAAGAGAAGCTTGTGGAGAAGTCTATGGAAAGCTATTGCCTCTGGATCTAGTGATAGGCCCAAAAGTTGCTATAGGTCAGCAGGGCCAGCAGTTGGGAAGAAGAAGTGAAAGTGAAATAGCAAATAGAAAAGACAATGAAATTCAAAAAGACAATCTGGAACTTGCAAAGACAGACCAGAACTTGTATTTGTCTTTCTCTGCCTTTAACCTCAATGATATGAGGGACCTGAGGGGAAGGGGACACTCTTGGCCACCCAGCTGCACAAGAGTCTTGCTCAGAACTCAAAGAAGCTAAAACAAAGGCTCTGTTTGGATCTGGAAGAGCTGCAAGCCAGGCCATTGCCCCAGGCTAACACTGTCAGCCAGCCAGTCAATAACTCATGCAAGCTGCAGGGAGCAGTACCAGGTGCCTAAATTATAGAGCATAAGGGTTATTTTACTTCATTTCCCATTTAAAATCTCACACAAATTGTTCTTGTGGCCAACGCTAACCTGAAACCACAGAGGCAAGACAATTCTGGGAAGTTAGTTCAACCTTAGCAGCTCAAAATTTCCATGATTCCTAGTAACACTTAAAAATTATATCCCTTCATTCCTACTCTCTAGCTCATCATTATATGCTTTGCCCAAAATAGAAATTGATTTTATAAGCTTTTTATTTTTCAGTACTGACTACATGTCAATTCTCTTTAAAATTTATTTATTTAATGAGGTACTTTTCATCAGTATGTCTGTCTTTGCAGTCTTGTTTTAGAGTCAGGTTATGGAGTAACCCAGTCTTGATGGCTTTCTTTTGTCAAGTATACATCTTTCGGTAATATACATTTTTCCTTCCTTAGGTCTTGGCTGAGCACATTCATATCTCAGCTCAGCTCTGCTTCTCAACTCTGGCTACAAGCACATTTATGGGCATCTTTATTGCTACCTTTCTATTATCACTTTATAATTTCCTAATCTTCAAAAAATTTAATATCGTTTTTATATCATCCATGTATAATGTTAGGGCTCAAGACAGACTGCCCCAAAATATCCCACAATAGCATATTGATTACTTTGAATTAAAGTTACATGACAACTAGCTGGTGCCAGAGAGCATCTTGACCTTCCTTGTCTCCTTGGATGCAAGAAATAAATCTCCCTGTGAATGGTGTCCTCCCGTACTTGGAAGACTCTTCTTATCACTAGAGTTAAACAACTCAGAGTCAAAAAGTCTGTATTAACAAATCTTGTTGCCTTTTTTCTGATTTGTTACTTTTTAAAATTCCTAACAAATAACTAAACTTTGCTTGGATTCATTTCTAATGAACACCAATTTCTCACAAATATTTATTTGTCTACATAGTATCAAAAGATGCCTAATATGATCATATCTTTGAGATTCATTTTATGATCTGAGTATCATATTGTGATTCTTCTGAGTGCATGTATTAAATTTGTTTTTCCCCTGTTAATTTAGTCTTGTGTCAACTTTCTTATTTTATTACTAGTTCAGCCATGAGAATCAAAAAAGTGTAGAAGGGGGACTTCTCCTCCTCCCCAACAATAGCAAACTCATCAACTGTCTCTTTGGGAGAACTGAAGATTCATGTTAGCTACATTCTAGTGCATACCCATCTTGTTTAATCAATAAACATTCTTTTGTCTTCATCCACCATTATGGCTCATAAGAAAATGTCAGATATTCCAAATTACATTTCTAAAATTACACAGATCACTTGTACAGTGTTTTCTTCCTTCCAGTATTTTTCAACATGACTCAAAATCACATGCTTCTGGTTAAAATTTTTCTAGTTAATGTCATTGAAGATTTCATTGGAAACCATTCCTAGAGCCTACAGATGTTTTATTCCTGGCCTTTGACCTCCAGGATTAAATTTCAGATACTAACCTTTCTTTGAAGAATCAGTAATGTGGTATCTGGCAAAACATTCATGGTAACAAGTAGATCAATATTTCCTAAATAGTAAATAGGAAGGAATATTTTGAGAAAAAGAGAGCTCAGTGTAATTAAATTGCAAACCTTGCATATTCTCCTAGGCCATCTACTAGGCCTTTTTTCCATCTTCCTCGACTATTCACAATTGCACATGCTGTTGGAAGTTGATAAATATTCATTGGTGATTGATAACACTGAGCACACTTTCCTCAGAGTCTAATAACTGTCAAATATTTACAAGCAGCCCACATCAGTAAAATTTTCATCTCATTGCTCAACTGGGTTCCCTGCCTCTGGGCTCTCCCTACTGTAAACTGTCCTGTGTTCTAACACTAAATTAATCTTTCTAAAGTTCTACTTTTATTATATTATTCCCTTGTTTAAAAATATATAATGTATACTCTTTGTCAACTGAACCATGTCTAAACCTCTGAACATAAGTGACAAAACTGCCATTTTCTGGCCCTATCTCCTGCCAGCCACCTCCTCGCCAACCTCTCCTACCTTCTCACTCTACACACTAGCCATACTCACCGTCAGGCATGTCTTCGAATGTGCCAAATGGGCCATGCATGTTCTATCACTTTTCTAGACCTTTGTTCCAAGTATTCATTGCTCAGTCCTCCACCTAACTTCATCCTATGAGCCTCTCTGCCTAGATAATTTATGTTAATCCTGCAAATTTCAACTTTAATATGTTGTACTCCTTGGGAAGGTATCCCTGGACCTACTAGATTGGTTGAGATTTTTCTATTTTTTCTTCCCTAGCACTTTGTGCTTCCCTGGCACCTTATACTTCCCTGTCTGAAGTAGGCTGCAGAACAATCCCTCAAAGATATCAAGTCTCAATTTCTAGAACTTGTAAACTTTACCTTATAAGTAAAAAGGGTCTTTGCAGATGTGATTCAATTAAGGATCTTAAGATAGGGAAATTATCCAAGATTATCTAGGTGGTCCCTAAATGCAATCACAAGTGTCCTTATAAGAGAAAGACAGAAGGAAATCCCACATAGACAGAAGAGGAAAAGACACACAGAAGAAAAGGTGGTATGAAAATGAAAGCTGGAAGAGGAAAAATCTGTTTCTTCTCCCCTAGAGCCTCTGGAAGAAATACAATCCTGAAAACACCTTTATTTCAGCCTAGTGATACTGATTTCTAATGTCTGGTCTCTAGGACTATAAAAGAACAATTTTCTGTTGTTCTGAGCTACCAAATTGGTAGTAATTTGTTGCTGCAGCCTCAGGAAACTAATACACTATCAAAGCTCTATCAGTCAGAAGTCCATCAGAAAACAGATGGCATAGTAAAGCTAGCTAATGAGAAGAATTAAATAAAGGGAGGGTATAGTAACAAGGGCTGATGAAAATAAGTTGTTCTTACTACTTCTGAGAGGACAAGGTGGGAGCAGTTACTAGAATGCAACGAATAGCTGAGTAGAGGAAGCTTTCCAACAGGAGTAGTAGCTTCTAGCAAAGGGACACAGCCAAATAAAAGTGACCCAGCAAAGAGAAAACCGAAGGAGTAGATATCTCAAGCTCATTCTCTTTATCTCCTGATCTCCCTCCTTTAGGTTGATCCCAGAAGTCAGGGTAAGAGACTCTTTTCATGTATTCCACCAAAATCAGAGCCCAGAGCACAAAAGAAGGAGTCAGTGAAGAGTGGATTGGTAGGGAGAAATAGGTGACATCCAGCACAACATAAATTCTCCTGTTCTATTGCAATTGTTCATTTAATTACCTGACTACCTTATTCTGCATTAAATACCCTGAGTACAACTACCCAATCTGTTCTCTGTATTATGAATCCCAGTGCCTGGCACGGTACAAAGCCGAGATTATAAACTTTATAAAATATTTAATGAATAAAATTAATTAGTAAAACACTTCATAGAAGAATTAGAGACCCTTCACAGTCAGGACCTTGTCTCTTGTTTTCAATTTCTTTTTCCACTATTTGCCTTCATGAACCCTCTACTGGAAACCAAAATGGACCACAAAATAGTAACCAAGCATACTTTTTCTTTCTCACTTCCATACCTCTGATAATGCCATTTCCTCCTCCTATGCTACCATCACCACACCTTCCAAATCATTCTTTGAAGAGCATCTTATAGGCTACCTCCTCCATGATGTCTGTCTCAATTGCCCTGTCAAAAGTGAATCTTCCCTTCTTAACACTCTTTCTGCTCTTATTTGTATCTCCCTTGTAGTAGTAACATTTTTATTGTGTTCTGTTGATATGTATACACATGTCATAACCCAATCTGAAGACCAAAATTTCTTTCAGAGCTGCCTCTCAGTCTCATAAGAAGACATATCCTAAACAAAATTTATCCAGAGACTTTGAAAAACAAGTGCACAAAAAACATTGTTGAATAAGTAAATTAACTATAACCTTTCAGTTAATTAGAATATTTCATGGTCACTAATTTTCCTAGTCTCTCCTTGTTTCTACTACTGAAAACTGAAAGAATCTTCTTTGAATGTTAACTTTATCTCTATCCATAGCAGTTGTTTATTTATTTAATAAAAGTCACACTAGAAAAGACTTGTGAACAAGTTTGGGTCCTCCCTCTTAACTTATGTACTTAGTAACTCATGACAGTATTGTATGTTTTCCTATAAAGAATTTACTCTAGGGATGAGGGGTTGGGGTTAACAGATCTTTAGGAATCACTCTGGCATTTCTGAAGTTGTTCTTGATGTATGAATTTACCAATTTTTGGCATTCTTCAGAACTGAAAACAAGTTAAAAGAGTATTTTAATATAACTGCTTATTAAAAGGAAAAAAACAAAGAAAACAGCTATCAAGATTCAATGGAGTGGCATGTACACTAATCAGGTTTGATGATATTTTAATAAAAGTCATATAAGAACAAATACCAGACATAAGAATGCTAAAAAGACATATTCTGTTGCAAAGTTACATACCTCTTAACATCAAAATAAACATTTAAACCATTCTTATCCATGATTACCAGGAATATTTAACAACATTCAAGAGAGTTTATGAAATTTACTATCCCATTTCACTATAGTTTCACCTAAAAAGAGGATATAGAACTGAGTATGTCTCCCTAAGGACTATATAAAGGATGGTATGAATACCTAACATATTGATTTTATTGCTGTAAGAAATAAGCACATACTTTCGTACATAAAAGCTATGTAATTCAGTCACTATATTTTGCAAATGACTGCAGCACCATAACAACATCCAAGAAAAAACTCATATGTGAATGCCTTTTGAAATGTTTAGGCTCTTTAATATTTGAATTGCTTATAAATGTTTATCTGTGTTATGTTTTTCTTCCAAAACCTACCAAGCTTACATCGTTGCAATGCAAAAGTCAATATTTGCATATGGATGTGGGTAAACACAGCTTTGCAGTAGATTCATTTAGATGCAACGGGCAAAATAAAATACATATTTTCTAAAGGAATAGATCCTCTTGGCTATTCACTTAGGACTCAAAAACAAATGACTGTTCAATGTTTCATAGCCATTTAAACCAGTGGGGACTTAATAGCTAAATTCCTAAAAAAGAATAAAAAGTATTTGAAAATTAAGAACCCTGTGCATTACTCAGAAGTAAAGGAGCTTCCAATTCTTTGAGAATAGAGATGCCATACACTCTGCTTTGCAAATCTCTTTACAGGAATTATTACAGAACTATCTAAAATAAACAGCGGCCAGGGCATGTTCTCGGTCCTAAGTTTTTCTAGATAGGACAGAGTTGATATTGGTTAATGATAAGTTAACCCATCAAGTTAAATGCACAGAAAAGCTAAGAAAACACCTCAAACTCATATCAAGGAGCATTTTTGCCTCAGATTTATATAAATTATATAACCCCTTTCCTCTATTCTACCTTGATTGTGGAACAAATGCATCCTTCAAACATTGCAAACCATCCTGGATTTTTTAAATGAAGGCTTCCATCTTCCTTTTGAAGATTCAAAATCATTCAACATTTAAATACCAAGACATAATCTCAGTTACTAAGCCCATAAATGATACAAAAGACTAGCAGAGATACCGTAAAATAATTAACTTGGCCAAGACCATGACCCAAATAAACACCATGCCTGAGATTCTGGCTTCTTAAGAAAATGTCAAACTGTTAGCACCAAAAAAGTGAGAAATTTCCAAGACTTTTTGCTTGCTTCCATAATTTCCTCCATTTTGTACTAATATTGAACTTTCAGACGTTTTAGCAGGCACCAGAAATAAATGCTGGTTCAGAAGCTCCCCAGCCTACTAGTGGAAACAACACATATGGATTTAGAGTTTGAAATTTTTCTTCAGGGGAAAAATGCAATTCTAGGTGGGTGATCAGGAAAACTTTCATGGAAATGGCTATGGAGTTGGGCCTGGGAATATTGGTAGTATTTGCACTATGGACATGGATAGGAAAAGGTTGCATTACAGAGAGAATGAATAACAAGATAAAAATTATGACAATGATAATGATGATTATGTAGTTATGTTTTAGTCAACAAACTCATGTGTAAAATAATTATTTTCTTTATTTTCTATAAATCAACTTCTGACTCCAATACCTTTTGCTAGACTAGTGGGAAATATATCCTCAATTACTCTTGAGCCCTCAATCCTTCTACTCAAGTGTTGTGCCAAGATTCTGAGGCTTTATAATTTCCAAGGCATCAAGAAAGCCTCTTTAGTCATTGGTCATCTGCCCCCACTGTCCTGCTTACACACCTACTGGTTTAGCCACCATTATCTCTTTGAGGTGGCCACTCTGCTATTTCCTTCTAATCTTTAGACACAGATTTCTAGTGAGACTGGAATCAGCCTCCCAAATACAATATTTATACTTTCCTTCAGGTCTTACTGATGTAGGGAAGAGGCATAAGAACTAAACATTAAACACATTTCATAGCCTGCAACATGCTGCTAGAAACCTGTGGAACAAAAGAAAATTCCTGCTAGGATTACTAACAAATCATTTATCCATACCATGAAGGGAAAACAGAGTCTTTAAGTCATACCCTAAACAAAATAAAACCAACAGTTAATTTCCCATGGTCAGATCATAGGGAACCTATAGAATAAAAGCTGAGATCGCTAGCATGCCTTTCATGCTGTTTACAGATACCATCAAAGGAAAATAGGTTAAAACAAAGTCTTTAAATTATAACTTATATAAATCAAGCAGATATATAAACTGAATTCCCCAAACACCCGAGTCCCTCTCTCTCTGTCTCTCTCATTCTCTGTCATTGAGAGGACACTACTCTGTCTATGGAGCATTTTTCTTTCTCTAATAAACTTTCCTTTTGACTCTAATTCTGGCATGTGCTGGAATTCCTTCCTGCACAGATTCAAGGACGCTTTCTTCATGCAGGACTTGAGACCCCACCTGGAGGGATTCATTTCATCCTGCATCACTACCATCCCTCCAGGCATTATCAGGGCAGGTTTCTGCTGCAAGTAAGAGCCAAAGACTCTCTCTCTACTGCTTAAGAATCTCTCTTAGTCTGCAGGCAGTTCTTCCTGTTCTCTGCATTTTTCTCAGAGGTATTCTGAGCTCTTCAAACAATGTTCTCTCAAAGGTCATAGTCTATTCAAAACAAAATCCAGGAAAGTTTGACTAAAATGTCCCCCCATGTCACCCAGAAGAGTTTGAGCCCAATAACCATAAGAAAAATGAAAAAGAAAATGTGATAAAACTTAAATAATGTCTCAATAAAGTATCTGTCATCTTATCTGGTATCTACTAAGCATTTAACCACTCTCTACCAGGTACCTTTTCCCAATCAACCCTTTTGACACTTATGAGAAAGATACATTTAACTCTTTATAAAAGAATGGTGTTAAGTAACTTTTCCAGGGCTTCATAGCTAGTAAATGATAAAAAAAATATTCTGACTTCAGAGCTTGCACATATCACCATTACACTCTCTGCCTCCCTAGAATATGGACAAAGACAAACAGGGGAGTAATTTCAAGAAATATAAACAGCATAAAATGATGCTAACGATAAGTTGAGGTCAAATTGTGAAAATTCTAGAAGATCTTTGATTGCAGATAATGTGATTGTCTATGTAGAAAATTTTAAAGAATCAACAAGGTTCATGGAACTAATAAGCAATTTAGCAGGTTGCAGGATATAAGGTTAAGATACAAGAGTCAATTACTTCCTATATACCAGCAGTGAACAAGATGAACTTGAAATTAAAAACATATCATTTCCATTAACATCTCCCAAAATAAAATACTTAGGTATAAATCAAATATATACAAAATATATATGAAGAAAACTATAAAATTCTGATGATATAAATCAAAGAACTAAATAAATTAGTACATATTTAATAAATTAGTACATATTCATGTTCATAAATAGGAAGACTCAATATTGTCAAGAAGCCAGCCTTCACATCTTGACCTATAGACACAATGAGATCTCAATCAAAATCCCAGCAAGTTATTTTGTGGATATCAATAAACTGATCTTAAAGTTTACATGAAGAAGAAAAAGATCCAGAATACCGACACAATATTGAAAGATAAAAACAAAGCTAGAGAATTAACACAACCCAACTTCGAGACATTGTAAAAAACTATGATATGATATTAGTGAAAGAATAGACAAATACATCAATGAAAAAGAATAGAGATAGAATAGAAATAGATCCATATAAATAGAGTCAGTTGATATTTGACAAAGGAGCAAAGGCAATACAATGGAAAAAATATAGTCATTTCAACGAATGCTGTAACAACCAGACATCCACATACAAAAAAAATAAATCTAGACACAGACCTTACACCCTTCACAAAAATTAACTCAAAGTGCATTATAGACCTAAGTGTAAATATACAGCTATAAAATTTCTAGAACATAGGAAAAAAACCTAGATGATGTTGGGTACAGTGATGACTTTTTAGATGCAACACCAAAGGCATAATCAATGAAAGAATTAATAAGCTGGACTTCGTTAAAATTAAAAACTTTCATTCTGTGAGACACTGTCAAGAGAATGAGAAGATAAGCCACAGACTAGGAGAAAACATTTGCAAAAGACACATCTAATAAAGGACATCATCTAAAATATACAAAGAACTCTTAAAACTCAACAAGATAACAAAGAACCAAATTGAAAACGCGCTAAAGACCTTAAAAGACTCCTCAACAAAAAAAAAAAATGTATAATGGAAAGTATATGAAAGCATATGAAAAGATACTTAACATTACATGTCATCGGAGAAATGCAAATTAAAACAATATGTTATAACACTACACACCTACTAGGATGACCAAAATCTCAAACACTGACAATAGCATATGCTGGTAAGGATGTGGACAAACAGGAATTTTCATTTGTTGCTCCCCTTAGAATGCAAAATCGTACTTCTATTTTGAAATATGGTTTGGAAGTTTCTTACAAAATTAAATATACTCTTACAAAACAATCCAGCAGTCATGTTCCTCAGTATTTACCCAAAAGAGCTGAAAAGAGCTGTCCACATAAAAACTTGCATATAGATGTTTACAGCAGCTATACTCATAATTGCCAAAGCTTGGAAGCAACCAAGATGTCTTTCAGTAGGTAAACATTTAAATAAACAATAGCATATCCAGACAATGGAAAGTTATTCAGCACACTAAAAAAATAAGATATAAAGCCATGAAAGACATGGAAGAAACTTAAGTGCATATTACTAAGTGAAAGAAGCTAATCTGAAGGCTATGCATTGTGTGATTACAACTGCATTATATTCTAGAAAAGGAAAAACTATGGAGCCAGTGAAAAGATCAGTGGTTGCCAGGAGCTGGGGACAGGTGAGAGATGAATAAGCTAAACACAGAATTTTTATGATAGTGAATCTATTCTGTAAAATATAGTGGTATATTTGTCATTACACATTTCTCCAAATCCAGAGGATGCACAACACTGTATTATCCAGAGTTCTCCAGAGAAACAAAAACAGGATATATAGATCTATAAAAGGAGATTTATTATAAGAATTGGTTCACATGATTATGGAGGCTGAGAAGTCCCACAGTATACCATCATCAAGCTGGAGAACCAAGAAAACTGGTGGTTGGTTTAATTTAGTCCGAATCCAAGTCTGAGGGCCTGGGAGCCAAAAGCTCCCAAGCCTGAGAGTATGAGAAAATGGAAAAGAGAATTAGCCCTTCATTCATTCTTTGTTCTATTTAGGCCCTCAAAGGATTAAATGTTGCCTGGCCACATTGATGAGGGTGGACCTTCTTTACTCAGGCTATGGATTCAAATGCTAATCTCTTCTAGAAATACTCTTACAGATACACCCAGAAATGTTTTACCAGCTATCTGGGTTTCCCTTAATCCAGTTGAGTTGAAACATAAAATTAACTATCACAAACATCAAGAGTGAACCCTAATGTCAGCTATAGACTTTGGTTAATAATGATATGTCAGTGTACCACTCTGGTGTGCTGTGTTTACAGTGGGGTGGCTGAATAGGTGAGTGGGCAGGGGTATGTGGTATAAAACTGCTCTAAAAAATGAAGTCTATGTAAAAGTGAAAAAATCCTAGAAAGCCTATTTATAGTTAGTATTTTATTCATAAGCAGTGGTAATTCACAGAAGGTTTCTTTTATAAACAGGAATGATATAACTCTGGTTCCAAAGGTTAATCAGAGATTGGAGGAAAGAAAAGAAGAAAATAGAATCCCATGTGATTGCTCACTGGGTGGTCTATGTAGAAGACAGTAAGGGTCTCGACAAGACCATAACTTTGGGAATGGAGAGAAGGGAAGAGAGATAAATTATGTCACAGTGATGGGACCAACATGGCTTGGCATATGATTGATTAAACTTCACCATTCGTTAGATGCCATTTGTAGATGAAGATGAGATAAAAAGTAAAAGATGGCAAAAAGTCCTAGGGGACTAGAAGAAAGATAACCTTAAAGGAGATATGGAACACAGAAGGAAATAAAAGTAAGAAGGATCTAGTATAGTTCTACAATTTAGTTAGCACACATTCTGCAAATGATCTCTAGAGTTAATTCTAGATTGATAAATCTAAATTACATTTCCACAGTACACAGATGAGTTTTGCAGATGTTTTGAACAACTTCCTAACACACCACCAATCTTCCCACTTGCTCTTTAACTAGGATCCCTGGAAACAACAAATGATGCTTTAGAGGAACCAGTTCTCTGCCTTGGAGGGAGAAAATTGGTTAAATCAATCATATACAGCTAATCTAAGAAGATGTGCTCAGGGAGAAAGCTGTGCTGTCAGTGGAGAGGGGCTTGGATTTTAAGGCAAAGGACCTGGTTTTGTGTGCTGTTTCTCCCACTTAATGAACTTGAACCTGGAATAAGTTATTCTCTTCTCTTATCTTTGGTTTCTTATTCAAAATGTGAATACTAATATGTACTTCATAAGATTATAATAAAAATAAATGGGGTAATCTATGTGAAGGAGTTTTGTAAAGTGCTATGCAAAAATGTAAGATTTAAAGTTATTTCTACTCAGCAGAATTCTATAATTGATTGTAGATTCTGGATTTAAAAAAAAAAAAAGACTTCACTGAAAGGAGGGAAATCATTTTTATACTCACCAAAGCAATTTCAAATTATTGAATTCATTTTATACATATATGAAGTATTGTCAGAGGCCCTTCTCTGACAGAAAATAATAAAATATACCATTTCTGACCAAGTCAAAATAGCCTAGGGTCAGAAGTGGCCCTAATACATATATCCATTTTAGGAATTCTAAGGTATTTATGACAAGCCAAGGACACTCATTTACATGAGAGCCCCTAATTCCTCTAGAAGAAACTGTAAAAAGAACATTCGGGGATTTGGGCCCAAATTCCAAATTAGCACCCAGAAACCAAAACTTAAGATGGCTGCAACTACTATGCCTGGGAAGCTTTCACAGTTCTAATGTTCTCAGCAAAGGGAGTTGAAAACAAGCATCATTTATCTCCTGAAAAACCTGTTCTTGCCCAGCTAGGTCATTTTCTGCTAAGAGTAGCCATGGGGATCAGATAAACAGGGGCCTCTTCATTAGGGCTACCCCTTCCCTAGGTGTGGGGTGTTATCCTCTGTTCTGAGCTGGTTTCCCCAGTACACTGCGACCTCTCAGCTGAGTCTTCCTGCCTCTCTTCATCTTGTTGGATCATTTACTGATCTAGATTTCAGTACCATCATTCAAAACTATTCAATTCAGTTAGCAATGATGCACGACAAACCTAATGGCTGAAAATAAAATCCATTTATTACTTCTCACATATCTATGAATCAGGGAGCAGTTATGCTAATCTGGGCTGTGCTAAAATCTCATTGGGTGGTGAGGGGTCATTGGTGCATTGAGTTTCAGCTGGTGGGTTGGGGGCCTGGCTGGTCTAGGATAGTCTAGACTGGGGCATCTTGGCCCTCCTACACATTTCACATCTCTCTAGTGGGTTAGCCTGGGCTTTTTTCTCATGACAGTGGCAGAATTCAGACACAAAGAAAAAGTGCATGTATTTTTTTAAGCCTCAGTTTGTGCCAAGTTTATCACTTTCTGATTCTCATTTATATATACCACTCTCCAGAGGTGGGTCCTGACTTCCTCCACTCTCTAACTCAACTCAAGCCTTAAAATAACAATTCTTATTTAGAAAATAGAGATGATAATTTACATGTTTTCTCATAACTTATTTTTATCATTTATCAATACACAATACATTTATTTGCAATTACAAAATATTCTTCTATTAGCAGAAATCAGATCTTGTCTCCTGCATGTTTTTGTATAGCCTGCAAACTAAGAATGGTTTTTACATTTTTTGTAATTGTTAGGGGGAAAAAATTAAAAGAATATATTTCATGGCATAAGAAAATTGTATGAAAGTCAAGCTTCAAAGGCCACACTAACATTTTATTGGAATATAGCCACACTCATTCATTTATGTATTATCTGTGGCTGCTCTCACACTAACAAAGCAAAATTAAATTGTTGCAATAGAGACCATATGTCCCCAAAGCTTGAAATATTTGCTATCTGGCCATCACAAAAAAAGTTTGACAACACCTGTTCTATAGTATGCCTTCCAAAGGCTGAAGAGTAATTAAATTTGTGGCTGTACTTTCAAAATCTAAGGTATAAACATTGAATATGAAAACCATGCTTAATTTTTAGTATTACAGATAACAACTTTGAAAAAGAAATATTGTGTATGTTTTTGAATTATTCTTTGGATCAATTCTTAAAAATGGAATCATTGAGGCAAAAGATAAGCACATTTTAAGACTTTGATGCATATTGTCAATTTACCATATCTTTAAGATAGATAAAATATCATTTCAAACATAATTTTATGTCCAGTTTTTGAGTTATATTAGAAATAAATATGGAACTTTGATCTCTGAGATAATCATTTGACTTTTCCTCTTCCATAACAATGCAATCAATTTTGTGAGTATTCTCTTGCTCATTGGTGGTCCAGGGATTATTATCAGCCTCTTAGGCAGAAGTTGAAGAAAGATATCAGATCCTGCTGTATCCCTTAATGTATGTATACAAAATTATAAGACATTCTCATTTTTGTAAAAAAAAAAAAAAAAGAAAAAAAGTGTAATTTTCTTTAGAACTAATTATATACCTGTGACCATTAACCACACCTATCGGAAAGCTTTTTTTGATATTATAGGACTATCCACCTAAGCGATGGCTTGCCTGATAAGAAGAGATTTCACCTTCTGCCCAAGTTCCAAGTGTTTTATTTTATTGTATTACACCCAGTTTCATCTGTTATGCCCCTGATGTTTTCACTCTAAGCCTCCTTTTCTTTTTCAATATCCTAGGATACCTACAGGTATTCTCTACCTAGTCTGGCTATGTAGACATGTTCTGTATTCAGTCCTTTCTTTGCCCCCAAATAAGGAAGAGGTAGACCCAACGTGGACATTTATTGAAGAAATGAACCTATATCATAATCCAAAAAAGTAAAAAGTATGTCTGAGCTAAAGATTATGAAAGAAAGCCCAGAATCAAAATTTGATAAGATCATATACAAATGCCAAGTTCAAAAGGCAAACTCGTAAACACAAACAGAATTTCGAGGTAAGATTCAAAAGTCAGACAGAAAGTGATAAGGATAGGAGGCAATTAGAAACAGATATTTCAGGTTAATTTCTGTTATCACCTTTAGAGTGAATATGGCTTACCTTTTTGGATATTGAGGGTGTCAAACTATTTTAAAAATAAAGACAGAGAGCAAACATAATGATATAACTAAATATAATATTTAACAAATTCCAAAAGAAAATTTGTAAATTGTAATAACCAATAAAGTAGTTATTGGTTTAACTATATGAATTAAAATTTATTTCAAATTTTAACTATATTTAACTATATAGATTAAAATTTATTTCAAAAAGATTTTGTGCAAAAAAATCTTTTCCACCTTCACTTGCCCCACATGGAAATTATATATTTGCTATCCTCATCTATTTAAAAGTGTTGAAAATGTACCTTTGAGTTTACTCAATGACAAGTTAAATATGTATATTAAACCAATTATTAGAAGTCATTATGATGTAATGTTCCGTTTAGTAATCTGAAGCATACAGTGCCTCTAAGATTCAGTTTCCTTAAGGATCAAGCATAAATATACTAAGTAGCTCACAGGCTTGCTGAGAAACTAAGATGAGGTACTGTGTTCTTTAAAAGAGTACCTATTTAAGAGTACTGCAAATGAAGTGATGAAAGGGAGAGAGAGAGAACAAAAAATATTCCAACCAGATAAAATGAGGATACATAAAAGGAAGGACATGTCAAAAGCAATATTTTTATATTTTCATTCTCTCTCTCTCTCTCTCTCTCTCTCTCTCTCTCTCACACACACACACACACACACACACACACAGACACACACACATATACACACACACACATTCACTCTCACACTCATACACACAGTTATAGAACATAACTTGGAAGTGTTAAAGGTGATCATTTGAAAGAAAGTCTTCAAGTTCCCTTGCAGGAACTTATTTAAACAACTTCAAATTTAAGGAAAACACTTATGTGCATCAAAAATAAGAAACAGTGTTCATTATATACTACAACCTTGAAGAAATGCCAGCTAGATATAATGAATGTTGGCTTAATTGAAAAAAATTCTCAAGACATAAATTCACTTCTCAAAATACAAATATTAAAAATAAATGAAATAATTCTAGAAAACACCTAATTATACAATTTGGAGAGACAACAGGAGGTATGGGTAGTTAAGAGAAGATATGGAACTACTTTACTTGGGACCTGTTTTCCTACCACATATTATTGGAGTTCCATTAGTAGGGAGCTATGAGATGGAGCAGTTTAACCTTACTATACAGATTCTCTCCAACCTGAATCTTTACAGTTCATGAACTAAGTTGGCTAGGGAGAAATGCCTGCAGTGTGTGGAGGGACAGGGTGTGTAGATAAGATTAGATCAGGGGGAGCTTGGAACATAGTATTTCCTGAAGCTACATTCCAAATGTGCTCTGAAGAAATGGAAACAATCCGTTCAAATGGAAAAATTTAGGTTTCAGTACTTTTCTCTAACCTGAATTTTCATAAATGAGGCAGATGCTCTCTGAGACAAAGGAACACTTCCATCAACCTGTAATTAATTTTTGTATATGGTATTAGGTAAGAAAAAGTTCATCTTTTTGCATGTGGATATTCAGTTATCCCAGCACCATTTGTTAAAAAGGCTATTATTCTTGCAATAAATAGTCTTGGCACTTTTGTCTAAAGCCATAAACATGATGATTATTTTTCGTCCCTTAATTCTGTTCCACTGATCTATACTTATGTCTAACCTTACACCAGTACCACATTGTTTTAATAGCTATAGCTTTATAGTAAGTTTTGAAACTGGGAAATAAAGGTTCTCCAGCTTCATTCTTCTTTGAAATGGTTTTGGCTATTCTAGGTGTTTTGAATTTCTATAAAAATTTTTGAATCTGCTTATCATTTTCTGCCCCAAAAAAGAAAAAATGTCTGAATAGGAAATTCATTGAGTCTATAGATCAATTTGGGAAGAATGATTGTCTATATTGAGCCTTCTAATCTGTATAGAATACTTCTCCATTTATTTAGATCTTCTTAATTATTCTCAATAAAGTTTTGTCATTTTCAGAGTATAAGTCTTGTACTTCTTTTGTTAAATTTTTGCTAAGTATCTTATTCATTTTTATGTTATAATGAATGTAACTGTATTCTTAGTTGCATTTTAAAATAAAGGAAGCTTAAGTTTCTGTACCACTTAAGAGTAAAATATGGCTACTGATTAGCCCATGATGTCGACAAATATTGTAAGTTAATATATGTTAAAAAAATTTTGAGAGCAACTTTAAAAATGTTTGAAATATGACATACAATTTTCAAATAACCAACAAAAAAGAAATGTAACAAAGAATAGCTAACAAAAGATTGGACAAAGAGGTAAATAAATCATAAAAAAGAATAAGCGAATGTTTTACCACTAAGGTCTGGAACAATACAAGAACATCTGCTCTCATCACTCATATTTAGCATAGTGCTAGAAGCTTTAGCCATTACGATAAGACAAGAAAAAGGAATAAATGGCATACAGATTAGAACAGAAGAAATAAAACTCTCTATTTACAAATGATGTGATTTTATACATATGAAAATCTCAAAGAATCTTTAAAAACTCCCAGAACTAATAAGTTCATCAAGGTCACAGGATAAAATATCAACACAGAAAAAGCCAATTCCATTTTTATATTCTAACAATAAACATGCAGAAACCAGAATTTTAAAACACAGCATCATTTACAATCATTCCAGAGAAAATAAAATACTTAGATATGTGTTTAACAAAGCATGTATGAGATCTATAAGGTGAAAACTACAAAATCTTAATAAGGAAATCAAAGATATAAATGAATGGGTTTATATAATTCCTATCAAAATTTTAGCAATGTTTTTGTAAGATATTTTTCTAAAGTTTATTCTAAAATTTGTAATTTTATAGAATACATATTACATATAATTTATATTTTATTTATAGACAAAGACCCTAGAATAACTAAACAATTTTGACAAAAAAGAAAAAAGTGGGAGAAATCACTGATATTAATCAGGAATCACCTGATATTAATGCTCACTATATAGTCACAGTAATTATAACAACATGGTATTGGTAGGTAGATAGACACGTAGGTCATTGGAACAAAATAGAGAGCCTAGCAGTAGATCCAAATATACATGCTCAACTGAATTTGTATGAAGGTGCAAAAGAAATTTAATGGAAAATGAATAGCTTTAGAACAAATGGTGCTGAATCAATTAGATATCTATAAGCAAAAACTAAAATAAAGTTCAACCTAAACTTTATACTTTATACAAACATTAACTTAAAAAGATCATAAACAAATGTAAAATGTAAAATTGAACTTTTTGAGAAATGAAATGGAAAAAATCTGCAGGATCTAGGGGTAGGCAAAGGGTTCTCAGATTTGAGACCAAAAACACAATCCATAAAAAAGAGACTGATAATTAGACCTCATCAAAGTTAAAACTTTTGCTCTGTGAAAGTTCATGGGAAGAAGTAGAAAGACAAGCCACAAACTGAAAGAAAGTATTTGTAAATCATATATCTGACAAAGGACTAGTGTCTAGAAAATATAAAGAACTCTCAAAATTAAGCAGTAAAAAAACAATTCAATTAGGCAATGGATAAAACACATTATGAGACATTTTACCCAAGAATATATACAAATGGCAAATAAGCACATTAAAAGATGATCAGCATCAGTAGCCATCAGAGAAATACAAATTAAGACCACAATGAGCTATCGCTACATACCTATAAAAATGACTAAAGTTAAAAATAAAAATAGCATCAAATGCTGGTAAAAATGGTGAGAAACTGGACCTCTCATACATTGTTGATGGGAATGTTAAATGGCATGGCCACTTTACAAAACAGTTTTGCTGTTTCTTACAAACGTAAACATAAAACTACTATATGGCCCAGCAATTGCACTTTTTGGCATTTATCTCAGAGAAATAAAAACTTACATTCATATAAAAACCTACCTAAATGTTCATAGCAATTTTGGTTGTAATAGTCAAAAACTGAAATCAGCCCAAATGACTTTCATAGGTAAATGGTTAATGAACTGGTATATCCATCCCCTAAACTATTACTCAGTGATAGAAAAGAATGAAATATATTGATACACACAAACAATTTGGATGACTCTGCAGAGGATTATGCTGAGTGGAAAAGGAATCATTCTCAAAAGATTACATAATAAATTATTTCACCTATATAGACTTTTAGAAATAACAAAATTTTGGCAGATAGAAATGGCAGATAGGTTTGTTCTTGCCAGAAAAGAATGGGATAGGAAGAAAATGTCTGTGGCTATAGAAAGGTAATATAAGAGGTCTTTCTAGTGATGAATTGCTAGAAATTTTGACTATGACAGATACACAAACCTACACAGGTGATAAAATTGTACAGAACTTAATACACAAATATGCACACAAACAAATACAAGTAAAACTGGCTAAATCTAAATAAGATGGATGGATTAATCAATATCAATATCCTGGTTGTGATGTCATGCTATAGTTTTACAAAATAACCAATGAGGAAACTGAGTAAACCATACAGGAATCTCTCCGTATTATTTCCTATAGTTCCTATAATTTTATGTAAATGTATACTTATGTTTTTCATTAAAAATAAATTAATTAGATCAATATTAGTGACGGATAAGACTAAACATATCAGTTATCACTATAAATATGAGTTAAATTCATCTACCGAAAGAGATATTCAAGACAGATTTTTAACTTATATGGTACTAATAAGAGACATATTGAAACAAGTGGATTGAAAATAATAAATAAGAAAGACGTACTTTGAAAATACAAAGATTAAGGGAGGGTAACAATTAATAGAAAAATTACAATCTGAAGAAAAAGAATGAAATGGAGAAGTAATAATTCATGTAGATAAAAATATAAAAGAAAAAATAAAATAAATACGAACATTTTGACATCAATACAACTCCAAAATAAGGAAATTAAAAGTCAATAGAAATACAAAGGAAAATTTTAAAAATTAAAAATTATAGTAGGAGACAATTATAACTCTCACCAATGTTGATATCAAGAAATAGAGGATTCAAATATGAAATTTTCAAATATGAAATTTTAACATAATTAGTATAGATGGAGATACATAAAATTTTCTACCCAACTGAGAAATGGCATTCCTTGAAAACACATATAAAACATTGATAGATATGTATTCTCCATTAGGCCTCAAAGAAAAATCTTATTACTTTCCAAATAACTAAAATCATGGAGACCATATTCTCTGCAAAGGTGAAATAAAATTAAATACAAAAGACAAGCCAAAAAATAAGTAAAACTACACACTAGAAAAATCTAAAACTCTAATTCTTCCATTAAAAAAGACAGAACAAAAAGTACAAGTACTTAGAAATCATCAAAGTTGAGACCACAGGTATCAAAATTTACAAGTGCTACATATCAAAATTTTAACATAAGACCAAAATGATGCTAAAAGAAAAGGGAAGTTTTTGGTGGTGAGACGCTCAGTTGGAAGAATACACAAAAGGCCAATGTGAGAATGAAATGGCAGGCACCAACTATACTACCAGGAGCATGCTCTTCTGTGCTAGGGGACTGCATGGGCTCCACATATGTCCAAGAACAATAGTGGCATTCCGCCACACATGCGTGATATGATAATCTGAATCGTGCTTACATGACCTAGGCACTGGTGCCCTACTACACTAATATAACATTCTAAATCCGGGGTCCTATTCCTAGCCGTGAGTCTGCATCACAGCCAGGCCTGAGGCCCACACAGATGAAAAGAGATAATAAAATATTTTTTACAATGCAACATTTTTACCTTGACCTTATAATTTTGTTAATTAAAGAAAAATAGTGCTGATGCCCAAAGAGACAAATGGATGAATCAGCACATAAAACACATAACAGACCCAGTTGCATTTAAAGCATTTTTTGATGTGCTAAATGTGTCATTTCAAATTAGTGAGAAAGACTGAAGAAATATAATTATTAGATCTGTGCTCAAAAATATACAGGGAAAAATAATAACCATGGTATTCTTTATCTGAATATTCAATAAAAGGAAATATTTATAAAAATTATAATCCATCCATAACCTAGAATACCATTCAGCATTAAAATTGTATAAGTGGAGGGCCAGGGGAGGAAGAAAGCAATTGGGAGATTGTTTTATGAACTATATAGATGTCTAACCCATGTACTGTATACTTGAAACTAATGAAAATGAATAAATAAATTTTAAAAAATTATATAGTAGAATATTCAAGAAAATTTCCACGATAAATTATCATGTAATTTTTAAAAGGAAACACAACAGTATTTTGTTGTTATAATTTTATAAATATAGAGCAATGTAGGGGTGGGTAATTCATTTTTTAAAATGACTGGAAAAATATGAAACAGAAAAATAATGTTATTTTAAGGGACTGCAGTTACAAGTAATTTTTATTTTTTGTTGTACTTTTTTTGTGATTTCTGGATATAACATTTATAATTAGAAAATAAATCTTAGGTTGACTATTTTGATTAAAATGATAACTTTGTTTTCTGAATAGGAGAAAAATATCACACTCATATCTCATGAAAGAATATATAAAATTACATCATTTTACCTTCATTCAAAACTTTGCCTCATAAGATAAACTGACCAAGGAGTCTACAGCAAAATTTTAGGGTAGATATAAGGGAAAGTTATATCCTGAGTGTCTATGCCAGTCACATAATTGGCTGCAGTAGATTGCATTAGAAACTTGTTAATAATATGTCTCGTTGTAATCAACAAAACAGATTTGTGAAAACATAATTAACTTCATAAGAAAAACAAAGCATAAAAACAATCAGAGGTTTTCTCGATCCTTGGTACAAAAGTGGATGTGTTATTGTTTGCCCCTGGAAAATCTGTTTAAAGGCTATTGTGTCTGCAAGGCTACTGTGTCTCAACTTGCTTGGGGACAACGAGGTTGACAATGAGATTCGAGATGTTACTCCAGGGAGCCAGCTGACTTCTCTGCAGAAATACTGCTGAGTTGATTGACAGAAGCTGCACTGACACCAGCAAACTGGAAATCAAAAGCCACATCTGGTATGACTCAAGGTAGAAAGTAGTTAAGCTTGAATTTCTCTAAATTCTAAGTTTTCCTCAACTTCTAGCTTATTACTACTTAAAGAAAACTGTGGGAAATGTGAACAGAAATAGTATTGAGAGAAATCAAACTCTAGTATTACAGGCTGAATTGTGTTTTTCATAATTCATATATTGAAATAGGTCCTAACCCTCATCTCAGAAGTGACTATATTTGGAGATAGGGCCTTTAAGAGATAATTAAGATTAAAAAAAAAAAGTCATACGGGTGGGCCCTAATCCAATATGACTGGTGTCATTATAAGAAGATAAGATTAGGACACAGATGACACACAGACTGAGGGCAAACATGTGTGGACACAGTGAGTAGGTAGCAATCTGCAAGCCAAGGAGAGAGGCCTCAAAAAGAAAAATTAAAAAAAAAAAATAACGCATTGACACCTTGATCTTAGACTTCTAGCCTCCAAAACTGTGAGAAAATAAATTTCTATTATTTAATCTACCCGGTCTACGGCATTTTGTTATAGCAGCCTTATAAAACTAATACACCTATGAAGATTCAAATTTCAAAACCATCCTAGTAATTTTTCAAGAGAAAAAAATTAATCAAAGTATGTATTAAAGAACAAAGGGATCTTAATTTATCACCTCTTACTAATTGTTTTAAGAGGACATCTTGGTTTCTTAAAAATAAAATAGCTAAAAGTAAATTATACACACAGATATACACATGTCAGACGGACATATTTTATACTTATTGGAAAATGATTTGCCCTCCCTTTCTCATAAATAATAGAGTGCTGTGATCCTTCCTGAATGCAAATCCTTGTCCCCAAAGCCAACTGTGAATCCTTGGACCCCAGTAAACCCTTAGGCAAAGGGTTTTTGACGGTTTTGCTGAGCAGAAGCTTTTTAGTTTGATGTAGTCCCATTCGTTTATTTTTGCTTTTACTTCCTTTGCCTTTGGGGTCAAATTCATAAAATCCTCTTTAACTCCAAGGTTCTTGAATTCAGTGCCTATGTTTTCTTCAATGCATTTTATTATTTCATGTCTTATATTTAGGTTCTTAATCCATTTTGAGTTTTTTTTTTTTCTTTTTTTGGTGTGTGGTGAGAGACAATAGTCTATAGTTTCATTCTTTTACCTTTCCAGTTTTCCCAGTGCCATATATTGAAGAGGCTTCCCTTTATCCATTGTATGTTTTTGGCTTTTTTCTTGAAAATTATTTGTCCGGATAAACATGGGTTTACTTCTGGATTCTTGGTTCTGTTCCATCAGTCTGCATGTCTGTTTTTCTACCAATATCATACCATTTTGATTACTGTGGCTTTGTAGTATAATTTGAAGTTGGGCAGAGTGATGCCATCAGCCTCGTTCTTTTTTCTGAGAATGGCTTTGGCGATTTGGGGTCTTCTGTGCTTCCATACAAATCTGATGATTTTTTATTCTATTTCTTTAAAAAATGCCTATGGGATTTTGATGGGGATTGCACCAAATCTATATAACATTTTAGGTAACAAGGTCATTTTAACTATGTCAATTCTTTCAGTCCAAGAACACAGAATATCTTTCCATTTCTTTGTATCTTCTTCAATTTCCTTTAATAGGATCTTATAGTTTTAATCATATTGGTCCTTCACATGTTTTGTTAGATTTTTTCATAGGTATTTTATTTTTTATGTTGCAATTGCAAAAGGAATTATTTTTTCCACTTTTTTTCTGACACTTCATTGTTAGAATAAAGGAACACTATGGATTTTTGAACATTGATTTTGTATTCTGAAAACTTTACTGTATTTGCTTATTGTTTCTAGTAGTGTTCTTATGGAATCTTTAGGGTTTTCTGTATAGAGAATGATGTCATCTGCAAATGGTGACAGTTTGACTTCTTCATTTTCTATTTGGATGCCTTTTATATATCTTTCTCTTGTCTGATTGCACTCACTAGAACCTCCAATGTTACATTGAATAATACTGGAGATAGTGGACAGCCTTGCCTTGTTGCTGATCATAGAGGAAAGGTTTTTAATTATTCACCACCAAATATAATGTTGGCTGAGGGTCTGTCATATATGGCCTTTATGATGTTAAGGTATTTTACTTCTATTCCAATTTTGTTAACTGTTTTGATCATAAATGGATGTTGTACCTTGTTGAAGGCTTTTTCTGTCTATTGATATGATCATATGATTCTCATTTTTTAATTTGTTTATATGGTGTATCACATTAATCGATTTGCATATGTTGAGCCATCCCTGTGCCTCTCGCTACATAATTTTTTTAATATATTGTTTCTTTTGGTTCGCTAGTATCTTATTTAGGATTTTTACATCTGTGTTCATGACAGATATATATCTGTAGTTTTCTTTTTTTGTGTTATCTTTACCAGGTTTTGGTATCAAGGTAATATTGGCCTTATAAAATGTGTCAGGAAGTATTGCCTCCTCTTCGATGTTTTGGAAGAGTTTGAGGAGAATAGGTATTAAATCTTTGAATGTTTGGTAGAATTAACTGGTGAAGCCATCTGGTCCTGGACTTTGACTTTTTGGTAGGTTTTTGATGATTGTTTCAATTTTCATACTGCTGATCTATTTAGATTTTCCAGTTTTTCTTGATTCATTCTAGGAAGGTTGTATTTTTCTAAGTACCGGTCCATTTCTTCTAGGTTATAAAATTTGGTGTTATATACTTATTCATATTGTTCTTATATGATCCTTTGTATTTCTGTAATATCAGTCATAATTTCCTCTCTTTCATCCCTGATTTTGGTTAGCGGTGTCCTTTCTTTTTTCTTTAGTGAGTCTAGCCAGGGATTTGTCAATTTTATTAACCTTCTCAAAGAACCAGGTCTTTGTTGCATTTATTTTTTCTATTGCTTTTTGTTTTCAATTTCATTTATTTCTGCTGTAATTTTGATTGTTTCTTTCTTTCTGCTGAGTTTAGGCTTCATTCGTTCTTCCTTTATAATTTTTTTTTTAAGATAAAGTGTGAGATTTTTATTTGGGCTTTTTCTTCGTTTTGGAGATAGGCTATAACGGTATGAGCTTTCCTTTTGTGACAGTTTTTGCCATGTCCCAGAAGTTTTGATATGTTGTACTATCATTATCATTGATCTCTCTTTTTAATTCTTCTCTGATCCAGTCATTCTTCAGTAGCATATTGTTTAATCTCCATATATTTGTGGTTTTCCCACTTTCTTTTTACAGTTGGTCTCCAGTCCAAAGCATTGATCAGAGAATATTGTTGGTATGATTTCAATCCTCTTATATTTGTTGAGGCTATCTCTCTGTCCCAAAATGCGGTCAATCCTTGAAAATGTTCCATGTGCACTAGAGAAGAATGTATAAGCAGTTGTTTGGGGATGAAAGGTTCTGTAAATGTCGATTATATCCAGTTGGTCTAATGTGTCATTTAAGAATGTTATTTCCTTATTGATTTTCTGTTTGGATGATCTGCCCATATCTGACAGCGGGGTATTAAGTCCCCTACTACGATAATGTTTTGGTCTGTTTCTCCCTTTAGTTCTGCTAGTAATTGCTTTACATATTTTGAAGCTCCCTGATTGGGAACATAAATATTAATTAGTGTTATGTCTTCTTGGTGTATGATTCCCTTTAACATTATGAAATGTCCCTCAGTATCTTTTTTACCTTTTTTATTTTGAAGTCTATTTCATCCAATATAGTGCTACAACACTTTTTTTCTGAATGCCATTTGCTTGAAATATCATTTTTCTCCCTTTCTCTCTGAGTCTATATTTGTCTCTTGAATGGAGATGTGTCTTCTAGACAGTATATGTTTTTTTTTTTTTTTATTCAATCTGCAACTCTGTGCCTTTTTATTGGTGAGTTCAGTCCATTTACATTTAGGATGGTTATTGTAATATAAGGTCTTCTTATAGCTATTTTATCTTTTGCTTTCTGGTAGCTTGGTGTTTCCATAGCTTCCTTCTCCTTGTGTTTCTGTTTTCTTTATTTTGGTTGGCTTACATGGGTTTTCCTTCTGGTCCTTCTTGTTTTATGTTATACACTTCAGTTCTGAAATTTTGGCATATGGTTATCATTGCAAATACATAGAGAATAATAGTCCACTTCCTTCTGTGTGTGCCTTATCTTCATTCCCCTTTGCAAATTTAGATCTTTGATTCCTCCTCTTTTCTGTCATTGTCTCAATTTGTCCCTATGTATGCTGAACATTCATTACTATTGCTATAGCAAATTTCTTCGTATTGTTTAAGCTTATAATGCTCTGTTCTTAGTAAGGGTTGCACTCCTTTGCTTCTATCTGCCTGCTAGTCACCTTATTCCTAGTTATGTTTTTTTTTTTTGTCATTTTGTTTTAGATGAGCTGACCTCTTTCAATATTTCCTATAATGCAGGCCTCGTAGTGGAGAATTCCCTCAATTTTTTATGTCTGAAAATGTCTTTATTTCTCCTTCATATCTAAAGGAGAGCTTAGCTGGATACATTATTCTTGGATAGTAGTTCCTTTCATTTAATAGTTTGAATATTTAGTTCCACTCCTTCCTGGTTTGTAAAGTTTGTTCTGAGAAGCCCGATGATATCTAATGGATTTTCGTTTATTGGTTACCATCTTCTTTTCCCTGGCTGCCCTGAGAATTCTTTCTTTGTCATTGACTTTTTATAATTTTAATACAATGTGTCTTGGAGAAGGCCTTTTTCAGTTGAGATAATTGAATGTCCTGTTGACTTCTCGAATTCCAAGCTCCTTAGATTTGGGAAATTCTCATTCACTATTTGTCTGAAAATGCTTTCCAATCTCTGCTCCTTTTCCTCCCCTTCGAGAATGCCCATTATACTTATGTTTCATCTCCTGATGGTATCAGCTCATTCTTATATTTCTCTTTGATTATTTTTCATTCTTCGGTTTCTCTCTTCTTCCTTCTGATTTATTTCTAGGTTTCCATCTTCAATATCACTGATCTTTTTCTTCATTTGGTTAACTCTATTTCCCAAGCTTGCTATTTCATTTTTCATCTCTTTCAGTCTGGTCTTCATCTCCAGAAGTTCTATTTGGTTCCTTTTCCAGGTTTTGATCTCCTTGCTAAAATACTCATTTGGCTAATCTAGGTGTTTTTTTCAATTCCTGGAATTGCTGATATGAATTATTTTGGATCTCATTGAATTGTTTCAGAAGTCTCATCCTGAATTCTTTGTCATTTAAGTTGCATGTTTCTATGCTTTTAAGCTTATTTTCTGGAGATTTTTCTCTTTTTTTCTGAGCTTCCTTGTCATCTTGGTTGTTCATGGTGCTTAATGGACTATTTCTCTGCCTGGGCATTAATGGAGGTATATTTTGTTTCTGTTCTTGTTTTTCCAGAAAGATGATTTATTATATAAAGATCTCTCTTTAGCCTGCTGCTAAAATGGCATTTGTCTTTTGGTTTACAGTAAGTAGCATCTAACCTTCCTGGATCCCCACTTTTTATAAAGTCTTAATAATGCCTTTTCTTTTTCTTATAAATATTCAGTCATGCTCTCTACCCTCAATCTCAGTCCCTGTCAGTGTTAGTGACAGTTTTAGTAGCATTTGCTCAGATTCTCATGGGGCTCTACAGTATTCAGTTTTGGAGGATATGTGGGGAGGGGCTGTCTGGATTAGAGGATTGGGGTTGCCTCTCAGTCTCCCATTTTGCAGCTGAACTGATAATAACCAACTGTTGCTTGTCTGTCATCCCTGCTTCTCTGCTTTCTGTCCTGAGCCCTGGGCACTGCCACTGCCTGGAGCTCACAGCTTTCCCAGGCAGGACTATTCAGTGAACCTGCCACCCTCTCTCCCCTCCCCCTCCTCCTGCAGGGAGCTCTGGCTATGAGGGACAGCTTCTTCTTTTTCTCTCAGTCTACCTCCTGACTCCTAGGGTTCTGACCTGTGGTAGCTATTATGCACAAATCCCTTGCCCAGAAGTGCTTGTGTGCAGGCTGGGTGTTTTTTGTTGAGTTTTAGATATTCAGCTTATTGTTGTTTCAAGGGGTGATATCTGGAGACATCTCTCTCTCCACCATGTTTCTGGCCCATTATCTCAAAAATATTTTAAAATGGACTGTGGTAATAACTTCACAAATCTGTTAATATACTCAAAACTATTGAACTGTACACTTTAAGTGTGCAGATTAGATAGCATATTAAACTATACCTCAATAAAACTATTCAAAAAAATTAAAAAGGAAATATATCCCAATTTCAGAAGAGATCATCCCCAGTTCTAAACTTCATAGCAATGGTTCTTTTGCTTATATGGGATATTAAAAGCTTGTTGAGCAGTAACCTCACTTTAACTCCAAAACAAGAATTTCCCAAGCATTGGACTGGACCTGTAAAGCTTAGGTATGAATTTGTGCTAGTTATTCCATCCCTGCTTGGTCTACACAAATATCCACCTTTGACTGGGCTGTGGTATTTTGGGACATTCAAGTTAACAGGCACACAACATTCCTGGGCCTCTATTTCTTCATCTGCACATCTGGTACATTTACCCTTGTTCCAACAAGTTTTCCAGTTTGTTTTGAAGATCAAATAAGATTGTGAAAAGCACTTTGAAAAGGTGAAGGCATTATAAAAAGAGTAGATCATTCCTTAGTATTGCTCCTAAAAAGCTTTTAGCAACTTACCTCCTAGTGAGAGAAGATTAAGTACAAAGTATAAACCAAACTCCAACTAGCGTTTTCATTCAAATTCAAAAGATGTTTTACATTAATTAAGTTTTCAAATTTTTAACTAGTACCTCATTTGACTATTTCCAACAGTCCTGTAAAGTGAGAAATCAAGGCACAGCCTTTGTCAGAAGACTGAATGTTTTCCATGCAACATATCTCATGGATACAGGACAGAAAAGTCGTTAGAAATATCAAACTCTATCTTTCCTTTTAGTATACTAATACCAAAAAAGCTTTTTAAATCAACAAAAAATAATAATGTTGACCACACTTTGAGTATACTTTGCATTCTTTTTAAAGCATTTTCTCTTTTGGCAATGAATTTCAGGTCGCAATGCCTTAAACTGAGAAAATGAGTCTTAAAAGAAAATGAAAAAAACAAGAAAGGAAACAAAAGTGATGCAGTCAGTTGTAATTACTTTACAAATGGAATTATAAAAAAAAGGGCTCATAGTCTTGCCTTCAGAGTCCCACTCTTGAAGGACCTGCTACATAAATTCACAACACAAGAGGGATACGAGTTCTTCAAATATAATTTTCAGAATTAAAAATAATTATTTCAATTTTCAAGTCTTTTTACATGTATTATCCCTTTTGATCATCACAATATGAGAGAAACAATATTTTTTTCACTAGCAAATTATAGAAATTGTAGTACCCAGCATTCTCCAACTCTTATCCCTCTGTACTGTCCAATACCCTGTGCAGAAGCTGAGGACTCCTAAGCATACTGAGAACCCCAAAAGAACTCTCATCATATAGTGACTCTCTCCAGACCCCTGCAATAAGAAGCTTGACCAACCATAACATGGCTTCTTCCAACCTAAGGCCACATCCTTGGGAAAACTGAGACTCCCTTTGAGTTTCTGTCTGAAATTGCTCAAGGCTGTCAAAAGAATTTACATTTTGTTCCAGTCAACACCTAACCGTAGGCCCCCACTTCTCTTTCTTAGAGCATTTAAAAAAAAAAAAGAAAGAAAGAAAAAGAAAGTTTACAATTGTGAATCCTTTCAGTACCCCCTTTCAGATATCTATACATGTATCTCCTACAACACAAAGTGTCTTTCTCAAGGACTTGAAAGCCATTCCTTTGAAATTTAATCATCAGAAGGGATAAGGCCTCTGTCTCCCAGTCTCTGTAGGAGGGTAGAATCCTAACTTATATTATCGCAAGTGAGAGACACAGCTGATCTAATCACATTTACAGTGGTCAACCCTCATCTCAGTTTTTGGTAATTGTTCACTTCCCAGGCTCTACTTCAGCCTCGCTCACCACCCCCTCTCTGCACCCTCATTTTCCCTTTAAAACACCTAGTCACCTCTACAGAATGGAGTTTAGCTCTTTCCTTACTGTCAGTAGTCAACTGAATAAAATATTTTGACCACTTTAGTGTCCAGCTTTGTTTATCTTTGACAACACACATGTCCCCCAACCCCTGCACCACTTCCCAGGCAAATGTGGTCAAACCTGTCAGGTCTCCTCTTCATTGTGTCTTGTATCTGAACCAAATCCCTGCTTTTGCCATTCCCTCTCCTGTGCCCTCAGTCTTCAAGGCTTCCCACTTGTACCTATAGAACAATCTCCTTTACATTCCTCTGCCTCAGATCTCCCAGGCAATGCACTCTGTACCCTCCTCCCAAAGTACAGGTTGCATCATATCTTCCTCTCTTCAAAAATACCTGCAATGTTGACAAGATAATTAGCATTCAATACTGTACTCTGCAGTGGTTGGTTTAAGCTTCAATTTCATTTATATCTCTGAGCTAACATACGAAGGGAATGCATGGGCAGGAACAAGCAAGTCTTCCATACACTGCTCCTCAGGGCCCTAAACAAAGATAACCTCACAGAATGATAGCATGAAAGAATTGTGAAAATCACATGGTCAGCCATTCACAGACAGCATGAACTCTAGCCTAGCTATTACCTAAAAATGTTCCATGACAAAAGAGCTATTATCTCCTGAAACAACTCAGAATCTCATACAGGCAAAAAATGTTTTATTCTTCATCCTCACTCTCTTCTTTGGGTTTGTACAAAACAGAGTAAAACCCAAAATTAATGATACTGAAAATCGCATCTACCTACCTAGTACCTTCTCTGAGCTAAGCATCTTACTAAAGGCCTACCTTTATTTTCTCATTTAATCTTCATAATGCCATTACTATAAGGAAGGTGAGTATTCCCTCACCTACTGTGAGGTTATTATTCCCATCTAACGAATAAGGAAATTGAGGCTTAACATAGATCTGCATCTTTCCCTAAAGCCCATATTCAATGAGTGTCGAAGCTGGAACAGGTATCCAGGTCCCTGTGTCCATAGAGCTTGAGCTCTTAACTACTATATAACATGTTCATGAGCAACCAAACATTTTTTAATAATCATCATTTAGTCTTACAGTCTTCAAACTATTTTTCATTAAATGGACTGTGATCCTTTTGTCATCCTAGGCATTATCCTCTAAACTTGAGCCAGTAAATCTAGAATCCAATAAAAATAGCATTCCAAGGAAGACCAGGGCAGGCAGATACTTTTCTCATTTATTTAACATTATTTTTTCATTAGGCTTTTTTTTTTTATTTAAAAGACTTGTCCATCACCCTTATTAATTCATCAAGATAGATTTAAAATAGATTAAAGAGTTAAATATTTTTCTTGAAAAAAATCAATAAACCTAGAAGAAAACAGAGTAAGATATTTTTCAAAGCTCTTTACAAAAGATCATTTTCTAAACCTAACAGTAACTCAACAAAAGACAAAAGAAAATATTGAAGTTAGTCCATGAAAAAAATTTAAAACTTCAATACATAAAAAGGAACTAAAATATAAAGACAAAAAGCAGACTAGAAAAAGTTTGCAGGAAGTATGACAGGGTAAATGCCTTTATGAAACAGAAAGAGTATACTAATCTATAAGAAAAACATTAAGATAAATGGCCATCAGCAGGAGATTTACAAAAGAGAAACAACCTATAACCGTGAGGGAAAGTTCTACCTCAGAAAAAAAACAAAAAAAAGTAAATAAAATAATTTACCAATTTTCAACTAATAATTAGTAAAAGATTTAAAAAGATGTTCAATGCTTCCAGATGATGTGACAAAATAAGTACTCCAACTTTTTCTAGAAGCAGTACAAACTGATAGAGACTTCTGGAAAGAAATTTGGCTATATATTTTATAGCTTTTTTTTTGGATAATAATTTTTTAATTAATTTATTTTTTTGTGGTGACCTTTGTTAACGAAATTCAGTAAGTTTCAGCTGTACATTTTAACAGTAAGGTATGTATGTATTTACATTGTGTGTTCGCCTCCCATAGTTAGATTTTTTTCTGTCAACACATATTTGATCTCTTTTACCAAGTCTACCTCCCCCCTCCCCCCACCCTCTACCCTCTGATAACCACTAGTCTATAGTCCATATTCATGAGTCTCTGTTTGTTTGTCCTGCTCATTTGTTGCTTTTAGGTTTATATCCCACATATAAGAGCTATCATGTGATTTTCAACTTTGTCCATCTGGCTTATTTCGCTTAGCATGATTATCTCGAAGTCCATCCATGTTGTTGCAAATGGCTGTATTTCATCCCTTCTTATGGCTGAGTAATATTCCATTGTAGATATGTACCACAGCTTCTTTAACCAATCATCTGTCAAGACACTTCGGTTCCTTTCATGTCTTGGCCACCATGAATAATGCTGCTATGAACATCGGTGTGCAAATATCTTTTTGGATACAAATTTTCAAGTCTTTGTGGTAAATACCCAGTAGAGGGATTACTGGATCATATAATAGATCAATTGTTAGTTTTTTGAGGAACCTCTATACGGTTTTCCATAGTGGCTGTACTAATTTGCAGTCCCACCAGCAGTGTATGAGGGTTACAGCTTTTCTTTTTAAGTCTTATAGTCAGGTTAATATAATATGATATAATATAATAATCTCACTAATATAATATAATATAATATCTCCATTTATATAATAATTCAAAATACAAAAATAGCTAAAAGTTGTAAGAAAATTATAGTTGCTGAAATTGGAAATATCCAAAGATTATAACAATGAAAGCACATCTATGTGATTTGTGCTACTCGTTACATTGACTACATAAATTACTATTATATAATATAAAATAGCCCATTACTATTTTATAATGTAAAATAGCCCATTTATACTTTCTAACAATATTAAAATACTTGAAATATCTTATGAAAAAGCAAGATTATATGCATATACTCTGTATATTCACTCACATAAGTATGAACAAACATTCATCTAAAAAATAGGAGAGGTTAGAGAAGCATGATAAGGGTTGCTAAGTCAAACTTTGGAGTTTATGAGTGACTTGGATTTTCTGTTATTTTTCCAACATACATACATATATACAGATATATATGCATGATTTTATAATATTTATGACATTACTGTCAAATTTTAGTGTCTATGAATGTTTATTATATTAAAAAATGTTTTCTTATTAATATTATTTATAAAAAATTGGAATAAAAATAAGTATAAAAAGAAATAAACACTTTGAAATCTTGCATCTAATTCTATTGTTATTAATTCTTCACTTAAAAATCTTATGAAGTTAATTCTATCACTATCTCCATCTTAGAGATAAAAAAGCTGAACTGGCTGAAATTTACACAGCATAAGATTCTAATATATATCATTTCCAATATTTTTAATGGAATCATTTTAAATGTTTTTTTATTTTACTTTTTAAATTCAACAGTATATTTTGAGCATTTTCAGGTTATTATTTATCCTTCCACACCTCAGTTAATGATAGACATAGTAGATTAAAAATATGACCCAACTATATGTTATCTACAAAAAACTCGCTTCAAATATAATGATTGAAAGTAAAAGGATGTGAAAGGTATATTGTGTAACTATTAATCAAAAAAAAGCAGATGGGCTATATTAATATCAGATAAGGAAAACTTTCGAACAAGGAAAATAAACAGAAAAAAAGAGAGAAACATAATGATAAAGGTGCCAATCAAGAAAACAGCAACCATTAATATTTATGCACCTAACACAAAACAATATGTAAAGTAAAAACTGATGGAACTGCAAAGAAAATAGACAAATCCGGGATATAGTTGGATACTGCAACACTTTTTCGTAATAATTGATAGAACTAGACAGAAAATCAGCAAGGATATAGAAGAACTCAACACCATCAACCAACAGAATCTAACAGTCATAGAACATGCCACCACAAAACAGAAGAATACACATTATTTTCAAGTGCTCAGAAATGTATACCAATATAGACCATATCCTGAGCCACAAAACAAACCAAAAACAAATTTAAAAGAACAGAAACCGTACAGAGAGTAATTACCAACAACAATAGTAGAATTAATCTAATGTCAATTTCTGAACCATAACAGGGAAATCTCCAAATACTTAGAAACTATATACACTTTTAAATAATCCATGGGCCAAAGGAAAAATTTTTTAAAGACATTAAAAAATAAAAATACAACATAAGAAAATTTATGCAAAATTGCTATAGCAGCGCTGAGGGAAAATTGCAGTATTAAATGCACTTATTTTTTAAAAAGAAAAATCTCAAATCAATAATTGAAACTCCTACCTTAAAAACTAGAAAAAGAAGATAAAAATAATTACAAAGCCAGCAGTGGAAGAAACTATAAAAGAGAAGAAGTCAATGAAACTGAAAAAAGAGAGAGAAAATGAATGAAAGAAAAAGTGGGGTTTGTAGTATTCAGTATACAAGTTCCATACATGTTTTGACACAGTTATACTAAAGAGTCAGAAATGTATGAGAGGGGGCCTCTGTTGTCATGGTTCATTGAGGGATAAATACAAGTTAGGAAATAATCACAAAATTATGGTAAGACCAAGATAGGCCCATAAAACCTAAAGAAATGGTAGTGTTCCAACTCTCTCTCTATCTCAAGATGAATGCTAGAACCAATCCCACCAAATGATTGGAGAACCGCATAGGAAAAGTTAGGGAAAATTAAATTTTGAAACTTAACCTTCAAAGTGATGGTATTAGGAAGTGCGGGCCTAATTTTAAATTAGGGGAAAGTTTTGCCCACAGCCATATACCTTGAAGAATTTCTTCTGGGTATGTTGATGAATGTTTACTTAAATAAATATTATGAAAGACATAATTTATTTTAGCAATGGAATGAATACAACAAAATAGCAGCACACAGACTCAAATGCAAACAAAAATGTATCGCAGCTAATGCTTTAAGAAGTTAAGGAATTCTGAAAATAAGCTTCCTATTTTTGAAGTGTTAGGTTGGGTACAGAGTCATAGGCACAAGCCCTAGCTCCCTAACTTTTTCTCGGGCCTCTCCAGACCTCTTGCTACCCAGGGAAAAGAGCAGAGACCTCCTTACTGGGTGGTGCAGGTGACCAACCAGGGCAGAGATTATGGTCCATGACCAATGTCCAATGTCATTCCTCACTGCCTGAGACCCTCACTGTAGGAAATTTAGACCTAGGGTCCATGACATATAATACAGAGCTATCACTCTGCCCTAGTGCAAGTTTGATGCTCAGATTTGCCAAACACATGGAAATTATTTCTGCCAATTGCTGTCAATCACAAATTGTCTTAGTCCATTAGGGCTGCTGTAACAAAATACCACTGACTTGGCTGGGCAGTGGGCGGGGGGGATTGGGGGGGAGAGGATCTTAGCAATAACAGAAATTTATTTCTCACAGTTCTGGAGGCTAGAAAGTCCAAATTAAGGCAGTGACATATTCAGTGTCTAGTGAGAGCCCACTTCCTATATAGCCCTCTTTTTACTGTAACCTCACACTGTACAAGAAGGGAGTTTTCTCCCCCCGCTTTCATAAGGCATTAATATCATTCATAGTCGTGCCACCCTTATGATCTATTCTCTTCCCAAAAGCCCCATCTCCTAATAGTATCTTGAGAGTCAAGTTTCAACGTGTAATTTTGAGAGGAAACAGACCATAGCACAAGTATATGAGCCTGATATCTTCCCAGAAAGCAATTACACTCATTTTATCACTCTACTATGTGGCCTATGCCTTGAAGAAGTTACACAGTGTCATCTTTGTTCTACAAATGGACAAAATGAGACTCAGATAGAAAAATGGTTACTCCCACATTTTAGCCTATATCTGTTAGGCCACAACTTAGCTTTGTATTGTCAAAAGCATAATTAATTAGTCAATTATAGAATAATTTAGGCACTAATACACGGGGGTTTACTTAATGAATAATAAAGAAAATTGTGTGTTTCATATCATTTATATTTCTTCTGAAGTTTAGGATATTTGCAAAATGAAAAAACATCCAACTTTGACTTGATGTTCCTATAACAATCCTGATGTATCCTCTCCTTTAGGTAAGAAGCTATTTCAAAATGAACTGGACAAATTGTGCTGTGATTTCTTCAAGAAATGCTCTAGCAAGTCATGACTAGTCATTGTGGCACTGTAGCATTCAGACTTGGTGGTAAATTTTAAAGAACCATCAAAGGGAATGTCAACAACCTTCCTCCAGTCATTTTTCCCCCTACTTCTGTCAAATATCACAAAACTCAATAGGAAAATAAAAGAAAACTGGCCCATATAAACTTTATCTCTCCTTTATAAATCTTTATTTTTTTTCATCTGAAATATGAATACTGTAAAACTTTCCTTCTTGTGAATTAACTTGGTAGTTGTAGAATCTGGAATTATAATTGTGTCCAAACCATACAATCAAGAGAGCCCTCCACAATCCTTACACTGTTACCTACAAAGGATTTATGAAGAATACTGGGAAGTTAACTGCTGTGAATATTTCATCAGAGGATGGAGAATTCATCAACTTTCTTTTTTATTACTGTACCTTTAAATCCCAAGATCAACAGATCTATAGTGTTTAATGTTTGTGTTTGTTTGTTTGTTTGTTTGTTTGTTTGTTTGTTAAGAAAACCTAGAGAATCAGTGTGATATAGAAAGATTTGGGGCCAGGATCCTTGGATTTGGATCCCAGGTGAGGTATCTACAAGCTAACTTAAGGGAACTATTTTAACCCTTAGACGCTGCCCTGCCTACCTCCCAAAACTGTGACAAGTAAACACAGGAAAAAAAGCAAGGATTTTTGTGAAGGGAGTTGGGGCTGGGTAAACTTGGGTTTTATTTTAGGCCTTTGTGACTTTATAACAATGCCTATTTGATGTGCTAAAAGACATGCAAGGACTAGCCAGATAAGCCAATAAAGAAATTTTTAAGAAAAGGAAGAGTGGTGAGTAGCAAACATAACATGGTGAAAACAAGATGCAGGGACTTTTTTAATCAATGTAGAAAGACTTTCAGGTGAGTGAATACATATACACACAAAATAACAAACTTATTTAAAGACAAATTACTCCCCAAAAATGAAGCATAAAATTTTATTTTGATTTTTTGCCAGCACTTCCTCTATGACCCTGCACCCAAGCAGGACTAGCCACCAGAGAACTCAGACAACGGGACAAAGAGGAATTCATGATCGCCTCCCTCAGATGGGCTCATGGCACTCCAGGCTCTCTGATTATACTATTCTGGTCCAGGATCTCTTCTATGAATGTTTCAAACTTTTCCACCTCATCTAACCTGTACCACCGTTATCTAATTATATATGTCAACCTGACTAAACCATGTTACCCAGATATTTGGTCAAACATGTTTGGATGCTGCTGTTAAGGTGTTTAGATGAGAGTAACATTTAAAACAGTAGACTTTGAGTAAAACAGATTACCCAGTATAATGTGAATGAACCTCATCCAATCAATTGAATACATTAAAAAACTAAAGTCCCCAAAGTATCAGGGCATTATTCCAGTTGACTGCCTTCAGACTTGAACTGCAGCATCAATTCTGTATAGGCCTCTAATCAGCCAAGATATCCTACTTTGAACTCCTCTCTCTCTCTCTCTCTCTTTCTCTCTCTCTCTCTGTATATATATGTATACACACACACACACACACACACACACATATATAGATATGTATATATATGTAGCTAGGTGTGTGTATGTATGTACATATGTATGTATATGTATGTATATATGTATGTATGTATATGTCTATGTATATAGTCATGCAATGTGTACAACATATAATATTATATATAATAAATAATTTTTTATATATGTTACTGGTTCCATTTCTCTGGAAAGCCCTGACTACTACGACCATCCTCCCCACTTCCTACTACCATCTTTCATATACACTTTCTCATCAGATAACCTGATACTTTATTTCACATGGTCATAGATGCTGTGAAATATAAAAAATATTTTTCAGTTCTTTCTTACTTGACTTCCAGTGGCATTTAACACAAATGACCACTCTCTTCTTTCTTAAAACACTTATGTCTGGTCATTCAAAATACTTCACAATCCTGATCTTCCACCTCCCTGCTTCTTTGGAACCTCTTCTCAGCAATACTTTAAAGTTCTCACCTTCTCACTCTAACATCAGAAAAATCCTTCTCAATGCTGGAAATCCTCTGGGCTCAGTTCTAGGCTCTCTCTTTGCAGAGTCTACTCTCTCTCCAAGTGACTTCATCCATAAGCATAGTTTCACTTACCACCCATGTACTGCTGACTCCAGCCCAGATTTTTCTGAGGTCTAGATTCATGCAATCAACTGCTTCTCTGAAAACTCCATCTAGATACTCAAATGTTGTAATTTTACTTTGTCCAATGAGAAGTCTAGTTTTCTGGGAGAGGAAGGGAGCTAGCAACCATAAGAGGCAGCTGATAACATTTTGCTTCTTCTTTGTGCAGCAGGGTTACCTCTCCTTGTTTATTACTGTAACCCAAATACTAGTGTGGTCCTTTTCTAACTTAGACAATGACCCCCTGAAAATTTAGCTAATCCTATGGCTTCCAATTTCCAGGGAACCCTAACTGAGTCAACTATAAACTGAGTGAGCACCAAATTCAGCCATCTCATGTATCTCCATCAGTGCAAACTTTCCTTAGGACTTTAAAGTAGGATTAAAAATGGCCTCCAAGTGTACCACATGCTATACTAACCTGTAGCCTCTCTGGTTTGGTCTTTCTCTAGTATTAGAAAGTTTCTACTTGAAGTACCATCTATCCTCAGGCTGACTTGATTTTGATGCAGCATCTCACAAGTTAGTCAGACTTGGTGTTTTCTGGATTACACTTTCTCATGGAAAAATTCACCAACATTTGAAAAATGGATAGCACTTTTTGATGGTTTTATGTATTCTATTAATCATTCAATGGAATTCAGAACTCAGGGAGAATTCATTCATAGGATTCATATGCCATCCTGAACTAGCAGTAAATTTGATTTCTAAAGATTATTTTCACTCTGAATTCTCTGAGCAATAATTCTTCTAAATCTTTCAATCCCAGTTACTTTTAAGGGTTCCCCATTTTACTTAATTTGGGCACATACCCATAGTCTAGAACATTGCTGTCTGGAAAAACACTAACTGCAAAGTATCTCTAACAAATACTATGAGGGGGAAAAAGGACACCAATGACCTTAAGCTTTAAAATCTTTGTGTAGTAGGCAAAGCCCAATAGTCCAATGGTCATCACTTAGTGTTCTGCCTTCTGCTAAAATCCACAAGTGTAGGCTAGGATATCTGTTGCCTGAATCTCCTTATTGCCTTCTTCTCTTAATTTTCTAAAGCATCTACAAAGTCATTGTAAAATGTGAGCTCTTTACACATGAAGAGATATAAAATTATCTGGTCTGGACAGATGAGAAATCCTGATTGTGAAATGTAGCAGTAGTGATGAATATCTGTTGAATCCCACACAGAAAGCCCCAGTAACTGATCAAATGCACAGTCATAAATAGCAAGCTTTTATCATAATGTTTCGGGACAACTTTGCTTTCTTAGGCAGCCCATGAAGATAATCAAGATTTCCTAAAAGTAATACTAGTTTTTGGTTTCCTATAATATGTGAACAGTTTTTACTCTTAACTTCTATTTTCAAGTTTCTTTCTCTATAAGGAAATATCTAGGCATATTATGAAAATGAATCTGCCTTATATTGGTCAAAAATAACCTTTTCTAGAGACAATCACAAGTCTCCTTATTCTTTCTATTTGTAGCTTTGGTTTTAGATTTTTAAAGTAGCTTTGCAGTTAAGTCTTGAAATAGGAAGTTTGAATCCTACAATTTTGCCTGTTAGTCTACAGTATGTTGTAACATCAAGGAATGGCTAATTTATCAAGCTTCATCATCAAGATTTCATCAGAATGGTGTTTATGAAGATATTTTGCTTTTAGGCTTCTTAGTCTCTAGGTCTTTTGGGGTGGGTGGGGGGAATGTTCATTTGTCTTGTTTGTTATTTTTTAACCCCTCACATTCAAGGGCAAAGAAAAGATTATATTTAAAGCCTTGCTGCTCAAAGTACAATATTCAGAACAGCAGCATCACCATCACCTGGGAGCTTGTTAGAAATACTATTCTCAAGCCCACTTAAATCTGATTAATCCAAATCTCTTCTTTAATAAGAATCTCAGGTGATTTGTACTACATTAAAGTTAGAAAAACACTGATTTAAAGCAATAAACAAAAACAAAAAATAAAATAAAATAAAGCAATAAATATCTTCGGGTGTTTATAAAATGGGGATAAATATGTGGAAGTGTTATTCAGATGACAAGTATTCATATCAATCAATGAATTCAGAATTTACGGGGTTATAGTGTGGAGGAGGTAAAAATATGCATGGCACAGTACTTAGCATGATGTCAGAGTCAATGACAGAATTAATCATCCTATTAGATAACAGATACTGATACTACCTGTGCTCTCGCAGATACGAAAAGTGACAATTAGACAAAAAGTCCATAACCAAAGGAATTCTTCAGAGTGGTTAGAGGCCAGATTCTGTAGTACAGAGCACTTTTACCCATCAAAAAACTAAAAAGGTGTGCTTAGAGCCTAGTAAAGTGACTCTGAACATATCCTGAGTCAGATTTCCCTTCCCTTCTCAGAGTTGGCAAATCCCTTTTACATTTAACTCTGCTACAGTGATTCCAAGACAACCTTGTATCAATAAATGCAAAGTAGCATGCAATGCTGGGAAAATAAAGTATCGATTATCCCTGATATTTGCTCTACTTTTATGATGCATGAGGTGACTAAAGTCCATGAGGCACAGACACAGCCTTAGTTAATAGACATTTCCATAGAAGTAAATACGTCAGGCCTGCAAGCAATCTAAATCTAGAATAAACTAAATAGACCCACTAGTTAGAAAGGACTTTCAGAAAAAAAGAAATGTCATCAGTTTTTGAGAAAGGGGATTTTTCCAGAATGATGACCTCTTTGTTGAATATAGTCCTCAAAAGGCCTAAGAGAAAATATCTAGTCTAGGAGACATTGGCACAAATGCAGGAAGAAGAAAAGTGAAAAAAGCAAGGCAAAGAACATAGTAATCACTGTTAAAGTAGTAGAGAGGAACAAATGGTAAATCTCTAACTAATCAATCTACACAGTGACACTTGGGCTTACTGCTCTATTCCCACTCCTCCATTGTAGAGGGAGAATTGAGTCCCGAAAGATTTAGTCTCCAAGTTTTCCATGTCAGAATGAAATTGAAAGGTATTCTAACTACGCTGAATACTCACCATCTACACTGGAAGCAACTCATGTTAATAAAGACATATTAGGTAGTACCTGTGGCCAGGGGAAAAGGAGAGTACTGTGATCAGAGTGCTAGGAGAAGAAACTAAGAGGAGTTTTTTGTAGAAATCAAAAAGCTGATCCTACAATTCATATGGAAATTCATAGGGATTCAGAAAAGCCAAAAAAGTTATTGAAAGAGAACAAAGTTAAAGGATTCACACTTTCCAATTTTAAAACTCACTGCAAAGCTACACTAATCAAGCTGTGTGACACTGGCTAAATATAGACAAATACTTCAGTGGAATGGAATTGAGGGTCCAGAACTGAGGGTCAGTTTTTGACAAGGGTACTGAGACAAGTTATTGAGGAAAAATTTTTTTAATGGAGCTATAATAATTTTTTTAATGGATATACATCTGTAAAAGAATAAATTGAATTCCTAACTCATGCCAGTTAGCTCAAAAAAAAAAAAAAATCATAGACTAAAATGTAAGAGCTAAAACTATAAAACTCTTAGAAAAAAAATAAAAGTAAATCTTCATAACCTTGATTTAGGCAAAGGTTTCTTAGTATATCATAAGCACGAGTCACACACACAAAAAGAGATAAATTGGGTTACATCAAAATTAAAATGTGTTTATTAGTAATCTCCAAACTCAAAGACTAACTACATCAGAATATCTGAGGAAAAAGAAAAGAGAGGCTGCAAGATAGATGATAGATAGATAGATGGTAGATAGATAGATAGATAGATAGATAGATAGATAGATAGATAGACAGACAGATAGAATCAATCCAAAGTTATACTCTCAGAGAGTATGGAAATTTGCGCTTTTAAAAAGCTCCAAAAATATGGATGCTAATGTGCTACTTGAGTTAAAACTCTTAATCTAAAGAATGAAATAAAACAGTAAAATAAACGAGGAGAAAATAAAAGCAAATACTTTCTCGGAGAATCTTTGGAAACATGGTGGAGTAAATGACATCCCCAGATCTCTCCTCTTGAAACAACAATAAGCTGAACATCTAAAACTCAACAAAAAACACCCAAACTGCACACCAGCACATTTGAGTATGGGATCTGTGCATAAGAGCTACCACAGGTCAGACGCCCAGGAGTCAGACTGTGGACTGGAAGAAATAAAAAAGTTGCCTCTTGCAGCCACCAGAGTTCCCTGCAGATGGAGGGTAAGGGGAGAAGGTATGGCAACTTCCCTTAACACCCCTGCCTGGGAAAGCTGTGAACTCCCCATAGCTGGCTGGCTGCAGGGCCCAGTCATCAGGACAGAAAGCAGAAAAGCAACTGACAGAGAAACAACAGTTGATTTTTACTGACCGCAGTTGCAAAACCAAGGCTGAGCCGCAACCCCTAACCTTTAACCCAGAGGGCTCCACCCACAATACCTTCTGAGCCAGAACACCATGAAGGCCCAGGGGAATCTGAGCAAATGCTACCAAAACTGTTGCTCACACTTACAAAGAATGAAATTGAGAGTAGTGAATGTGATTAAATATCTATCAGAAAATAAAAAGGCCTATTTAAAGCTTTATATAAAGCAGGGATCCAAGAGGCTTAGATGCCACAGACTGGAAACCAAAATAAAAGTGCATTCTTTGCAGCAGGCTAAAGAGAGACATTTATATACTAAATCTTCTTTCTGGAAAAAAAGCAGAATACATTTCCACTAATGCCCAGGTTGAGAAATAGTCCATTAAACACCATGAACAACCAAGGTGACAGGCACCCAGAAAGAAAGAGAAAAATCTCCAGAAAATAAGCTTACAGGCATAGAAATATGTGACTTAAATGACAGAGAAGTCATGATGGTACTTTTAAAAAACTCTGTGAGTTCTGAAACGAGTCATATCAGTAATTTCAGAAATTGGAAAAACAACTAGATGAGCATAGCAAGGAGATTGAAACCCTCAAAAAAGACCAAATAGAACATCTGGAGATTAAAAAAAATTAACTGCAAAAGTTCAAAAATGAAATAGCAAGCTTGGGAAATAGATTCAAACAAATTGAGGAAAGGATCAGTGATATCAAAAACAGAAATCTAGAAAGAAGGAAGGAAGACGAGAGAAACTGAAAATGAAAAATAATCAAAGAGAAACTCAAAAACTAGCCGATAACACCATAAGAGGAAACATAAGAATAATGGGCATTCTTGAAGGGGAGGAAGGTAACAGCAATTGGAAAGCATTTTCAGACAAATAGTGGATCAGAATTTCCCAAATCTAAGGAATGAGCTAGAGCTTGGAATTCAAGAAGTCAACAAAACACCCAATTATCTCAACCAAAAAAGGCCTTCTCTAAGACACATTGTATTAAAATTATCAAAAATTAATAACAAAGACAGAATTCTCAAGGCAGCCAGGGAGAAAAAAATGGTATCTTATAAAAGTAAACCCATTAATTATCCTTAGACTTCTCTGCACAAACCTTTCATGCCGGAAAGGAATGCAATCAAATATTTAAACTATTAAGTGAAAGGAACTACGAACCTAGAATAATGTATCCAGCTAAGCTCTTATTTAGATATGAAGGAGAAATTCAGACTTTTCCAGACATACAAAAATTGAGGGAATTCTCCACTACGAGGCCAGCACTATAGAAAATAGTGAAAGGGCTCAGTTCACCTAAAACAAAATGACAAAAAAAATTACTTAATTAGGAGTAAAGTGACTATCGAGCAAATAGAAGCAGAGAAGTGCAACCTTTACTAACAACAGTGCATTATAAGTTTAAATAATAAGAGAACAGTTATAACAAGATAGTAATAAACTTTCAGTGTACAAGGGACAAATTGAGATAACAATGACTGAAAAGGGGGGATTCAAAGATCCAGATTTGCAAAGGGGAATGGAGATAAGGCACATGCAGAAGAAAATGGATGAATATATATATATATATATATATATATATATATATATATATATATATGCATATTCTTTTCATAGTCATAAGGGAAACCACACACCAAAAATTCAGAACTGAAGTGTATAACATAAAACAAGAAGGAGCAGAAGGAAAACCCACTAAAGCCAACCAAAATAAAAAAATTAAAAAAAAAAAAACAGAAACACAAAGAAAGGAAGCAGTGGAAACACCAAGCTACCAGAAAGCAAAAGATAAAATGGCTATAAGAAGACCTCATATTTCAATAATCTATGCTCCCAATCAAGTAGCCCCAAAATATGTAAAGCAATTACTAACAGAACTAAAGAGAGAAACTGACCAAAATACTACCATAGTAGACTTAATACCCCACTGTCGGATATGGACACATCATCCAAACAGAAAATCAACAAGGAAATAACATCTTTATTGACACATTAGACCAACTGGACATAATTGACATATACAGAGCTTTCGATCCCAAAACAGCTGCTTATACATGCTTCTCTAGTGTCCAAAGAACATCTCAAGAATCGACCACATAGTGAGACACAGAGGTAGCCTCAATGAATATAAGAGGGTTGAAATCATACCAACCATATTCTCCGATCATAATGCTCTGAAACTAGAGATCAAGTGCAAAAAGAAATCAGGAAGAACCATAAATACATGGAGAGTAAACAACATGCTACTGAAGAATAACTGAGTCAGAGAAGAAATAAAAAGAGAGATCAAGAGATACATAGAAATGAATGAAAATAATATCAAAATATCAAAACTTTTGGGACATGGCAAAAGAGGTCATAAGAGGAAAGTTCACATCATTATAGTCCTATCTACAAAAGCAAGAATTAGCCCAAGTAAACAACCTAATGCTTCATCTTTAAAAACTAGAAAAGGAAGAACAAAAGAAGCCTAAAGTCAGCAGAAGGAAAGAAATCATCAAAATTAGAGCAGAAATAAAAGAAATTGAAAACAAAACTAAAAAAGGATAGAAAAAATAAATGCAACAAAGAGCTGGTTTTTTGAGAAGCCTAATAAAATTGACAAATGCTTGGCTAGAATCACTAAAGAAAAAGAATAAAGGACACAGATAAACAAAATCATGAATGAAAGAGAGGAAATTATGACTGACATCGCAGAAATACAAAGGATCGTGCAAAAATACTATTTAAAAAGTATATAACACCAAATTTTATAACCTAGAAGAAATGGACCAGTACTTAGAAAAATACAACCTTCCTAGACTGAATCAAGAAGAACTGGAAAATCCAGATAGACTGATCAGCAGTATAAAAATGGAAACAACATCAAAAACCTACCAAAAAGTCAAAGTCCAGTACCAGATGGCTTCACTAGTCAATTCTACCAAACATTCAAAGATTTAATACCTATTCTCCTCAAACTCTTCCAAAACATCAAAAAGGAAGCAATACTTCCCAACACATTTTATGAGGCCAATATTACCCTGATACCAAAACCTGGTAAAGATAACATACAAAAAAGAAAATTACAGACATATATCTCTCATGAACACAGGTGTAAAAATCCTAAATAAGATACTAGTGCACCAAATATAGCAACATATTAAAAAGGTTGTACACCACAATCGAGTGGGCTTCATCCCAGGGGCACAGGGATGGTTCAACATATGCAAATTGATTAATGTGGTACATCACATAAACAAACTAAAAAAAAGGAATCATATGATCATATCAGTAGATGCAGAAAAAGCCTTCGACAAGATACGGCATCCATTTATGACCAAAACAATTAACAAAATTGAAATAGAAGGAAAGTAACTAACATAATAAAGGCTATATATGACAAAACCTCAGCCAGCATTATACTTAATGGTGAAAACTAAAACCCTTCCATCTAAGATCAAGAACAAGGCAAGGCTGTCCACTATCATCACTGTTATTTAATATAACATTGGAGGTCCTAGCGAGTGCAATCAGACAAGAGAAAGATATAAAGGCATTCAAATAGGAAATGAAGAAGTCAAACTGTCACTATTTGCAGATGACATGAATCTCTATATAAAAAATCCTAAAGACTCCACAAGAACACTACTAGAAACAATAAGCAAGTACAGCAAAATTTCTGCATATAAAATCAACGTTCAAAAATCCATAGTGTTCCTATACCCTAACGATGAAGTGTCAGAAAAAGAATTGGAAAAAATAATTCCTTTTGCAATTGCAACAAAAAGATAAAATACCTAGGAATAAATTTAATGAAACAAGTGTAGGACCTATATAATGAAAACTATAAGACCCTATTAAAAGAAATCTAGGTAGATACAAAGAAATGGAAAGATATTCCATTTTCTTGGATTGGAAGCATCAACATAGTTAAAATGACCATATTACCTAAAGCATTATACAGATTTAATGCAATCCCCATCAATATCTCATTGGCATTTTTTAAAGAAATAGAATAAAAAATCATTAGATTCATATGGAAGCACAAAATATCCTGAATTGCCAAAGCTATCCTGAGAAAAAAGAATGAGGCTGGAGGCATCACTCTGTTTGACTTCAAATTATAGTACAAAGCAACAGTAATCAAAAAGGCATGGTCTTGGCAGAAAAACAGACACACAGACCAGTGGAACAGAATCGAGAGTCCAGAAGTAAACCCATGTTTATATGGGCCAATATTTTCCAACAAAAAGCCAAAACATACAGTGGAGAGAGGAAAGCCTCTTTAATAAATGGTGCTGGGAAAACTGGAAGACCACCTGCGAAAGAATGAAACTAGACTGTTGTCTATCACCACACACCAAAACAAATTCAAAGTGGATTAAAGACCTGAATATATGACCTGAAACAAAAAATGCAAAGAGAAAACATAGGAGCTAAACTCAAAAACCTAGGACTTAAAGAGGTTTTTATGAATTAGACTTCAAAAGCAAGGAAATAAAAGCTAAAATAAATAAATAGGACTACATCAAACTAAAAAGTTTTTTCATAGCAAAAGAAATTGTCAACAAAGTAAAGAGAGAAGCAGCTGAATGGAAAAATACATTTGCAAGCAGCACCTCCAATAAGGGTCTAATATCCAAAATATACAAAGAACTCATAGGACTCTATAACAACAAAAAACACAAATGATCCAAACAAAAAAATGGGCAGTGGAACTGAACAGACACTTCTCCCGAGAGGACATACAAATGGCCAACAAACATATGAAAAGATGCTCAACATTGCTAGCTATTAGGGAAATGCAAATCAAAACCACAATGAGATTCCATCTCACACCTGTTAGAATAGCTATAATCAACAGGACAAGTAATAACAAATGTTGGAGAGGATGTGAAGAAAAAGGAACCCTCATACACTGCTGGTGGGACTGCAAATTGGTACAGCCATTATGAAAAACACTATGGAGGTTCTTCAAAACACTGAGAATTGATCTACCAAATGATCCAGCAATTCCTCTACTGGGTATTTGCCCCAAAGACTTGAAAATGCATATCCGAAAAGATATTTGCACACCCATGTTCATAGTAGCATTATTCACAGTGGCCAGGACATGGAAGCAATGAAAGTGTCCTATAATAGATGATTGGATAAAGAAGCTGTGGTACGTATATATAACGGAATATTACTCAACCATAAGAAGAGATGAAATACTGCCATTTGCAACCACATGGATGGACCTGGAGATAATCATGCTAAGTGAAATAGGCCAGACAGACAAAGTTGAAAATCACATGATATCACTTATATGTGGGATATAAACCTAAAAGCAACAAATGAGCAGGACAAACAAACAGAGACTCACGGACATGGACTATAGACTAGTGGTTACTAGTGGGGTGAGGGAGAAAGGGGAGGTAGATAGGGTAAAGGTGGTCAAATATAGGGGGATAAGGGGAGGGTGAAGTGGGTTAAGGGGATCAAATATATGATAGCTAAAGAAAACTGGACTTTGGGTGGTAAACACACAATCGAATATACAGATGTTAAATTATAAAGTACACTTGAAAATTATATAATTGTATTAACCAATGTTACCCCAATAAACTTAATTTAAAAAAATGAAAAAAATTTTCTCATGCCAGTGTGAGGTAGTATTTTAAATACATAAAAACAAAAAAATAAACTATTTGATTCATTGATTCATTAAGCAAATATTTCTTGGTACTATCAGACATACATTTTAGCTACATAAAATGTTTAAACTTCTGTATATCAAAAGTCATTATATACAATATTTAAGAACCTACTAGGAAACTAGGAAAAGTTATTTGCAATGTCTGTAGTAAAGAAAAGATGTCTTTAATAAGTTTAAAAAAAAAACTTTGCAATGCACTAAGACAAGTATTAAAGTAGAAAATAGGAAGTCGACATAGTCCACAGAAGAAAATAAGTCCCCAAAATTAAAATGCAAATATGTGAAAACTATTTGACTAATAGTCATAGAAATGGAAACAATTTGGATAAACTACAGAGTAGCTATCAAGATGTTAAATACAAAAACAAAAGGAATGAACACCAGGGTTTGTGTGAGTATAGTTAAAGAAGTGCTTTCTTGCATTGCTTTACACAGTTAAAATTGTCACATATATATGTCTCGTTTTCTTCATCACTTTTCACTAGCTTCTGTTGTGGTAACAAACAACCGCTAAATCTCCATGGCTTATAATAATAAAGGCTTATTTATCACTCATGGTACATTTTGGCTATAGGCTGGCTGTACATGGCTCCACGTGTCTTCATGCTATGTTCCAGACTGCCAATAGGGACATGTTGTCGCCTGGGACAGAGAAAAGCACAGAACTAGACATAGCAATGGCTCTTACAGTTTCTGCTAGGACGTAGCACACATCACTTCTACTCATGTTCCATTGGCCAATGCAAGTCATATGTCTACACCATATGTAAAAAGCATGGAAGAGCACAAGGAAAGTGTTCCGAAAAGAAGGGACCAAAAGAAAAACAGCAAATACTATGAACAAGTTATACAGTCTTTTGTGATCTGCTCTCTTAATCACAAATGCTCATTTTCCTCCCTTTTGCATGAAAAACACATTCCTCCACACCCCAAGAAAAAAATATCTTCCAAAGGCCTATTTAATAATGTCTTCAGACCCAAAGTCCAAGATCTATGTTGACAGTTTCTGCACCTGGTCTATATGTGGCTCCTTTTGATATGGAGACCTATGTACTAAAGAGACAAGTTTATCCACCATCATCACCATCCTGTGCACATGCATATACTCCCAGCATACAGTGGGGCAAAAACAGCAGGATAACCAAAACAACTACTCTCATGTGGAAAAGGAAAAGATAGAAGACATATATCAGTTACAGATGTTACATTGCCCTCTCGCTTCCTCTTCCTTCACAATACTGAGTTTTTAGTATTCTATGATTTTGCTGATAGCATCTGCAACCAGTGAATGAGAACAATGAAATGAAAAAAGATAATAAAAATAATCACCAGACTGTTTCTTAATTTCCAAAGTGTAGGGCATGTAGAAAATACTGATCCTGGTTATGACCTAATTTGCCTGTCATCATCTTGTACAATTTACAAAATAGCTTTTTTCCTGTATCTTTTCGAAAATTTAAAAAATATATACTTTGTGTCTGTTTTAAAGTTTGCATAAAAAGGAATTCAGGAATCATTAGGATTTTCTTTGTTCATTATTGTTAACATTCAATATACTGTCCTCTCTTAAAAGATTTTACCTTGAACCAGCCTCTGCCAACAAAAACTAAATAAATTTCAAGACTTACTACCTGATTACATCCCAGCCATCATTTACTTTACTTCTTGTATTGTCACCTTTGAGTCACTGCCTATACACAAGTCTCCATCATGTAATGACTAAAACAACTGGATCTCTATAGCTGTTTCTCTCTGTAAACACATCGGTAGAGCTTCCAATAAAAATAACAAGAAAATAAATTGTTTAAGTGCAACATTTTCCTAGGGCAATGTTACTCACCTTTTTATTAAAAATTATTCTCTATTACTGAGTTTGGATAGCATTTTTATGGAATAGCGAGACATTATTAATTCATTTCCTCCTGCTTTTCTTTCTACTATGTTATTTAGACAAAGTAGGTTACCATGAGTAATCCAAGTAGGAAAGCTTTATTTCTTTTACTTTCACCATTTCATAAAGAGTTATTTAATAAAAAGGTTCCTTTCATAATTAGTCATTTATCTCTTTCCAAACTGCAAACAAAACCAGATTTGAACTTCAGTTGTGATGGACCATTTATTTAATGCCAGCCACCATGAACCTTCCAGCAAACACAACTGATTCAATGATGGTTACACCAGCTGGACTAGAATCCGGAGGAAAAGCATAGAAACAAAGGTTGGGACCAATTGGGCATCCTAGAAGAGTCTGATAAAAGGGCTGGAGGCTCACATGTTGATTTGAAGCTCCACATGAAATGAGAGCTCTGTGACTTGGGCACTCTTTCCCACATGTCTCTGGGCCAGTGGTATGCTAGAGAAAACTTGTACCAGCCTGAGAAAACTGATCACTGAATGTTCAGGAATTTTGTGAACCAGGTGTTACATTATTGGTAGTTTGAAATTGGCCATTGTGGGACTATCTACACCATAGAAATTGATAAATGCTGCAAACTAAGGCTCTTGTTTTTGGAGAGCCAGATGTTATACATTTATCAGCACATAACTGAGCCTTTGTTTGCTGCTTTCAAGCTGAAACCATGTGGAAATGAAACCTTCATGTCTCCCTTCCCTGGTTATTCGCAACCAGATTCTGTTCAGAAAGCAGCAGAAAACATTAATAGTATGATCATCATGACTTGTCACTGGCCATTAACCACAAAGTTTGTTCAAAGTCTGTTTTACATATGAAGGGATGATCAGGATGAATCTCCACAAAAATTTGCAGCCAAGTCACCGTCTGAGGATGGCAATTGTTGGTTCTTGTTGTTTACACTGAGCAAGAGGGTCTTGGAGGAGAATGAGAAAAGTAAGAGCATGAAAAGGATAGGCCTGAAGCTTTACTTGCCCATAGAATGGCTAGTCATGTACGACAAGAGAAATGGTGAAACCCTTCCACAATGCTGTTTTATTTTTCTTTGGAATTACACCACAGTAAAATAAAAGATTGCCATGTGGGAACAAGACCAGAAAATCAAATCTGGTTCTATGTATGACCGACTTACAGTGTGACCTGGATAAAAAGGCACCAACTGCTCTCATAGGAGACAACACTGTCCTAGTGATTTTCAAACCATGGCTGTAATTCCACCCTACCACTTGTGGAAATGCTTTGGGGATAATGGAAAAACAAATAGAACTAAACTAGAAAGAAAGAAGAAAGAAAGAAAGAAAGAAAGAAAGAAAGAAAGAAAGAAAGAAAGAAAGAAAGAAAGAAAGAGAGAGAGAGAGAGAGAGAGAAAGGAAGGAGAGAAGGAAGGAAGGAAGGAAGGAAGGAAGGAAGGAAGGAAGGAAGGAAGGAAGGAAGGAAGGAAGGAAGGAAGGAAGGAAGGGAGAGAAGGAGAGAAGGAGGGAAGGAGGGAGGGAGAAGGGAGGGAAGTATAAGGCAGGGGAAGGGAGAGAAAAAGAGAAAAAGAAAGAGGAAGGGAAGAAGAAAGTAAAAAAGAAAGAGAAAGAGTTAAAAAGAAAAGAATGAAAGAAAGAAAAAATTTGGAAGCTGAGGCTAAAATAACAAGTTCTCTCATTAATAGTAATTGAAAAAGTGTTCATTTTTAAAGTCTCCCTGAACTCAATAATTTAGTTCAAAATAAGTAAATGTCATAAATGTAAACTTAAAAACTATAGTCCAATAAAATGTTACTTTTATATATTTATGTATTGGGGACTTGTATGTAAAATTTCATTTGGAAAGAAAAGTTCCAGTGCTGAAGATTAAGTTCAAAAACTACTCAACCAGATGAATTATTTATTCAGTAAATATTTGATTGTGAGTTATTACAAAATACAATACTAACTCTGTACATTTACAGGTAAGGAAAGAACTCAGATCCCATCTTTAAGAAACTCAAAGTTCCAGTCAAGGAAGCATTCATGCTTTCAACCACCCCCTCCATCCTAAATAGGACAATCATATTTAAATATTTTTCACTGTATATTTTTCAAAAACCAAGACAAAGCCATTTTCAAAGAGAAAAGAAATTTCACAGTGAACTGAAAATAGAAGACAAACCAAGTAGGAAAATGGGTCAGTTTCCAGTATATCTGCAAGCAAGATGATCTCCAAAGCTTATACTGAAAGACCGAGACATCAGGAACATCATGAAGTCTATATTTATTCATTCTTCCACATTCCTCTTTACACACACACACACACACACACACACACACACACACACACACAATCGGCAAGACTCTTTGGAAGATGGTAGTGTTATTTCCATCATGACATACATGGATGCCTGGTTATCTCTCTTGTGATATTATTAGCCATTTGTAAGTATTGTCTAGTTCCATTGCCTGGATTTGTTAATTCTTTAGAGACTAGAAAATGTAGATCTAAGTCTATCATTCTTTGCATATCAGCCCTATGACATAGGTATTATTATAGCTGTTTTAGAAATAAATTCAAGTTGTGAAATACTTTACCCAAGATTACACAGCTAGCAAGTGCCAGAGCCAAGAAGAATCCCTTCTCAGAGTTAAAGCTAGAACAAAGACTAATGTTCACTCCCTGACTCCAATTCCAGCACCTAATATATTTCCTACTGCTCTAATTTTAGGCCTGACTTTAAGGAAAATAATGTAATTCCTAGTAATGGTAAGAAGAGTAAGTTGGGGTTCTCCTCAACCAAATTCAGTTCATAAAAGTCTGCAAACTGCTACCCACTCCTAACATTTTCTTTCCCAGGGCTCATCTTTCTTTCATCCTTTTCCACAACAGACCCCAGGATGCAATACACAAAGAAATTTTAGACTCTGAACAGAACAGAATAGGTCCAAATGAAGTAGGAAAAGTGGGCAACACACTGTTCCTTCAGAAAAGGGTTTGCCTGTTTCTTGCTTGAGGCAGAATCTGTCTCTGATCTATGGACAGAAATTGAGAAGAAAGGTGGTTATTCTTACTCCCCAGCAACTGACACCATCCCCTTCAGAGGGGACAATGGGCAGAACCTGTGCCACACAATAAGCTGAGAATTCTGGGGCCATTGTGGTGTGCACAATAAATACTAAATTATCAAACAATATTTTAAGTCATTTGCATTGATTAGAAAAAGAGGCTAGGAGACCATAGGTACTTGGTCAATCTTTCATCAGAATTTTAGTGAGGGAAATTGCCCCCAAAATGTTATGATGATTATTCTTATTTCAGAACTGCTTTTCTATAATTTCATTAACATTCATGTGGCAATTGGGAGAAAATCTGTCAAGAGCTGATTGCCTGAGGTTATTTAAACTAGATATTCTCTGTATGTTAAATAATTTAATTTCCACAGCAAACTAATGATGCAAAGGTTATTTTTTCATATTATCAAGTAAGGAAACTTTGACTTGGAAAAAATTTGGCCAAAGTCACAGGGCTATTAATTGGCAGAGGCTGAATTCAAGAGTGCTTGCCACTATTTCACCTTACCAGAAAGCATTCTGTAGTCTAGAAAGAAAGCTCTCTAAGGGATATTGACCCTTGACATCCAGGAGAGAAGCAGTTTTGAGCTCCCAGGTATGAGGCCTCATTAGCTTTTAGTTATCTACTTAATCTCCAGCTTGCTTTGGAACAAATCTTTAAAATTCACAAACACCTCTCAACTGTGATTATGGTGATGCTCTTAATGTCACCTGTATTTCTCTTCCTACTTCATCACCAGGTACTATGTACCTATAATCTCATTGCTTCTCTTCTCAATATCAAAGCAAACCTTTCCATATCCTTTTTGAATCTGGGGCCCACCACACCAAGCAGGGTCCAGAAACCTCAACTTCTTCTTTGCCCAGTGAGGTTTCACTGTGAGAAAGCATCCCCTTTGATACAGCAATACACAAATAATAAATATCAGCTGTTCTGGTCTTGGGCTGGTTAGCTTCCATCACAGGACCTCAGTTTGCTCCATCTGAAAAATTAAGGGTACATACTACTTATTCTGTGGTAGGTGAGGTTCTTCCCAAGGAGAATTCTGTGCCTATAGGCATAAAAGGGAACAATTTCAGAAGGAAAGCACAAATAAGCCTAGGCTGCTTTCATGTCAGCCCTCTGAAAAGCGAACTCCACTTGGTTTCAACTCAGCTGATTTTTCTAGTTATTAGATACTACAGCAAAACAAAGTTAGAGTCCTCATTCTCTCCCTAAAGGTACTGAACATATCAACAAACACAGGGAGGGACAGGATTTCAATGAGAGAAGATAAGTGTTGGATTGTGCATTTGTTCCCCAAACAGGAATTTGGAAACCATAATGGGTATGATTCTAAGGAAAAAAAAAAACAATAATTGGCTATATAACTTGGAAATATTAGTTGAGTCTTAACTTTCTGTTTCCCCTCCCTTGTTCCTGGAGTAGACTTCGTCCAATAAAGGCACAGAATTAACAGCAACTGCTCCTCCTGGCCTGCTCAGTCAACACACTTGGTGCCTGCTAGAAGAGTTCTAAGAACTCAGGGAAGACAAATTCTCACTGCCTTGAGTGAGAAGCCCAAGGCCCAAGACCACCATAAGCTAGTGGCCATGTTAAGATTTCAGCCACAAACTCCTTGTTCCTTGGCCTCTCCCCCTTCCACAGCATGTATTGCCCTTCCACCTGACTGATATCATTCTTAATTCCTCAGCAGAAATTTCTTGTAGCTTTAACTTCTTTTTAATCAGGTCAAATAAAAATGTTTTTAATTAACTGCCATGGTTTTTATGCCTCACGCCCAGCTGCTTTTTGCAATCTGGCAGGTCCCATCTGTCTGTTTCAGCATGCTGCCTCTGCACTCACTCACTGTTTCTTTCCCATTCTTTTCACTAAGCAACCTCTGGGCATACACAACATTATCCTGGGTGCTGGGGAGACAAGACACATAAGTAACTATAATCCAGAAGAGGAGACAACACATCAACAGAGAAGTAAATATAGCCTGATAGGGATTATATCCATGGGATATGCAAAAACAAGAGGAAGTTATGACCATGCTGCTGTGAATCAAGAAAAATTTCACCAAGGAGCTGGCTGCGCACCTTAAGGAATGCACTGACTCAGTGGAGAACTAATTATTTCGTAGAAGGCAAAGAACAATGGAAACCTCCCAATGGTAACAAAAGGAAGAAAGGGATAAATAAAATACTATACCTGTGTAATGAACAAAAAGTTTGGAATTAACAAACTCCTTCTTGGGGTCTGTAGATCTTCTCTGTTGGGACTGAATAAACTTTAGATGTTAGTGCTAATTCCCCAAATCTGACCTGCACCAAGTTAAGACCATCTCTGGGAAAGGGAGCTTTGAAGGAGATGTGAATATGAGCCCCACTTTATCTTCAAGGCACTTTGTGGGAAGGAAATTTGGTAGAGTGACCAAGAGGCAAGGGAGAGGAAGAAGGCTAAAAAGGGAGCCCTGAATGAACTTTAAGAATGCTGATATCTGCTCAGAAACCTCAAGGTGGTAAGGGTGGTATGAAAGTATCCCAGGAGTCTTCCTGTGGAAGCCAATTCCTGAATGTCTTCAACCACTTAGCTCATCAACCCTGAGCTCAGCATTTAACCCAGTTCATGGAACAATCTAGCCTCCATTGCCTCCTGTTAAAACTGTGACACTCCTCTTCTATCCACCTCTCCTTGGAGGCTGCAGAGACCCTTGGGCTACACTAGATGAGGAGAAGAGAAGGGAAAGGGAAGATATAAAAAAGAAAAAGTTGGGGGGTTCCCATCAAAGATGTCAGAATAGGTAAATTCTGTGCTTTCCTCCTCTCATAACCACATGAAAATTACAACTAAACTACAGAACAACAATCATTGGGAGTCACCTGAGGTATAGCTAAAAAGAAGTTCTACAACTGAGGACATATACAAGAAGCCACCTCACAACTAGTGAGAAGGACAGAGACGTGGAATAGTCTGGTCCCACACCCATGTGTGTCAAGTAAAAATCAGAAGGAATATCTGGGCTGTGGAGGTGCCTTTTGAGGAGTTGCATGGGACCATTGAGATCGGCCTGCTCCTCCTCATGTCTTTCTGGGGCCCCACCCCATCCAGCCCACAAATTTCCCACAGTGGCCCATTGCCAGGCAAGCTGCCCTACCCTGTGCCTTCCCTGGGCTGCACATCTATTGGCAGGCAGCAGCAGCCCTCAGCTAATACAGCCTGATGCAGCCCTCACATTTCAGGGGAGATAATGGTGGTGGGCCACTGGTGCCAGCCCCAGTTGCAACATCTCTTGGGTTGATTGGGTTGATTGCAGAGGTCTGAGGGTTTGAGGAGGACAGTGGATGGCCTTGCTGCAATCTGAGACTTTTATAGGAAGCCACAGATTCAACACTAGCATGAAACCTGACTCTGCATTGACCAGGTGAAATTCTTTCATTTTACCCTGATGACTCCCTGGATCCCTGCCTCACCCAACTCACATAATGCTCAAAGTCTCTTCCATCTTCAGAGTCATACAGACATCTGGCAGACATTCCCAGGCCTTGAGGTGCACTGATCTTTTTGCTAAGGCACTCCAGGCCCAGCAATACGGGTAACCAACCTCAGCTCACAGAGTGGTCTCTCACACTTGCCTCCAGATCCAGCATAGGCAGCAACTATCTATAGACAACTATCCATGGATCGCTTTGTAGCTCCAAGCAGCCCTGACTAATTGAAGGCAATGACTGACCTTAGCTTACACAGAAGCCTCTCCCAAGGGGCCACAGAACCAACACACCTGGAGGCCGGCATCAGAACAACAGAGCACTACCTGACTAGCCTCATAAGAGCACATTCAAAGGATGATAAATGAATTCAGTAAAGTAGAAGGATACAAAATAAATATTATGAATTCAGTTGCATTTTTATATACCAATGATAAACTGTCAGAAAGAGAAATTAGGAAAATAATCTCATTTACAATTGCATTAAAAAATCAATAAAATACCTAGGAATCAAAATGCCAATAGGATTTTTTAGAGAACTAGAACAAATCATCCAAAAATTTATATGGAACCATAAAAGATCCAGAATAGTCACAGGAATGTTGAAAAAGAAAAAACTAAAGGTATCACTCCACTTTATATCAAACTATACTACAAGATTATAGTAAGCAAAATATCATGGTACTAGCATAAAAACAGACACATACACCAACGAAACAGAATAGAGAGCCCAAGAATAAATCTGCACCTATATGGTCGTTTAATCAATGACAAAGGAGGCAAGAATATACAATGGGGTAAAGACAGTCTCTTCAATAAATAGCATTAGGAAAACTGGACAGATTCACAATAGCCAAGATATGGAAGCAACCTAAATGCTCATCAATAGACAATTGAATAAAGTAATGGTACATATATACAATTGAATATAACTCAGCCATAAAAAATGAAACCTTACCACTTGCAACAACATGGATGGACCTAGAGGGTATTATGCAAGTGAAATAAGTCAGACAGAGAAAATAAATACCATATAATTTCACTTATATGCAGAATCTAAGAAACAAAATAAATAAACTAAATGAAAACAGATTCACAGATACAGAGAACAAACTGATGATTGTCAGATGCGAGGGAGGTTGGCGGATGGTTGATAAACGGGAAGGGATTAATAAATACAAATTGGCAGTTACAAAATAGTCATGGGGATGTAAAGTATAGCATAAGGAATATAATCAATAATATTGTAATAACTATATATGGTGTCAGATAAGTACTAAATTTATCAGGGTGATCACTTCATAAGTTATATAAATGTCGTATAAACCACCATGGTATACACTTGAAAGCAATATAATATTGTATGCCAACTATAATTGAAAATTTTTTAAATTTTTTTAAATATAAAATATGTTATACCTGTTAGTGTTCTATTGCCACTGTAACAATTTACAACTTAGCAGCTTAAAACAACAAATTTATTACTTCATGGTTTCTGCAGGTCAGATGTTCAGCACAATGTGACTGAGTTCTCTGCTTACAGACTCATAAAACTAAGTCGAAGGGTTGGCCAGCCTGAGCTTTTATCTAGAGGATCTAGGCAAGAACTGACTTTCAGTTTTATTCAGGTTATGGGCAGTTCCTTATGGTTGTATAACTGAAGGCTCTGTTTCCTTGATATCTGAGGCCAAGTGGTGTGTTGAGTGCTTCTTGCGCTTTGAATCTCTGACTTCCTCTTCTTCCTCTGCTTTTGAGGACTCATGTTTTTACACAGAATCTACTGAGATGATCCAGGATAATCTTCCTATCTCAAAGTCACTAATTAATAACCTTAATTCTACTTGTAAAGTTCTTTTTTCTTGTAAAGTAACATATTTGTATGTTTAGTCTCTCATCATATTTGCAGTCCCAGGAATTATGTTGTAGAATGCCTTGGGGACCATGAGTCTGCCTATTACACCATCTTTCTTCTCTTGAGTGTCCATCACCTGTTATCTAATCATATTTTTAAAAGTCAGCGCCAAAAACCTTTAGATGAGACATAGTCTTGACCTTCAAATAACATCCACCTTAGTTGGAAAATTCAAAACAAAACACAATCAATAAACACACCAATAATTACAACTTACATATTAATGGCCTTTTATAATTCATACAATATACCATATGCCCTATATGCCATGTGTAATTCCACTTTCCTTACATGGCATTTTGATTATTTTTCTTAGTGCACACACCAAAAAGTTGTGATAAATGCAGGGACAGCTTCTGATTTCCTTGCATTTTTCCATTACCCTCAAAAAGTCAGGCTTCTTAATTTTGTCCAGCTATATCTCCTCCATAAAGACTTCGCTACAGTCTCCCAGGACTGATCATTTTAAATGAATGTGTGCCTCACATGTACTATACGAGCTGTGTATTTATCAAGTGTCAGCACTGTCATACTTACCCTGGCCTGTGACACTTTGTTGTCATTTCTCTCTCCTCCACAGTCAATATATAGGAAGCCCTCATGGGTCACACTCACTTCCTGAACTTGGCAATGAGTTACTCTAATGAAGTTGACACTGCATGGGAGAGATGGGTGATTTGCAGGGCATCATCAAATGTATGAATCCTCTCAAGCCAAAGCAGAAAGAATAGGATGTTCAAATCTTATCAACACCTGCCTCAATATGATCATCTATACCTTTATTGATAATATTGATGTAGCTTACAAGAATGTATTATCTGAAACAGGATCCACATTGCCCTTGAAAAAGAGAGTGCAAAAGCAAAAAGTCAGAGAAGTGTGCAGGAAAACCTAGATTTGGATGGTTCTCCAATGTTTTTACAGCCTGGATAAGACATCCCTGGAGAACCCCTCAGCTCCTGGCTTGAGCCCAGGACTGAAAATCTCTAACAAAATATTTAGCCTTTTAGATGCTTTGTAGAGAGATAAGAAAATGTGCCATTGTAAACAAACACATCAATGGTCTAAATTACATATTAGTCTCCTGGGAAATTTGTGTGAATAAACCCTTGAGAGCCCAGAAAAGTGTTAGCTGTTCTGACAAATCTGAAGGCCTTCATACCAAAGAACTGCACTGAGAAGAGGCCCTGTGTGGTGGCTGATCCATCTACCGCCCTGGCAGCAATGGGTCATCTGAAGCTATGACTTATACATTTCCCCATCAACAGGAAGCTGCTGGAAGTTTGACATATGTAAGATTGCTCCAAACATCTGTCTTTCTTTCAAGATATGAAATCTTTGCCCTTCCCTTTGAATATGGGCTGGGCCCGTGACTGCTTCAACTTCTGAAACATAAAGGAAGCAATGTCCTGAGACTTGTAAGTTCAGGTACTGAGAAAGCCTGACCACTTCTAACTCTTCTATTTGGAGCCCAAAAGCTGACCATATAAAAAGTCCAGGATAGAAAGAGAGGCCATATGGGGAAGATCTAGGAGATGAGATGCCACATGGAGATAGAGGCTTCAGGGAAGAGCACCAAGGGCCCAGCCCAATCTGACTGCAAGTGCATGAGAAATCCCAAGAGAGACAGTGGAGGAAACTCTAGCTGAGCCTCAGTAGATGAATGGAATTGTGAGATATCATGAAGTGGTTGTTTAAGCCACTAAGTTTAGGGGCAGATTTTTAGGCAGAAATAATCAAAGTGCCATCTAAGACAATTCCCCATGATCTGCCTTTCAAATGAGCCTAATAAGCATTTACTGGATTAAGTGAGTTAATGCTTCACTCTGTAAATCTCATTGGATTCTCTCCTTCTGACTGAGATTATTTAAGAGGTAATAAACTGAGACTCAGATTGGTTTAGCAACTTGCCCAGTATTGCACGGGTAGTTAGAATGAAATTGAACTAAGTACAACATAAATGTCTGTGCTGTTTTCCCTTTAATAATCCAGCACCTGTCCTCCAGCCTCACTATCTAGTCCTTACATATACTAAGTTCTGCACTCTGAAAGGTTTTTCTTAACACACACACCAAAAATAGTTGTCATAAATACAGGGATGTTTCTGATCTGTAGCCCCCACAGCTTCTAAAACAGCAGTAAGCACACAGTGGGAACCTAATAAATGCCTGTTTAAAACACAGATCTATTGATTACAATAAAAATAGAGTGGACTGAAAATTCTCAAAAATGTGCTCTGCACCAAGATTTGTCTGTCATGAGTTTATTCTGGTCTCTCTTTTTGCAGAGGCCTGACATAGGGAAACTGTTTCCATGCATCTCCTAGATTAATGTGATTGAACCTCTGATAGACAGAGTGAGTTGTTGAAAAATTTATGTAGCTTCTAAAATCTCCTGGAAAAGGAGCTCCCAGTTCACAGGCCCAAATCACTTTTCTCATGCTTTCTTTGTCCTAAAGTGGATAGCCTGAGATTGGAGTGCATATCATTAGCTAGTTAATTAAATTGACGGAGGCATTTTTTCTTAATCAATGTTATAATTATGTCAGTTATAAAAGCTTTCAACACCCTTCGCAGTCTGGTAGGTAATAAAAAACACAGTGTGGTCAATTCACATGGAAGAGCTTCTGTGACACATGTTCCCAAGTAGGACAGATGAATGTTCCAATTTCCTTCTGACATGAACTTTGTTTGGGTTCTGGAGTAAATCAAGACTAAAGTGTACATATTTATTAAGTACTTGCTGTGAGTGAAGCGCTTGAGGAAATGATAATAATAAAAACAGCTAACATATGCTTATTAGATGAGAAAACACTTTCTCATATAAGTTCTTTAAATCCCCATGATATTCCTGAGAAACAGATATACCGATCACTGGCAGAAAACTGAGGTCATAAGAAGCTACATGATATGCCCATGTTTACTCACCTAGTACTCACTAGGGCCAAGACTTATGAAGATATTGTGATTCCACATTTATTACCCTTTCCAGAATATAATAAATTGGGAAATGAACAATGGATAGTAGAATCGATATATACAGGTGGTAAAGTAGGAAAAAGACCCTGTGGTCTGGTTAGATTTCTGGTACTGCAGCTGGGTTTAGAAGGCTGGCTCATCCACTGAGTGTGTCTGAAAGAGTGGGCTAAAAGGTTGAATAGTAGGGCCTCCTCAAAGACTCAGAGACCTTCCTCCTCTCTGAATAGCAGGTTAGAAAGTCCTTGAGAGTTTCACATCCCCTGGGCATTGAGTCCTACAGATAAGACAGAAGATGCTGTGATTATCCCTTTCCCACAGAGGAAGACCTGAAGCAAGATAGTTGTAGCAGACCATCCAGAGCTGTCCCAATGGGGCCACCTGGTCCCCACTCCAGAATACTGCCTCCCAAGCTCTGCTGCTACTTGCTGCATTTTCTTTCAAAAGGCCCAGAACTTAATGACACAGCTATATTAAAGAAATTTTCATGTCCTTGCTGAAGCCTCCACCAGGATACACTGTTTCTTACATTTAGGCAACATGTCTAATGGGAAGGGCAATCGCTGTAAAATCAGGAGACCTGGACTCAAATCCTGTGTGACCATTTTAAAATAGTAATAAATTCTTGGACACTCATTCCATGGACAGGTGAGGTTTATGAGAAATAAGACTGACTTGTGAGTGCGCCAACCAGTAGGGTATGGAAGAGGTGATGCTAGGTGACTTGCTAGGTCAAGAGAAATCTTGAACCTCTTGCTGTGGTCCTTAGGAATATGTGGCTTCTGATGGTCCCTCTTAGGACACTTTCTCCGGAAAACCAGGAACCATCTTGGGATAAACCCAAGCTACATGTAGAAGCCATGCATAAGTGCTCTTGGCAATAGTTGCGGCAGAACCCAGCCTTCCCAAGATCCTTGCCAACCAGGAAGACGTACAGTCATTGGACTCTATGGTGGAACAAAGACAAGCCATCCCACTGTGCTCTACTCAAAGTCCTGACACCTAGACTCTGTGAGCATAATAAATTGTTGTCATTTTATGCCATTAAATTTGGGGATGGTTTGTAAAACAGCAAAAGAAAATTGGAACATCTCATCTCTAGGTACTGACTGTGTGACTTTGGACAAAAAAAAATGTTATCTTTTTTAAGAGCTCTCTCTACATAATATTGATTTAAAAATAAAATCCTGCTTCACACAATGTTGTCAAGACTAAATGAAGCAGAGAATATGGACCGCTTGCACAGTGTGCATATGGGGCCAGTCTCTATGAGTGAGTTTCCACATAAAGTGAAAAAGGGACTTCAATTTGTCCTAGCAAGTGCTCTTTATCTTCCTTCTTTTCAGATACCATATCCAGGGCTTATACTATGCAATTTAGATCTTCCACATCTACTTTCTCTCAGCCTTGTTGCAGCTGATTGCCTGGTGGGCTAAAAAGGGCCATGGCAGAGTGGAAATTTTTAATGTGTAATACACTTTTTCTCTCCTGAGAGTGATCTTGACAATTGTGAAGAGGAGATTCCATGCAGTGGCCTTTGCCAAAGCCCACTTGGCTCCCACAATGATTCACCAAGTAGGGAGTTGGTTGCGGAACGCTTCAGCCAACACTTCTCTTCACACTGAATTCTGCATGAGTCTCATGATCAAAGTTCAAGGATGTCAAGCACATAGGTACAGAGCTAAGGAAATAATTATCTGTGTGGGTCTCTTCCCTTCTGAGAACCAGCAGGAGGACGGTACTTTCAAGATGAGAGGAGGCTCTAAGCATCCTGAGAGGTGATAATTAACTTCCTGCCTCCAGAGATTTAGGCCTGTGAGAGGAGAAGAGGGGAAGGCAGCTCCCTCTCACAGTGTGGTCAGATGGAACCCTGAGGTGTACGCTCTTCAGGAACATAACTCACAATTCTTCAATGCAGCATTGATGCACTCTACACACAAGTCTCTTACTCTTTAAAAAAAAAATTAAACTTTTCTAAATCAGAGAACTGTTTGTCCAAGACCAAAAAAAAAAAAAGCAAGATTAGTCAGTACAGCTGTTTCATAAATACACAGCATCTACAAGAATGCCATATCTGCATGCGATTATTCCCCTTCTAGAACCTGAGAAGATGGGGATTACAGAGAGACACATGATCACACACAGAAATTATCGAAATTTAGAGCAGAAAATATTATAAGAGGTTTTCTAATCCATTTCAAACTGTTCTTATTAGAGATGAGAAAACCGAAGTCCTCGCTGAAAGAGATAAATAAACCCCCAAATATAAAGAGATAAGATTTTTGTGGAGCTTCTTTCCATTGTTATATTTCTGACCATGTATGCTTTGAAATGACTCTAGAAGCTGCAGTTATAGCCACAAACCTAAAGCTTTATAGAGAGATTCATTTAACAGTGTATTTTTTTTGAGTGGCTGCTGACTTATGAACATTGGGACAATAGTCTTCACCCAAACAGGTGAGATCCTTTGTGGATGCAATGATCTAATGAACAACAACCACAACTACAGCAAAGATAATTTCAGACAATCAGCTATGACGGCCACATGATATTATAGAATATCTAGGGCAAAATAGGGTTAGGATGTGAGAGAAAAGAGTCAAGGAAGGTTTATTTGAAGAGGGGACATTTGAGCAAATCTAAAGAATAAAACAGATCCAAACACGTGATGAGCTTTCCATTTAGAGAAAACTGCAAGAACCAAGGGCCTGCAACAAGAAAAAATTTATGAGCAAGGAGAAAGTGCTTTGGGGTGATGATGTAGCTGGAGGATTTTAAGTGGCATAGTCTAATTTAAAGAATGTCAGCTAAAGCGTGGAAAATGGACAAAGAGAATGAAGGTCAGTAGATGCAGAGAAATCAGTTCAGGAGACTATGCAGTAGTCCCAGAAACAGATGCAGCTTGAACCAGACTTGTATCCATGGGATTTGAGAGGCAGATGTGTACTGACCACCAACATCACACCCAAAGGAAAGTTGAAGTCTGTCTACCCAACATCCAATAGAGAGGAAACAAGGGCTGTGCTTTTAGTGTCTCCAATAAGGCCACCCTGGTCAGCCTGAAGGAGGCCCACTCTCTACTGAGGCAGCCCCTCTAAAGACAGCCATTGGCTTTTTCATTTAGCCACCACCCAACACGAGCAATTACCCACATTTTAACCCCCTACTTCATTTATGTGCAAAGGACTTCAGTTGGCCAAGGTATGAAAACAAATATAATACTTCAGCCAGAGAGAAGATGTGATAGTTCATTAATATTTTATAAAATAATAATGCTCTGTCATGACAGCCTGTTTTCTTCTCATAAAGTTTCCACTTTCAAGCTCCATCTCAATCAGTCAGTTTTTCTTCCTATCCATATGGGGCAGAGAAAGAATTGCCCTATCACCATGTGAAGCAGAGAAGGTGGCATCCCCAGAATCTAGGGAACAGTGGACAGAATTGACTGGTTGGTAGACAGAGAGGGCTTGCATTCAGGGCCAGGCCAAGGAGCAAGGTAGCAGCTATGAGACCTCCTAGAATGTGTGAACAAGAAGGAGCTGACTTAAATGAAGTCCTACTGGACCTGAAGGGACAATTGTTCAGTGGGCCACATCCATATAATGGTTTCCCCCTGCCTGGTTGAGCAGGAATTAAAGGCCAGCTTCAGATTCCCTCTACAGCCTTCCTTATCAATTGTACACAGAAATGTAAAGAAGATGGCAGCTGCTTTTCTTTTCAGGATAGAAAGAGCCCTAGAACCTGGAGATATAAGAATAAGGTTGCCCTCCAGAGATTAAACCACCACAAACACTATGAGAAGCTGACTGCCGGACAAAACCAAGACTTTGATGAGAGAATACATTAACCACCAAACTCTACCCAAGGTGCCCCAGGAACCACCTCAAGGAGAAGTAGCTGTGATTGTAATTTAGTAAGCAAAACCTAATTATTTGCCTTGTTCTCTCTTTGGGCAAGGGCTATAAGCAGCAGAGGATGAAAACCCAGAGCATTAATTTTAAAAAGGTAGAAATAGAAAATGCCCAGGTAAGCCCCAAATAGAGGTTGTCCAAAGTTGCAATTTCCCTAGCACTGAACTGTACCCATACAGATGATATGAAGATGGGGACCACTGGCTCACTTAGCCAGATGCCGTGTCTCACCTTGAGATAATTCAAGACTTCCCCAGAATATAATGAAGATAGTTTCCCACACAATGTTCAAATATTCCACCTAGAAAAATAGAAACATGTAGCATGAACAGTGGCAGAGAGGAAAAAGAAACCTATAACCAAGAAGTGATTTAGGGTCCCACTGTCAGCTGGCTCTGGAAGAGAATGAGTCTTCTGTGAGGAATTCATTGGCACATGCTATTCCTCAAGTGTCTGGGACTCACCCCAGGAGAATTCTCTGTACACAGAGCTCTGTTGTCGATCTCGGGTGTGATTTGGAGCAACAACAGGGCAGGGACTCATTCATGGCTCTTGCATTAATGGAGAAAAGTGACAGCATTTCCAGAGCTCCATTTTGACTCATTTATCATGCAGCATAGACAGGTATAGCTGGGTGGCATCTACCGCAAACATAACCAAAATTTTTAATGTAATATTAATCATGTAGAATTGACTAGTGTAGACAAAAAAGTATTTTGAAACTACTGGTTTTGCTTCTTTTCATCCATTTTTCACTCTGTAACTGGCATTCTGTAAATGACACCATGTCACTTAAAATCCTATGGCTACATCTGCACTCAAAGGTGTGAGAAGAATGTCACCTACACTGAGATCGGTGGAAATTCAGAAATTCACAGCAAAGAAACTTTTTGTCTCAAATATAATAAGACTCCAGTCATTCCTAAGGACACATCCCAAAGCAAAGGACTTACCATTACCTCTCCACTTTACTCCTCTGACCCATCTCTATTCTAGACTGTAAGCTCTTTGAGAGAAGGTTCTTGTTTAGTTCATTGTTTCCAGCTTCTAGAGTAGTGCCTACCATATAGTAAGTGCTTAATAAACATTTGTTAAATTGAAGGTTATTCTGGTAATGAACCTTCCCTAACTAGATCCAAGGAACATCTAGGCATCTTCCTGATAGCCCTCAGGACTTCCAAGAGGAGCAGCAACCTCTTTGAAGGTATAGAGCGATACTAGGCAGAAAACTCTGATCCTACAGCAGAGGACAGTGTCCTTGGATGAGCCCAGCTTTAAGCAGGATGCCATGGAGGGAGCAGTAGTAAATGAACTCTGATTCTGATCAGAGACCTACCACTTACTACCTACATGGCTCAGCTAGGTTGTTTCATGACATGGCACCTCTGTGTTTCCATTTCTCAAATGGGGACCAAAATACCCCACTCTTTCCATTAAAATAAAATTCTCTAATGACAACACCATATAGGGTTCCAAGCACTAGACAAAGGGTAAGAAAGCATAGGTTTTGTTCCCAGTTCTATTCTTACTTGATAAGACAACTGGCCTTTCTTCACTATTTTCTCCTAAGTAAAGGGAGGGTCCCTTCTTATTCTACTCTTCTCTGAATTTATAGATATGGAAGACATGTCTATTTTTGGGTTGCTGTTTTGTGTATTTTTAAAGTTGTTTTATAGGCATTATAGTGAATCTTTCCACTTAACACCTTAAAAATTAACTGGTTTGCAAAAAAATTTTGATCAAATGTTTATAATTAGACGCTCTTGTGAACACAATATGATTACAGCATTGAGGCAAGATGATTTTTTCCACTATTTCAATAATAGTTGGAAATAATTAAGTACTTCCTATAACACTGAAAAGTGTAGTTTTATATCTCCAAATGCAAATGCTTTAATGGACTAAAACAGATTGTTGCCCCTTGGAGTCTACTACACATGTTAAATTATTATTATTCTGATTATCACACCATGATTATAATATATTCCATTTAGCACTGTGGATTGTATTTGCTAAGTAGTTCTAGATAATTTATTACTTATCCACTCAGTGGTTCTTATACAGCACCTGAGTGAAAGTTGAGGACAAAACGTAAGCCTTTAGTCTAAATAGGCTTAATTTTCAATACTCAAAGCTGAGCGCTATTCTGACTAAACAGAGCTGTTATGGTTTAATTCCTTTTGTCACAATCTCCCTGAATAATAATTCTTTAATTGCTTCTTAGATGGAAATATTAATCATGGGGCAGCCTTAAGTAAGACCAAAATTACGGTGTTTCTTGTCCCCAAAGTTTAATGGGAAAAAAATTATTCTTCTCTTCTTTTCTCCTTTCTCCTGATACACAGCTTGTGTGGCACAAATCAGTTTTCCGTTTGAATTAAATTAAACTAATGTGTCAACTAGTCTCAAAAATTCTGAGTTCCCCGAGGGAAAAAAAATGTGTGTGAGTCATCTCTGAATTTTCCACAGAATCTAGATCCAATAACTAAAACAACTTGACTACATACAAATGCAACTAACTTAAGTAAATTTAGGAAATTGCCTTAACAATTGTGTCACTGCTTCTGTTTCATTGTGTGATAGTTAGTCAACAGGTTGGTTTGGGGAAGAGGGTGGGGCTTAGGAAAATTAATGACTCAGTAATGAATAGTAATTAAGCCTTCACCATAGGACAGATTCTGTGCTCTGCATTGAACACAAAATAAGAGATATATGTTTCTTGCCCTCCAGCAACTCACAGTATATTAGGGAAGATAGACATTAAAAAATTAATTAACAAAACAAGCTATTAAACACTATAATGGGGGTAGGAACCATGTGTTTGTCCCACAGATATCACCCTGGGTAGCTCTTTTGATTTGACAAGTGTAAGAAGAGTTTACACTCACTGCCCCAGTATAATGATGTTAAGAAACCATTCTTTGATCCTATTCAGTTTGTAAGGTGCTTAAGATCTCTGGTGTGAGAAATTTGTTCACCAAAGAGGAAAGCAAATCAATTTGCATAACTGAAGGGTCAACTGGTCTCCCAAACTTGTGAAAGTAAGACATTTTAGACAGACCTACTTCCAGGGCTCTTGGTTAAACATGGACAGTAGCAATTTGACCCACTATAAAGTTTAAGTTGGAGAAATAAGAGATATGACAGACTTTGTGCACTGTATGTTGTAGAAACGCTGTTGAAACACAGAATATGCAATTTGGGAAAAGTTTATTTGGAGAATTCTCTAAATGCCATAATTGATGTGAATTGCAGGGCAATGGGTAGGCTCTGTATTACAAAAGTAAGAGATCAAGATATGAAAATAAACAGCTGAAAAAAAAAGAGGCAATAGAGAGAAAATGTAGGAAGGGCAGGGAGTGTATATTAGAATTTAACATTCAACAAATAATAGGAAGAGAAGAGACTTGGCAAAAATTTGCACTGGTTGTGTTTTGGGAAAAAAGAAATACTTTGAGTTTCTCTTTAAACCATATACTAAATAATCTTCTAAATGAGTTACATATTAAGATATTAAATTCTAATTATAGAAAAATAAGACTATAAAATTGAATACCAAGTATGTAAATTTAGAAGTAATAAAAGAAATCACAAAGAATAGATCATCAATTTAATTACATACAATTAAGGTTTCTACATAATGAAAGAAACCAAAATAAAAAGACAGATGGGAAATGAAATGCTTCTGTAAATATATCTTTAGAAAAAATAAGAAGGTAACGATTTTATTCTGTGAAGAACAAAAAGACATCAATTTAAAAACAGAAAACAATTAAATAGATGAATAAGTAAAGTATTCTCAATAGAATAAAAGGTATTATTATCATTATTCTATTTATTATTACTAAATAGTACCTAACAATGATTACTGCCTAGAATTATGCTGTTTGAATATATATTATCCTGAGCTCTTCTTGTAAAAACTACTTGATAATGGATTTAATTTACAAGAAGTGATAAAAACTAAAAATCAAGTATGGAAAATTGTATAAAAGAATAGTTGTGATTAATTTATTTAAATATATAACTAAAATTAAACAATTATGGAATTTAATGATCAGAATGCAAATGTTATAAATCTTAACCAAGTAAAAACAATACTATAACAAACTAAGATGAAAACATAAAGGAAATGGAGATGGAAGAAAGTTAAAAAGTGTCAATTTTTTTATCCCTCATGGGAACGAGTTGGTTGATAGTGTTCACAATTTTAAAAATGTAATTTGAAAAGCTAACTCCCACCTGTTAATATTGTCTAAGCTGTTTCTTAACTTTGGAAGGATCTTTTGGAAGCAGAGCAATGCCATATGATTTGAATAAAGAAATATTTATCTAAAATTCAGCTCTTCCTTCAGTTCCTTCTTCAGTAATATTCAAAGAAAATTAATATTAATGCTTTTAATCGAAAGATGGCAGTTTAAGAACAGGCCTCCATTTATCTCTATTCCTATGAGTGACAGGACAACCAGGTAGGAGGGGGCCCTCTCACAGGCAGCGAGCTATCAGAGCAGCCCCTTTCCAAAGAGGATCTTGAAACAAAGAGACACACAGTACAGAGAAATTTCATACAGAAATGGAAATTTTAATTATCCAAGTGGCTAAAATATATCCAGCTGTTGGAAAAAATAAAAATAGTAGGTGAAAGCAAAGAGTAGAAAAGTAAAGCATCTGAGGGAAGGGAAAATTAATATTTCTTTTAGAATAGAAAAGAGAAGAAGCAGTGGGGTATATAAAGGCATATCAGATCTTCCCGATTAAAATGAGAATAGGAGAATAATGATATATTTTACCAAATCAACAGAAATAAAGACTGGAAAAGAGTAAAATAAAATAAACTGTAAACTTTAAGTAAAAGGAAAGGGATAAAAGTCAAGGCTAACGCATATTATTCAGAATTTCCAAATCAATAAACAGACTATTAGGCTGTGTTCAAAATATATTTTTGTTCACAAGAAATACACCTAACCTAGAATGACAAACATTGAAAATGAGGGAGACATGAAGATATCAGCAGATAAAAGTAAGTAAGCAAGCAGACAAACAAAAAGCAATAGCAATAATCTCAGTATCAAACATCTCAACTTAAAAGCATTTAACAGGATAGATGGTGTGATGATAAAAAATATAATCCATCATGGCATTATAATAGTTATGCATACTTTGTACTAAATAACATAGCAACCAAATCAAGTCTCCTATAAATACAATAAAACTTGAGTCAAACACAACCTGAATTTAAAATATGAAAACACGTCTAAGTTTTACAGGTCAAGTTGGCAAAAAATAACAAAGAATAAAGATTGGATTAAAGATATCAACATTTATTATTTGATTGATTAACTCCTTTCTTATGTCCAAGGAATTTTTACAATATTGATTACAACTTTAGCCAAAGAAAAAGATTTGTTAAATTCAAAAATCTACAAGCTACAGTGTTAAAAATAAACAATTAAAATGTCATTAAAAATAGAGTTCTTAAAAATTAAGAAAATCTCTTGGGCTAGATTAAAAGGAAATTAAAATCAAAATTACAAATTATTTACAAAAGAATACAAAAAAGAACAGAACTCAATCAAAGTGATGTAGAAATGTACTATCTGGGAGACAGAATTGTTTGATGGTGAGTCAGATTAACTGGAACTGTATGATTCTAGGAAAGTTACTTAACCCCTCTGTGGCTCAGTGCTCTCATCATTGCCATTGCAAAATGGTAATATAATAGCACTCCCCCATAGTGATGTGTTAAAGACTAAATAAGAATGCACATAAAACACCTAGGAGTCTAGCACATAATAAGTGTTCTTAAATGATTCATATCTAGTTCTCTTTATTCTTCCCTCCACTTGCTCTCTTCCCTCATTCCTCTCCTTTCTTATTTTTTAAATCCTCAATAATGTATTTCTATTATTTTTGCAATAAAAATACCTAATGAAGCTTTTTTATTGCTAATCACATTATTAATAAAATTCAAAGTAAAAGACTTCAACTGAATAAGAAATATATTCATTCCTTAGGTCACCGTAATTGATATTCATCCTCCTTTTTTTTCTGGTGGAGGTGTCTGATAGTGAGGAGAAGATGCAAAACAACTTAGAACAGTTTAATTGGTGGCTATTCCAAAGAGAAAAAAAGGCCCAGATTCTGAGAAGGCTGCATACTGGAGCCTACTATAATTTCTACAAGAAGAGCTACAGTCTTCTTGGTCTCAGAGTGAGATGAAGCAGGACAAAAAGCAAAAACAGCCTGTGATACCTCAGACTTTCATTTCCATAAGCCTCATTTCAGAAGAAAGAAAAGAAAATATGGTGGAAACTTTCACAAACCTCTGGCGACTGCTCCCAGACTGGAAAGAGAAGTCTGCAGAGGATGGACAGTGAGAGAGGGAGCTCATGATCTGTGGGTCCCAAGACAGGAAGCATCCAGGTCATGTTCGGCAACTGAAAAGACCCCAAAAAGAACAGGCTGTAGGACACATTGATGCAGGGGACAGAGTGAATAGCCCCTGAGAGGACCCCATGCCCCAAGGGGTACATAAGTCTAAAACAGAGTTCAGGACCCAAGAGGCCATGCTAAATGAAAAGGTTGGTGTCCAGCAGTACCTGAATAGATCATTCAAGGACCAGGTGGCCACCCACTGCCAGACTTCAGTTCTGTGGAAGCCCTGGGATTTTGACAGAATCTTAGGCATCAGAAAATCCCAGGAAAGAGTATCAAAGTTTCCCAATTACTCAAAAGGACAAAAGCTTAAAATGCAATTTGTTTTAGAAAATGAAGTAATACTTTCTTAACCTGAGTTTGCAGAGTCAGACTTGCCACAGTACTCTTCCCCACCCTCAAGGCAAACCCTTAGCCAAACTGCAGAGCCATGTGACATGCTACCTAGTCCTGATGTGACCTCTCCTCTGACATCCATAATCACCACTTTCTTAACAGTGATAATAGTTGGCTGGGGACTTCTCTCTAGTGTATTTTTCAGTCCTTTTAGGAGACAAATCTTAGAGATGTAAGTTTGGTTTTACTACTCTGCACTGTGATGTGAAGACCACCTCTGAGATCCTTCCATTTCCCTCCCCCTCTTCCCTTCTCCCACCTTACAGACAAGGCAATTGAAGATGAGAGTAGAAATTATGCCCCTAGTCCACAGAGCTGGATTGAGTGAAGCTATAGCTGCCCAGTTGGGATGGGGAATGGAGAGTCTCCTCTTAGGTCCAGGCAGGATGTTCTTTCTCACAGCTCTGGGAACTCAGCCTTCCTTACCTTCCAAGACCTAAGGACACTTACCCACAACACAGCCTGTGCTGCTGCATGGGATGTTGCATCAAAGGCATGACCCCAGGCCTTTAATATGTTCACAGCTTTATGCTGGTTCTATAAGATGCAACCACAAAGAATCAATTTCTAGATAGATAGATAGATAGATAGATAGATAGATAGATAGATAGATGATAGATAGACGATAGATGATGATGATGATGATGATGATGATAGATAGATAGATAGATAGAGATAGATGAGAGAGAGAGAGAGAGAGAGAGAGAGAGAGAGAGAGAGAGAGAGAGAGAGAGAATTTGTTTACACTAATTCTATGGCTATGTAATTATTACATTAACATCATAACGTAATAATTAGATTAACAATAGTATCTACAATTTGTTATACAAAGCACTTTGTGTGTGTCATCTCTAACACAATGATCTTCTATAGGCATCATCAAAAACATTGTACAGATGAAAAAACAAAGACCCAAGGTCATATATCTAGCAGGATTTTAAGTCCAAACTGTCTCAATCCAGATCAAAATTACATTATATAAAATGTGATTGCCTTCCTCTGGCTAAAATTGTCTAATGCCCTTTAAAATTGCTCAGTGGGATTAGTTTTTTCATCTGCTCCTAGGATTAATTTCCAGAACTTTCCTAGTCATTTCTGGTTATTATAAAGTCCTGTAGTCATTTGAAGTCACAAAGCTCAGTCTTGATTGTGAAATTAGGTCTGGCTCTATGTAATAATCAACACTTCAATCTTAATTTGAAAATAAGACTTATTCTCTTCTGCTAGGGTTTCCTGCAGTTACAAAGCTCTCTCTTCTTGCTCTCCTCTTTTCCTAACAGCTACCTGCTGTTTTCTTTTAATTTCTTAATATTTAATTCAATTTCTTAAATATGGAAACTTCCAAGGACACACAACTATAAAAGAATAGTAGAAAAAATTTGTTACTCACCTTCAGCAATTATCACCTCACCAACTCAAAGCCAGTATTGTTTCAACTACCCCTCCATCTATCATCAGCCAGCTGCCATTTCTGACCCTGCCAGTCATGGCCCATCTTGAAGTTAAGAAAGCAAGAAAAGTTCTTACTTGAGTAATAGTGTTATAGGCTCATCCATACTCCCAGGGCCTTGCCTGAATTTAAAACAGAGCTCTTCCTTAATGAGGAGCTTTAGTGCATTCTCTGCAAAATCTTTGTAGATATCTCTCCCCTGCAGTTTCCTTAATAGGAACAGACACACCTCTGTTTTGGTGAGTGGCTTAATTTCTGCAGCACCTCTGGAATTTGGTGGTCCACTTCTAAGGATTTTCTGCTGAGGTCCAACCCTGCAGCCAGCCCTATTGCATAGGAATGATGATATCTAGACCAGCTCCCTCAATTACAGAGCCTTCATCAGTTCAAGGGAAAACTTTTGGCTGAGGTCATGGAGAGGATGACACTGGTTGATCCTTGAGCTGGACCCAGGCAACTAGAGGCACCTCACCCTTTCTCCTATCCTTGGAATGTACATTCCATTCGCCTTCCCCAAGTTAGAAGCCTCCCCAAGGACACAGACTTGAGAGGGTAAGGTGTTTTTGAGATCTTCTCGACAGTATATGGACTGAACCCAGGTGAGGCCTTACCATAAACTTCGAAGGTTCTTTCAACCAAATGCAGAGATCTATCCATCTTGTGGTCACCCAAGACAAGCCTCATGTGTAAGTTCCCTTGATTATTAAACTTGCCATCTTCTAGTGTGGGGTGATTTTCCTCTTTCTTCAGTCTCTTCTTGCCCTCCTGACTAGTTTGTGAACAAACGAAAACACCGGAAATTAATCCTAGGAGCAGATGAAAAAACTAATAAATTCTTGGAGCATAGAAAAGTATCAATTTAGTCACCTCTCCTTCAGGTGATCCATCTGTAGTGAAACTATCTCTTACCCTTTATATTCGTCTGCAGGACCCTTTATAAGCCTGGTAGTTCTATAGAAGAGCTTCTCACTATGCTTAAAGTAAAGGATAGGCACCCCAACCTTTTCAAAAAAATATTTCTTTTTCCATACCCTTTTATACGCTTAATGCAAAGAAAAGTTTAAGTGCCCTAAACAGTGCTGCTCAAAGTGTGGTCCTAGCAAACTAGACAAGGAAGTTGTGCTGGATTTTAAGTCAGTGCAGTGTTTCCTCCATCAAAAAGTCTTTCTATTAAAAAATAAAAATGTCAGCTGAACTGAAAAATGTGCTACAGATATTGTTGATTTACTTTCTGGTTCAAGTTCCTGTGTCATTGTAGACTAAGAACAAACAGCTCATGGACTAGTTTAAACAGTTCTTGCCCATTACTTTGGAGAAGCATGGGAATACATTTGTTGTTCCTGACAAAATTTGTTTCCCCAACCAAAACCGAGACAGGAAGAACCCATTATAACACAGAGGTATGTAATAGAAAATTAAGGACTTGAACATACACATAGAGAAATTACAAAGATTCATATTCTAAATAGTTTTTATAGGCCTGGTCTCCAGTCCTGTGTTCTTGCTCCTTGGAGATGATCACTTGCGATCCTATAAGTCATCTGCTTCCACTTTACAGCTGAAAAAGACCATGAAGCTTCACGCCCATGTCCCAGTTTCTTGCCACTTCGGAGCAAGCAGACCTGATTTCCTACCTCAGAGTGTATTTCCTTATCTGTGGGTTTTGTCTCACCAGAGTCTACTTCACCCTTTCACCAGATCAACACTGAGGAGTTCATGTATAAATAGCCTCTCTTTCATCTCTTAAGGGGATCACTCTGAGATGCACCTTCTACATTGGCTCTCAGAGTTTCCCAAAAGGCACAGGCAAAAACTCACATTCACAACCTGCAAGATTTCCAAAGGGATGATCCTTCCAGCTAGCTGCAACTTCTGGAGAGAAGCTCACCAAGGAAACTGCAATGCTATTGCAGCTTGGCAATTAGGAGGCCCTGAGAGAATTATGGAAGACAAGGTGCTATATTTGCTTGCTTCTCCTGTATATATTTCATTAACATGTATTAAGGGCATACTATAGACAAAGGGCCATCAGAAGCCAGACTAGTAGAGGCATGTCCCTGAGGTTATCACCATAATCTTTTCAAAGGGATTTAAGGTAGACACAGAAACTCCTTGCCCAGCCACACTCCTCACTCTTCCTGGACCACCCACTTGAGCTTCCTATTATCCATTACCTAGTTCATTCATTGCCGATCTCCAAAGAGATCCTTGTATTGAGGTTCTCAAACCCCCTTTCTGGGGCGATGAGTCATCCCATGGTACAGATACTGACTTTGTCTTTCCCAGACTCAGCTCCACTTATCCTCTGCTGCACCTGGCCCCTGTTTTGGTTTCATGCTCAATGTGCCTACAGAGGTGCCAATAGCTCCTAAGCATCCTGTTTTGGTAGGCAGCTGTGAATTCAAGCACTGTACACAAAGATGATGAGGCAGAGGCCATGCGTTCAGAAAACTCATGATGTAGTGGGGATACTGGAAAGAAAACAATTATAGGCCAATGTGGTTTCAGGGTTTCATGTCAGAACATTGACTCTATGATATGGGAAGGATCCTTAAAAATAAAAATTAAATTAAAATAGATGTATTGGTATTACTGTTGGGATGATCTAAAATCTGTTGTTGCCCAGATAGCACTGAGGGGTCCTAAGTTCTTTTCACTGACGCAATAAAGAACTACAGATCAGGAAGTTTAGAAAAAGTAAGATTTGTTGAAGTACGCTTCAAGAGAGAAGCAAATTATGCCGGAAAACACTGTAACTGTGCGGAAATAAAGGTATAATGAAAGTACATTCCAAAGGAAGTGCAAGTAATAGTGAAGAGGGCTGTGACATTGTGGAAGTGGGGAGGTCTGTATTATATTAGGGCCAGGACAGGAGATTACAAGGGTGGTGCTAGGTGATAGGCATGTAAGGTCATTTTGATTGACATTTGACTGTTATATAACCCTTTGCACATGCAGTTACTCAGAATTCAGTCTGTTATAATTAGATTCATGAACTTCAAGGCATAGGCATGATATTGTAATGATCGTATAACAAGGCTAAGGTTATGAAGAGGTTAGGGTACAACTAACTGCATAAGCGCTTGTGGCTGGACCAAACTAGTTACTATTTTATGGCTCTTCACTCCTTTGAACCTCAAGAGGTAGAGGTAACTTATAATCATAAAATGGAGGTTCTGGGGAATTCTTAAGGGAGGGCTTTGGGATGAGCCTTCATTCCTTTGTTCTCTGGTCAATTATGTCTACTTAACTACCTAACATTACCTTAGGGAAACCATTTCTTCTGGGCTTTCATTTCCTCACCTTGAAAATTCAAACTATAATCTTCTTCAGGGAATTTCTAGGGCTTAGTGAGCTGACTTGTAAAAATATTTTGTAAAATGCAAAGTGTGATAAAATAAAAGGGATTCAGCAATATTTTAATAAATTATATGTTTATGTTATATAGTTATCATTATATGTTAATGTGTATATTAACTATATGACATTATCCTTTTAACATTTATATATAAAAGTCATCATAGACCATATCTAATCTCTCAGTAAATCCTGCCAGTGATAACCAGACTATATCCAGACTCCCTTGCCTTCTCTCCACTCCTGCTGCAACCACCCTGACCACTCTGGTCCATCCCTCCATCCATGGTCTTCTCTCTCCTTGGTCTTGTTGCCCAATATCAACCTTCCTTCAGCAGGCATTTATTTCATTGTTGTAAATAGTAGATGATTCTTTTTAATCATAAGTCAGCCATGTCACACTGCTATATGAACCCCACTGATGCCCCACAAGTCCTCAGAAGGCTGTGCAGGTTGTATGATACCTGCTTGCAGCCCATCTCTGACCACATCTTCTTCGTCTCTGCCCTTTGTTCTTTCTGCTCCAGCCATGCCAGTCTCCTTGCTGTCCATCAAATAACAGCATACTTATGGCTCAGGGGATTTGAACTTTAACTTCTGCCTGTTCTGCTTTCTTCCAGATGTCTCATACTAACTCCTTCCCCTTCTTCAGGATTCTGCTCAAATACCACCTTCTCAGAGAGGCATTCCCCAAGTCCTGTATAAAAAGCAAATTGTCCACATCCACATGTTGTACCCCATGCCCTCCTTCATTTTCCTCCACAGCACTTACACCACTTCACATACTAGATATCTGTTTGTTTGCTTATAGTCTGTCTCCCCAAGTAGACTGTAATTCCTTGGGGGCATATATTATGTTTTGTTTACTGGAAGTATGAGTGGCACATGGGCAGTTTACTAATATATATCTGTGTGAATGAGTGAATAAATGAATGACAAATTGATTGACAATTAATTAATAATATGCATAAGTCACAGAATGTTACAAGAATCATAGGGGGAAATGGACATCATGTACTTTGTAATGCTGATTCAGGTTTTTAATACAGTGATTCTGGGATGAACCAGGAGATGTCAGCTCACAGTCTTACTGTGTGTCAGAAATTACTTCATCCAAATCGCAGCCTTAGATGCATAAACATTGGCCTTCAACATTTTTTTCAAGCAGCCTGAATGGACCGTCTCCTCTGTCCTTTTGACTCCCACAAGAACTCCATAATAGCAGAAATCCAGCTCTCCACCTCTAAGCTCTATTTATCCTCCATGAAGCCTTTTTATGAAAGTTAAAGTGGTCAGAAGCTGGGAGAAGCACAAATGTGCAGCTAGCACTATTGATTTTTCCCTCCTCACAGAGACCAGGCTGCCAAATTATATGGATACAAAACAGGCTAAATGGCCTGGCGGGGGTCCCCCCACAGGGCTCTTCCCTGATCCTCACCTCCCACCACTGCAACCCACAAGACCCCTGTTTTGTTCTCCTCTGCTATGGACCTCCCACACCCCGAAGGCACTGCAGCCTCAGTAACCAGCCAAGCGGTCTGTTTCTGCCGTTCTTATTTATAGGCATGATGCTGTTTTCGAAGAGAAAATAAAAGCAAATAAAACACAGGCTGCTGCTATTGGTCTCTAGTTATTTCTAAATGTTGCTACAGCAACTAACAGGAGTTTGATAGCCAATATCTTTCTTCCCCATGCCCTCCTCCAACTCATCGTGGAGCCCAGGACCAGGGCCATGTGGATAGCATCAACAATGTCCTGTCATGAGGCCTCTGTCCAAGGCTTTGGAGAACAGAGCCACCCAGGGGCCAGAGCCAGGCAATTAGCTCTGCCCACAGGGCCCATTCACTGACAGACCAGCCCCAGCCCCATTTGGTCCTAAGATGATGCATAAAGGGATTCTGAGAAAAGAACTAATTACTGTTATATACTGTTGAAAACACAGGGAAAAGAGAAGGAAAGTGACCTGCAACATTTTAAAGAAGAAAGTTTTACAAGCTGGACTTTCCCTGTTTCTTTCTAAGGTCCTGGGATACTCCTCAGCAACACTAGCTGTGAAATTAGAGACATTTGAATTTGGGGACCCTGCCCCCTTCTTCTCTAGGCTCCTCAGTGGCCTGATGTGCCCAACCTTACTCCATTCCAGGGACCTGTTTTCTGTTTAGTCCAATGTTATCATTTTCTTTTCCCTGTTAAGCATCCCAAAAAGAATCAGGTCAAAATATGCATACTGAGTGACTGGTGACAAATAGTACATATGGGCTTGGAGGAGGAAAGTTTTAAGTTAAGTTCATGTCAGCTCTGAGGACTAAGGTGACTAAGCTGGGATCCTAGCTCCTCACACAGCCTACAGTCTAATAATAATTTCACTAACAAGTACAACCACGTAAGATTCTAGCACACACAAGCACAAGCCAGAAATGTCACAAAGGCACAGCCAAACTCTACTTTGTGCAAGCATGAGATGCTTAACAGAAACCCCTTGGCTACTGCCCAAGTGCATTGTTGATGGTGCAAAAAAAGGAATAACTTTACAGGAAATGACTTTTAGGTAATAGGTAGCAAGTTCAGAGCTGTTCTAGTCCCACCCGATGCAAGGCAGCCTATAAAACCCTTCATATACCAGGAGCGCAGGGAGAAGAAGGTGTTTGTAACAGGCACTGCTGCTGTGGCCATTCATTGCTGAGTGTGTTCTGACAGAAAAGCTCCTACAGTGGCCTGGATCTCTGAAGCAAAAAATAGCCACAGAAGTAGCTGGGCCTGTGGAAATGGAATTCATGAAAAAGCACAGTAGTGGGGCCCCAATGGCATCCAGTGCTGGCCCACAGCCAAGTTCTAACCAGCAGTTCTGCTTCTCTCCTTAGATCCCTCTAGAATCAGGGTAAATCCTCTCTGCATGTTTAGTCCAAGATGCTCTGTTGTCTGCTAATCTCTCCTGCCCTTTGAGGTTAAGACTAAGACCTTGGGAAATAAAACCATGAAGAATTCTAGCTGTTTCTACCTTCAGTTTTCCCTCATCCTGGGAGACTGGAGCCCAAGCATTCACTTAGGTGGAACAAGGTGAGAAAATAAACTGGATTGCTATAGCAAAGCATTATATCCATAGAAAATTCTTACATAAATCAGGAGACCAGGATCCTCCCCTGTGTCCTGCCACTAATCATTCTCATGGCCTAGGTCAACCCTTTCCCTCTCTAATTCCAGGTTCACCAGCTCATCCTCACAAAGGCAGAGGATTAACATAGAGATCACAGTTTCTTCCCAAATACGTGTGTGTCCTTAAAGCCAGAAACTATGTAGTTTGGAATATGATGCAAATTTAATGTGTACTTAGTGATAAAAGTTAATGCTTACTGAATAATTCTAAGTATTATAAGTATAGTTATAACTGTTCTGAATACACTGCATGCATTGCTCAGTTAATCCTCACAGCATCTTTGAGGGAGGCACTATTATTGTTCTCATCCTAGGAGGGAGTTGAGACACAGAGAGGGCAAGTAACTTGCCCAAAGTCACACAGTGTGGAATTGGTAACATTATAACTCAAATTCAAGCAGGTTGAGAGCAGAGCCCTTTACTCTTCACCGTCAGACTCCTGTCCTGTCCAAGGCACACTCCAGATGCTGTGAGAATAGGACAATCATGCAGAAGTTAGACAGTGCCTGCTTTCACAGCCCTGCTCAGCTGTCCTTCAATACCCTCATGGGCCAATGAGAGTCAGGTGGCTACAGGAATGGAAAAAAGTAGGGCCAGGTTTGGGGCCCAACTGGGTCACATAAGCACAGACATGACGGTTTGTTAAATTTTTGGAATACTTCTAAACTGACAAAAGTTTTTGCCTAATTCCCTAAGAAGCGCTCCTCCCATGTCTACCCAGGATCCAAAAATTAAAGGTTATCCCTGACCTACCATGGGGCTTCCACAAGACACCACTGATCTGTTTGGAGGGGCCCAGAGAGGTTGATACAGTTTATTCTGTCAACCCTGCATTGGCAGGTTGCTCTTCCTAAGTCAAGAGTCAGAGGTAAAAAGGAACTGGAGCCTTCATTAGCTTCCAAGTGCCAGCCAAATCTCTTTTTCTGTCCTGGCCATATGTGGCCTGACTGCTGGCCAGCTTTTGTCTCTGGTTCTTGGTTTTCCCAGCCTGGATTCCTGGGTAACATTACTCCCAGAGCTGGGCATTATTCCTATTTTTCATGCATGGACCCAGATGGATACCACAGTCTTCCACTAGCACCCTAGCTGTAAGCTGCAGCCTTCACACTCTTCCCCTTCCTCTCCCTCTTGTACACATTCTTCAGAGTTGCCCTGGTGACTTGGTGACTTGAATAACAGGTCCCTCTTGGGAAAGGGGTTGGGCATTCATGTGGCCCCCAGCCACCAGTATGGGCTGTCTCATTCCCCACACCATGCTAAAAGCTCTTTTTTTCCCTATTTAAATCCAATTCAGTATAACTGGGAATCTATTGTATGCCAGGTGTTAGTGTTATATGCCCTAGTTGAGAAAATTGTCCTACACTTAGCTATGGTAATAACAACTGCTTAGATATAATAACTGCATCAGACATTATGTCTAAGTGCTTTGCATTTATTAATCTTCATAGTAAACTGATGAAGTATCAATTGTTATCACTTCTATTTTACAATAGAGGACTCTGAGACACAAAGAAGTTAAGAAACTTGCCCAGGTCACACAGCAAGTCATAGAAGTATCTGGATATGGATCCAGTATTTATACCTGCAACTGCTATGCTATGGTTGACACTCTATAGCACTAGGGATGAATACCAGGATGGGAAAGACCTCAGTTCTCCCTAGCCCTTTAGACATATGAATTCAAGTCCAGATGGGCATATTTAGGAAAATGCTTATAATTGATTGGTTTATCCCAAGAATTCTCACATCTCAAAGTCTGCTTCAGAGCAAATGGAATTGGCCAGCTGCTTGGGGAGGGGCCAAGCTGTTCAGAGAGAATGTTCCTTTCTTGGTTATTGGGAGCCTTTCACCCTGTTCCAGAGAGCTCCAAGCTGCTGGAAGAAGGCAGAGAGGTTTCTGGTTGACCCTGGTGACTTGCCCACCAGCCACCCCTTCCAACAATCAAAGGAGCCACACAGAAGTTTTTCTTCTCTCCAGCAAACCCTCATGTAGAGGTCAGATTTTCAAAAACACTCTCTTTCTCACTCCCCAGGAGAGAAAGCACCAGGTGGGCATTCTCCTGGTACAGTGGCAGCTCTGAGGACATGTGCGGTTTGGGAAGACCTCATATATTTTTCCAGCTAGAGCCAGGTCTCCTCGGATAACCGGCTGGATGGCACCACCTGCTGGACAAATGGAAACTTTCCTCTCTGGCCGCAACACCAGCCATTTCTCTTGCTCCCTTCCCCCAACCCCTCATCCTGGCCTGAGGGACACTTTCAGTGAAATCTGTCCTGGGCACATGTATCTATATCTGGATCTTCCTTGGGATCAATCAACAGCAGGGTTATTCTTTTACTTATCTGTACTGCTTTTTTTCTTCCTGCTTCTCAGGGCTCTGACTGCCCCCTATTCTCACCCCACCCATCTTCATATTACCCCTTTATTAGAGACTCTAATTCTCCTTGAGCCTCAATTTCCTCATCTAATAGGATGCAGGGCTAGGTCATGACAGCAGAGTAGGTAAAGGCTGTGCTTGCCTCATACAATAACCGCCTCAAAATTACAACTAAACTACAGAACAACCATCATTAAGAATCGCCTGAAGTCTAACTGAACAGATGTCCTATAACTAAGGATATACAGAAGAAGCCACCTTGAGATTGGTAGGAGGGGTGGAGACCCTGAATGGGCTAGTCCCACATCCACATGTGACAATTAAAAATTGGGAGAAATATCTGGACTGCAGAGGTCCTCTCTGAGGAGTGAGTGGTCCCAGCCCCACACTAGGCTCCCCAGCTCAGGGTTCCAGTGCTGGGAAGAGAAGACCCCATAATTTCTGCCCATGAGAACCAGCAGAGATTGTGTCTGGTGAGATGGGGGCCTGCTAGAATCCCAAGCATTACTCTTAAAGGATATGCATATGGAATTACTTGCTAATGGATTCACTCTCCCTGAGCTCCAGCACTGGAGCAGCAGCTTGAAAGGCACCAGGGACATACCAGAAGAAACCAAATTATCTGGTTTCAGGGTGAGGGCTGGAAGAGCAACAGAAGTGCTGGAGGGAGTCATTGTTTCTTTGTTGAGCCCTCCACCCACCAAGCCTACACACACAGGCAGGTGCCATATCTGAGTCTCCATCAACCTAGTAACACTGTTGGCCCTGCCTAGCCAATTCCTGAGACCCCATGCTAACCAACATGCTGGCCTACCTAAGTTGCTATGAGTGGCTTTTCCATACAAATGGCCTGTATTGACTCATGCTACAGACTTTTCTAAAATCTTTCAAAGGTTCACAAACTCCAAACAAGCAGCATCTAAACTTGCCATGCCCTCTACCTCTTGCTAAGCAGACCCAAGCCCAGCGCTAGTGGCACCCATCTACAGATCATTTTGTAGCTCATATCAAGTGGCCCCAGGCAGGGCACAGGCAGCAGCTGAACTTGACATGAACCAGAGCCCTCCAAAAAGACCCCAAAACCAACACACCCAGTGGCCAGCTTCAGACCACATGAAAGCACCACCCACCCACCTTCACAAATGACAACTCAAAGGGCAAACTTGGCAGACACCAGAGCCCTGATAAAGAGTATTCTGCTCTGTAGGGTCAGTGCCTGCACAAAACTCCTCCAATGTTGTCATAGCCAATCCTCACACCCAATCAGACTGAGAGTCTTTCCCTCCCTTTGATATGCCAACAACAATTAAGGTTCAACTACAATATGAAGGCGCACACACCCATATAAGAGACACTCCTGAAGCACCCAGCTCAGGTAACCATAGAGACTGTGCCACTGGGACCCACAAGACACCTACTATGTGAGGTCACTCTACTAAGACCAGGAGACATAGTAGCTCTACTTAATACATAGAAAAAAACACAGGGAGGCAACCAAAATGGGAAGTCAAACATGTCCTAAAAGAAAGAACAAAACCAAGCTCCAGAAAAAAAAAAAACTAAAGAAAATGGAGACAAACAATCTACTAGATGCAGAGTTAAAAACAGTGGTTACAAGGATGTTCAGTGATCTCAGTGAGAACTTCAACAAAGAGGAAACATAGAAATGGAGATAGAAAACATTATTAAAATCAGTCAGGAATTAATATAATAACTTAAATAAAGAATACATCAGATAGAATCAATAGCAGATTAGATGAAGCAGAAGATCTAATCAGTGATTTGGAAGATGAAGTAGCAGAAAACAATCAGAACAGCAACAAGGAAAAAGAACCCTCCAAAATGAGAATAGTTTAAGGGGCCCGTAGGACAACATCAAGCATAACAGCATTATGTTAAGTGAAATAAGTCAGACAGAGAAAGGCAAATACCATATGATATAACCTACACGTGGAATCTAAAAACAAAATAAACAAACAAACAAAACAGAAACAGACTCATAGATACAGAGAACAAACCTGATGGTTGCTAGATTAGAGGAGGGTTGGGGGTGGGATTAATAAGTACCAATTGGTAGTTATGAAAGTCATGGAGATGTAAAGTATAGCATGGAGAATATTAATATTGTAATAACTACGTATAGTGTAATAACTATGCATATTGTAATAACTATGTAATAACTAGAACAGTCATGGAGATGTAAAGTATAGCATAGAGAATATTGTTAATAATATTATAATAACTATGTATAGTTCCAGGTGGGTACTAGACTAATTGGGAGAATCACTTTTTAAATTATATAAAGATTTAACCACTATGTTGTATGCCTGAAACTAAAGTAATATTGAATGTCAACTCTAATTGATAAATAAATAAACAAACAAACATTAGAAATATCTTCACCCCACAAGAAAGACAAACAGAAATAAACTCATGGATACAAAGAACATTTTGATGGTTGTCAGACTTGGGGGCAGTTTAGGGAGATGAATGAAAAATGCAAAGGGATTAGAAAGTAAAAATTGGTTATAAAAGAGTCATGGGGATGTAAAGTACAGCATATGGAATATAGTCAGGAATATTATAATAATCTATGTATGGTGTCAGATGGGTACTAGATTTATTGGGTGATCACTTCGTAAGTTACATTAATGTCTAATCACTATGTTATACACCTGAAACTAATATAATATAGTCTGTCAACTGTCATTGAAAAATAAAAATATTTTTAAAAAGAGTAAACAAAAATTTTTAGCACCTTGATACAAGAGCAATTTTATGTCTGTTGAATCTAGTAAAAAATTGAGGCTTGTAAAAAAAAAAAGGCAGGGTGCTCAGTGACGTGGGAGAGGGACCAGTGATTGTCATGCAACTAACTAAATACAGCCATGTGCTGGACATGTGTCATGGCTGGCCCATATGTCTATAGATAGCCTCAGGCTCTCAAATAGACTGGGACATAAGGTGTGTACAGAAGAACATTTCTTCCATAAGGTGTGTACAGAAGAACAGAGTGCTTTTGAGATAGGGGCTCTGGGCAGTTCATTAGCCTAATTACCTAGGGGACTCACAGGGTGTAAGAATCAAATCAAAGTCCAAGCAAAATAATAAATTAATATATAACATTGACTCTCAGAGTCTTAACAGAACCATGAAGATTATACCTGAAATGCCAAGCTCTACTCAGTTTCACTTAACATTTTTTTCTTCCTTTTCTTTTTTGCCCTTTATTCCCTATAAATATGTTTTTTTCCAATCTGTTATGGGCTGAATTGTGTCTCCCCCCACCAAAAAAATTCATATGTTGAAGCCTTAACCCGTACTATCTCAGAATGTAACTATTTGGAGATAGGGCCTGTACAGAATTAATTGAATTAAAATAAGTCTATTAAAGTCAGTCCTAATCCAACCTGACTGATGTCCTTATAAGAAGAAATTTGAAAACACAAGGGTGAGCCAGCCATATGATGAGGCAAAGATGTTAAACATTACTTGTCCTCAGAGAAAGGCCAATTAAAACCACAGTGAGATACCATTACACACCCACTAGAATGACTAAAGTTAGTAAGACTGTCTATACCAAGAGTTGGTGAGGTTAGTGAGGATGTGGAGCAACTGGAATTCTCTCCTCCTACATTGCTGATGAGAATGCAAAATGTTACAGACATTTTGCAAAATGATACAACAATACCTTATCATATTAAATGTTCATTTAGCATACTATCAAGCAATTCCATTCCTAGGTATTCACCCTGGAGAAGTAAAAACATATGTCTCCATGAAAACATGTGTGCAAATATTTATAGTAGCATTATTTGTAATAACCAAAAACTAGAAATGACACAAATTACACACACACACACACACACACACACACACACACACACACACACATACACACACACACCATGGAATACTAGGGAGTAATAAAAAGAAAAAAATATTAATACATACAACATGAATAAATATCAAAAAACATGCTAAATTAAAAAAATCTAACAGAAAAGACTATGTACTAAATGAGTCTGTATATATAAAATTCTAGAAAAGGCAACACTACAGTAACACAAAGCCGATCAATGGCTGCCTGGAACTGGGAGTAGAGGAAAGGGATCAAGAGCAAAGGGGCACAAAGAATCTTTTTAAGGTAAGGGGACTGTTCTTTATATTGGTTAGGATGATGGTCACATGATTTTATATACTTAGCGAAATTAAAATGTGCTTTGAAAATGGATGAATATTATTATATAGAACTATTTACATAATAAACAAAAAGAGAACAGAAAAAGAAGAGGAAATGGATGCACACAGAGATACCAGGAGTGCACATTCAGAAGAAAGACTGTGTGAGGACACAAAGAGAAGGTGGCCATCCATGAGCCAAAGAAAGAAGCCTCAACAGAAACCCAAACTACCACCACCTTGATCTTGGACTTTTTAGCCTCCAGAAACCATGTGAAATTAAATTTCATTTGACTGAGACACCCAGGTTGTGGTATTTTGTCATGGCAGCCCTAGCAGACTAATATATGGTCTTACTACAATAAAAACCACTGCTGCTTAAAGAGACAGGGCATTCATCCACAAGCAGATCATACAGGAGGCATAATTTGGTCTGGGCATGGATTTGCACTCACAACAGGGCAGGGCCTGACAACAACCTACTCATCTGGTTTCACACCACCTTTCCAAAGCCAGTGTGGGGCATTGAACTGAGTGGAATCAAAACATCCACAGGGGTAATCTGGCAGGGCCTGCCTGAATTCTGCTCCTATCCATTCTTGCTAGAGACTCACCAATTCCCCTTACAAAGGAAATAACATAAACCTCAGCACCCAGCTACAAGGGTCACAGAAGGGCAGGGTCACCCCTCTATGGGGCTGTAAACAGAGCCTGAAGTTATGGCTGCATGAGATGTTTACAACAGAAACATTTGTTTCTCAGACTGCTCTGGGGTTGGTGAAGTGAATTTCTTCTAAAGCTGAAAAGTGCCCATCCATCTGCTTGATGGCAACTTCCCTGGAGGCAAAGAGGCAAAGAGAGCAGAGACTTGGGCTGCTGGAATGGTTCAGGCTGGGGGAGGATAAATGAAGACACAGCTGTGTGTGTGTTGCAGGTGTCCCTCTACAGGGAAAGCAGCTGTACTTTTTTTACCAGAATATAATAAAATAAATAAATAAAACCAGCTCTGGTTTTTTATTTTATTTATGTGAAATCAATCATAGTTAATCTCACATTCGAAATATTTTATATTGAAAATACATAATTTCATTAAATATACCAAATCATTAAAAACCTTACATCATTTAAATCAAAAGATCCAGGTCTCAGCTTGAGCCTAAACTAGATTTAGATCTATTCAAAAGACACTGGTGAACAGAGAGAATGGGGGCTTCCAGCTCAGGGAAGAGGGAATGGGGAAGGACAGTGACCAGAAACAGAGACACTTAGTGGCCCAGGGACCCAGGAGGAATGATCACACCCAAATTGCAGAATCTGCTCCCAGGTCAGTCCCTCCCAGGTCAGTCCCAGGAACAAAAACCAAATCAGATAGCAGCCTTTCCCTTACAAAGCATCTGAAGACCCCAATGTGGGCAGCACCTACTTTGGTCCCGAGGCAGGTTACACCAAAGCATTAATGTACTGTTTTATGTGAACTTCCTTCCCTTCCTCAGTCACCCGGGGGGCAACCTGAGCCAAAACAAAGACTCCCAGACACAGATCTTGGTAAAAGACAGAAGCTCTCCAATGTGCTTTTACCAAAGCAAGAGCTTTTATTCTGCTCCCCAAATTTAAGACTAAGGCTAGAGGGAAGAAAGAGAGTGGCTGATGGTGGCAGGGACCTTAGAGAAAAGCAAGGAGTAAGCAAAGTTCTTGCAGTGGGAAGGAGGAAAATGATCAGCAAGCCAAAGGATCAGGAGCCAGTTGATAGGGCCTAGACACAAACTGTCCTCAAAGGTAACTCCATCACCAACTTGTCCCTTGGAAAACAGCCCTGGACCTTTGTAAGCCCCTGCGAAGAGATGATGGGGGCCTTGCACACCACTGGTGTGGATGGGAGCATGAACAGAAAACCTCAGTCCTAAATATCATGGAATGTTCCTGTGATCCAGGGCAATGGTGAGTCCAGCCTCAGAGTCAAAATATTGTACAACACTTGGTAGCTGAAAGGAGAGGGAAGCATCCAATCCATCTTACCACAATGTCCTACATCACTGGCTGGCATCATGAGGTATTTAGAGCACTAAGTGTGTTATCTGACAGAAGTCTACAGTACCCAGTAAGGGATGCCAACTCATGGTGAGAGCTAGAGAGAACAGAGAAGCAGGAAAGTCTACCAGAATCAACCACACAGCAGAAAATGGCCTGAAGCAGAGCCATTTGTAAGTACCCTGGAACTCCAGGAGTGCTGAGATGAAGGAGAAGGTGGGGGGCCAGGCCTGGGTGATCAGGTGGGCAGAAAGCTCCTGTTAGTGTAACTTCATTTGTGCCCCCAAACACACTGATGAGAAACTGGGCACTCCAGGAATTGAGTTAATTCAAGACAGGGCTGAAAATGCAGTTCCCCATTTGAGAAAACTCATCTGTCAAGGTTATGACATGTGTAATAGGGAAAAATGATGACAGGTACATCACACATTATGAAAATGAAAAAGTAATATGCAATTTTTAATCCCAAGAAAATAGAAAGTTATACAAGAAAGAAAATGTAATCATAAAACCAACTTGACCTGCAGTGAATAGTATTTTTCTTTAAATTAAGAGGACTTAGGTGGATAAGGGGACGAAAAAGAGGGTAGGGGAGGAAACAAAAGAACTGACTCCACATCTACTGATAAGAGGTCAATAGACAATGAAAACTGATAAGCTGAGAAAAAGCAGTCTAACCTTGCAATTCAGGAAAAAAAGATAAAACTAGAAAGAATAGCTTAGGAATTGAGAAAGGTTGTCTCTAGGGAGT
>CM053506.1:48327649-48379837 GCA_028627145.1 Eidolon dupreanum | reverse complement strand
CCAGTAATCTGTCAGTCAAAGGGAAAGTATCTTGAGAGGGGGTACCATGAGAGAAGACTTGGTGCCACTGTATTCCTTATAAATGGGAATCTCATTCACGTTAACTATTTGTTCTTTTCCAAATAGATTGCTTCATTTTTTCATTTGTTTGTCTCTAAGTATTTTAAATGCATGTAAATGACGTGATTATTTAACAATTTCTGTAGGTTTTCTGGTATTTGTTTTTGGGGTTTGGTTTTTGTTTGTGTTTTTGTTTGACAGTGTTGAATCATCAAATATTGTAAAGCATTTTTCTTGCTCATTAATTGATCCTCTCCTTCCTAATTGCCTGCTGTTTCATTTCTTTTTTGTTAAAATGACACAAGGTTTTCTGATCTGTTGCTTCCAAAAACAGACGGTGTTGCTTCGCTACCTCTCCATCTGCACTCCCACCAAGATGACGGCGTACACCACAAGTTACACAGATCGCCAAGCAGGGAGTGGAGAGCAGGAGCTGGAGAGGTCAGGGGTGGGGGATCATGGTGGCCTGCCAAGAGAGCTCCCTGCCTTCCTGAAGCTCCTTCTCCAGCACCACTGCCTGACATTATCTAAAGGATCTATTCACATCTTCGACAGGTCTTAGCTGTTCATGCCCTGAACTACCAAACGATTTCTGAAGCTGGTGGAATCTAGGAGCCACTGCCTTTGGCCATGGAGTATCCATATGTAATGCTCTTTATCCAGCCAGAACCTGCAACCTTAAGCCAACTAGCCTCACTCATACCACAGAAATGTGTTCCACTGGCACCTAGACCAGGTGAGGGCACTACCTGATACTTGGCATGGACCCTTTCCAGCATCCATCCTCTAGCTTTGACCTCACCTCTGGGTGACCACACCTATCAGCTCACCTTGGGTCACAGAACTGATATTGTTCTTCCAGCCCCACACAGGGTATATTGAGCACACTGGCTTTAGACTTTGTCTCCCTGGGGGTACTCAGACCAATCTTGTCTGGCCCTAACTCTGGGCTTACCCATGAGGCTCTTCCTTTTCCAGGTTTACCCAGACCCCAGGATAGGAGATTGAACCACAATTGTGTTTGACAACATTAGAACTTCAAAGGGCAGAAAACCAAACTCAGTCAAAACATTATCTGCCTTCTCCGAGCCCTCCAGCTTTCTCTTACTCACTGCTGGGCCATGGTCCCTGCCTCTAAGCTCAGGAAATTCCTCCTTTGATATTGTTTTCCTTGGGGAAGTGATTATTCCTTTAACTGCCTGACCAGGATAACCAATCTGGTGAAGAAGTGGGACACATATTTAGTGTGCAGTGTCCAGGCTTTTCCAGTCAGCCTCATCTTTCTACCTTCACCTATAACATGATTGTCACAGTCATATGCAGTACATTGCCTGTGAAGCTTTAGGTTTGGCCCACTCCTGACTGCCTGCTACCTCTCCAGCTTGTCTCAGATTCCCGGAAGTCCAGGCTAGAGCCAAAGTTGGAATAACAGCCTCAGGAACGTCTGTTGCTTTTTTGATGTTGGGGCAACTTCTGGAATAATAAAATGCTATCTCTTCCCAGCAATTGTCATGGGATATGAGGGTATCACTAGAAATTGTGTCTCCCCCTGAGCCTTCTCTCCCCAAACCCTTCCCTATTAGGAATGGGAATTAGGGGTATGGATACATTTTTTTGAGCACATCTCTTTTCTCTTTCTGTAGATCCTTGCTAAAACCAGAGATTGATTGGGAGCCAATATGATCCTGGCCTCATGTATTATACAAGAGAAAACACTGAGGCCCAATGAGAGGAAAGTGGAGAGTCCAAGGACACAGTGTGCATCATGGCAGAGCTTATGAGTCAACATTGTGATGCCCCTGCTACAAACATTCATACACCAGCTAATATGGCGTATATGTGTATATATTATACATACATACACATATATACACATGAATACATTTAGCTTAATAAACTTCTTATTAGTTTCAAGTATACAGTACACTGGTTAGACATTTATATAGTTTATGACATGATCCCCCTGAGAGTTTAACAAACTTTTGATGCCAGAGTAGGAGAGATGGTCATCTTTCCTAACCAGACCCTTGACAAACTAGAGCATTGCCAAAGAAAAGCAACCAAGAAGTCAAGCTAACTCAAAATAATATGAGAGTTGTGTTTAAAAGCCCAGGAGAAGTTTAGTTTACAAAAGAGAAGACTGAATACCTACTGTATCTGATTTCAAATAGCTAAAAAATAATGTGAAAAAGAGAACAAATTGTTCTGGGTCATTTTAGAGAGCAAAGCTGAACTTGATAAAGAAAGATAAAAGAATGACATTTTAACCACTGGAACTCTTTAAAATGTGAAGTTATCACATGAAGTAGTGAGCTCCCCCACGTTTCAAATGTCCAAGCAAAATAGGAGACATCAGAGAACTTATTAAGTGTGCTCTAGAAGGAAAACAGACAGCAAAAATAAATTTGAACTTGATAGGCATTATTCTAGAATTTGATAAACTCTATATTTCCTACCTTGAAGTTCAGAGTGTGGGGAGAAGGGGAAGAAAAGAGAGGAGAGCATAGTGGAAGTGAACCACCTCCTCAGAGATGAGGTCAGAGTTGGTGAAAGTGTACTCACCAGTCTGCGTACTTGTGACAATAGAAGGATGTTTTGGGCCAGAGAGGAGCTCACCTTCCTTTGGGTACTCATGTCACCTGTCCTTGGCTTCTCTTTTGACCCTAATTACTTCCTCTCATCCTGCATCAGGGATATAAATGTCTAATTTACCACTAAACTATAAACTCTGTTAGTAATTGGGACTCTAGCTCATTCATCTTTGTTTCTATCTAACATTCCTTAGACATATACTACAACACATCAGCCTGGGCATCCAAAAGTATTTCTCTGGCTATAGCTTCACTTGTTCCATGGAAACTTTGACCCCTCTTATGTTCCTTCCAGCTAATTCTCAAAGTAGCCAGGAGGTTTCCCATATGAAAATGAGACCTCCTAGTCACCATAAAACATCTGCAATTTAACTTTCATCTTCCAGTAACCCATACAGTGATATATCTAATCTTTACCCACTGAAAAAGTAGGAGCCATGACCAAGTGCCCAGTAAAACCCCATTGCTGCTCATTAGACACTGAAGTTCAATGTCCAGGGCATCGAAAGTCAAAGTTGCTGCCACCCCCAGTTCCAAATATATCAGTACCTTGTCTTTTCTGCATCCCACAAAAGTACATTCAATATATTTATTCATTCAAAATATATCACTGTAGGTCTGCTTAGTACCAGAGCAACTGCTAGTTTTTAGAAAATCAAAGAAATATAGCCCATTTAGATTCGCTTACTTTAAGGCTCAGATATCTATCTGTCAATAGGTTCTGGAGTGGAGGACAATCTTCCTGGGACTCCCTCCTCACTCCTCCCACAGTCGCTCCATGGCCGGGAGCCAGGCACATGAACCATAATTCTGTCTTCCCCCGTGAACAGCTCTTGTCAAAAGGAATCCCAGTACCTCCCCTGATTTAACTCCAGGTCAGCTCCCACCTCCAGATAGTCCTCCAGAGAGTGCTAACACCTAGTGTAGACATAGCTTAAGTCCGTACTAACGAATGTGTGCTTAGTATTGAATGGATGTCTTTCCCATACGGACTCTATGTAGACAAACACATGCCCTTCGATCTTCTTCTTAGTCATTTATACACATCCTACTGCATCACAGTGACTCAGAGGGCTTTATGGCTCTTAAAGGACCTTCAACAATATTAGTCAGGGGCTTCAAAATATCTGAAGGAATTAGAGAGTATAATTAAATTAATCCTCTTTTATAGATGAGGAAAGTGATATTCAGAGGAGTTAAGAGCTTCTCAGAGCTGGAAAGCTTGGATGTGGCATTTGGATCCAGGTTCTTTCCTCTTAGCTGATGTATTTTTTCTAATCCAGCCTCCCTAGGAGGGAGGGAAAGCCACCTTGATCAAACACCTGCTGATTTCCAGATGTCTTACATGCTTTATCTCATCTAATCCTAACAGTGGCCCCATGAGGTAGATGTTAGCACACCCATTTTATAAACAAAGTAACTGAGATCCAGAGAGGTCAAGTAACTTGCCAAGATCACCCAGCAAATAAATGATGGGGGCAGGGTTCCAATTCATGTCACCAGGATCGAAAGCCCATGCCTTTGCTCCTCACTGCATTGCCTCACCATGTAGAAAACCCTGTATCCTGTGACTATCTCATTAGAAAACCAGCCCTCATGCTACTGTAGCTGAAGCAATCCTAATAAATAAATTACCTGCCTAATCAATTAAATGATGAAGAGCAAAGGATGCTTTAATGCCCGGACTTCCAATCAGCTGAGTAGAGCAGTATGTGTAGTTGATCTGTGTAATGTCACACAAATTCCCAGCTTAATAACCACAGAATTTAAAAATTTACAAGTGCATCAGCCCAAACAAGAACATTTTGACACAGGACCGAATGACCCTCCACAACATATAAGCACCTAAAGTCGCCAAAACTCTAGAAGTTTACCTGGAAACTAAAAGAGCCACTGTGAAATCATATCTATAGAACCTTTATTAAAACACAAACTACAGCCACTACAGACTAGGACTTTAGTTCATTTTTCAGATAGGCAATGATACAGCATTCTTAGTTCATCCTTCCTGTGATCATGTTTTCTCCACTAATGTAGTAACTTTCTGTGGGAAGAGAACCAGGGGGAGGGGAGAATGGCAGGTTAGGGTGACCTGAGGTCAGTGCAGGTTGCAAAGAGGCTGCGCTGTGGGGCAAAATGAGCAAGGACCTCATTTGGAGACCACAGAGCCCCCTACTGAGTGATTCTTATAGACACCTCCTTGCCTTTCTCCTCAAGTTTCCAACTCTCACTTTTCCCACCTAAAAGGTAAATACCCTTGTCATTGTCCTGTAGGCCAAATGGAGCAGTGAGAAGTCAATGAGGCCACCAGTCCACCTCGCTGCTCTTACAGAGAAGTCACTCTTCCTGCTCCCAACTACTCAGATCAGAGTATTCCCACCATTTCATAGACTCTCCTACAATAGTTTTGATCATGGTTTCCTCCTTCAATGTGTTCCCACATGCTTTCCGTAATTCAGGGGTTCCTGAGGTTTTGTCCACGGAGAGCTCACTTACTTTTCCTATAAAGAATTTCCTGAGGATTTGAGCGACGAGAACTCTCAGTGCACTGAGTCTGCCTTCTTAAACTCCACTGCTCCAACACTGCTCTACTCTGAGCTTTCTTCTAGTGCATGAAATACTTTCCCCAAATCACCACATGTTTGAAACTGAGCTGTTATTATGTACCAACAATAGAGGCAGGTACTTGACAGTTGGTTTCAAGAAGCACCTTATAAAAATTAGGACAGGAGTGGTGAGGAAAAGTTTTCTGAAAAGACAGCATCATCTTAACATGTCCTAAATTAAGCTTATTGTCTTTCCCCACTGTCTTATCCTCACAGATGTTCTGTCCTGGTTAATGGCTTCATCAGTGATTTGGTCACTGACTCTGAAAAGTGGGAGTCAGCCCTGAACTTCCTTATGCAATCAGTGCTGTCAATTTTGTCTCCTTGATATGTCTCAAACATACCCACTTCTCTCTACCCTCAGATGACTTTGCCTGATTCCAGCCCTTACTAGCTCTCACATGGATGATTGCAGCACCTTCCTAATTGATCTGTTTGTCTATGGTTTCTGCCTGAACAATCCAATCCTTCCTCAACTCTGATACCTCAAGGGTCTTTAGGAAATACAAACTCTGAAAACACTATTTGCTAGTGTCTTCCTATAGCTTTCAATCCATCCTACCCCAGAACTGCACAAACTCTGAGCATTTTCCTGCCTGCATTGGACCAATTTAGAGTCATTTTTAGGTGCACAGGCAAGCTGAGCTGTTTCACATCTGTATTCCACAGCGAATGTCATTCTCTCCATCTAAATGCCCTTCCCAGGTCTACTCAGGTCTACCTGGGAAGGTAGATGATATCCAATTGTCTACCAAGACAAGCCCCGCTCCTCTTCAAATTCCTCTTCAGGTACAGTCCAATGCACAAACACTTTCCTGACACCTCCAGTCTCCTCTTAGCACTAATTAGTCCTTCCCTCTTGTTCATATCCCAACATGAAGTTCTAGCCATCATATCTATATTCCAAGAAGCAATGAAGGAAAAAGAGGAAGATGGAACAAAGCACTCCAGAAGCTATTGTACAGCAATGTCACTTAATCCCAATGCCTGGAACCTAATCATATGGCCTCACCTAAATGCAAAAGAAGATGAGAAATGCCGTCTTTATTCAATGCAGCCATGTGCCCTGGTAAAAATCAATGGAAGTGAACATTAGGGTAAACAACTAACTGCCTCTGCCACAATACTTAATATTAAATATATTATAAATAATATTTCAAAATTATTATATTAATATATCACTGTTCCTAAAAATAAAATATATACATTTATATATTAATGGATGCTCATTCAGAAGCACTCCAAGCCATACAGTCACATTCTGCATAATGACATTTGGGTGAACGAAGGATTACATATACGATATATAGAAATTCCTATCACCCAGTGACCTCATAGCCATTGCAACATCAGAGTGCACTGCATTAGCTACGTGTTTGTGGAGATGCTGATGTAAACAAACTTGTTGCACTACCGGTGGTATAAAAGGGTAGCACATACAGTTATGAACAGCACATAACACTTGATAATGACAATTGACTATGTTACTTGTTTATGTTTTTATTATACTATATTTTTATCATTATTTTAGAGTGTATTCTTTTTCTAATTACTTTTTTTAAAGTTTGCTGTAAAACAATATGCTGTGTTACACAGGAAGCAGCCTCATACATCTCAAGTTCACCACATCTCTTGAGTATGTTGTTTTCTCTTCTGCTTGACTTAATCTTGCGTTGTTTTGTCCATCATGGGTCCTAAGCATAAAAAATCCACTGCTAATGTTGCCAGTAAGAGGTGACTTCAAGTGATTGACCTGGAAACAAAATTAAAAGTGATTAAGGACTGCAAAGTTAGAAAATCAGTGATGTTTATTGCTTGCCAGTCAGGCATATTTCATTCCACCATGGCTATAATCTTGAAAAACAAGGACAAAATGTCAAAAGCTATGAAGGAAACAAGGCAACAAGACTAATAAAAATTTGAGAAGGGCCTATTTCAGACATGGAGAAACTTCTAATGACCTGGATTAAAGATCAGACACAGAAACGTATCCCTCTCAGCACCATGATGATCACGACCAAAGCAAAAAGTTTTGTTTGCAATTTTGAAAGAAAAGGCTGGACTCAGCTACAATGTTGAATTTACTTCTAGCTCTGAGTGGCTTAAATGATTCAAAGATTGTTATTCATTACATAATGTGAAAGTGAGTGATGAGTCTGCAAGTGCTGATGTAAGGGCAGCTTAAGAATTTTTAGAAACTCTAGATAAGATGATTGCAGAGGAAAAGTACTCACCAGTGTAAATATTCAAAATGGATGAAACCTTCCTATTTTGGAAAGCCTTAACAAACTTTCATTCATAAGGAGACCAAGTCAATGCCAGTTTTCAAGGCCTTTAACAGTAGGATAACAGTCTTGCTTGGGGCTTGCTTCCAGGCTACAAATGGAAATTCTTTGTGACGCAGCATAGTGAGAATCACTAGGCCTTCAAGCATATCAATAAGCACACCCTGCCAGTGTACTATAGGAGCAATAAGAAGTCAGCTCCTCCTCCAAGATATCCTCCTGAATTGCTATCCCAGCAAAATGGAGAAGTGCTGTTTGGAGAATAACATACCTTTCAAGATTTTACTTATTGTCGATTATGTTCATAGACATTCTCCTCTTATTGGTGATCCTCATTCCAATATAGAACGGATGTTTCTCTCTCCAAACACCACTTCTTTGATCCAAACAATAGATTGAGGAGTTATATCTGCTTTTAAAGCCTATGACCTGAGGAGGAACTTTGCCCAAACTATTGTGGCAACTGAGGAAGACACAAAGACACTGATACAAGTCTGGAAGGATTACAATATCTATGATAGCATCAAGAGCCTTACTTGGGTTTTGGATGATGTCATCAAGAAGTATATGAAATAAACCTGGAAGAAGACTCTCAAGAGTTTCAACCATGATTTCAAAGGATTTGCCAAGGAAAAAGAGGTTGCAAAAATCAACAAGCCTGTGGCTGAGATGGCAAAAAGTTTAACCTGGGTGTGGATTAGGATGACATTAAGGAGCTTTCTAGAGGTGGTTCCTGTGGAATTGATTAATAAGGAGCTGTTAGACTGGAATGGAAAAGCATAGCTGAAGAAGAGGCAATAAAAAAGGAAACTGCAGGAGAAGAAAATGAAGAACCCCCAAGACAATTCACAGTGAAGAATTTAACAAAAGCTTTTGCAAACCTCAACAAGCTCCTTAAAATGTCTTAAAACCTGGACCCTCAACACTGAAAGGTTTTCATTAATATGGAGGAGTGTTCATTGTGTGTTATCTGCTTATGAGCAAATTTATGATTAGAAAAAAAGAAGAAGAAGAAGAAGCAAACAGCAAATTACCATGGACATATTTCTAAGAGTAGCAACTCCTCAAGAAGAGCCTCAGGCAGGTCCTTCAAGAGGTATTCCAGAAGAAGGCATTGTGATCGTAGGACATAACTGTGCCACACGTGTTATTATCTCTGAAGACCTTCCAGTAGGACAAAATGTGGAGGTGGAAGACAGTGATGATGAAATTCTGACCCTGTGTAGGCCTAGGCTAATATGTGGGTTTGCGTTATAGTTTTTAATAAAAAAGTTTTAGAAGTAAAAACATAATAATAATAATAAATAGAAAAAAGCATATAGAATAAGGATATAAAGATAATATTTTTGTACAGCTGTACAATATATTTGTGTTTTTACAAAAGAGTCAAAAAGGTAAAAAATAATTAAAAAGTTTATAGAGTAAAAATGTTCCAATAAGCTAACGTTTATTTATAACTGAAGAAAAAAAATATTTATATAAATTTATGTAGCCTAAGTGTATAATGTTCATATAGGCTACAGTAGTGTACGGTAATGCCCAAGGCCTTCTCATTTCACTCACCACTCACTCACTGGCTCACCCAGAGAAATTTCCAGTCCTACCAACTCCATTCATGGCATGTGCCCTATACAGATGTACCATTTTTTAAATATTTTATACTGTATTTTTACTGTACCCTTTCTATGTTTAGATACACAAATGCCATTCTGTTACAATTGCCTACAGTATTCAGTACAGTAACATGAAGTACAGACTTATAGCCCAGGAACAACGGCTATACAATATAGCCTAGGCATGTAGTAGGTTATGCCATCCAAGTTTGTTGAAATGCACTCACTCTACGATGTTAGCACAATGATGAAATCACCTAACTATGCATTTCTCAGAATGTATCCCCGTTGGTAAATGATGCATGACTATATTAACAAGGCTGGCAAGTCAGAAAGTGTGAAAGTGAATAACTCTTAAATTTCTCATGAAATGGGGTTGAACAAGAAGGTGAATCAATTTTATTCTTAACTTTGGTAATAGGGAGAATACATGTATTTGCAGCATACATCACATTTAATGGGGAATCACTGAAGGCATCCATTCTAAATTTAGACACATGACAAGCATACCCATTTCACTACTCTCACTTAACATCACTGGCAACGAATCAATTCAATTAGACAAGAAAAAGAAACAACGATAAGGGTGAAATAGAATGTATGACTTTTGTATCAGCAGAGAAATCTCAACCTATCCAATGAAAAACAGAAAAAAAGCAAATGAAAAACATGATAAAAGATGGCAGAAATAAGTTCTAATCTAATGATAAAAAAAATCCAAATGGGTTAAACTTACCAATTTAAAATGAGACTCCCACATTGAATTAAAGAAAACATCACTTACTAATATGTTATCTTAGAAATGCTTCAAACCAAAAAATTGAGAAAAGCTTAAGAAAATCCCTTGAATGGGTAAAGATACACCAAATATGAAGCCAAAGAAAGCTGGGAGAGCAATCTTAATATGTAAAAAAATTCAAATTCAAAGCACAAAGAGTAATGTTACACATTGATCAAAAGGAATAGCAGAATAAGAAAATATAATTATGAATACTTATGTACCTTACAATATAACTTCAAAATACATAAAGCAGTAACTGACAGAACGGTGGAAAGGAATATATAAATAACAATTACAGTTGAGAATTCAGTACCGCCTCTCAGAATCTGACAAAGCAATAAAATTGGAGCAAAATTATAGAATATCTAAATAATGCAATTACTGAATATAGAGGATTTTGTACCCAATAAATATAGAGTATGCATTCTTTTTAATTAAACATTTAACATACACCAAGAAATGACCATGGATTAGGTCATGGAAGTGTTAATAAATTCTAAGAATTCACTATCACAGAGATTTGTTCTCTACTCATAGTAGCATTAGAAATTACCAACAAAAAGTTAACTTCAAAATCCCATGTATCATAAAACAGGATTACATATTACTAATAATTTTTAAGCTAAAAAATCCTAACTGAAATTAATAAATACTTAAAACTCAGTAACCAGACTCCATTTCAAAGTTCGTGAGAATAGCTAAAGCAGCACTTTTCAGATATTCATAACTTCATCAAGAAAAATAAAAATTGAAACTGAAAACAAACATTCAATTTAAGAAGCTGAAAAAAATAACAAAGTAAATTGAAAAAATAAGAAGGCAGAAAATAATATATAAAAGCATAAATAAATAAAACTGATAATTATAAAAAATAGACATTTTACAAAACCAAAAGCTAGTTCTTTGAAGAAATTAACTACAGAACTGTGGCAAGACTGATCAAGACAAAAGGGGGAAAATTAAAATAAACAACCAAATGAAATAGGAAATACCTGCAGATACAATATAAATGAACCAATATGAATAAAACTAAACTGCATTAATAAATCTAAAAACCTAGGTAAAAGGAACAGAATTCTTGACAGTGCTTCCAGCCGGGACAGAGTGTGGCCTTGACCCAGTAAGCAGCATAGCCCACCTCCCCAGGCTCCTGCCCCACAGACTAAGGGTTAGAGCCCAAATGCAAGCAAGACCACCTGTCCTCCTTTACACTGTGAAACCTATCATAGAAAGGGCAGCCACCCTCCATCACTCTAGTCCCAGAGTTTTTAAAATTCAAATCTGACCAGTTAGCACCCGTATTTAAAACCCTTCCAGGGGTCTGAAAAACTGTCACAGCCAAGGGGAGCCTAAGGAGACATAACTACTAAATATAATATGGTATCCTTGACAGGATCCTGAAACAGAGAAGAAATATTAGCTTAAAACTCATGAAGTTTAAATAAAGTATGGGTTTTTATTTATAATAATAAATCCATATTGGTTCACTCATTGTGATAAGTGTACCAAACTAATGTAAGATGTTAATAATAGGAAAAACTGGGTGTGGGGTATTCTCTGGTCTATTTGGCGATTCTTTTGTAAACCCAAAAACAATTGTAAAATAAAAAGTTATTAAATTTAAAAGAATGTAATGGAGGGGGAAAATAACCTTCAGTGGTTCCCCAACACTTCTACATCCAAGTCCCTTATCTTGGGAAATGCAGCCCTTTGGGGGCCAGAATTCCTAGGGGCCAAGAACCAATGATCAGGACAGCAAGAATGGAGAGATATGGGTGGCCTGCTTCTTATCACTTACCCAGGCTATGGATCAGAATGGTTGTTGGGAATACTAAAATAGCACCCAGCAAAGGAAGAAAAGAGAATTCTGAGAAATGGGTTAAGCTTGGAAGGGCCCTGGTATTGATCAGCAAAACATTCTACAAGGTTGCCCAAAAGGAGCCTTGGAATGCCTTGGGGAGACCCTTGATGCTCTGTTTTCTAAGCTTTAGACTTACAGGAGTACAGCAACCCAGGCTAGAACCCTAATATTGACCTCATAGGGTCTCTCCGACAGCCAACGCATCTAGATACAGTCGATCATAGTTCAGTTGGATCTAAATGAGCTGCCTGGATCAGGTGCCCATCGCTGTAGCCACAGATTATATTCAGAAGTCAACCCTTGGGCCTTACAAGCACTGAATAATAGCCCTATGGGTTCGTGCCCAAGTTTATCTTTCAGGTCAAGTTCCCAGGGCTCAATTCAAACTAACTCAAAGATTTCCACAATTTTTTAAGGGAGGGCTAGAATAGAATAGATGACTTCTAAGAACTTTTCCAGCTCTAAAAAGATCTCTGAATTTCTCCATCAGATCTGCACGGTAGGACTCTTAAATCCCTTTCTCCTTCTGACTCCAGACTCCTCATTTTCAGTTCCTCTGCAGGGCTGCTGGAAATGAATAAAACCCTCTAAGAGCCTCCAGCTTTCCTTCTACCCAAACTCCATGAGAGGAGAACGTTTGTGCTTGGAAACCCAGTGTGGGGAACAGGGGAAATGCCAGGTGGCCACACATGGAAGCTACTTTGCAAGTTACAGTTACATTTCCATCCCCCTCCCTTTACTCTCCCTCATCTTCTGGCAAAAAGCAGAGAGAGGATTAAGAATGAGGAGGATTCCATCAAGTCGGGCAAAATTAATTAGCTGCAATTTCACTGTTGAGCTGCCAGGTAAATTTCACAGCATAATCACTCCAAGCACCTGCATTAATGTGACAATAACATCTTATAAGCATTTAGTATCCCATTTTCCTCCATGCATGGGCAAGACTAAGAATCAGGGACTAGCCCAGCTGCCATGCTTAGTTAGGATTGGGGATAATCAAATTTTGCAGAATGTTTCTGCTGGAGAAACACAATAGCTGCTGTGTCCATTTTTTCTCCTCCCACACTCACCTCTCCAACTCTGGAAGGAAGTTGAACTCCCCTCTGTGAGCCCATGGGCAAGGCTCGTCAGTGGATTTAGTGCCTTTCAAAGACAGGGTGGTAAAGGAGAAAACACATGGAAATTCCTGTTCTGCCATTAAGCAACTAGGTGACTTTGGGCATTTGGCTCAGCCTCTCTGGGTCTCAGTTTCCTTACCTGTAAAACAAGAACATTAGCATAGCCCATGTGCGCCCAGGCCTCCCATGAGGATCACAGGAGATTATAGAGCATTATTTACACTTTGCTAACTGGATAGTGTTTCAGTCACAAAGGGTTACTAGCCAAAAAACAGGGTGGCGCTGAAGACTCAATTATTTGGTAACAAATGCTTGCACACCCACAGCAAGAACCCACTTCCCAGCCTGAGGCCTGGCTAAGTGTCAGGGTCAACACAAATTCTGCTGGCTACAGAGGTGAGTGGCTGTCTGTTCTCCAATGCCCACAGCTGACATTCAAGGAAGGTCCATGTTATTCTTCAGTTTCTCTGAAGTCACATGGACATGGAATGAATCTAGTTTGTCCAGTTATTCTACTCTCTTAAGATTTAATTCTCTTCTACAATATGGAGAAATTTAATAGAGAAGATACCCCCACAGAGTCTAATGCATAATGTGAACATCAGTCTTAACTCATATTAAGCACTTATTAAATGTTAGTAATTTTTATAAAATAATTTATAGAAGATAGCTCATAGAGTGTTGTGCACAATGCAAGCATAAGTCTTCATACATATTAATTCCATTAAATACTAGTGATTATTCTTCCTTCAACAGCTCTTATACTTAAGATTTTGACACTTTAATCATTCATATATATATTTATATGCGTGTGTGTGTCTCAGAAACTCTCTGAAAGTGTCTAGTTTCCTCCTACCGCACTGGCTGATACCACTCAGTATCCTTTGTTAATTCAGGTTCTTTGGATGCTTTCAAATGGTGGGGTACCTGGGCTTTGCCCTAGGCCCTAACCTTTCTATCTACTACTGGTTTTTCATAACATCCCTACATCTAATACCCCCCAACCATTTTTGCTTTAGCTCAAATATTTTCGCTGAGCTCCAAACTCAGAACCAACTGTTTACTTCACATTTGCATTAGATGTTAAGCAGTGTAGAATTTGATCATGCCTAACAAGAGGTCTATTCTTTGTACTTGGCTTCTGGGAGGTTATCTCTAAGCCCTTGTCATGCCTGATAGTCTCTATTTGCTCAAGAGCCTTGGATCACACCAAGTAGCCTACAAATGTGATTTATTGTGGAGGATTTAAGTTAACATGGTATCAGCACAAACAGAGAGACTGGAAATTAAGATCAGCCGCATGAGCAATCAATCATGCCAAAATGATGGAGCCCCAGTAAACACTCCAACAAGGTGGCTTGGATGTGCTTCCCTGGTTGGCAACAGTCCATGCGCATTGTCACACAGCGATACTGGGAGAGTGATGCTGTCCTGACTCCACAGGGAGAGGACACTGAAAGCTTCATGTGTGGCATTTCTGGCTCCTGCTATAAACTTCTTTAGTTGGCTGATTTTTGTTTGTGTCCTTTACTTAAAATAAACTATAAACATGGGTGAAACAGTTTTCAGTGCACTCTTTGGGTCCTAGTGAATTATCAAACATGAAGGTGGTTTTAAAAATCCAAGAATTTGCAGTTGGTGTCAGCAGTGAGGGTGGTCTTATAGCCAGTGCATCTAACTTCACAGGTGGGCAAAGACTTGTGGATGTCTAACTGACATCTCAAACTTAATATACCCAAAACAGGAATAGATCTGCACTTCCAAAAAATAAACTAACAATATGTTTTAAATCATCAAAACATAGTTCCTAATATCACCTTGCTCATTTCCATCAAACCAGCAGAAGGAAAAAGGATGTGCATAGAAAATAGGCATGGGGGATTTTTACAGGCCAAGACTGGAAGTAGCATCTATGACTTGTGCTCACATTTCATTGGCTGAAACTTAATCACATAGTCACACCAAACATCAAAGGTGATTAGAAAACATACAAGATTTGGGTACCCAGAAAGAAAACAACACCTTGGCAAATAGCCATCCTTGCCATACTTCCTATCAATCTAAGACTAATGCTCAATTCTTTATTTCTGTCCTTCAAACACACAAGGTTTATTTCTGCCTCAGGCCATCCACAACTGCTTCCTCTGCCTGAATCTCCACATGGCTGGCTCCTTCCTATCATTCAGACCTCAGCTCAAATGTCACCTCCTCAAAGAGGGCTTTCCTGGCCACCCAATCTAAAGTAGCTTCCACTCACCAGTTACTTTCTGACATACCACTCCATTTGAATTTTGTCATGCACTTATATCAGCATCTGAATCAGTCTTGTTATTTCTGTTCTTATTTTCAGTCTCTACGTTAGATTAGGAAACCCATGAGTGCCTGACACTGGCAGACGCCAATATTTTGAATGAATGAATGTTTTTCTATATATGCTCTAACTGAACAAACATCATCTGAGCACTGTGACCCAGCCCTCCGATGAGATCTCCAAGGAGCAAAAATGCCCATCTTTTCTCTGGTTCTGCTGTTTTGCCTAGTAGAGTTCATGCTCTCATGAGTACCGAGACTTTTTCAGGCAGAGCCTGTTACAGCTCAGCCTCTTCTGGCTTACACCTGTCTAGCTGATGTTATAGACCTGATGGTGAATTTAGGAATTGTTCCTATTAAAATTCATTTTATTTTATCTAAATGATATAGTTTTTCTCTGAGGTGTCTATTCAAGTGCCATTCTATTGGTTCTCCCACCCAAATGGATTCATTACATGAATTGGTGCCCCCCACATTGAATGGGAAGCAAAATAGGGTTCTTTCAGCTTCATCTATCAGCTTCGCCCAAATAGCAGGCAGACCTTGTCCTTGTTCAACTAACAACAGACAAAATTAGATAGGCCTTGAGTCCACCTGTTCTTGGCATCCATTACGGGTCTCAGATTCTGCAAGGCTTCGTTCTTCCTGACACATCTTAGCAAGGTCGGTGCCCTCCCTACATGTTCCCCCTCCCACCTTTTCTACACGTGCCCTGCAGAGCCTTGCACATTTCTGCAAGGGCCTCTGGGGTCAGTCCCTGGGCTTTGAATCAAACACGTCAAGATTTTAGACATGCTAGTTGTATAACTGTGGGCCTCTGTTTCCTATTCTGTAAGATGAGGTAATCGAGCTCATTTGCAAGGCTGTTGTGAGGATTAAAGAAAATAAAATGTGTAAAGCACAGAGCTTGGCACAGAGCAGGACTCTTACAAAGTAAGTTCACATCCTCAATATAATACACCCCAGTGGGCTCACTGGATTCTGTATGGTGCTAGCATCCAGCACTGCCTGTGTTGAGGAAGGACCATGAACTAACTGCCTCCACCTTAGAAAATTTCAGTGTTGAACACACCTCAACCATCATCTCACGCACTTGCCACCTTAAACAGGGTCAGAGCACTGACTCCCCTCCAGAAATGGGCTTCTGTTTCATGACAATATCTAAAAATGGGGTTCGATGGGCTCAGTCCCTGCCTGGGCAAAGGTTGGGGGGAGAAGTGAGAGCTGCTCAAGGCGTGGAACAGACTGCTGACCCAGGAGTTCTTACTAAACTCTTTATCCCTCTGTCCTACAGGCCTGACCAACATTATGTTCCGAAAGCTTCCACAGGGCAAGCAAGAGAACCTGCCACCACCCGAGACTTGGTCCTACACACAGGCCTGGGTCCTGGCCAAAGGCGGACTGTGCTGCAGGAACATGAGCTCCCAAGGAAGGCCTGCAGGCCTGTGTGCTGACTGGCACAGCTGGAGTGAAACCAGGTCAGGACAGGAGCTGACAACAGCAACCTCACATCCTCCCACCTCCCCCCACCAGCCACAGGCATCTCTGCCCTGGGAGACTCCCTTCTGCACGGGGTGTAGAGGGAAGGCCTATACAATGGTGGGATAAAAGGCAACTCAGATGTTTCCTCCAATAATAAAGGTAGCTGGAAACAAATGAAAGAAATCTTATTCTTTTCACTGCAACATTTTTTTCCTTCTCTCATAAATCATTGCATCTGAAAGGTCACTCTCAGAGGTTGATGGCTTTCTTAGGAATGTACTTTCTACTCCACAGTCGTGGGATCTGCGTCTCATAAGATAGAGAGGCTGACGCAGTAGTTACTCTTATAAAATCTTAAATTGCAACCATGTGAATAGCTAAAATAAAACTTCCCAGAGCTCTGAGGTTTTGGCCTTTTTAAAAATTGAATTTATAGGTTGCTCTGCTTTCAGATGACCCTTGACAATTCTGGCTGGTTTTCCAGGGCATCTCAAGAGGCAGTGATTCTGGTTCATCCATCCATATACTCATCATGTGTCTACCTCTCCACCCATCCATCCACTCACCCACCCATCCATTTAGACAGTCATCTGTTCTTGTACCCAATGCTTGGCTGAGTGCTAGGCTCTGCCTTGTAAAGTAGGGATACAGCAGTAAACTCACAGACATAGTACCTGGTCTCATGGAACTGGCATTCAAGGCAGATACAAAGACGTAAACTAGTGTAGTAGGATAATTTGTTAAAGATATACTATGATCCGATTTAGAAATAAGTGTATCCTATTTCCTCAAAGAGATAGCTAGGTTTTCAATCCAGACTTTTGGGCTTCCACTACCTACTGAGTACAAGACTAAGCTTTTGTTTCCAAAAATCCTGGCACATGGTCCCACACTGGACACTGAGGGCCACCCTGTATCTATTGTCTTCAGCCTGCACAAGGCTTTTAAAGACACTGAATCTGACCAAGTGGGAGACTTCGTGTCCTGTGCTGATGTTAACCATTCATGCTTTGCAGGCAGCTGGGTTTGTGAAATTTTTCTTTGCCTAGTGATGAGGAATTGGGCTGGCAGCAGCTCTCAAGCTTGGTTGTGGGTTAGAATCACCTGTAACTTTTAAAAGCCACTATGCCCAGACTATATTCAGGTCAATTAAATTAGAAAATCCAGAAGTGAGAGCCAGTTATCAGTTCTTAAAGTTCCCTAGCCGAATCCAATGAGAATGGATTCTAAAGTGAGGAGTTTGCAGATTTAAACATTGGGGACTGAAGGGAGTATTATTGCAGCCCCTCGGGATCAGCTGCAGAAGGGAAGGGAAGGTTTTGGGTTTCTGCTCCTACTGGAACCAGAACATCATCTCACCAGCCTTCCCTGGGAAGCGGTGACCTTATTAGCAGGCAGAGTGAAGGAAAAGAAACAGGTAGCCACCATGGATCATGTAAGCCTCAGAGCATTTGTCTAAGCAGAACCCAGAAATGACTGGACTTGGCTTCCTCATGAGCTGAATCTCACAGCTGGATTTTATGTTATTTAGAAAAATTTAAAAATGTGTCACTTTTTGTACAAGTATCATGTAGGTAATTCATACCTTTTACCCACCAGCGGTCATACCAGGTAGCAAGAGCTAAGAGGGAGAGAGAACCCTGCTGCGGGAGCATGGAGGAGGGTCCCCAAGCTGGCTCGTCCTTTTACCAGCACCCTCAGCCACCCACATCTGCCCTACTCAGCTCCCAGCTACGCCCACCAGGTCCTATCTCTCAGCAAGGCCTGGCAGTGGTACAAAGACCTCATCAGGGCCCCGGGAAAGAGGGACACTTTAACCCCAAGGTCAAAGGAAGTGGTGAGTGGAGACGCTGGGCTCCAGGCAGCAGAGTCCTGCTGAGACTGTCAGAGCTCCTCCTTTGACTCTGAACTGGAGAGCAGATGCACTTTCTTGGGCCCCTTTCCTCCTGTCCCTTTGCTACTGTACTTCCCACCTCATGCTGCAGCCTCCTTCCCAAAACAAGGAATTCTAAGATATCTGAAATGATGGCCCCTTTTCCTTCTGAAAGGAGACCTCTATCTCATCCCTCTGAATTTCTCCTCGTGGGAGCTAAGCCCAGACCCCAACTTTCTCCTGAAGCCTATGACTTTAAGAACGCTCCTTTGTTTACTGTTAGCACTATAGACTGCATTTTATAGAAATAAAAAGCCATAGTTTGTTCTCTTTGTTGGCACAGCCAACAAGGGCCAGCTGGCAGCTCTATAAACGACTCCATTAAATCTCAGCTCTGTCGTGAGGCAAAGATTGCCACAGCCCAGCACTTCTCAACCTCAGCTGCAACTGGAATCATCTGGATGGATGTTCAGAACTATAATGCTTGGGTCCCCACCCTCCATCCCCAGAGATTTCGTTTTAATTAGTCTGCAAGGGGTGGGGAGGGCCATGCCTGAGGTTTACATTTTAAACCCCACCCCTAGGAGGTTTTGATGTGTGACCAGGGTTGAGAAGCACTGCAGTAGGGCAGATCGATGTCTTCTCTTCCAGGAGTCCTGCCTTGTTCAGGAGAGCATCTCTGAAGTGCCATGATCAGGGATGGTACATGATGAACTAAAGCCATCACTCATTATCTTACAGGGGGTCTTCAGGTTTCTACCTGGTGCTCTCACTGCCTCCAAACTTACCTCCAATCGGCACAGGCACTACTGGGGCCACTCATCTCCATGTAAATACATTTCCTAGGATAAATTATCTCTATCTGGTGCTTTTTTCAATCGGCAAACATTTCCTAAGCACAAGAGATAAGAGGGGTACAGCACACAACAGACCCAGCCCTGGCTCTTCCTCAAAGAGTCCCCTTGTCCAGCTGGGGAGGTGAGCAGGTGACCAAGGGCTGACCTATACACTAATGCTATAAATTTGGGGTGTACAGTGGGCTTTCAGAGAATGGCTACAGTAGAGACAGCTGCTTATAGGAGGCAGGCCAAAGGCAGGATGGAATGTAGAGAAAGATAAGACCAAAGGGAGGGCTTTCAAGGAAGAAGCAACAATGTATAACTTTTATACCCTTTGTGGCTATAAAATATAAGAGGGCAAAAAAAAGTATAACTTTATAGAGAGGAGGTGTTGGGGGAAATGCGAAGATAAAAATATTTCTGTGGCTCGTCCTTCCCCACTAATCCTACAGCCACGCCCCTGACTGAGGCCATTGTCATCTCCTCCTCCCCTGTACATTCCTACAGTTGAAAGACAGGAGTACCAGGGAGTAGGGGAATGATCATTTGCTGAACCATAATTCAAACTTTCACCACATCACACCAAGCCAAATTAACAAAAAATTCCTTAGTATCCACTAATACCAAGACCATGTTTAAATGTCCCTACATGTTTCACAGAAGTCCTATATATAGGCAATTTGTTTAACTCTAAATCCAAACAATGTCTACACATTGCATTGGAGTGATCTGTCTCTTAAGTTTCTTTTCATCTAAATGTTACTTCCCCACCTCTATTTTCTTCATACCATTTATTTTTTGAAGATATCAGGTCATTTGTCCTACAGAGTTTTCTTCATTCAGAATTTGTCTTACTACAATGTCATATGAGCTTTAATTTTTTTAAAACAATTAGAGCATCACCAATACAGGTAAGAGGCACAGACACCTACTTGAGAAATATTCTCTAGATGAAGATAATTACCAGAACATTAGCTGCCTTTTATACTTATCCTTCAATTTATGGTTTGAAGTAAGAGGGGAAAGTAGGATGTAACTCTTTTTATCCCAACCTACTCATAGGTCCAGACTATGGAAATATGATGAAAAAAATAGTTAATTGGAAGAAAACACACATCGGATAGAAGGCAAATGACACTGAGGTTTGAACCAGCTCATAAGAGGTGAAAAAAATAAATAAATAAGACAGTGAGAGCAGTTTATCCAGTTGCCTCATCCTCAGCTGAAACCTTTCCTGAGGACAATCACCCATAGGCAATAACTTGCATCTCCCCCTCAGGTGAAAATCCTTCAGCAGCAACAATAGAGCCCAGCTTTCCTCCAGAGCTTTGGAGAAAGCAAGAGTGTAGGAATGGCTTCCAGGAATACTATACACGCCGACTCATTTGACATCCTCTCATGAAGTGAAGTGGACCACCACCTAGGAACATGTCCTACGTGCACCTGGCACCAGAAGTAAATGGAGAATGGAGGAGAAACAAGGTGTGTAATGTACTCAGCCAGAAGCCAATCTGTGAAAAAGTCTTCAAATTATCAAGTGTATGCAACTGATGGTGGAAGCTAGAATTCTCACTGACATTTAGTCAAAATGGAAGCTCTCTCAAGAATATACTGAAGTATAATATACAGTGCATAAAGTTATAAATGCACCATATATTTTCTCTGTGTTCATGGGAATTCGATGAAATATGACCTGTTCAGATTTCCTGTTTGAAAAGCACAATCCTGCAGCAATACTGCAAACAATGAGTATATTTATATTTGAAGTCATATAGCTTATATACTCCAACTCTCAGAAAAAAAAAATTGATCAACCCTATTGCAGAAAACAATGGCTTATCTTTTTAATTCTTTGTATGGAAATTATTATAAAATGACAGTTATATGGAGAGAAGATCAAAGAGTATAAAGCCGAAAAAGTAGGATGATGAAGGTACTATAGAGATGTGTTAGGCAATTATTTAGTATACATATTATGCCACCTTTATGGATTGGAAGATGTCATGGTATTCTGCAACTTACTCACATTTGTGTTTTGTTGTGATTTCTTTTCAATTTTAAATATTCACTTTTATACCTAAAAAAAGGCAGAAAAAAAGTGAAAGTTAAAAAATAGATGAGTTAAGGAGTGATAATTAGCTTTGCACAGTTCGATTTAACAAAAAATTATTTTAAATAGTGTTCTCCCGGGGCATTTTAATTATGACTTCGTAGAATGTTATAGCTTGAAAAGAACTTCGTGATGACTGCATGCACCTTATTCCTCAGATAGCCAAGAAAACTAAGGACAAGGAAAAAGAACTCTCAAAATCACACTGTGAGTTCCTAGCAAATGCATAATTAGAACCCAGGCTCCTTGCCCCCGTCCACACGCTCCTGCTTTCTAGTGCTGGAGAGGTGCATTTGCTTTTCCAGGAGGTTAGCGCCATCACTTATTCTGAAACACACACAATAAGAAAAGTCCCCTCCGCTTCTGCACCACAGCGCTACAAAGCCAGGTCTCCCAGGCCTAGCAGGCAGGGCGCAAAGCTTTATTCACCAGAGCGTGATTTACTCCCTACATTGCTGCCAAGGACTCCGTTTTCCGCCTATCTTCCCTGCCTCTAGAGAAGCAGCTGTGGCAAAAGCTGCAGGTGCCCCCTGCTGGCCAATCCGGATCTCACAGGGCTGGCCGCCCTCCCTTTTATTGATTCTGGCCGGGTCGCCAGAGGTTTAAACCCTGTACATAAAATATGGAGCTAACATGAAACAATTCTCTACATAGAGAGGAAAGGAAATGTTCCATGAGACTTGTGCTGTTCAAGTTCAACTGACTATGGCTATCAATTCTACCCACAAAGGCTGAAGCCTAGGCAGTATAGCCTATAGCAGTGCCTTGAAACTAATGTAAACAGACATCACCTGAGAATACTGTGCAAATGCAAATTTGATTAGCAGGGTTTAGGGTAGATCCTGGGATCTTGCATTAATAATGCAGTCTCAGGTGATGTGATGCTGCTGGTTCAGAACCACTTGGAGTAGCAACATTCTAAATGAAAGTTCATGGACTTTGGAGTTAGAATGGTATGAACCCCAACTTTTCTAGTTATCAGCTGTATAATCTAAAAGAATTTACCCATCTTAAACCTTGAATTACAAGTCTGTACAATGGGCATGTCCACACCTACCTCACTCCATTTTGAGTGGAATGAATAGGTACCATGTATAAATAACTAGGATGGTATCCAGAGCATAATGGACATTTGGGAAATGCTATTATCACACGTGAATTTTCTCTAAATGGGCTCATGTCCTCAGCAGCTCACTGCTCATGGATATTAGTAAAAGGCTTTGATTTATAGAAACATGTAAATCATAGCATCTCAAACATATGGACGGCATAGTTTCAGTTATGAGCCTCTCATTACCAATGTTAGATCCACCCATAACCACGAACCCTGAGGTTTTTGGTCAGTTATAACCAAATCCTTAACAGTAGTCCTTGGTGTCCCTGATGAATGTACATCTTCTCTCACACCCAAACTGGAAAGACACAGAGAAAATAAGATTGATGCCTCATCGCCACACTGGAGACGAGCAGTATTTCACATGTGTGCTAGGCAGACACTGGAACGTGACCTGCAAATAAAATCTTCACAGAACACACAGGGAGAGACTTGCTGCTCTAGAGTTAGAAGGTCTGAGTTTACCCACCAGCATCAATGTTCTGTCACTGAGCCACCTCCACAAAACTTATGTTATCTGAGCTTCAATTTCTCTGCCTATAAAATGAGATGGCGACAATAATGCATCTGAATTAGACAGAGAATGTGAAGTGCTTTGAAAATGATCACCCCCCTTGCCTGGGCTCATTTTGTGTGAGAGAGTTTGGAATTTCAGATAAATCAGGACCCTTCCTCCACAAGTAGTTCTGCACTCAAGGATCCAAAAAGTTAGAGGTAGCAGATGTTACAGAAATGTTCATTTGTAAATAAAATATACTGCAATTTATTTTACAGTCAAAGACTTTAGGTAACTAGTGTTGAAGACCTCTCTTCCCATCTGGGTTACATTTTGAAGCAAAGAGAGACTAAAATAACGTTAAGTCCCATCTCCACAGCAAGCCCAGAAGAGCCTTCTGCACTGACCCCTTTAGCTCAACCCCTATTCCATTTCCAGTAACACTGCAAAGTCCCAGAGATCCACAGATACTCTTGCCCTTTTACGCCCCGGGCCTCTTCACATTCTCCTCCCCTCAATCCTCCCCAAATTTCGGACTCAAGGACCACTCATTCAGGTCTCTTGTTTGCAGCAGAATCTGTCTTTGGGTAACAAGCAGTATCAGAGAATACCAGGGAGCTCACAGAATCACCAAGAAGGCTGGAGAAAGAAGCTGGACAGGAATATAGGAATGAAGGAAAGCTTAGTCAGAACCACAGTCAGGACTGCAGACCAAAACAGTCCGGGTACGACCCCCTTGCTGCCACCACCATGCACCAGAAGCCATAGATTTGTGCACCGCCAGTGCCAACAGCCCTGAAGGCTGACTCTGCCCCAACATTGCTGCCATCACTAATCCAGGAAATGAGACTCATCAGTAGCAATGCCAAGTCTCAAATGGATATGTCCATGTGGGCAAGTCTGGGGACTTCAATCTCCTTACGAGGGGCACAGAGAATGAGAAAACTGGGTATTTCAACTCCCATAGTGAGATGTGGAGCCTTCACTCTAGCCAGACCAACTGGGGTAAAGTGCTCAGATATCAGGCAGCCAGAAAAATAACAGATGGGCACGATAACTACATGAGCATCCTGGTGATGTCAAAACTTCCCTGACACATTTTTCTGTGTTTGTGTCACACACACACACGCATACACAGTCCCTGAAGTGTGCTCCCAGAACCCCTTAAACATAATCATGTGATTTTGTATTTTTCTGTGACTACATTAGTACAGACTCTTCAAAAGCAGACCTTGAGAAGAAGAATCACATACAAGTGATTTATGAAGGAAAATTCTCCAGGGAAGATCAGTGAAGGAGCAGAAAAGCTTGACAGCAGGAGGACGAAACTGAGCAAGAATGGGATCTTGGGCAAAAGTACAGCAGAGGGTGGCTTCAGGCTGATACCTGAAGCCAGGAGGGTAAACTATGACTCAGAACTGCCCGAACCCAAGACAAGGGGCTGGGTTCCCACACTCTGTGCCCAGCAGGCACTAGCTAATGGCAGCCAGGGTTAGAGGAGGAGAGTGGAAATATAAACTCGGAGGCATATCTTTGCAAAGTGGCTTCAGTTGTCCTAGCACAGGCCTCCAAGAACGGCAGGTGCAAGCTATTGAGAGCCCAACATTGACAATGGTGATGGTAAAACGAGGCCCAGCAGATAGGATAAACTCTGACACTTTCTTTTTCTGTGACCCCCACTAGACTGGGAGCCTCCTCAAAAGCATTCCCTATGTCTGATTTGTCCCCATGTTCCCAGCACTCAACACAACTTAGTAGGCATCCAAGAAATGTCCAAAAAGTGAATAAACACTGGCTAGAAGGGTCATATTACTCCTGGGATGCAAAATGAAGGAACAGGGACAAATGCAGACCCAGACAGGAGATAAGCAGGCAAAGATCAGTGAATTTCAACCTGGATTTTCATTCCCTTCATTTTCTTGCAATTCCTGGCCACACTGTCTCTGTCAAAGGAAAGAATCTGTGGGGTTTCCAAGGTCTGAGAGACACTGTCATTAGAAGAGATCCAATGTGAAGTGAACACTTGTCTCTAAAAGGCAAACAGGTGTGCAGAGTTCTTAGACGTGGCTGGCCTACAACTTCCCATCCCCTTGGGAAGAGGATAGAAGCTGGAGATAATGTGATGGCTTCCAGAAGTCACATAAAATACCCAAAGGACACAGGCAATTTGCTACAGCAGCTCACTTCTCTTCACCTACTAGCAAGCGGAAAGCCAGACTGGACAGGCTCATAACCCCCTGACAGATGTCCTTTCACAGGAGAGCCCCCAGAATAATTCATCCAGGCCGACTCTGGAGAGGGGGTTATTTTTAATCCTATGCCTTTGAATTGGCCAACCTCAGAGAAAGAGCAGAGTCTGGAGGCAATCTCCCTCTATCATTTTAGGATAAAGAAGCAGGGTGGAGTGATTTAGCAAAGTCTTCATTTCGGAGGCTAGAGATCTGGGTCCTTCCCGTCTAAGGTACACATGGTAGGTCCAGAAATGTGGCAGACCACCAAGGGAAGGGACCACTGAATAAGGCCCTCATTAGGGTCACCATGCCCCGGGTCATATCATCAGTAGGTCAATGTTTAACACCCCCATTGGCCTCTGGAGTTAAGGGCCATTATGATGGATAATTTTTTGTGTCAACTAGCTCAGTCACAGTCCCCAGATATTTGGTCAAACATTATTCTGGATCTTTCTGTGAAGGTGTTTTGGATGAGATTAACATTTAAATTAGTGAACTTTGAATAAAGCAAATTGCCTTTCATAATGTATGTGGGCTTTGTCAGATCCAGTGAAGGCCTAAATAGAACAAAAGACCAACCTTTCCTGAGCAAAGGGAATTTTGCAGAAAAAAGCCTTTGGACTTGACATTGATTCATTCCTGGGTTTCCAACCTGATGGCCCACCCTGCAGATTTATGTATATGGAAAGAGAGAGAGAGGAGAGAGAGAAGTTATATGGAGGTACCCAAAATGATGGGTCCAGGGGTGTTACAGAGTCTTCATATATCTGGATAGAGAGAGCTCAGAAAGCAGACAAATCTTTTCCGTATGACTTTGACAGAGGGTAGATCTGCAGAGGAGTTGAAGCCAGCTCAAGACTATCAGCAGGTACAGTGTGAGCCTTATGGCGGGAACTAGATGGGAATTTCTCCCAGGGTCTAGCAGGAAAGCAGGTCAGACCCCAAAGAATAGATAAGTCTACAGGTACTAGTGGATGTTAACTAGGATGGAACATCTCCTGAAAGGTCAACCCCTAGCCAGCTCCATCACACACCAAGATAAGTCACAAATCCCCAGTGCTGTAAATCCATCCCGGATAGAAGAGGGGCTTATGAATTGACTGACTTTAACCTGAAATGACCAAGTTTTATTCAGCAGAATAGGAACTTGATATAAATTAGTTTCAATATAGAAAATTAGAGTCGTATTTCTTGCACAGCTACTTGAATTATGAATACTGTAAATGTCATCATCCCCACAAAAACAGTAGGTCCACACTATCTTGTGCCCCACAGAGGGGACACTTTAACCTAAGAAACATTGAGTCTCCATGTCCTTAAAATATATGCAGAGGGCCCAGTCCAAACCAACAGTATCAGTATTTCTAGGGTAGGAAAATTATTGTTTATTTGTTTGTTTGTTTGTTTGTTTGTTTTTAAGGTCCCTAGATGATTCTCATGTGAGTACAATTAGACACTATATTTAGATCTTCCAGTTCATGGCTGCCATGTGTATAGACAACTTACTAGCTAGATGACATAAGCAGAAAATTGAAGGTCTTTCTTTCCCCTCTTTGCTAATTTGGTTTCTGTTTTGTTTTTGCAAAGTTTCAAATGCAGCCATATCAGACTCAGACTCAAGTTTAAACTATAGTTAAATTTCACCTCTTCCTTCTAATTTGCCAGAGATTACACTAGTAATGATATCCAGTACTCAGATTAACTGTGAGGAAATAATAATAGCCATTTTGAATGGCCAACCCCTTATTCTGCTGAAAACACAAATTGATAACATGGAACTGCCGGGGTAAGGGGGTGAGGTAGTGGGGAGGGTGCTGCCTGGGAGGTGGGACCCAACGTTTCCATGTTCTTCCCGCAGCAGAGCCCTGACTTTCAGCCTTCAAAGGACCTGTGCAGGAACCCTCAGCCACAAGTTCAAGTGAAGAACCTTTGGGAATGCTGAGTGTACTGATTCCAATTCTGTCTTTTTCTGATGAATCTCACAAGTTTCAATCGTTACTTTGTCTTTGGAGACCCTCTCCACCCCCCAAAAAAGGAAATAATCTACTTCATGGGGAAAATGAAGAAAGAAGTAAAATAAACCTTTCATTAGAGACTGCTCAAATGGTCACAGCCAAGACAGAAATGTCCCAAGAACGAGTTCATTGCTAAAAATGAAACTAAGTGGGATACTAAAAAACTGATTAAAATTGGCATATTGAAGGGATGTCAGAGTATAAAGTACAGAAGCAGCCTGCCATCCCAGGGTCCAGTGACCACTGCCATGTTCTCTGTCTTCTCAAGTACAGATTGGACAGTAAGGGTCACCTCGTGATGAGGACACTGAAACACCACAGCCATGTATAAAAGCAGGAGGTTTAGTAATGTGGTTTCTACCTTCAAAGCAAGATAGAGAGGCCCATTAACAGACTTTGCCAGGGCACCCAGAAAGGTGACAGTGGTTAATGGAACAGGAGAGCAGGTAGAGACACTATCTCTGAATATGTGAGAGGACTCAAGGTTGGCAAGAAAAGCTAAGATATCATCAGACTAACTGCTCGCCCCACCTCCAGGTGTACTCTTGGGCCCCTCCACCTTGGGAAGCTGACCTGTGTAGATTACACAAGAGTTGCAGACCCTCTGGCTTGAGGCTGGGGCACCTAGCACAGATTAGAAGAAGGGAGGTGGGTGAGGTCAGGGTATTTATTTATTTATTGCCCTGGCTGCCTCCCTGCAAGGTCACCTCGGGCTGGCTCTGTTCCTGTACACAGTCCTGACCCTCTGAAAATGGCCAACTATACAGATATCTCTCTCCTCACATATAACTGCTCCCTCCTTGTCATTAGGGCCTGGGGTGGGGAAGGGTAGTTAGAGCTGGAATGCTGCTAGGCCACGGGCCACTACACTTTCTACTGTGGCTCCTACACCCCACCTTTGTAAATGAAACCCATCAAATCACTTTGTTGAGAGTCCCATTTCTTTCTATTAGGGACTCGACTAATATAGACAGCAGCAGCCCCTAGACCTTTTCCTGGCCATTCTCAGGTGTCTGTGGAAGAAGACAGATTACATATGCAATGGGACAGAAAAATGATTTCACCTGAAGAAGTAAGAAACAGACAAGTGGAAGAGCCCATGAAATATGTCTCTAACTTTTTCTTCTGTTTGAATCACCATTGTACTTTTGAGTATAATTTGTTAAAAATTAGTGTTCAGGGTTTTTTAAATTGCTGGAAGAAATGGTACCTCTTTTAAACCAGTAACTGAATTGCTTAACTGAGAACATAAATCTCTGTTGTGAATACTGATGGTTTCTCTTTAACTGTTCTGTGCGCTACGCTGATCAGCCTGGGCTCTATTGTTTTATAGACATGTCAGGTAAGGGCTTATAACATAGAGTATTCCTCCCCTGATATGTACTAAGTAATAAAAGTTAAGTTGTTCCTGAAATCATTTTGCATTTCTGTTTCAGCTATGAGTTAGCATCTGCTTTTTCAGGTTAAGAATGTTTCTAATGCAAAGTGTTATTAATCCATTTCCCGTTGGCCCATTTGTTCCGTGTCTCTTGAACAAATTGCTAAGCTATTAATGGAAAACAATATTTTGCTAGGCAGACTTGGGGAGGTGTCTGGTTTGTTCCTAAAAGTGTGTTAGAGTCAGACTCGGGCTACTAGCTCACAGAGGTTTTTATAGATTTAGTTATTTATTAGAATACTGATTTTTACATTTCTGTGTAATATTTTGGTTGTTCTGTTTGTTTTGTTTTGTTTGTTTTGTTAATAAATACTTAGAAACTAGAAATAAGGGGAGAGTCTTAATTATCTCGAAGAATTTTCTGGAGTTCTGTTCAACAACCAACTACCAGTAGAAATATGAAGTTAAAAAAATATACATGTCACATAAAAGCAGGTGAATCCTCTCCCACCCCCTCACCCCCCACCCCCCTACCCCCAACCCCCATAAAATTGCCCAGCAGCTGCCCAGGGAAAAAAGAATCAAGAATGGCAAACTGGAAAGCAGTAATTACAGCCAACCAGAACAAGCCAAGTAGCAAACCTACCAAAAACTCATGAAAATGTGAAAATAAAAGGAAAATTAACCAGAGAAATGCCAGCATAAGACATAAAAGTTACCCAGGAAAAGATGTGAAAAACAAACAAAGTAGTGGAAGGTCTAGGCTGAATTTTTGGTCAACACCCAAGTTATCAGCACAAATTGCTGTTGCCCCATGGGTTTGCAGAAGTGTCCAAGACACTTGGCTGATAACTGAGAATCTGGGCAGAAGGTGTCCCTTGTGATGAATTTGGTTGTACTAATGTTTAGTTTGTATGATAAAGGAGGGGTATAGTATGCTAACAAGCCCATATTGGACCTTCCTTCACACACACACACACACACACACACACACACACACACACGCACACACCCCGCATTTGGGTCTGAATAACCCTGTGAATCGTATTTAAGGCATTTTGCCCTAGAACTTATACACAGAGACACTTACACACCTTCACACCTCCATACTTTTGCTTATGCCAGTTGTTTCTCTTCCTAAAAGCCTTTTCTATTCTTATGCCATTTAAATTCAGATTTATATTGATTACTCCCAAAGAATCACTTTTCCCACTCTATTCTGCTTCTTCTTTCTACCTTGCGGGGAAGAGCAAGAGGGCTGTCTGTGGGGGATAGAAGCCCCAAAACAAATGGGTTAAAAATCCACCATACACAAGCTCTGCTGGTCTCCTTATTCTACCGAGTGTAGATGCTCCTAAGGCCTCCTCTCCCACAGTTGCCCTCTATGTAGCCCCTTTGATTTCTGGGCTTCTGATATTGGGTGACCCTGGAGTAACAAATTTTCCTTCAGAAGAGCACCAAGCAAAATCATTTTCGAGTCTTCCTTTGGCTCTGTGACCTCATCATCCTCCATCTTACACAACCTCCTGGAGAATGAGCCCACAACCCACAAAGTTCATGAACTCATCCTCCGAGATGTGAATATAGATGGGCACAGAATACTAGTCACTATAGGGACTTATGCAGCTGCTTGTAGCATAGCTGATGGAGGAAAGACATTCAGCTCTTATTAAGTGGCTATCATGGACCCCATGCTCTACAGATATTATGTTTTCAAGGCCCACCAGTTAAAGCCCACCTGGAACATACGTGTAACCAAAGTTATATTTATCAGTTTGTTGCAGCAAGGAAGAACACATACCAAAGGAATCATGGAACATCTCAGAGGGTGGGAGTTAGGAAAGTTTACATATTGAGACTGGGGAGCTGGCGTTGATCACAGAGGGGCCTCAGCAGGATTAGTCAGATCTGTAAAGCAGGTTGTTGCTGGAGCACCCAGGAACGCTTTAGAACACAAGTCACAGATATACACCCGTGCTCATAGCAGCTTAGTCACAGTAGTCAAATAGTAGAAGAAACCTAAATGTCCACTTACAGCTGAATGGATAAACAAAATGTGCTATATACATAAAATGAAATATTCAGCCTTAAAAAGGAAAAAAATTCTGACATATGCTACAACATGGATGAACCTTGAAAAAAATCATGCTAAGTGAAATAAGCCAGTGACAAAAAGACATATACTGTATGATTCCACTTATATAGCTCATATAAGTCATTAAATTGATACAGACAGAAAATAAAATGCTGGTTTCCAGGTGCTGGGGAGGAAAGAATGAGGAGTTATTGTTTAATAGGAACAAAGTTTCAGTTTCATAAGATGAAGAGTTCTGTGGATGGATGGTGGTAATGGTTGCATAGCAATGTGAATTGAATGCATTTATGCCACTGAACTGTACACCTGAAAGTATTAAAATGGTAAATTTTCTATTATGTATATTTTACCACAATAAAAAAATGTCATGCAGAGTTACTATTAGATCAGCTCGTCTGATGTCCTATTAAAACAGATGGGTCTGAATAACTGGTTAAAAAGGTTGAAGCTTAGACAGTTTCTCTTGCAGGCTATGGTAGTCCCCTTTATCCTCGAGGGATATGCACCAAGATCCCCAGTGTATACCTAAAACCACAGATAGTACCAAACCCAACATACACTTTTCCTATACTTACATATTTATGATAAAGTTTAATTTATGTCGGGCACAATAAGAGATTAACAATAATACCTCAAGATAAAGTAGAATAGTTGTAACCATATACAGTAATTAAAAAAATTAAATAATTGTGGCAGTATTAAGTAAAAAAAGGGTTCCCTGAACACAAGCACTGCAATACCTGACATTAGATCTGACAACAGAGAAATGCTACCAGGTGACTAACAGGAAGGGAGCATGTACAACCGTGGAGACGCTGAACAAAAGGATGAGTCACATCCCATGCAGGCAAGATTTCATCACGCTACTCAGAACAGCATGCAATTCGAAACTTTAAATTGTTTATTTCTGGAATTTTCCATTTAATATTTTCAGTTTTACCACAGTTGGCCACTGGTACCTGAAACAGTGGAAAATAAAACCCCGGATAAGGGTGAGGGTGGTGGGGAACTACTGCATCTCATTTGCTAGTTACATAACAGTTTTGCCAAGATGTGGTTTCTGTTTCAAGTCTCAGTTTCCTCATCTCAAACTAGCTGTTAGCAGAGCCGCCTTTGACTTTTTCAATCTCATTTGTTTATCTATTCGTTTTTGTTTCTTTTATTCCTCTAACAACTAAAAGTAGTGGATTTGGGATCCCAACCCAAAGCAGCTATATGTTTGTCCTGGGCTTTTCGATTACAGGGCTCCTCTAAAGGCTAGAGCAGGTCTTTAAAATCTACACAGCCCATTTGTCCCTAATCCATGACAAACGCAACTCAATTAACATCAACTGTTTTAGGCGCCATAAAACACAAATGTAAACAGGGCATTGTCTGACCTCCAGGACCTTACAGACTGAAGGGCAACAGAAACATACACAGTTAAGTGTAGGAAAGTATGAAAAATTATAGAAAGTGAATAATTCTATGCCCACATGAAGTATCTATAACTGTGATAGTACTTGCTTACATTTGGTTAAAAACCTTTAACAAAGAAACAAGCTTCCTTTTTGGTTGTTAGAGATGAGATGAGATTCAAATTTAAAATAAAAAACACTACTAGAAAATGTAACACATTTACTTAGGTCTCTCTGAAGTACAAGTGATGTTGTTAGAATCTTTCCTAATAATAGATTTAGAAAAAGCAGGGGGGAAAAAAAGAAAATAATTCCTAACACATGCACCATAATTTAAAGCTGAGTTTAGCAAATTTTTTCTGTAAGAAGTCAGATAAATATTTTAGTCTTTCCTGGCTATACACAGCCAAAGATAACTATGTAAACAGATGGCTATATCCCAATAAAACTTTATTTATAAAAACTGAAATTTGAATGTAATGTAATTTTCACAGGTCATAAAATATTATTCTTTTTAATTTCTTCCAATCATTTGAAAATGTAAAAACCACTCTTGGCTCTCAGAAACACAGGTAGCAGGCTCAATTTGGTCTGTGGCTATCATTTGCCAAGCCCTGCTTTTAATGCTTGTTTCTCAAAGTGGTTATCAATCCAGCCACATCAGCAGAGCCCAGGAGCTTGGTAAAAGCCACGGATGGAGAATCTCATTTTAAGAACATCACCTTGTGTTGGATCTGAACGTCCCAGTTTGAGAAGGATTGGTACAAGGTCCACACAGACTCCAAAGCCAGACTGGTGAGTCCTAGTACTATAATACAATTCCTCAGAGAAGTGGTCCCAGGAAAGGTCTGAACTTCTCTGTGCTTCAGTTTCCCCATGCACAAGATGGGGATGACAGCACTGTCTCCCTCAGCATGGTGTGAGAATTACATACACACACAGAGCTGAAGCAATTATTTGTCATTACTATTATAAAGTTTCACACAGTGTTATTTTCACAGCCACCCTCTGAGATAGGGACTGTTTGCCCCATTTCACAAAAGAAACTATGCCCTAGGAAATTGGGGACATTTGTCTAAGGTCGCAGAACAAAGGTCTTCTTGTATCCAAATTTAGTCCTAAGGATAATGAAAGTTTCCAGGCTATAGAAAGGGACACAGTCCCCAGGCGCCCAAGACTTCATGTCCACATCTCCCTTCTAACGCTCTGCTCTCAGTAGCCTCTTTTAGCCCACACCCCTAAGTTTTCCCCCTCTGCCAGATAGAAGCACAGCTCCCCAACTCTGCCACACAAAGATCTCCCTGAATCTGTACCGCAAGTTACCCTTTCATCCTTTGAAATTTATCTTCCATTAAGTTGTGTAGTGTTTTTTTATAACTTCTCTTTCTAGCTATAGATTGCAAATTTCCCCTCTGTTGAGTCATGTAGCTGACTGACTGTTTTTCATTATATTTATAAGGCTCAAGGAAAAAAAAATAAAGGCAATTCCTTTATTTGAGAATCCTGACATTTATTAGCATAATAAAATTCTCAAGATGAAATTGCAGTTTTCCAGACAGTAACTTCATTTGCAGAACAACTTATAAGAAATTTATTTTAAGGCCAGGTAAAACCTAAAATATATGAGACATGAAGAAAGTGTGGACCCCAAATAAAATGAAATAAATGTGTTAGGCTGGAAACCTCAGCTGTTGTCTCTCACATATTAATTAGGGTGACAGAAACAACAGCTCAGGGATTCGGGTTCTCAACCCATCTTGATCTGCTTTCAAAGCCACTGTTCACGAAATTAAAAATTTCTTCTAACACCTTGAAAATCATCACATCATATCCCCTTGACATGTCACTGCTAAGCATGAAATAATTGTTGTGGCAGTGGTGGTTGTTAGCAATACCTTTTGTTTGGACAGAGATTTCATACATATCGTTTAATGACCTGCCAAAAAACTTAGTGATGGCTATACAGAAAATTCTCTCCACTGTTATATCGAGCTTTAGTGCAGTTAAATGACTTTAACAAAGTCATGTAGTTGATAAGTAGCACAGCCAAAGTTAAAATTCGGTTCCTCGGAGTTCAATAGAAAGAAGGTAATTTTAATGATAATCAGCTATGGTTTAGATAATCACTTTAGAATTCAGAAAGCAGGTTCCCTCCGCCACTGCATTTTATCCATTCAGGGGCCCTGGGAAGCAGGCAGACAGGAGGGAAACCTTGAGGCAGGTTGTGAGACTGATATTATCGAGCATATTTGTATGATGAGTCCTTATCCTAGCTTCCCCAAAAGGCAGAGCCTGCAGCAAACGCTTACATGCTGCTGCTTTACTGGGTAGTGCAATCCCAGGGGAGCAGGAGAAAGAGAAAGGAGAGTGAGGTAAAGAACGAGGAAGAACGTACGGGGCTGTGATACTGATCTGAACACTGCTTGGTTTCATTATGACTAGTTGATCATAATGAAATAATGATGGTCAAATAATCGATCCTGTGGGACTGCCTTTTAAGAGGCCATATGAAGAATCTGCCTCTCAAAAAAGTCCCTCCAGGAGGAGAAAGGGAGAAGAACTGATCTACTAGGCATTATCTTCCATTGATCAAAGGTTCACTGCATGGAGAGTTAACTTCCCAGCTCTCCTTGGTTGCATGGTGTCTTATGCCTCTGCAGCAACTGATGAGAGACCCAGAGCACCATGTGGCAAGGTATCATTGGCATATGCTCAGGTGAAGCTGACTGACACAGTGGGGAAGTGCAGAGCCCATGCAAAATTGATTGCAGTGGTGGCACCTGGGGTGAAACAAGTGGTGAAGGACCTGAAGAACAGGTGAAGCAAAAGGTGCTGAGCATAAGAGATGTTCGATACAACTATCAAGTAAGGTAACCAGTTCATTTACATCCACAGAGTCCACCCATCCATCCATCATTTTACCCTCACTACATACAATGTCGCTAGCATTAAAATGCCAGTAAGTTCCAGGGTAAGGCATTGCAAGAAAGTCTGTTTAATTCTAGAGTATATATTTTCATCATAACACGATATCTCTTATGTATATGTCCATAAATGTGAAACATAAGAGTACACAAACACCATCCCTGAGAGTCATTGAGATGTTATTGAAAGAGTCCTCTCCTCAATAGGAAGAACATACTCAAATTGGGTGGACAGTAGAATCAAAATCAAAGGACTATGAAGGCAGAGGTAATGATTTGAGTAACCTGCATAAAAAGGGCCAAATCCTAGAGAGCAAAAGACTTAGTAGATGCTTAAAAACCATTCTCAGATTTATAATTCACCCCAGGTTTGGGGCACATCTATAGGAATACACAAAGCCACTGCCTCAGTATTACAAAATGAGGGTCAAGATATGACTCCAAGATGAGGAGGGGTGGCAGAAGGAGAGGCAGGTAAGTGGGGCAGTGTCAGTCACTTGTTCTCGAAGCAGGGGTCAGAAGCTTTAGTAATTCCAATAATAATACCAACAAGGGTGATAATGAACACCATTAAAGATGTAGCTTCTATGTTTTCCATATAAATCCTTATAATATTTCTCCTATAATCTCCATGACTTCATAAACAGTGACAAGTAGGAAATAACTTACTAGAAATCAATGATGTTGGAAAACTTTCAGAAGTGCGTTCATTTAACTATTGAACGTTTATTGAACATCTACCACATGTGGAATTCAGAGTTCGGCACTGGATTATCTTGGATTATAAATACATGAGCCATGGGCTCCAGGAGCTGAGTTTAGAGCAGCCATGACAAATAGGCTTCATCTTCTGAGGTCATGTCGAAACTTGTCATGAAAGAGTCGCATCAGTTATTAGCTGTTTCTGTTCTGGGCCCTGGGACAGAGACCAGTAGCACATATGCCATGTATTTCCTATTTCTTGAGATATACTAATCTACGTAATCCTCTGGATGGTTGTGGATCTTCCAGAAGGCCATAAGGATTTCAGTTTGTAAATTCTTAAGTTGAGTTCAAAAAAAAAAGGAGTCCAACTGATAAGGAAATAAAACGTCATTCAAACAACAGATGGTAGTCTGGCGGGCTGTCCCTCTGTCCACAGGGTTCCTGCAGTAACTCTCCCCCTGAAACAGTAATAATTTCCTCCTAAAAAGAAAAAAAAAAAGAAATATTCACTTTTAATCAATAAATGGAAATAAACATATACCAGAGAGAGACTAGTTCAATATAGAAAGACTAAGAATATGTATGCCTCCTTCTCACTCAAATTTCTAGAAATGACAGAATAAAATCTGCTTTTAAAAATAAATTATAAAAGTATGGGAAAAGAAAAAAAAGAAAGGCCATCGACAGAGCAAAAATGTTGAAAAACACTTGATAACCAAAAGATACACAGGATGAGGTTTTCAGAGGGGTTAATGTGGGGCAGGGACTAGAGCAAGTATCAGTGAGACAGGTTGGAGACCCTCAGACAGCAGAGGTCTTTGCCTCAGGCAGGTCGGAAAGTAAGGAGAGGCACATAGTTCCTCGGGAAGCCAAAGAGACCCACAAAATTCAGATGCTCCCATGCCCAAAAGATGAACTACTCACTATGAACCCCATCCCTGACAGTATAAAGACACTGAATTTGGGAAACAGAAACTATCCACTGGTGGATAAACAGGAAATTCAAAATTCAAAGATCACCTCCTAGACCAAAATTTATAAATATTTAATGAAAATCTTAACCATGAAAGAAAGATGCCAAACTCAACTAGAGAAATGACTTTCAAGAAAATATCAAGTTTATTACAAAAAAAACAAACAACAACAACAAAAAAAAAAAAAAAAAAAAAAACAGAGCCTTTAAAAGATGGGTACTAATCTCCTCAGTAGAATAAGAAGATAAATCATCCATAAAACAAGAGTGGGCTATTATTTAAAAAAAAAAAAAATTAAAGAACTTGGAAATGAAAAGGGATGCCTACTTAAATTACAAGAAAAATTTCAATAGAAGAACTGAAGAGCAGAATGAATATAACTAAAGAGCAATTTAGTCACTGGAAGAATTGACGCATCAATAAGAAAGAGACATCTAAGTAGAAAAATGGACAAAGGGTATGACTAGACAAATCACAGAAGAAAGCCAAGTGGCCATTAAACATATGAAAAGAGCCTCAGCATCACTGGTAATCGGAGAAATGCAAGCTAAACAACAGTGAGATTCAGTGTCTGCCCATCTGATGGGAAAAAATTAAAATGACTTATAATCCTCAGTATTGGCAGCAGCAGTGTAGGGAAATAGCCTCATATAGTTTTGGCAGGACCATGAGTTGGCACTACACTTTTGGAGGGCAATCTGGCAGATCTTTTCAAATTAAAATGTGCATAGTCTTCTATCCAACAGTTCCAGTTTGAGGGATTCATCTTAGAGAAATACTCGCACATGTGCCCAAAGTGACATATACAAGAAGTCTCTGCAGCACTGTTTGTGATTAGGAAAACCTGGAAGCTATGCAAGTGGCCATCAAAAGGAGGATAATTAAATTGTAAATGCATCCATATCACGGAACACCATAGGCATTTACAAGGATGTGATACATGTATTGACACAAAAAGATCTCATAGACATATTTTAATAACAGCTAAGATCCTGATAACTTACTGATGTCAGGTATATTGTTTTAGAATTTTACAGTGATATCTCATTGAGACCTCACAGTGACCCTAAGAAGTGAGTGCTATTATTAAACCCATCATACAGAGGAGGAAGCTAAGATACAAAAGTTTTAGTATTTGTCCAAAGTCGCACACAATAATGAAGTTGGGATTTAAAAGTTGGCAGTCTAGGGAACGTGCTTTTACAAAATACATTCTATGATATATTAATCATGCTAAAAATAAAATCATCGAGCTATTGGTAAAGGATTATCCAATTTATGTGAAAAATAATAAAACTATGTATTTCCTTATGTACACAAATTTCTGTGTTAATACCCAAGAAGTATTTGGATAGGTACAGAGTAAAGTGATAATTCAAGGTGGAGGACAGAAATGGAGATTTGAAATGAACAAGGCTTTCACTTTGACTGTATTTGATTTTTCTTAGAATATAATCATAAATTAATGTATAATTAAAATTTTAACTTATAAAACTGGCCACTGGAACCCCGCATGGGCATAGATGAGCAATCTTTACTGTTAGAAACTAAATTGGCAGTCTCAAAGTTTAAATTTGAGAAAGAGCAAAGACCTTCAAGGACATCTAGTCTAGCAGGAAACTGTCACAGCACCTCTGAGAGATGGACATTTACCCTTTGCATGAATCCTTGCAGGGACACAGAGCTCATCACTGCTCACAGCAGCTTATCTAGATCAGGGAAAGCAAACAATGTAGTTTCGGGGGAAAGCACAAGCTTTCCAGGCACCCAGCCTGAGGCTTAACTCCTGGACCCAGCTGGTACCAGGCATGAACACTTAGACAAGTTACACCATTCCCTTTCCTGCTCTGTGAAATGGGAACAATATGCCTCTCTAACAGAGCACTGGTAAGATTAAATGAGAACATGGATGTAGAGCAATAATCACAGCACTTAACATAGAGAAGGTGCCAGTATCCACACATCCCTTCTACTTCTCTTTCTTAATAGCTGTTAGAAGGCTCTTCCCAACACAAACAGAAATCAGCCTTGATCCTGGTTAGTCTAGTCTTCCAGGCAGTCCTCTTCTCTCAGTGTGTAGGTATTTGCAAATGGGTGATTTCTACATACTTTATTTATAAGGTCAGATTAAGAGCTGTCCCTAGAGCCCTGGGGACATCAATGAAGAAAAAGCATTACAAATCCAAGAGTCCCTATTTTAGCTAAAGCCCAGTGACACAGTCAAGTAATGCTGTGGAACTTTCTACACCTGCAAAGTTCAGGTAGTTGGTGGACCCCTGAACTACCACCATCCTGTCTCGGAATCCATGAGTCCTGTCCTTCTGGGTCGCCAAGTTCCACCTTTGTCTTTCTCCCAGTTATTATTGATGCCAACAGCCACATTAACACAAAAAGTGCTTTTTTCTACATGTATTATTTAGAAGGCAACATCTCTTTCAATGTGAGGTTCACAGTAAGGGAATGAATAACAAAAAGGGTTCCAGGAAACGAGAACTTCCATAGTACTTTACAGTTACAGAATGTTATGTACATCCTCTCATTTAATGTTCATATGATCTGAGCTAAGCATTATTTACATCTATTTGCCCAGCTAGGAAATGAAACCTCAGTGAGACTAAGAAACCTGTCTAAAGTCACGTATTTACTAAGTGAGAGGGCTGTAGTTGGAACAAGAGACACAGAACTCTACAAGAAAAGTTTCTCTGACCACAGAGTTGCCTGCTAGGGTATAGCCAACTCTACAAAGCTGTCAGAAGCCTGCCTAGAATGTCCTCAAGAGGAATAATCTGGGAATGATTTGGGGATGAGACATAGGCTTGGACAGAAGGTTGGTGAGTCAACCAGCCCCTAAGTGCTGACAGTAGGGAACACTCAAGTACTCAAGGTGAGAGGAGGGCTAGGGACTAAGGTTAGAGATGCCCACATGGGTCAGAAGATAAGTCAGAGAGAAGACCTAGATTAACTGGTTTAGACAAACTCTGGTCTCTTCTACCCCGATGTTCCATATCCTATGACCCTAAGCACTTCTAGGGCTGCCTACTCACTTTCCATCACCATATCTTAGAATGCCTGTATCCTGGCTCTCCCTTTTGCTCAAGTGTCTAACAGTTTCACCCCCAACCAGCACCTCTAAGAGCGATACCTTGTGAAAATCTATGAGATCTGTGAGCGTCGCATGGCGATTGGGGTCCACTCCCAGGAAGCTGTAAAAATCCCCAGAGGCATCCACAAGAAAGTGCTTGAACCCTTTCTGCAGGCGATAGGAGAGGGTGTAACCCCAGATTTTCTCACTGACCCGGACCAGAAATGCTCCCTCAGTCATGTTCTCAAGGAGATCTTCTGCATCTTCTCGGCTAATAATTCCTGGTTTAAAAAAGAAAAGAGAAAAAAAAAAAACTCAGCAGGTTCTAGAACTCTTCCCCCATCACACTCTCCCACTCATCCCTCCCTGCTCCTTAGCCTCTGTCAAAGGAAGGGAGGGGGCCTCAGGGGTTGTCCAGCATTTGCCTCAGACCCCTGAGGGGCCATCTTGGCCCAAAGCAACTAGCTGTGAACCTGGGGACAGAGTTTCTACTAGGACCTGAGTTTAACATGCTTTTCCTCTAAATTAAGCCACACTAATTTGGATGAATTGAGTGATCAAAGAATTAGTAATGAGCCAGAATTATAGCATCTATCGGTTACAAATAGAAGTCAACAAGCTCGGCCCTGTGGAGAGCCTTAAGAGTCCTGCCTTAATAACAAGGCCAGGGTGACTTACTAGATGCCTGCCTCAGTTATCTCTCTGGTACTCATAAACGAGTGCCTGAAAACAGTATTTCCTCTTAAAAAGTAAAAAGACTTCCTCCCTCTACCTGTAGACACCAGGCAGTTTCTTAATAGAGGCACATAATTCAGCTTTACTTCAGCTCAAAGAATAAAATTTTCTCAGTCCTACACAATGTGGTTTCACCACAATATAAAAGCAATGTCTGGCCTCGGAGTGGTTTGTACGTCAGTAGCAATTCTGTGAAAGGCTTTTAGAGCACGCTCTCATCTAAGTAGTGTGCATTTAGCAGATGGGCTCTGGAGGGCAGGGAGGTGGGAAGAGGGGGCAGTTAGAAGACCCAGATGACCTTTTCGACTCTGCCCTCACCTGGCTATATGATCTTCAGCCAAGCCCTCAATTCTCCATTGTCCTTGACATTTAAGTGATAATCTTAACCCATTTACTTCAAAGGCACATTATGACTTTCAAGTCATATAAAGAATTTAAAATCACTTCATGAAATGAGAAGAGCTGTGGAAAAACTGGCTACTGTTATCTGTTCTGTTGGGGAAGAGGTGAATTGCAACAAATTATCCTTTTACACACCCACTTGTTTACCCTCTGCATACATTCAATGGAATTATTTATGGCCAGTGGCATACTGGAGAATAGAAGGTAGCTGGGCTGCTCATCCCCATGACCTCGAAAGGCACTGCATACTTGTGACTTCACCCCCACTGCATTCCTGATGCCACTTGCAATCTACCTGTAGACATGCTCCCCTCCCATTTCTCCCGTACTTAACAGGAGGCACAGCAGGATTTTCTTCATGCCCAAGCAGAGGACAAAGGAAACCACTCTGTCACCTGGCCCCCTTTGAAAAAAAACCAGCACAATTGAAAGCTATCTTTTTCCTCATTGACCAGGATTTACCAAGGGACAGAAAGCCAGCCACCCCATCTCAACCAGGATATAATATATAAGTAAAAAACTTACATAGGCAGAGAGAGGGAGGGACGGAAGTGAGAGCCCTCTCACCAACTAGACACATGAATAATCACACATGCATCTCAAGCAGCAGGGAGGATGTACCCTGGGGCTGCCCCCTGGAGGGCCTTGGTGGCTTCATCCAAGACAAGCAAAAGATGAAAGGGCACTTTGGAAATGTCAAAAGATTCAGCACTGTCCCTCCCCCACCACCCTGTCCCGCCACCAGAAGTCCTGGACCTTAAATGTAGCTGGTATGGGAAGTAATTAAGGGGAGACACAGGCAAAGTAGGGCCTGGGAGGAAGACTAACCAGAAGATATCGCCCCCTTATCCCCATCCCAGGCACCTCAAATTGAAGCCCAGCCTAGACTAGGAGTTGGAGAGAAGTTGAGTGTTACATTGGGTGGGAGACTGAACAGTCAAATTAGAACATGATTTTTTTTTTAATATCTAAAAGTGACCAGTAATTCCAAAATGACAATGCATGTCTCTCTACCACCTAAATCCCTCAAACAGCCTCCCACTGACCTCCGGCAGAGTCCGCCTCAGGATCAAAGGACACCTGGCCCCTGACCTGTCCCATTTACCTTTCTAGGCTTATCGCTGGCTCATCTCATGCACCCTTATCCTTACTGCCTGCTCTCCACAAGCCTCCCTGTGCAGAAGCCTCAACCTCATTCCTAGCCCTCTTTGTCCAGATGACCCCGAATCCACACTGAAGGATTCCTCTCTTCTCCTAGGAATCGCAGGTTACTTGTTGCCTACATGCTATCTTTGTACGAGTTAGAAAAAGATGTCCATCCGAGTGGTTGAATTAGAAAAGGGTGCCTCTCTGAGCCAAAATGGCAAAGCTCACATTTCTGCATTTCAATCTCCCTACCAGCCCTCGTGGCAGGGTCCTTTTATTGAGTGTATAACTTGCTCAACCGTACCAGAAAACGGTTTCTATCCCAGGAGGCTACAGGGACATCCCATCCTGGGGCTTTCATAACATCCTGTCTAAACTCTACAGTAAATTAGTAAATGGGCTATGGACAGCTCAAGCACAGAGCCTGTACAGCCGTGGAAACATGCTGCTCCAGCCTCCCTTCAAGACTCTGCTACAAGGAACAGCATGGGGAGCTGACAGCATGATCCGTTGCTGAGGCATGCTCTCCCCAGGCTGCTTCCAGCATAGGGAGTACTAGACTGGGTGCCCCCTGACTCAGAGCACAGGGGTTCTGTGACTGAACACAGGAGTACTATAACTGCCATTCCTACCAATGTCGGTCTCTTGTGAGCAATCTTTGCTCCGGGGCTTCCCATTGGCCTGAGGTCTTCTTTGCACTGTACTCTACTACCAAACTCTTCCTCCAAATCATCCTTCCTTCCTTCTCTCCCTTCACAGGTGTCAGACCTGCAGCATGTCTGAAGCCTCTCCTACCTTGTGCTCCATCTCCCCTTTCTCCTTCACAGGCATTCCCTCAAATAAATCTCTTGCACTTCTGCTTCCTAAAAGACCCAAACAGACACTTAAACATTCTCCTTGTACCCCAAGTTCCTGGGATGTTGGAGGGCTTGTTTGGAGCAAAGATCAAGTTCATGGGCTAAAATTACAGCTCAAGGACTTGATCAGTAGGTGGCCTTGGGCAGATTATGTAAGTCCCTCTGAAACCCATTTTAATGTTGTCATCTATTAAGCAGTACTGATAATACTACTTACATCATAAGGTTGTTCAAGAATTCATTAAATTAATACATGAATGTGTTTATCACAGTGCTTAAGAACATAATGTCTATCTAATACAATGTAACTCATTTACATTGGATACACTTAGCATACTACACGTGTGCTAGTGTGAAGTGCTACCTTGTGCTGGTAGTAGTACTGCAAGGCTGTGCTACCCACACCCCATGCATCCAATCCTCTCAGATAGAGGCTGCTGGGGGTAACTTCCTCTAAATGGGACTGTCCTTGAGCCCCAGCCTAGCCATTCCTAGGAGACTCTCCAGGTGTCTCCATAGTAAGCATCTGTTTATTCTGTCCTCTCTTTGATACTTACCTAGAAATCGAAATTGCTATTTGGCCCAAGACCAAAGGTGATGCAGTCTCATAGTTCAGAATAGCAAAGACCATTTCACAGAAAACTCAATCCCCAAGAGAATCTATTGGTGGCTGGGGCATATGCAGAATACTTGCAAGGAGAAGCTGTTTGTTCTTCTGCCCCATTCACTCTGTTCCCCCCACCACTTCCTCTCCCCTTGGATCACCTGTAAGCCAAGTATTCTGGGAAGAAAACATTAATCATATCCCACCCCATCCCACCTCTGCTCCTTCTAAACACCCTGTGATCTCCTGGCTAAGGAAAGAGGAGAGGGCCTTACCTCGCCCCTCTGGCCAGAGAGAGAGCACACCATGAGGATGATGAAAACTTTCTAACTCAGCTTATGACCAGGGCTGGCTGAGGCATGTGGCCTTACCAGATGAGGGTCCAGAGTGGTGGTTCTAGAATGATCACTGGAGAATGCAACTACAAGTTGATTCAAAGCCATTTCTCACCCCAGACAAAAGGAAATGTAGTTTTCTCTGTAGTTTTTCTCCTTCCTTTATTTCTACCTTTTTTCTTTCCTCCTTTTAATAAATATTTATTAAGCACCGTTTAGGAACCACGCCCCATGCCAGGTACCTGAAAGTCAACATTGAATGAGAAACAGTTCCTGCCTTTCAAAAGCTCTGACTCCGGACAGAAATAAAGATAGGCATAAATTTTTTAAAAAAGGCTCACTATAACTAATGGTTATAAAGGCCACATGGGGTATGGCCTCAGCTGCTGTGGTTGCACCTAGGGAAGGTGCTCCATCCAGCTCTGGAGACCAGGGATGGAAGTGACGGTTAGAATGAGAACAGAAAGGTTAAAACAGAGGAGTAAGACAAGGAGGGCAGTTTGCAAAAGAAATTAGCACCTGATTCTTTGCAGCTTGGAGGGAGGGCTGCAGTAGCAGATGGGCAGTGGCATGATGCATTGAGGTGGCAGGGGTCAGGCTCTCCATACCATTAAAAGAATTATAGACTTAATTCTGAGGGCAATGGGGAGATAAATAGAAGAATGGGAGAATGTTCAAGGGTAGAAAATGGATTCAAGGGGTATAAATTGAAGGCATATAAGCTAGGGATTTCAACCCAGTGAGGGCTTTCTCATCTAAGGATTGTTTCACAGTTACATTTCTATAATTTTAGCATTGAAATCCAGCTCCCAGGCCATGAGGCTGCCAGAAATGGCTGCCATTAGGCGGCAAAGAGGCAAAAGGACACAGCAAGGGTCATGTGATAAGCTTCCTGCCAGAGCCAGCACTGGGCACCATCTGGGCATTTTGTGGCCCTCATCTCATCAGTCTTTCTAACAACCCTTATAACTGAGGACACTGAGTGTCAGCAAGAGAAGTGACTTACCCAAGGTCACAGAGCTATTAAGTGGTGGAGCCAGAATTTGAACTCAGGTCCTCGGACTCCAAGTCCAGTGCTCTTTGCTCTACACCATGTTATCTCATGCAGAGGACAGTAAGTGCTGTGAAAGACATAAGAAGCGGGGAGATTAATGAGGCCTGTAGAAGTCAGGACAGGTCTTGCAGAGGCAATGAAGGAGGGTAGAAGTGGGTCTTGAAGGCTGGGTGACTCTGTGTGAGCAGTAAGGTGTGGTGATGAGGTACAAGGGGAAAAGAAAGGATAAGATGACTGAAGAGTCACAGTGAAGACTAAGAATGACACATCCATGGGACATTTGTATACATGTAACATAAGAGAAGTTTAATCTAAGTCTCAGGAGGGTAAGAAACATGGAGGATGGAATGAAAGGGCTAATACATATATAATCTGGACCACAAAGAGAAGAGAAGAATGGAGAAGAGGCAATATGTGAAGAGTGAATGGTGGAGAATTAATCAAAGACACATAACAGTGAAACTGCACAAAGCTCCTCAATGTCTCATTTTGTCAACCAGAGGGAAAAAGTAGGTTACCTACAAAGAAAAAACAATTAAACTAATGGTTGACTTCTCAGTTACAACAATTGAAGCCAGAGGACAATGGGATAATATTCTCAGTGTGCCAAGAGAAAAATAAGTGTGCTTAATGAAATTATCTTTCAAAGAGAAGGGCAAAATAAAGACATCTTCAGAAAAAAAATCTGAGAGTTGACGATTAAGGAAATTCTAAAGGAATATGATACTAGACAGAGACTCCAAGAAGCTAGAAGGAATGATGAACATAGATTCTGTAGATCAACTTTAAAAAAATGGATTAACTTACAAAATAATAATTATAATGGATAATGTGAGGGTTTTAAAAAACAGAACCATAACACTGGACAACATCTTATCGGGAGAAAAATGTTTGGAATTTAAAATTTTTGTTCATTTAGTAATAGAGTAGAGCTATATATTAACTTAGAATATGTTGATATGCATGTTAAATCATCTAAATAAATCACTAAGAAATAGGCATTGAGAGTGGTATAAACTCCAAACAACAGAGGTGGACAAATGCAATGAGAAAAAAAATTCTTCAATGAAGCATGAAATAAACTAATAACTGAAAAACAAATATACTATGGTTCAATTTCTGTTAAACTGAAAAGTCCACAAAGCTAAACACTACAGTGTTTGGAGATTAATATATAAACAATAAATAAGGCAAAGAAATATATAAACAATAAATAAAGCAAACAAAATATTCAGGATAAGGATCGTATCTGGTAGAAGAAAGAGAGCTACAGTGGTAAAAAGCACACAGGTGCTTCTAAGAATCAGTGATGTTTCCACTTCCCAGCTTTCTTTATGCCCTTTGCACATATATGGGCATGTACTATATATACTCAATGTTCAATATTTAAAAATATTTTAATATTGTTGCTCTGCAGCTCCCCACACATCACTGCTATGACATTCAAAATTGGTCAATGTCCTTTGGGAAATGGGGAGATTATCACCAAGAAATAAATTGTCACTAATGAGTTTTCACTGCCAAAGTTGGCTGTCTTGAGTCTCCAGAGCATGGTTCTAAGCACTGACTCACTCTGAAAGAGTCTGGTTTGATTCATTTTAGGTACACCAAGCATCAGTACTGTTTAAAAACTTTTCACATAATTGTAATACGTAGCCAGATTTGAGACTCATTGAGCTAGAGAGTAAGCAGTCTTGCAAGCCAAGATTGGCAAAGAATTAAAAGTGATTTTGATGTTCTAGAAACTCCTTGTATATTCAAAGTAATAGTCAGAGGTTTGGACACAGAGTTTTATAGACCTGCTCTAGAAGGATATAGGATAGATCCTATGAGAAGTCCCTGCCGATAAGAAAGAGTTTTCCCTGGGCTGGGGCTGGGGTAGAGGGGGAGAAGAACTGAAGGGAATGCCCTCACTTATTCTTTGGCACTCCGTAGCCCAGAGAGACTGAGAAGGTAGCTTAAAGTAGAGTAGTCCTGTTTGCCAGCTTTTGTGGAGAATTAGCAGGTGCTGTGTGTCTGCATAATGTAGCCCTAGTCAAGGAAAAATGGTGTGTTTGGAGAGAAAACAGTCCGGAGATAGTGGCTGCTGGCCTCCTGGTTCCTGTGAGGCACAGAGGAGATCCAGGACTTCTACAATGTTCTAGTGCGGAATTTGGAACATGAAGGTAGAGCAACCCTCACATATGGCTACTGAAAATAGAGACTGGATCAGCCTTCTGGAGAGCGATTGGCATCCGTAGTCAAATTAAGTACTTGTATATCCTCTGGCCTAACAATTCCAAACCTGAGATACATTATAAAGAAATTCTATGCAGGTCCTTAAGAGTCTAGTGCAAGGAACTTAATCAATTCTTAGATTAATTTATGGTAGTGATAAATTGGAGGCAATCTGGGTGTCCATGACTCGGGACTGGATGGGCAAAGTAGGTGGCTGCACCCTGTGGAGTGCTATGCAGCAACTAGAAAGAATAGACCAGAGGTACACAGAATATGGATTTCACAGCAGAGTGCTCAGTGAGGTAAAGTAAAACAAATACGAATGAGGTTTAACACCTCAACTTTCATGCACATGTATATAAGTACATAATAGCAGGGGTAGATTCTGGGAATCTGTGGTGCCAACAGTAGCATTTATCAATTTCTCCAAATCCCCAAATGAAAACATGCAGAGCAACTAAAGAGCAAAACCAAAGTCCACGGACTATGTTTACAAAAAAACTAGGTGCCAAGTTATCCCCATGAACACCAAATACAGATGGTGGTAGGAACAAATGACCAACAATGTGCCTCCCCAGTTTTTGGTGAGTATGGGAAGCCCACAGTGAGACCCTCCTTCTACTATTAGGAATGGAATCAAAACTGAGAAAGATGGGGGCAAAGAGAAGGAAGAGAAGAAGAGGATCCAGGCCCACATGAGGGTGGGGAGCAGAGCCTGGCCATTCCAGGAAGCAAGCTGCCCAACAGGGGAGGAGGCTCCATGGAGCACAAAACACTTTCCTAGCCCTTGTTTCATTTGAACAGTTCAGGAAAACTAATTTCACATAAAAATTAGTCACAGAAAAGCATCAAGATCAAATCAGATAAAACATTTGGAAGAGAAAAAAAAAAGAATATAAAGAGCAGAATAACTTTCCTACGGGAGCTACATATACTATATGTACCTCCTGTAAATAAACACACAAGAACTCTTTCAACAGATACAGGTTAAACTTATTAGAAAGGCTGCTTATTGAGGAGGAAAGAGAATGTGGTGGAGATAAAGGTGGCTGAGTAAATAAAGAAATAACGAATAACCTTGTTTCTTCCAATAAACTATGTTGGCAGGGAAGGGAAGGGGTGACAGATGAACTCAACCCTCAGGACTTATGGTTTGTTTTAAGGTAGAGATCTTTAAGGGCATGGTCTAGCTTCCTAAGTGGCCATAAGAAAAGAGACAAGGTAACCCCAGAACCTAGGCTTGGGGGTGGGCGGCCTCAGCTAACAGAAATCCATGGGAGTTACTAAAACTCAGAAACCCAGGCAGGGGTCAAGGTAGGGCCAAGTCAAGTTTGGGGGATGATCAATGTGGGGAAGAGGACTCTCAGGCCCTGGCTGTGCTTAGCATCCAACAATCAAAGGTAGTTCCAGCAGCCGTGGACCATCAGGGGATGAACAGAAACACAGGATAAGATCCAGAGATGAACTGCTGACCAGGGCCTCCTTTGGCTCCTTCCCAAGGCCATGGGCTTCCCTTGCACCCAGACACCATTTGGGGAAGAGGAAAGGCAGGACTTTGAACTTAAAATGATTGAATATTTGCTAGAAAATAATCAAGTTAAACTAAAAGAGACTCTTAAACCAGAAAGACAGGATTATCTTTAACTGCAAATTTTAAGGGTTTTTTTGTTGTTGTTCGTTTGTTTGTTTTTAGGCATTAACAGGAAATACAGGTCCAGAATAAGATGAAATCACTTATAAAAACAAGTAAATAAGTTTCGTCTTTTGCATATCCTTCTAGCAACAATTTAAAAGTTTAAAGGAGATATAGGTACACATCTAGACACAGACTAGGGTTTCTCAACCTAGGCATTATTGACATTTTGAGCTAGATGAGTGTCTGTCATGGAGCCTGTCCTGTGCATTGTTGGATGTTTAGCAGCATTCCTGACCTCTACCCACCAGACGCCAATAACACCTCACATCTGTCACAACCTAAACTGTCTTCAGACATTGTGAACTGTCCCCTGGGGCACAATAATAACCCCCTTGAGAACCACTGACATGGAGATAGGCCTAAAAGATCTCTGACAAATGAAAAATAAAGTTGTAGAAAAATAGTGCAAGAAAGCTGGATTCCACAATAGTTTATATAAAAATTATTATAATTTTGTAAATATAAGATATATGAGTGCAAGGATTTAGTCTGTTTTGTTCCTACTATAGAACTTACTAGGCCCTCATTATTGTTGAATAAATCATTAATTAATTAAAATTACAATCCCATATCTAGCATTTATGAAATGCTGACACTATGCCATCCACCATGCTAAGCATTTCATATACACTAGTTCAATCTTCATAATAATCCTTTGATGTAGGCACTTTTATTCTCCCCATTTTATAAAATGGAAAATTAGGCTGAAAGAGATTGAGGTATTTGCCCGAGGTCTCACATTAGTAAGTGGGAGAGCCAGAAGAGAAGCAATACCCAGAAGGTCTGGTTTTGTCAGGGGCTGCACTCAAGGTGGCTTGAGAGTGAGGACAGTCACAAAACTCTGCAAACAAATTGTACTCAGTATCCAGAATAGAGGCCTTTCTAGTTTGGATAGGAAAAGGCTGCAAGATTCAATATAGTATCCTGTAGAAAGCAGCACTAAACCAGACAAATCTGAGTTTGCAATCAGGTCTCTGCCACTTATGGCTTGATTTGAGCAAATAAATGTCTCTTCAATGGTATGTGAACAAAAAGGGGACTACAAAGCAGGCCTGACAAGCTCAGTTACCAGAAGTAATCACATAGGTCATTAAAATCCTACCTGGAAAGGTCATGGCAAATAGTCACATCCTAGGCCTACAGCTTCCTTGGTGAAAAGTTAATCTTTACCCTAGTTGAGCCCTGTCCACTGTTTTTGTGCATCTAGGATAAGATACCTTTAAAATGCCACAGTAATATTCTTTTCCAGACCCCTTTGAAACATACCCCTGGCAACAAAGCACAATGAGAGGGAAACCACATTGTTATCTTGTTGCTCACACATCATCTCTTTGTTGTAATTATTCAATGTTAAATTAACTATCTTGTACCCATCAATGGAAAAGAAGTATGTCTCTGTCCATTTTGCTTTTTATCCAACCTACAGATTTTCCCACTTTGCTTTCTCCCCACTCTTAAACCTACCAGCAACGGGTTTCATGTTTCCTTGCATTTTCTCCTTTGATTCTAAACATACGAAAAGAACTGCAACATTGCTATTCCCCGGAGCACTCTCTCAATCCTTTGAGATTTTGTTTCTAGGCAGGTCCTCAGTCCTCGGCTCAAACTTTCTAAACCTTTCTTTAGGTTTGGACTTCTTTCCTAGACATATAAGATGGATTCACGTTAGTATTACCTGAAGTTATTGGCCATATGAAGTGAAACAATGCCAGGAAAACATTGGCAACTTAGACCATGGTGGCTGCTGCTGCCAGGCTAGGCACAAACCCAGCCCAGCCTTGGCCTAAGCCACACAAGTCGAAGGTCAGAGGCAGAAGCACAAAGAGCTGAAATCTGGGAACTGAGGCAGAAAGCCACCATAACAATCAGGGCCCGTGATGAGGACTAAATGGGGGTTGAGGGGGATGCTTTACACCTGAGCCACCCCACAGGTGCCCAGGGCTCATCTGGTCACTGGGCGTCAGAGACAATCCAATTAGCTGCAGCACCCCCTGTTGGACCTTGCAGAAAAAGACAAGGCCAAGGTCAGGGACAGAGGCTCTTCAGGGCAGCAGCCCCATTTCCCCCGGTTGTACCCAGTAATGGTGAGAAGGCATGGAACACAAAAGGGAAGATATATTCTAGCATAGCAAAGAAGTCCAGGTTGCTTTCACTCTCCCAATATCACACATTAATGTCACAGACAGGCTGTCTGCAGCCAGCAGCCCCCAATTCCTCTCCATTACTGCACATGAGCACAAATCCACAATGTGTTGTTCTTCCCTACACCTTGCCTATTCATCCCCGGGCATTCCGTGCAGATGCTCTCAAACACGGCCAACAACTTCACATTTTCTATCAAAATATTTATTCCATTGGAGCTAAACAGCAGCAGCCTCAGGAAAAGAAAGGTACTTTAAGCATACTTTCAAAAGATGCTCTACTATGTTAGATCCATAAATCCACGTGTTAGCAAATCCTGAAGCAAAACCGGGATTCGGTTTCCAGCCCTTCCTTCGCCTCCATATCGGTCCCTGAAATCATGAGCTCAGAATTGAACCTGAGTAACCAAGTGAGCTCCTTTTATTTCTCTGTTAGGGCTTCTCCCTGAAAGGAAAGAAACGCAGGCAGGTCAGACGCGACCTTTTACTTTTTATGGATCTCAATTTATCTGATGTGCATATTTCTTAAAGCTTTCACTGCAGCTATGCCTCACCAGCTGACAACTCCTCCATTACCACTTAGCTATTTCTCATTCATTTTTGTGAATTTCCTTCCTTATTGCCATCCATTTCAGACTATATCATTAAAGAGGCTGGAATTATTAAGCTCTTCATTCTCAAGAGTTTCTTGAAGCATCCTATAGCCACAGAGATTGTGATGAATGAGTTCAACTGCCTTCATTTTTTATAACTCCAATTGAAACTTAACCAGGGCTAACTGCTGAGACAAGGGTTTCACTGGACAAGCTTCTTCGTTCCATATATATTTATGCACAAGAAGCAATATCCCATGCCCACGACTGTCTGCTTCGAGTTGACATGCCAAGTTCAAATTTCATGCCACAATTCATGACAGAGGGTTGCAACTACCCAGCAAAATGACTTTTGAAACTGGTTACACAGGACCCTGTGCACCACTAACCTCAACTGGGAGTATAAATCTATTATTTGATTTATGCCAGTATTGCTGACTGTGCTGAGAGTTTCACTAGGAGAGATGA